>CM053624.1:265440584-265574199 GCA_028646595.1 Phalanger gymnotis
TTTCAGTGGGGTATGACTGCTTGTAAAGAGTTCTATGTTCCAAGCTTGGGCGGATGCACTGCCACAGCAGTACTCCTCCTTCCCCAAGAACCCCCAACCTGGACTGGACTTAGATCTTCAGCAGGCTCTTCACTCCTGCTCTGATCTGCCACTTAATTCCTCCCACGAGGTGTGCCTGGGGCCAGAAGCAACTGCAGCTATAGTTCTGTAGCTGCCCCACTTCTGCTGCCCCTGGGGCAGTGGCTGAACTGCAAACTCTATCCCAGTCCCCAGCAGCTTTTCCCACTAACCTACTCTGTTGTCTTTGGTGTTTGTGGGTTGAAAAGTCTGGTAACTGCTGCAGCTCACTGATTCAGGGTGCTAGGGCATGCTCCACCTGGCTCCTGGTCTGGTTGGTCCGCGCCGCCCACGCTGGGCTCTGCTCTACTCAGCTCCACTCCCCTCTGCTCTCGGCTCCGTGCAGGATAGACCATACCCAGAGACTATCCATATCCAGGCTGTCCTGGGCTAGAGCCCTGCTTCCCTCCACCACTTTGTGGGTTCTACAGTTCTAGAATTCGTTCAGAGCCATTTTTTATAGGTTTTTGGAGGGACTTGGCAGGGAGCTCACGCTAATCCCTGCTTTGCAGCTGCCATCTTGGCTCCGCCCCCCCAAGCACCTACTTCTTGCCAGGCATTGTGCTACATACTAGGGACACCTACAGAAAAGTGAAAGTCCCTGCAGGCAAAGTGCTTATATCCACTCTATCAGGAGAAAGAACACGTAAATATACTATACAAAACATATACGAAAGGAACATAAGGTAATTTGGAAGAGAGGGCACCAGAAGCTGAATGTTTCAAAAAAGTCATCTTAGAGAAGATGGCACTTGAATTTTGAAGAAAAACAGGGATTCCAGGAGGCAGAGGTGACAAGTGAGAGTATTCTAGGCACAAGAGACATACCGTGCAAAGGCTCAGAGATAAGACTTGGAGTATTACAGCTGAGACACAAGTGGAGGGGATGCAGGTGAAAGAAACTAAAAAGGACCAGGCTGTCAAGAGCTTTGAACACCAAAAAAGAAGTTTATTTTGATCCTAGAGGAGATAACAAGCCAATGGGGTTTACTGGTGGTGGGGGTGGGGAGGGGAACATGGTCATCCTTGCACTTCAGGAAAATCACTTTTGGTGGTTGTGTGGATAGATTGAAGATTTGATATAGGAAAACCAATTAGGTGGCCAACGAAACACTCCAAGAAAGAAGTGGTGAGGGCCTGAAACACGACAGTGGTTGTGTAATCAGAGAAAAGGGAATGGGAAATGAGTCTATGCAGATAGAAATGATAAGATTTGGCAAGTGAATGCACACATAAGGTGAAAATGAGGAAACAAGAACGATGCCAAGGTTTTGTCAGCCCGGGTGATTTAAAGAATGGTGGTGTTCTGACAGAAATAGAGAAATTGAGGAAAAGGGCAGGTTTAGGGGAAATCTAATGAGTTCTGTTATGAACATATGGAATTCAGGATGTGTCCAGGACAGCTAGTTTGAAAGGTCCAACAGGGAACTTATACTGGGGTTTGATAATGTGGTGGTGGGGTTCAGTCCTATCACTCATGTCCAACTCTCTGTGATGCCATTTGCGGTTTTCTTGACAGAGATACTAGAGTGGTTTGCCATTTCCTTCTCCAGATCATTTTACAATTGGGGAAACTGAGGCAAAGAGGATTAAGTGACTTGCCCAGGGTCACACAGCTAGTAAGTGTCTGAGGCTGGATCTGAACTCAGAAAGATGAGTCTTCCTGACTCCAGGCCCCAGCACTCTATCCACTGCACCATCTAGCTGCCCCTCGGGTTTGATACACAGATCTAAAAATCACGGGCACATGATATCACCAAATGAGAGAGTATAGAGAAAAGAGATGAGGGCCTGGAACACAGTCTTAGAGCACACCCAAAGTTAGGGAGCACGACATGAATGAAGATCCAACAAGAGAAAGTGAGAAGGGGCAGTTAGATAAATAGGAGGAAAACCAAGAGACCACTGTCATAGAAATGTAGAAAAGAGAGTTCCCGGATGGTGGCCAATAGTGTCAAATGTGGCAGAGAGGTCGAGAAGATTGAGAGGACTAGACAAAGAGGTAATTAATAGATTAATAAATTAATATATAACTGGAGACTATAAAGAGAGTAGTTTCAATTGATTGATGCCATCGTAAGCCGGACTATAGGGGGAGTTAGAAGAGGGCAAAGGAAGTAAAGGCACTGAGTATAGACAGCTTTTTCCAGGACTTTGACTGAGAAAGGGGACATAAGATATGAGATAGATAAGTCGAGGCACTAGAGCTGCTAAGGTGCTTAAAGAAAGAGGAAACAACTACAGCATGGTTTACAGGCAGCAGCAAAGGGTCTAGTGGAAAGGGAAAGAATGTGGGACAGAATGAGAGGAGAAACAAGAGTGAGGAGGATCTGCTAGAGAAGACAGGATGGGATGAGGGCTCAGCTTTGGCAGGAAAGTCCATCTCTTCATCAGACACTGAAGGGAAAGCCATAGTGAAGGATTGTGGAAGAAGTGAAAAGAGGGAACCTGGCAAACAACAAGCTCCTCTCTACTCAAGAAATTCCACTGGCTCCCTATTATCTCTAGGATCAAATACAAACTCCTCTGTGTGTCCTTTGAAGACGTTCACAGACATTTCTAGTGTAAAACTGAGAACATCCACTTCTATTAAATGTCAAGATTTCTGTATGTTAGTATTTTCCCTCTTCATAGCCCACAGAAAAGAGAGCAGCACACAAAGATGCTTCTCAGAAAACACCAAACTCAACCTAGTCAAAGATCCACAACTGAAAAAATCACACCTGAGAACATTAAGACAGGAAATGAGCTGAAGAGATGTTGAAAGATGACAGAAAAATTGGAAAGGAAATGTATGAAAAAGAGGAAAAAAAATTTTAAAATACATTAAAAAGCAATTTCTTGTCCTCACCAGAGCCAAACAAACAAAGGAATATACTACTGGGCATCAGAGAGGCAGGCACTTGCAAATAGCTTCAATCTAAGAAAGAAGCCTAGATCAGGTTAGTGGTCATGGCTAGCACAAAGCTGAGAATGAAAATAACCCCAAATGCTCTCATCCTCACAATCAAGCTCAACAAAACCACGCCCCATCTAGATGTCATCCCAATATGCTCAAAACTAATTCCTACAATCCTTCACTTTCGGTGGGTCAGAAAAGTGTTGATTTGGTTACCTTTTTGGGGCCCTGACTTAAAAATAATCAAAATATCTTACCGTCAGCACTGTATTTGGAGGTGGTGACTCTTCTGTACACACTGACAAAACAGACAAGGAAGGCAGCTGAGATGAGGGGGATAGTGCTGGTGTTTCCTTGCCACTGTCCAAATTTAAAGCTGAAAGTCCCACCCCAAGGTATCCATTGAGTTCACTAGCATTGTTCTGGGAGCAGGGTTTTAAGGAATTCAAGAAAGTGCCATTACGGAGGCAGGTGGTGCTGTGAAAAGTGCTTGCAAGTTTTGCTGTCTTCTGTTCACTGTCATCCGAGTCAAGTTTAGGGAAGGAAAGAGACTTGATATTGCTCACAGCAGTGATAGGAGGGAGGGACACTTTGGAAGACAGTGACATCTTTTCACAATTACCTAACTGTGGTAAAGTGATAAAGCCATTGGGTTTGTGAAGGGGCTTGAAATCCAGCGCAGCCCTTTCCAGGGATGCCAAGACTTCCTGGTCCTGCAACACAGACCCAGACCCTCCTTTGGGTAAGTTATTGTCTAAGATCTGGGCCACAATAGGCCCAGTTGTACCAACAAGAATGTTTCTCAGTTCTTCTTTCTCATCAATAGTTTTTAATTCCATGTTATCAAATGGATCCTCTTCACATTCAAAGTCAGCGGGGTTGAAGTCTGCCTTCGTATGGGGCGGGCTGAGAACCTTCTGTTTTATGGCACTGCTGCTAACACGGGTTGGGGTAAGAATATTGTTGTGCTGTAAGCTGGCAAGGATGGGGTTAATGGGAGGTGGCATTGTGGTCGGGCAGTGTGTCTTTGAGAAACCCATTTTGCTGTCACCCTCTGGGCCACTCTTGGAATTCACTTTGGATTCTGTTTCTTCAGCTTTTCGCTCAGCTTCCCATTGAGCTTCCTGGATTTTCTTAATGTCTTCTGCCCACTCGATTGTTTTTTTTTCCAAGGAAAAGTCATACTGCAAAATATAACAAAAAAAGGGGAAAGACATTAAGCACATGAATATCATTCTTTCATACTTCAGACAGTTCTTTTAAAGAGTTAAAATACTTTTTTTGAAAACAGATCATTTAAGTGAGAGCTTTGATATCAACACTTCCCTTGTCCAGTCTTTCCTTTCATACAATATGTGATACCTGGACTGGTGATATAAAAACAAGGTTAGTTTATTTTCTATATACAAGCAGATTATGATATCGAATCCTTTAATATTACTTGACTAAACAAATTTTGCTTTTTCACTCCTTCCAGAAAAGTTTTACTATAAAGAACTCACTACCATCATTATTGTATACTACTAAATTGGTCTCACTGTCACCCAAAATACTACGCCTGCTCACAGTATTTCCCTTAAATGGAACGTACTCTACATTTCTTTATTTGTCCTTTGAGGCCTGGATCAGGTATAACACTTCTTCCTTAAGGCTTTCCAAACTACTCAAACTCTTAGTTATAATCATCTCCTTTGAACTTACTGTCTGTGACACTTACTTGACACTTCCTTGGCAATGCAGCTTTATACTGATACTTACTCTTCTGTACACATAAACCAGAGAGGGGCAGTGGAAAGAGTGCTGAGGACCAGTGTTTGAATCCTTACTCTGCTACTTCCTACGTGTTTACCTTTGGGCAAGTCATTTAACCTCCTGTAAAATAAAGGACCCCTTAGGTCTCTTAGTTCTAAGTTCACAATTTTATAAGTCTTGGGCCTCCTACTACTGGATTTTAAGATCCACATGAGCACATATCATAATTTGTTTCTTTGTATCCCTAACATCTGACAAATAATACACGCTCAACAAAATACTGTCTAGTGATGATGTTAATCAGCCCACCTTTCAAAAACGTGGATCTACCTTCACTTAAAAAAAATGCATGCCTACAGATCGGAATTTACAAGACAAATTTGAGAGTAATTATTTCAGGGTTCTTTTAAACATAAAGGTTCACTAGTACATTTTAAATAATTCCACAAAGATTCAATTTACAAATGACTTTTCAAGAAGTAATATATAATAAAAGTCAGTAATCTCCTCAGTAAATCACCAAAACTCTGCAAATGACTGTGTACATTACTGATTTGTCCAGGGTTAGAAGTAAAAAGGAAAACAAAGGATAATATGGCCTAAGGAAAAGAGATTAGGGATGGTCTACTGGAAAACTAGAACACAGGACTAAAATAACAGATAATTCAACTGGCTCCTATGCCTAGCATACACAATATCACCTTGACTTTCCCAGATCTAAAGAAAACCTGTACACAGAAGAAGATATATTTCTAACAGCAATGTCTTGTCTTTGAGAGGAACCCTAAAACTAGAGAGCTGAAGACATGTATTTGACTTCATGAGTATATATAAACCATATTACCGGTAGAATTAAAATTAGACCTTAGATCTCTACTCACTGAAATGTGGCAGCCAAGTTGAATGTTTTAAACATAATGACCTATTAATTCCAGAAATTACAGGCTATCCACAAAAATAAAGTAAACATTAAAAATGACCCTTCTGGGAAGCAATTTCAAGTTTCCAAAATGTCCACACCCTCTGACCCAGAAATTCCACTAATGAGCTTACACCCCAAGGACGACATTGATAAAAGTCCCTATATACTAAAATGGGGCAGCTAGGTGGTGGAGTTAGGGTGCCAGGCCTGGAATCAGGAAGACTAATTTTCCTGAGTTCAAATCTGGCCTCAGACATTTTCTAGCAATGTAACTATAGGCAAGTCACTTAACCCTATTTGCCTCAGTTTCCTCATTTGTAAAATCATCTGGAGAAGAAAACAGCAAATCATTCTAGTATCACTGCCAAGAAAACCCCAAATTGAGCCATTTAGAGTCTGACATGACCGAACAACAAGAAATACGCTACAATATTTACAGCAGTATTTTGTGAGGTAGCAAAGAATTAGAAACAAAGTATATGCCCATCAAGTGGGAAATGCCTGAAGAATTTATAGTACATGAATAAAACAGAATATAAGAAATAAGTGATGAATACAGAAATCATGGAAAAAGTGGTCTAATATAAAGTGAAGTAAAACAAAGTCAAGAAAACAATACAGAATAACAATAATACAGAAAAACAATATAAAACGATGTGAACAGAAAGTACAACTACAAAACAATCAAAACTGAATGTCACAGAATTACAAAAGAGTAAGTACGGCTCCAAAGAAAAGCCATAAGAAAATACAACCCCTCCATTCACTTGCATGAGTGGGAGGTCCATGGGTATAGTGCATCTCATATAAATTTTCTGACTTTTTTGATGTATTAATGACTTTTTTCTTTAAGAGTGATTTTTAATATAGGAAGTTAAATGGCAAGGGATGGGGGGTGAATGATATAAGATTTAATTTTTAAAAAACTGACCCTTCATACATTTTCAGGAGAAAATAATCTGCTACTTCATTTCCTTAAAGCAGGCAGCCCATGCACAAGGAAGTGACCTCAGAAAAATCTATGCCTAGGGAAAGATTTATGTCACAAAAAGATCTAAAAAAGAATGAAAAGAACTTGTAGGAAAATTACTGAGTCTAAAACCTCACCATCCAACATGCAATAAATATATGTTAGGAACTTTAAACTACAGTGGAATCATGGCAGCTTCAAATTTTTAAAATTCCAAAGGCAATGAATTCTCATTAGCAAGTTTGTAGTGCCTCCCCAAAATATAGAAGCACATGTCTAACATACTACCACAACTCAATTGAGGAAGAAATCAAAGATGTTGATTTCATTTCTACTTCTCCATCTCCCACAAACACCCAACTGTAACAAAACTATTTATGTACACAAGATAGCAAACACTACTTTTCTCCTGAAAACGACTGAACACTAACCCTAAGTCAAGAAGAAAATTAGAGTGGAAAACTGGGTAAGTTTCAGGCTGCAGCCCCCTGACGCAGGCTCTGTGTCTATTTTAATGGTTTTGTCTTTTCATATAGGAAGATAACATTACTGACCCACATCATCAAGAGACATGGTTCTGAGATGCTTTCCCTTTAGTGAGGATAGTTTGCACTGCTGTTTCTCTCTTGTTCCAAGCAGGGTAAGCTTACTGTCTGTAGCCAAAAAACAGAGTAAAGCTAACTGGCACATACATGAACTGAATAGCCACGTCCTCATTAGCACCATGGTTTAATCTCAGAAGTAAACCAACTTTTTTTTGTAAAATGAAGAAAGCACTGCATCATGCACCTAAGTACTTAACTAAGTATCTCAACTACTACAAAAAGACTGAAAACCATTGGATTAGGCTCGTAATTTTCTCAAGTCAAATTAGTTAACAAAAATAACTGATTTTACGGTTGTGCCTAGCATAAATATTTGTGGCTACTGCTGCTAATAAAGTGGCTATACAACTCTAAAGACAATTTACCTTGTATATATATAATATTTATGTATGTGTTGTCTTCTCACATAGAACATAAGCTCCTTGAGGGCAGGGACTGTTTTTTGACTGTAACCTCAACTCCTAGCAGAGCACCTGGCACACACAGCAGGTGAGTAACAAAAGAATGTTGACTGCTCAACAAAGAGAATTTTCATTTTCATCTATAATCTATAAAATACTGCTATCTGAGAGTCATGGCTCAATTCTCCCAATGAGACCATTTACTATTTAGACTTTATTTGGGAATAATGAAATGAATAAAATGAAATGAAATATTTTACCAAAAAATGTCATGGTACCCAGACTAACAAATGAGGCTCCTTTATAATCAAGTTGTTGCTTCCAAAACAAATTAAGATTGCACACGCACAATCAGACAGACATACACACCCTCTTTCATAAATGACGGGAGAAAGCATTTAAGATGGATCAGCATTGGCATTTAACCAGTTTATAAAACAGCCAAAAAAACTGCCCAAACATTTAATAGGATCATAGATTTAGGACTGACAGGGACCTTAGAGGGCAACTATTTAAGCTCCGCCTCTGTCTCATTTTTCACATAAGGAAATTTTGATCCAGAGATGAGGAAGTGACTTGCTCAAGGTCACACAGATGATTTGCAGCAAAGCTAGGATGTGATCAGATAATAGGACTGTGGATCTAGAGCTAGAAGGGATCTCTCGTCCAACTCCCTCATTTTACAGAGAAGGAAACAAGATCTACAAAGGTCAAGTTGACCTGCCTAAAGTTACCCAGGAAGTAAACACCAGATATGAGAATTGAATGCAAGAACTTGGACTCCAGAGCCTGTATCCTTTTCCGCCATGCTATGCTGTTCCTACTCAGTATCCAACACTCTTTCCTGTTATTGGAAATGAACATTTTTATATTTTTACACCATCCTGAGCTTCAGTGGCTGGGGGCTGAGAAATGCGTTTGCCACCTTCAACCAAAGAAGTACAGTTAAGTCTATCTTAGGCACCTTGTCTATATCACAACATCTTGACCATGTAATACAAAAAAGTAGGTCTGAAGTAAATACCCCAAGATGTCATTACTATTTTATCTTACTCAGTGGAAAACAGGTTTTTTTTTTAAACTTAACTGCCAAATTTTGTATTAAGACACAGTTAATTTGAACCCTTGTTCAAATACCTAGAATTGAGCCCAACTGCTTTTCCTATCAACTTCCCCCAAGTGACACCGTCTGCTCCACGAAGGTCAGTCTATCTCCTCACCTCTGGCATAGCCAGGATTCTTATTCCCACCTCTGCCTTTTTAAATGCTGCTCTTCCCTCCCTCCCCCTATCTAAATTCTTACCATCCTTCAAGATTAAGACTTGAACCATGATCTTTGATTACAGATTCAGTTATCTATCCATTATATAACAGTGCCTCTAGAGTACTATGTGCATATAAACAATGATAGTGGCACAAGCATCAAAGCTTTTTTTAAAAAATCAAATAATAGGAAAAGCACCAGCCTACAAGGGATAAGATTTGAGTTCCAATCCTAATTCTGTTACTGATTATCTATATGACCTGAGGCAAATAACTTAATGTACCAATGAATTTTTTCAAAAATATTTTCCCCATGGAATTTGAAACCTGAGACTAATCAGACACATATTTCTCAGTGGAATGACTAGCTCAGAATAGGATTCATAGAATAATAAAAAATAAGTTATATTTATAAAATACATAAAGAATACAATATATTTTCATGTGTGAGCTTCATAACTACCTCAGGAGAGAAGCTGCATAAGTATTATTATCAAAAAACTTAAGAATGAGAAATTAAATGATTTGCCTGAGGTCACATAACTTACTCAGTGGTAAAGCTAGGAATATATCTATTTTATTATTATGCACACTTGAATAAAGAGAGGGAAAACTCAAACTGAAAGAGGTGAGAGGTGTATACCCTTCCACATCAACTTTAGGACCTAGTATATACTTAAAACTTGTAGCAATTAGAAAGTTTAACTGAAAACTAGTAAGCACTTAAATATGATAATTTGAGAATGGCTGAGATAGATCAAAATTTCCCATTTTGTCATATAATGTTAAAAAGAAATACTTACTTGTATTTCCCTGACAGCTTGTAAACAATCAGGCAAGGAGAATCCAATAGGCAGACCAACTTTAGCTGGTGTTCTGAATTTGTCTCCTATCTTAAATGGGACATCATCAAGGTAACTGAAAGTTCCTAAAATGAAGCAAGAACAAAAATACATTCATTTCTTCTACCATGGTCCTGTATCTGTTCATTAAAAGCAAATTAACTCATGCTATTTGAAGACTATTTGTTAGGAGAAGCTGAGGTTAAAAGGGCCTACCTACTATTAATCTCAGTATCTCCTCAATTGATCTTTCAGTTCCTAAAGTCTTAAGAAAAGCAAGAGCCAAAGCTTTTCTCAAAATCCCAAAATATATCTGTATCTAAGCAGTGGGGGGGGTGAGGGTCTCATCTTAAATTGGTGCGGGACTCACAAAAGAAAATCCTCTAAAGGGGTGCACCATTCTAGTTGACGTCAAGTTTGTATAAAGAAAAACACTGAATAAGAAAAGGCACTACGTTTTATTTCTGGTACAAATGTAGATTTTTCAAAAGGCAAAAGTATAAGAAACGAAAGTTGGGACAAAATCATGGGAATAAATGCAAAACATTAGAGGATACTAGGTATCATGGTTCAGACCATGGTGAGTAACCTATGGCCCTCTAGGTCCTCAAGTGTAGCCCTTTGATGGAATCCAAACTTCACAGAACAAATCCCCTTAATAAAACTTGGATTCAGTCAATAGGATCCACCCAAGGATCTGGAAAGCCACATGTGGCCTTGAGGCTGCAGGTTGCCCACCCCTGGTACAGACCCTTGGACTCATTAAAGATTATTTCTCAGGGTTTTGTTATTGGGATCTGTAAGTTAAATGACAGCATATTTTAAACCCTTGTGCCTCTTGTACACACAGTTCTACCTGACCCGCTACTTTCAAGGTCTAAACAACATCATTATTTTTGCTGAAAAACATTTTCATTATCTCCTGATAGTAAGAAGAGAACTGCTGAACAGAAATGAATAGAAGGAATAGTGTAATCCCATCTCTCCCACCTTCAAGGCTGAAACTATACCACAGCTAATTTTTTTATGGTCAGGTCACTGAAAGGTATGCGTACTAATAAAAAAAAAAAGTTAATACAGTAGCTGAAAAACATTTTCATTATCTGCTGTCACTAAGAACTTATTCCAATCAGTCATAGAGGTGGGAAGATCTACACATTTTAAGTTACTGGGTCTCTTGTGGACCATTTTACCTGACTGACTCCTTTCAAGGTCTAACTAAATCATGGTAGTTTTTTGCTGAAATATATTTTAATTATAGGCTGCTAGTAAGAAGCAAGTTGTCCTCTTTGGTTGTTAGAAGAGAGGGAAGGAAGACAATACAGAAGGTACTGAACAAGGAATAACGTAATCCTTTCTCCTCCTAGAAGTGTTTCTCGAGACATATCCAAGCCCACAATAATCCTATCCTCTGAATTCCTACTTAAGAATCTGTGCCATACAATCTAACGTTTTCTTATATTACTCGATATTATTTTTCGATTTCCTGTATGCAAGTTGTTTCCCCAATAAAACCGTAAGCTTCCAGTCTCTGTTCTATTTTGCATCTCCTACAGAGCCTAGCATAGTACTATTAACATAAAAAGTAATTTTTAAAAAATTTGTTGGGCTGAATTATTTGTCATAATTCAGTGGCCGAGCATATTAAAGCTTTTGCATCATTGATCACTAGCATTGCTATTGTGGGCCAATGTCTCTCCAAAATGCAATAATTTAGGGTACAGTCTTAACCATCAATACATGTTACATACAAAAGGCCACAGAGGAAGCATGAATTTCCTGGGGGTAACACCAGAAAGGGATAACACCCAAAAAAGAAGCAATCTAGTATCTCCTTCCCTAATCAAGTTTTTTACCTAAACTACCATGTAATTGGCAAAAATATAAATGTAAATCTTCCCATGATTCTTCAATCACAGAAGAACAACTTTAACTTGAAGATGAAGTTAAGATTCACCTGAAGTTTTGAGGATCTTTTCCCTTGTCTCAGATAAAGAACAAGAATGTTTTTAGTGGTCTGATCTCCCCACTCACAAGGGAATTGTAATTGATAAATTTCAGAAAAGCAATAAATCAACGAATCAGAAAGCCACAAATATGTGCTAGTTACCATCACAGGTTGACAATGTCACTATGTGTACTGCACAACTTTATTTGGCTCAGTTTTCCACATGAATCAATGTTATACACCTTGTTTTCCAAGAGCCAGTAGTACACTAAATCAGAAATCATGTGGTCCTTTAGAATTTTTTTAAGGAAGCTATGAGAACATGTGATGACAACCTAATGAGCATGAACTATGCTGATATTTATGAAATGTAATACAATCACAGGGATTTAGCTAAGTTTTGCCATGTTCCACGGTACCTATTTGAAAATGTCATAAAATTGCCAAGATCCTCTAAATAAAATTAATTTTTTGAAATAAAAATTATCAAATTTCTATTAGATACACTTTTTAAATTTCAAAACATACTGAAAGTGTTTCTAAAATGTGTGAATTCATTTTTTTTAACTTAATAAAAAATACTGAACATCTAATAGTGCCTCATGTGAACATTCGCTCTGATAACAGTAAGAAACTGAGTATAAGAAGATTAAGCTAGAAGTTTCCCTTTATTGCATAAATCACTTCTACGAGGTGTTCTTAGGTTTTTTTCTCTTTTCTGATAAAAGCAGACTGAGCAGAGGAAAAATTCTGGTTGAGATTTATGCTTAAATGAGGTCTTTTCTGTATCCTATAGCATTTAGACAGGTGGGAGATGAATGAGACTTACTCTGAAATGAAACTAGGTGCCACAAGGCAATATGAGATAATGGAAAGACACTAGACTTCTGGAACCAAAAGACCTGGATTAAAAACTAAATCTGCTACCTACTTATGACCTGGTTGAATCTTGAGCAAAAGAAGTTATTTCCAGTTTTCCCTTCCTAAGGCTCACATCTAAGGAAAAATTCAAAATTAAGTATTCTGAAGCAAATAAAGATTATTTGTATGACGCTAGTACTTAAGTCTTTCAGCTACAATTTTCCTCGTATGAAAAATGAGGCTTTTGAACTAGAGAATCTAAACCTGTAAGGTGCTTTCCAGCTGTGAATCTAATTTTTAAAAGATTAGGACTCACTAACATATAAACCACATGCCACCTGCAAAAATGGGGGAGGGTAATATTTAATGACCAATTTGGAGGAAGCCTTAGGTACCACTTCAACAGAATAGGTGCCTTCTCCTTGTGCTCTTAATATAGACTAAAACCAAGGACAACAGAGATTGATACATCTCAAAAGCAGCTGCCAGCAAAAGCGCAGTACAACCACGTCAATTGAAAGTGAGTTTTTATTACATAGAAGGATTTTTAAAGCTGTTTATTTAGAATTCAGAACACCTCTTAAGGTATAAAAATGAATTTTAAGTCAAATGCTGGGGGCAGCTAGGTGGCGCAGTGAGTAGAGTACCGGTCCTGGAGTCAGGAGGACCTGAGTTCAAATCCAACCTCAGACACTTGACACACTAGCTGTGTGACCTTGGGCAAGTCACTTAACCACAACTGCCTTGCATTCTCCCCTCCAAAAAAAGAAAAAAGAAAAAAAAAGTCAAATGCTGGGTGTAAGGCCTAGTAATTTTTCCAACCAGAAACCAGCATTACTGACATTTATCTCCCACTGCAAATCCTCACTCTTAATCTGAACATGTCACTGAAAGTCAATTTTATTAGGCCTAAATGGAGGCCTAATAAAACTATGCAAAGCCAAGGTTGCATCTTATGATGTTAGATAAAAACAGTTTTCCCCTCAAAAGTTTCACAAAAGCAGAAGCAAAAATATGGTTCTAAAAAGCAATGACATTTTTAAAAGACTTGCCATCTCCATGCCTTTGCTCTGGCTATACCCTCTATGTGTAGTATGGAAGCAATCTACTCCCTTCTTATCCCTACCTCATAAACTCCCTTTCTTCCTTTAAAACGAAGTTATCACTTTGTACGTGAAGTCTTTCTTGATTCTTCCCCACCCCAATTGTTAAGTCTTAACTCTCCCTAGTTACCTCATATTTAATTATCTAGCATTTATTCAGTACATTTTATATATGTACAACTTGTCTCCCCTGACAGAAGGCAAGATCCTGAAGAATAGATCGGGTTTTTTTTGGTCTGTATCCTCAGTGGCTATGGCACATGCAATGTGCTTAAGAAATGCTTGCTGATTAACTGACAGACTTACTAAAAGCTTGGAAAGCATAGAAAGCAAAAAAGCATAGAAAATCTCAAATTGTCTCTCTGGTTTTCTTACATAACAAAATAAAACAAGAATATGAATTATTTTCTCTTAGATCAACACTACGGTTTCTTTGAGATAAAAGCACCAAGTGGTAAAATTCCGTTTTCGTTGTTCTTGAGAGGTATGACTTCAAAGTTTTAACAACTGTGAGGTTATCCTCCCTCGCTCGTTATTCTTTTTCCTTCTTTTGTTCTATCATCCATCATTACTTCTGTTCTGAGTTGCTGGGCTTAACTAGTCCTAGCTAAGAGATCCAAAGGCAATTTCAGATATATCTATTTACCATTATTATCTCTTTAGGCCTAACATTTACTTTCCAACCTCACTACAGTAATTTGTGGATGAAAATGTTTTTAGAATAGTAGGGAGTTAGAACTGCACCAACCTATTCATTTTACAAATGATAAGACAAATTAAATAACTTGCCTCAAATCCCACAATATCAAGGTCCTCTTAATTCCAAGTCTAGTGCTCTTTTCAGTATTACATACTGCCTTCCTTTTGTAAGTGTAACTATTCCTAGGCAATTTTATTCTCCCACAATGCAAGATAACAAAATTTTCATCCTACTGCTTTCTAAGTCCCAAGTCTTCCCCTTAATAGTTGTGTGACTTTAAGTAAATACTTTACACCTCTCTGAATCCCAGGCCCCATTATGAAATGGAGTTAATAATACTTACATTACCTACCTTACAGGTTTGTTATGAGGATCAAATAGATACTTATATGTAAATTCTCAGTAAATCGCACAAGCGTAGAAGTTACTATCATTATTAGCCATATTTAAGAGAACAATGGCAAAACTATATTTGCTTATATTACAAACTAATGTCCCTACATAATTCTTCTTACATTTATTTAGCATTAATCAGATTTAATCATTACTTATTTGATTATTGATTTAATCATTAATTATTAAATCCAGTTTAATTATTTTATTAATTTAATTTATTAATTTTACATATTAGATAGAGCAGTGGGCCTGTCAGGAAAACCTGAGATACCTATCATTATTAATCTAGCCTCACATATTTATTAGCTATATGACCATGGACAAGTCACTTGATCTGTTTGCCTCAGTTTCCTCATATATAAAATGGCAATAAGAACAGCACCTACCTCGAAGGGTTTTTGTGAAGATCAAATAACATAATAATTGTAAAGTATTTAGCATAGTGCCCGGCACACAGTAAGCATTATATTAATGTTAGCTAGCAGGCTATTATTATATTATTTATTTTTCTTCCCATATCAGAGGCAGTATGAGACTTAAGTGAAAATCCACAATAAGTACAAAGAATTAGAGGTGTACAGTTTTCTTAGGAAGTGGGGAATGTTTTACAGAATTTACAGTATTTAAGAAGGAAAGCAGAGGAGCTACTTGTAAATAAAACCAGCTCAACTAAAAAAAAAAAAGACTTCCTGCTGAACCTTAACTAAAGGCATTTCCTCCCAACTCTATGCCTAAGTTTCATGTACCAAATGTCCAAAGTTAAATGGACATAATCTGAGGCATAAGAACAAAGACTATGGGGAGGGGGAGAGGAGAACAGGCCTATTTGCCCAATTTGTTTTATGCTACTATATAACTTCCAATTTTCCAAACTATCTGATTTAAATAAAACAGAAAACTAAACTGAGCTGTACTGAATGATTAACAAAATCTCTAACCAAATCCAGAAATATTCACTTACCGTGAAAATCTGAACCCGACTTCTTAGAAGCCATTTAGAATCTGAAAAACAATAATTAAGCATATTTTACACATACACTTACACACACTTATATATAGAGTTACAGTCCGTAAAAGAACTTAAGACAACAAAGAAAGCAAAGCTTCCAATCAATAACAATCCCTGTTGTCCAGGGAGATAAGATAGCATCTTAGTAAATACCATGGAAAGAAGAGTGGGATGGGGTGTTTAGGGATAACAATCAAAGACTTGGGGATGGGCCTAAGGATAAAAATCTGCATTTTTAAAATTCCAGATGCTTTGAGATAAAAAAAAAAAGCTTATATATACACAGCACACAAGCATTTTTTCCTCATGCTCTTCCTTTTAGAAAATACTTTGCATGGTATTTCTTAACAACCCTGTACGGTAGGTGCTAATATATCCCCATTTTAACAGAGAAAGAAACTGAAGCTTAGAAGTTAAATGACTTATTCAGTCATTTATAACAGCAAATAAGTGTCTACATGGATTTTACTTCAAGCCATTCTGACTCCAAATTCAACACCCTATCAACCCTGCCACCTAGCTACCTGTTAATAATTGAGAATTTGTAGAGCATAAGTCATTGACACACAGACAAATATCTATGGCCCTGAATATCTAAAAGGAAAATCTCATTTAGCATGTGTTTCTTTTTAGCATAGCTGCATTAAGTTGCAGTTACTCATTTGTAATTTAAAAACCTAATTGTTTGGGGGGGGGCAGGGGAGTATAAGTAGAAGATCCTTAATCCTTATTTATTAACTAAGTTTATTAAGAATGAAATTTCTACAGTAGGAAATTAACAGGAAAGTAACACTATCAAAATAGCTAGCTCAATAAGGATCTAAGTGCATTCAAACCCAGGAAGTAAATAAGTACAAAGTCCTTTTCTGCACAAATCAGTTCAGACTCATTAAAGACTTTCCCCCACTTGCACACAGTAGCATAGCTTTAACTCACCCAGAGTAAGAAAATTTAACCAGACCACCTGACCATTCTACAAACCTGTTGAGTTCTCTTAGCTCTAAATCAGTGCTATATACTTTAACCTGAAACAATTCCATTTTCTTCAAGAAATACCATTTCTATTACTATGTTAACAAACTGGAGATACAAAGTTTAGTAAGGAATTTCTAGTTGATCTCTCATTCTCTCTCCTACTCACCCTACCCACAATCCACTAATACTTCACTCAACATCTTTCAGTAACATATTAAAGTGCTCTAATTATAAACTCAGAAGTTTAAAAACTGTCTTTGCCAGCTTTTTACTGTTAGCCTATAGGTATCCCTCAGGTTCAAAACAGGCCTACGTCACTTCTCTTCAGAGCCTTTGCTACATGATTTAGAGTTGGAATAGACCGTAAACATCATACGATCCCTTTCCATTTTAGAGAAGAAAGTGAGAATATAAGGAGTTAATCCAAAGTGACACAGACTTGGGATATGAATCCAGGTTCTCTGACTACAAATCCATCCTTCTTAGCCACAGCTGTTCAACAAATACTGTAGACTGAATTGAAGGTTAACAAACAGAGGTAGTATGTGCAAAGTAATGGAAATAAGAAGATAAAACTCAAACAGTCCTTGCCCTTGAGCACACATTCTCCTAAAGAGCTATACCATGTGTACAAGTAAGGAACTGAATTTTTTTTTTTAGTCTACACGTGTGATTTCATCAGTGTAGTAGGTTCCTGGTGCAGAAACTCTCTTGACCAACATAGATCCTGCAACTCTTTGTAACTTAGTCTTAGAAAACTGCCTATGTCACTGACAAGCAGTAACTTGCCTCGGGCCACAAAGCTGGTATGAAGCAGGGCCCGTACTTGAACTCAGGTTGTTGTGACTCTGAGGGTAACCCTCCATCCACTGTGCCACGCTGCCTCTCACCTAACAAATGCAGAGGCAGTGCAACATTATGGAGAGAGTGCTGGGCTTGGAGGCAAGATAATATAGGTGCAAATCCTAGCTCTGACTAGTTGTGTGGCTATATATGCCTCATGCAAACCCCTAGAACTTGAGTCACAGGTGAGTTCTGATGTGCTTAGGTGGTAGAACACAAATTTTTTGAGGGCATGTGTCATCTTGATCTTTGCATCCCTGAACCTAGCACAATAGCTGATACAGAGTAGATACTTCATAAACGAATCCCTTATTTTGATCTGGAATGTTTCAAATATTTCCTATCTTATGCACACTAACAATTTGGGGGTTAAGAAAAGGACACTTGGGATTAGCCTTGAAAGGAGCTAGATTCACAAGCCATTGGTGAGGAGGGTGAGAATTTGAAAAGGGAAATAATCTGCACAATAGAAATCAGACTTGTGCTTGAAGGGACCTTAAAGGTCATCTTGCCCAACCCTCCAACTTTACAGAGGAAGGCAATGAGATCCAAAGGAAGACTTGCCCCATGTTATACCAAAGAGTAAGTACCAGAGGCACAGAAAAACTTAGAATAAAATAAGTAAACCAGAAAAACCAATATATATAATGACTACAATATAAATGGAAAGAACAATAATAACAAAAATCTCTTTATTTAATTACAATGACTAAGCTTGGCACCAAAGAAGCGATGTGAGAATGCCTCTCCCTCCCTTCTTTGCAGAGGTATTAGGGTAATTATGGAGATGGAACACAATATATACTATTGGACCTGATTGATGCTGGTTGTTTAAGTAACTGTCTTTTCCTCACACCCTTCCCTTTTTATACCTGGAAGAGCATGTATTGGGAAATGAAGGTGAGATAAAACAAATGATATCAATTTTTAAAAATTTTTTTTAAAAGCAAGAAAGATTGAAGTTATAAGCATCTGTAGGAGACAGAGGAAGATGAACAAAAGGAGTGGGGCTGAGAAAACCTTTAACTGTCAATCAGTTAATAATCATTTATTAAGCACTTACTATTTATGCCAGCACTGTACTAAGCGATGGGGATACAAAGAAAGGCAAAAGACGGCTCTTGCTCTCAAGGACTATCAGTGATTTCTAATGTTCAAACAACTTGTGTACGAACAAGCTATATATATAGGATAATTTGAACTAATCAACAGAGGGAAGGCACTAGAATGAAAGGAGATTAAGAAGGCTTCCTGTAGAAGGTTAAGGATTTTAGCTGAGAAAATGATCAACGAAGATGTGGGAAAGTTGGAACACTAATTTATTGTTGGTTGAGCTGTGAGCTGATCCAATCATTCTGGAGAGCAATTTGGAACTATGTCTAAAGGGCCATAATAAAAATGTGCAAACCCTTTGATTCAGCAATACTGCTTCTAAGCTATATCCCAAAGAGATCATAAAAACGGGAAAAGGATCCACATGTACCAAAATATTTATAGCAGCTCTCTTTGTGGTGGCCAAGAACTAGAAAATTAAGGGGATGTGGCTGAACAAGTTGTGGTAAATGAAAGTAATGAAATACTACTGTGCTATAAGAAATGATGAACAGGCAGACCAGAAAAACCTGGAAAGACTTATATGAACTGATAAGTGAGCAGAACCAGGAGAACATTGTACACAGTAACAGCCACAGTGTATGAGGACTGATTTTGATAGACTTAGACTTTCTCAGCAATGCAAGGACCTAAAACACTTCCAAAAGACTCATGATGGAAAATGCCATCCATATCCAGAGAAAGAACTATGGAGTCTGAATGCAGAAGGAAGCAGACTATTTTGTTTGTTTTGTTTCGTTTTCTTTCTCATGGTTTCTCCCATTCATTATAATTCTATACAACATGACTAATGTGAAAATATATTTAATGGGAATGCGTATGTAGAGCCTATATCAGATTGCTGGCCATCCTGGGGAGGGGGAGAAAATTTAAAACTTATCAAAGTAAATGCTGAAAACTAAAAATAAAGTAATAATTAAAAAAAGAACATGAGGTCATCTTTGATAATAGTCTGATATTGATATATATTATACTTGTATCAATTTTTTGATATAAGACTAAGAGCTATTACCCAACAGATAAGTGATGACAGGATACAGACAGCTTCTAAAAGAAATGCAAATTACCAAAAATTCTATTTTTAAAAAAGCTAAAAATCTAGTAAGAGAAATCCAACTTAAAACTCCAAGGTTTCACCTCATGTCTAAACTGGCAAAGATTACAGAAGTTAGACCAGAAGACAGAAACAGTCAAAGTTAGAAAAAGACAAAATAACACTGTTAGTAAATTTATGAACTGGTCAGTCATTCTGAAAAATAACTTAGAATCATGCAAAGTTACTCAATTGTTCATCCCTGTGATCTAGTGATTTAACTACTCCTACGCCCCCCAAGGAAGTTCCTATCAAAGCGTTCCAGACAAACATATTCAGAGCAGCACTTTTTAAAATCAATACCTTCTAGGTTTAACAAAATAGGGTAGCTATTTATGGAGAATCTGAAAAGGCTTCTCATTGGTGGGATTTTAGTTGGGACTCAAAAGACCTAGAAGTGGACATGAGGAGAGGAGAGCATTTCATGCATGGGGAACAGCCAGTGAAAATGTCCACAGTCTGGAGATGGAGGGGCTTGTCTGAGGAGCAACAAGGGGGCCCCTATCACTGGATTGCAAGGTACTCTGTGGGAGGTGGAGAGTGAAGTGTAAGAAGACTGGAAAGGTAGGAAGGGGCCAGGTTTTGAAAGTTTTAAAACTCAAACAGGATTTTCTGTGTCATCTTGGAGGTAACAGAAGCCACTAGAGTTGTCTTAGCAGAAAGACAACATGGTCAGACCTGTGCTTTAGGAAGATCAACTTGACAGCTAAAGGGAAGATGAGTTACAGAGGGGACAGATTCTAGGTAAGGAGAACAACCGATTGAAATTTGTCTAAACAGAAAGAACCATTAAAAAAAAGCCAAAGTTGCCAAATTATCAATGGGATTCTCTCCCATCTGTCACATATGTACCTTGTTTGTACATAGTTGTTCGCATGCTTTCTCACCCTTTATACTGTTTAAGGGCCTTGACAGAAAGGAATGTTTTTTGCTTTACTCTGTACCCTCAGTGCTTAGCAAAGTTCCTGGCACATAATATAGTAAGAACTTAATAATGCCTGTTGAATGACTGGTTTAAAGATGTTCCTTTCAGGATCCCTGATTGTCTATGGCCGCCCTTACCAAAATAAACTACCTTATCACTAGATGCTGCAAATCAGCATATTTGGCTTATGTTTCCCTTTATAAAGTCAATAGTACACTGACTCAGACATCACCTGTGCAAGCATATTCTGCTCATTTTATGTATTGCTATTTCTTTCAACTCAGAAGCAAGATAGCATTGTCAACGTTTTGTGGAATGCCTATTAGCGTAAGAGCCCTAAAAAAATTAAGTTCCTTCAGAGCAGAGATCAAAGAAGCAACAAAAAAAGAAGAGGGAGGGAGAAAAGAAACAAGAATCCTTAACATGAATAAATAGAAAAAATGAACCTATACAACCAAATGGATATGAACTAAATTATAACAATGCTAAGCCACCAGAAATAAACAAAATTACATATTTATAGCTAGAAGGAACCTCAGATCTTCTAATGTAAACTCATTTTATAGGTGAGGGAAACAAAGCCCAAGAGGTAAAGTAGTTTGCACAAGGTCAAAGAGCCAATAAATGGGATCAATAAACATTAAGCACCTACTACATGCCAAAGTACTGTGCTAAGCACTGAACAAAGAGCAAGGCCTCAAACCTCTGATCTCAAATCTAGTGTCCTCTTTACACTATGCCAAATCTGACAGCTTATTTGGAAATTATTCAATTGTCCATTTTTGGGAAAGGTGCAAAAAGTATACCCCATGTGTATATATATAAATACACAAATACAGATTCGCATTCAGAAAAGACATTAAAAGAATAGTATAAGCAGAGAGCATGAAATTCACGAACGAAGAGTTTGTATGAAGATGAAATCAGTGTTCTAGAAAGAATGCTGGAAAACATGGAGTAACCAACCCTTCCTCCTCAGTGTGGATCAAGAACCACAGTTTAAGAAGCACTAAACGGTCGACAGCAGGGAAAAATTTAAGAAGCCCTGCCTAGGGAACCAACGATTTTCCCTTCCTCCTAAGTTAAAGGGAATGAGAGGAGAGTCCTCCAGGAAAAACAGCATATGAAGAGAGCTAAAGGAGATGAAAGCCTGTAGGTATAGAGGACGGGTATCTAAATGTTTTCAATGCTGAATCCTGGGGCAGCTAGATGGTACAGTGGACAGAGCACCTGCCCTGGAGTCAGGAAGACCTACTACCTGTGAGACCACGGGCAGTCACTTAACCCTGGATTGCCTCAAAAAAAAAAAAAAGTGAATCTCACATGTTCTGAAATCCTTATATAAAGGGGCCAAGAAACTTTAGGTGGCTGGTGCCCAATCAATCTTTTATGTTAGGTCCAACTGTTCTAGAAGGCTACACCCTAAAGTCAAATGAGGTCACATTTGGCCCAAAGATTACATGAGGGAAACATAAAACAGAGGCACTGAAAAATGTCGACAAAAGATAAACAGACAGACAGATACAGATATACATGCATACATATATGTAATGAAGTATATGCTGCAATGCCAATAACACATCAACTTAAATATATCATCAAATGAGGAAACTGAGACCCAGAGAAATTAAGACATAAAGCCAGGCCCCCTGAAACCCAAGACTATGTTCTTTGTTCTGTAACATGCTGCTCTAATACCCAGAAGTACTGGAGGTCAACAGTTCATTAACAATAGGTACCACAAAAGCCTGTGGAATGTTTTGCAGTTTTCAAGTCTTCTAACATGTGATGTCCAGAGCTAACCACAATGACCTTAATAACAAATGACCAGGGTAGGATACAGTATGACTGCCAACTCTCTTTCTGGACTCAACATCTTTTTAAACACAGACTGAGTCTATGTATTCAAGCAGCAACAGTGTAAAAGTGTTTAAGTATTAAGTGAAGTTAACTGAAAGGAAAAAAAAATAGGCTACAATGTAAAAATTCATGACACAATTTCTTCAATACTGTAAATAGAGTGGAACCCGGAAGTATACTCAAAGTTCCTGACTAAGGATAAACATTTATTACTAGAAACAAAGAATGATATCATCAGTTGCTACATAAGGAAGAACCTGTTTGCTCTAAGTTGTTTTTATTTGTCTCCTAAACCAAATAATACAAATCCTAAGTGAATCTGATAACCCTGAAGGGAAAATAAAAATACTTTTATACCAATATGGTACTATACAAAACCTATATTTGTATTTAAAAATGACAAGCATTTTTGTGTGAACGAGGTTAGAGCCTGGAGAACTGGAAGGGAAAAATAGTGGTGCTGTGGGAAACTTCAGGGAGGTTATCTTTATTTTAGCCATGTTTACTCTTCAGCCAAATGATGTTGTTCAGGTAATGAGAATCATGGAATCAGAGGTCAAGTCTGGAGAATTATTCTAAATGGTAACACACAATTCCTGCATTCAAATTTCCGGCAAATCTTCCCCTGAAGACCTTCTTCGATACATCCTCATGTTGTTGAGGTGACCCTAAGTTTTCAAAGACTGAACACAAACTCTTGAGTCTCCCAAGCTTGAAAGGCTCGGGAGGACTAATCTAACTTGAGACAGAATCATCATTACGTTGGTCATAGGGTGGTAAATTTTCAGTCCAGCAGCTCATGAATACCTCCCATTACAGCAAAGAAGGAATAGTAAAGGCAGAACGGTAATATGGACACCAAGTTAAAATAAAAATATAGGGGCAGCTAGGTGGAGCAGTGAGTAGAGCACTGGCCCTGGAGTCAGGAGGACCTGAGTTCAAATGTGACCTCAGATACTTTATACACTAGCTGTATGACCTTGGGCAAGTCACTTAACCCCAACTGCCTTGCCTCCCCCCCTGCAAAATAATAATAATAATAAAATATATCCCATTAATGCATTCCACATTCATTCAATATGAATGTCTACTGTGTACCAAATTTTTACCTTGTAAAAAAAAATTACAAAGTAATGTGTTCTGTTTTGAATTTTTCTTTCTGGCGGGGGGGGGGGGTACGTCTGACACTAACAACAATAAGGTCTCATGTACAAGGTAGCACTTAGCTTTCTTTAAGACTCAGGCTACTGAGTGACCTTGGACAAGTCACTTAACCCCAACTGCCCTGCTTTCCCACCTCCAAAAAAAAAAAAAAGATTCAACCTAAGTATTCACATGTAATCAATCATTCAAGAAAATTTATTAAGTGTCTACTTACTGTGCACCAGGCATTGTGCTAGTTGTTGAGCATACAAAGACACAAATGAAAACAGTCCCTGGCTTCAAGGCAAATACATTCTATAAGGGGAGCTGAAGCACTAGGATTTGGGAGAAATCAGAAAAAGCCTCATGTCCTACATGATAGGTAATGATAGAGCTGAGCTTTGAAAGAAACTAGGCAGTGGCAACGAGAGAAAATGGAGAGACAGTCTCACTTATATGTTTGTATTCCAGCTCCTACCTAGCACACAGTGCCTGGCACTAGTAGGCACTTACCAAATGCTTGGTGAATAACTGATTATATGAAAATACCAATAATGGCTTGCAAGTACAAGGGAAATTTTGCCAGTAAAATCTCCACATTGGAAACAAATAATAGTTTCCACTCATTCAAATTTATAAGAACAGCAACAACTATATCCAAGCAAACGCCAGTATCTGGACAACCATTTTTGATTTCTGAAAACGATTTCATATTCGTTTACCTTCCTCCTCTTAGCCATTAAGGTCATAAGGTTAACAAAAAATACAGCAAAATATCTGTTAATTGGTCATGTAGCAACACAAAATAATGTAATTAAGACAAGAAAATTAAATAAGTCTTCAATAAAAATTCAATTCAATTACCAGTAGTAATAAATTCAAATTTATCAATAAGGCTCAGGGAATTACATATACAATACAGTTAAAGCATTAGGCTAAGGCAGCATTATTACAGCGTTAAAGGAATTGAATTCTCCCTCCCCCGCCCCAAACCCACTATATACCAAGTAGTCTGATATAGTGGAAAGAAAACACTACTGAGCATCAAGAGACCTGGGCTCCAGTCCCAGAGCTCTCCCATTAAAGAGCTGTATCCATGAGCAATATCTGAGTCTCCAAATACTAAAAAATCTCTTCCAATTCTATAGTTCTATTATATATCAACATCATAGTGCACACCCATTTGTTTTATTTGAAGGAAATGGAAAGGCTGTGTGCTTTGAGTACTGCATGTTAACATGTTCCCTTATTACATTTTCGGCAGAGCACATCAACAATACTAAGTAATCTGAAACATAACAAAGCTAACAGTTTTACTTGAAGAAAGTACTCAAGAATGTATAAATGATTTGCAGGGTGTGAGCCTTCCAATTCCAGTGTGTTATGTTCCTGATAAAATTGGTGTAAACTAAATTCTCCCAAACAATAGTACCATAAAAGGTGATAATCTCAACTTAAAGAGTCTGATGCCCTACTTTTTATTACATGTATAATACAATTAAAGTATCAGGACAGGACAGCACTAAATAATTACTGCAAAGAAGGAAATGAATATACAAAGCTTATCACAAATACTAGATTTAATAATCTCTAAGTTATATGCCTGTATACTATAATGTATTAAACATGTATAAATCAACTAAAGAAGGCAACATGGTAACCTGTCACATAAAATTATATTCATTATGATACAGTCATCAGTTTACCATGCAAAGTCCTTTGGTTACTCTTTCATAATTCTTACCTTAAAGTCATCTCTGATATATCTCACTGTATCACAGAACTGACCCTAAATCCCAAAGGCTATGTCAATAAAGCAAAACTGTGGTAGGTCTTACCATCCTGGAAAGGCTGTTTAAGAACTGTTCCAGGAAAAGTCTGATTATCTGTCATTTGAGAGCCAGCCTTACACAGGCTCAACACCACATCTACTGAAGGGTGATGAAATTTTTAGCCATAACGACTCAAAACAAAAATGAAAGCACAGAGGAGTGGTAATGTATTCTGTGGGAAGGAGTATTTTTACCAACAAAATCAGATTCTTTTAAGTACTGAAGTAAATAGATTTTACTTTAAAATATCAGAAGATGAAGGAATCATTCAAAAGAATTTTTCTGAGTAGATTCTAAAAGGCTCTTGAAGCCTTTCAGCAGACTTTGGGCTATTCCAAATACTTTGGCTAGTTGTTTTTTTTTTTTTTAACCTGCTAAATAAATAAAATATACTTTTAAAGGGCAGCTAGATGGCATAGTGAGTAGAGCACCAGACCTTGAGGCAGGAGGACCCGAGTTCAAATCCAACCTCAGACACTTGACACCTACTAGCTGTGTGACCTTGGGCAAGTCACATAACCCCAACTGCCCTACCGTCCCCCCCCTCAAAAAAAATATACATACTTTTATAATACGTATCATAAAATTACAAGATCACAGATTTAAGGCTGGAAAGGTTCTAAATGGCCTCTAGTTCAATGCTTTTATTTTACAGAAGATATTAAGGGACAGAAAGAGGTTAAGTGACTTGCTCGTAGTCATACAATTACTTAACCACCCACAGTGGGATTATTACACATAAGAAGTGGGATTTGAATCCACATCATACGACTCTCAAGTCAGTAGTATTCTTTTCCACAGCCTACCTATCACTACAACTATTAGATTAATGTTGTCCCAACTTTAAACATAAAAAACTCTAAGCCACAAAACAGAAATGAACTAAGGACCATTTGACAATGCTATTTGAGGAGAAACAAAATCACAGGACAGGCAGATCTGCAGTGTTCTAAGAAAGAAAACAAAATTTTAGAAGTGGAAAGGTCCCCAAGCAGCCATCTAGCCCAAATTATAACAGGAAAAAACCAAGTAGTCATTCAAACTCTCCCAAAGAACTCACATCCCAAGACACTCTGTTCCCTTCTGGATAGTTTTAGACAGCTCTAATTTGGAGGCAAGTTTTTCTTGATATCAATCTTCAATTTGCCTTTTGGCAACTTCTACCTAATTCTCCTCATTCTGCAGAATAGGATAAAGCGCAAGACAAGTGATATGGCAATTGATGTTTCTTTGAACAAGATTTGAGTGACCTAAGTCACCCCAAGACCTTCATTTTAATATACCCCACATCTGTCTTTTCTGAGTTGACTGTCGCCCCTCAGGAACACCTTCTTTTCGAAGGGTATATAAACTGTGACCCCACTGCCATTAGGGCTCTTTGGTTTAAGAGAGATGGCCAAATGAACATCTTTTTATTAGTAACCTGATGGCCTTATTAATAAAATAATCAAATAACCCAGGGGGAAAAAAAGACTATGACAGGATAAAGCTAATTCCTCTTCATAAGTTTTCAAATACTTGAAGACAAATTTCCACGTGTTCCTAAGTCTTCCCTTCTCCAAGAAGTTCCTTCAACCAATCCTCAAATGATGGGAACTAAGATACTTTACTATCCTGTTTTTCCTCCTATAAATGCTCTCCAATTTATCAATATCCTTTGTAAGCTGTGGGCCCCAGAACCGAATGTTATACTCCAGAAATGATCTAAGTAGGGCAGAGCATGGAAGGACGATCACCCCCTGATTCCTGTAAACTAAAGCTTCTTATTGCAATCCAAGATCAAATTTCAAAAAAATCTAATGTAGATATGTAATAAATTGATATTCATTCCCAGATAAAATTTGGAGAGAAATCATTCTTACTGTAAAATTCAAAGTTTAAAGACAAAACGGCTGCCAATTTTTCCCTTTATTGTTTTTTTAGTCCAGACGGGTAATGTCACTGTGTAGCGCTTCTAATTTTAAAAGGTTCCTTGGGGCACTAAGAGATTTACATTGCCAATATCCAAAGTACAACCTGAATCCAGGTGGCAGGTGGTTCTCCACACTGCCATTTTCATTTAACTGGCTAACATTTCCACTTAAATTATTTCGTGAACTAGGTCACTAATTAAAATAACCCAGTCCTATCTACATGGGTATGCATATCTTGTCTATAATTCTTGATTACTGGATTCTTAGAATTGTATTAATATCAAAAAAGGTAGACATTACTCAAACAATTTTTACCATTTTCATGTCCATTTGTACCATCACCAGTCCAAATACCCAATACACGGACTCCCCCAAATTACCCCCTAAACTTGCCAGCCTAGAAATAGATCTAACACTTTCTTCTTTTTTCCAAATGATTTTACTTCTAATGTCTCAAGGCCATAGTGGCCATTAGCATAATAGTGTGGGAACTTACCTAAGAAAATGGAAAAGTGGTGTTTAAAGAAACCAAAAAAAGCACTTTATACAATTGCTATGCTTCTCCTTTCTTTCTATGAAGAGCAGAATTTCTTCTCAATCAATGTTCCTATTTCACAATGCTGAGGATACAGTTAGGTCAAAAATCTTGGTAATCAATAACCATAAATTTCAAAACCTGGTTATGACTACAATCTTATAATCCTACAATGCTTCCCTCATCTAGATCCTACTCTTATGTCTGTGCCTTTAACCCTCCCTCTTCAAACTGGGCCCAACTATGCGCAGGTCCAAAGGGTGCCTTTTTTTATACCCAGCAGACTCAGCCAACTACTTTTACTACTTCAAACCGTCTGTTTTACCCCAAAAAAAAAGGTGAAATGCAAAATTAAAGACAAGACGTAATGTCACTAAGGATCACGTAATTCAGACAAGATTATTCTTTCATAAGTACAAAAAGTAGAAATGAATGATAAATGCTGGAAGGGATGTGAGAAAATTGGGACAATAATGTAACTGCTGATAAGAATTGTGAACAAATCCAACCATTCCAGAGAGCCATTTGGAACTATGCCCAAAGGGCTATAAAACTGTGCATACCACTACTAAGTCTATATATCAAAGAGATTAAAAAAAGAGGGAAGGACCAATTTATACAAAAATATTTACAGCAGCATTTTCTGAGGATGGTAAAAAATTGGAAATTGAGGGGCTATCCAACAATTGGGGAATGGCTGAATAAGTTGTGGTGTATGATTGCAATGAAGCACTACTGTGCTATAAGAAATGACAAGCAAGATGATTTCAGGAAAATCTAGAAAGACTCACACGAACTGATGCAAAATGAAGTAAGCAGAATCGGAAGGACACTGTACACAGTAACAGCAATACTGTACAATGATCAACTGTGAAAGACTTAGCTACTCTCAGCAACACAATGATCTAAGACAATTCCAAAGGACTTATGATGAAAAATGCTATCCACCTCCAGAGAAAGAACTGATGCAGACTGCATGCCATCCCAGGGTGGGGAGAGGGGAGGGAGGCAGAGAAAATTTGGAACCCAAAATTTTATGGACATGACATTGAAAACTAAAAAAATATATTTTAAAAAAGAACTGATGTAGTCTGAATGCAGATCAAAGTATACTTTTAAAACTTTATTTTTCTTGGGTTTTGGTTTTGTGGGGGGTTCTTTGGTCTTCTTTCACATGTCTAATGTAGAAATATGTTTTGCATAATTGCACATATAGAACCTATATCAAATTGTTTACCATCTAAGGGAGGGAAGGGAAAGAATCTAGAACTTAAAATTTTAAAGGAGAAAGTTAAAAATTGTTTTTACATGTAATTGAGGAAAAATATTATTTTTAAAAGAGTAGAGATATAATCTCACCAGGCATCTTGAAGATAATGGCCTATAAACTGAATTTTGAATTCAACTATCTGAATTTATTTCCAAATCTTACACATCACATTTGTTTTTTCTACCACAAAAGTTCCTATGTCTGCCAGAATTTTAGGAAAATTCCAAACATTAGAATCTCATTGAGCTATGTTAAACAAGGCTCTATAATACCAAACTTTACACAAATTAGCATATTCCATATCAGCTCATATTTTCTTGACACTTTCCACAAATTAAAATCTGGAATTCAAAAGCAAGAATAACTAACAAATGAAATAATTATTAAGCACTTAATATGTGCAAAGCATTGGGCCAAGTGCTGGAGATATAAACAGAAAAGTAATAAAGTCCCTGCTCTCAAGGAGTTCACATTCTAATGGGAGAGACACCACATATGGAAGGGTTCAGCTCTGGGTCATATGGAAAGGTCCTTATGGGGTAGCATCAAAATAAATGTTAATACCTTTTCTTTAACATCATTTCCACTGATAAAAATCACATCAGTTTCAAATGTTGAACCATCTGGACTGTGCCAAAGACTTTGGAGGCAAGAAGTTTCTTTACTGAATCTAAACAGCTATGACTTACAACACCTGAAGTAGTAGTTGCCAGGCTGCTCTCCATAAGGATTGCTTCCCAAGATGATGTCTGAGGGCATCAGGCTGGAAGCACCTGCCATTGCCAAGGCTCTTGGGTTCCCAGTTCTGGACTGTTTCCATCAGGGTCTAAGGGGAAGTGGTGGTCAAACTAGTGGTGATTTGACTTGCCTGGCACATGCTGCTTCCTGTCTCTCCCTCAAGGTGCCTTGCTGCTTCAGCTAGGCTGATTTGCCTGCCCTTTATGTGGCAATTGGAAGGCAGTTGGTTGGTAGCTGGTGGGAATGGCTGGCCCTTTCCCCACAGGAGTTATTTCTCCAGACAATGGATGTCTTCACAGCAGGGTTCCAACAACTTTTAAGACCACTTTACTAGGGAGACTCTCTTCATCAGGAGTTCCCTATACCAATGAAATCACTGGTCTATTCTCTGTTTTCAAGTAGAGAAGGAACAGGTTTTATAGAGAGCTGAATTAGGATCATATGGATGATTCCTAAAAAGAATGGAGGATATTTGTCGCACAGAATATTAGAACTTGAATGAACTTTGGAGTTCAATTATTTCATTTATTAGAATCTCATTTTACAAAGGAAGATAACAAGGCCCAAAGCAAGTTACTTCTTCAAAATGACCTAGGAAGTGACAAAGCTAAGACTAGACCAGAATTTCAATCTCTTTGCTTCTAGTTGAAAGTCTGGACCACTGTCCCATACTGTGGGCACATTGGTCAGAAAAATGACCCTGATCGCCAAGAAAAAAGGTTAAATTATGTTCAGTATAATCTGTTTAAGAAGTCAAGGCACTGTGCATATATTAATGTTTACATCAATGCCACATCCCAGTGTATCATTTAGAATCCTCATTTACTAAGCAAACTGGCACACCAACCATTTCTAACAGCTTTTGTAACATTCTACCCCTTTCTCTTCCTCTCACTCTGCCTTCCTCCTTCTCCCCCTTTTCAAAGAGCATTAATCCAAATTCTTTTATTGTCATTATCCTCTCTGTTCTTTCTTTACTCTGCATCCCTTCACTAAGGCCCTGGTCTTCTGAATTGGTGGTAATTAGTCTTTCTCAAAGCTGTTTTTATTTACAATGCTGTTGTTTAAATATTTCTAATTCTGTTCACTCCGCTTCAGTTCATACAAATCTTCCCAGATTTCTCTGAAACTGTCATTTAATGTTGGACAATAAGATTCCACTGCTTTCATATATCATAATTTGTTCAGCCACTGCCCAATTAATTGTCATTCTCTTAAGAGATCTCTGAAGCTGCTATATTTTTGGTACACTTTGGTCCTTTTTCTCTTTTCTTTGATCTCTTCAGGTATAAGCTTCATTGTTTCTTATTGTATCACAATTCAGTTCAACAATCAATATTCTACTACATGCATACACTGTATTTTGTATAGCCATCCATTTGTTCCCCAGTTAAAAAACATCTACTCTGTCTCTATTTTTGCTACTACAAAAACTGCTGTTAGGAATTATTTCAGAATATATGGAATATTTCTGTCATTTGATTCCCTTGAGATAAACGCACAGTAACAAGACCTCTAAAACAACGTATATAAACAGTCCAGCAACTTATATAATTACAATTTTTTTATTTGTGAATCATCTCACCTTTCAAAAATGCTTTCGTTAAAAAATAAAGTTTTAGTCCTCACTCCCAGTTTTAAAAATTTATTTCCCTGATATATATACATACATATATATGTATATACATATGTATACATACATTGTGTTTATTTTTAAACATATGGCCAATTTGGAAATTTATTTTGCCTAACTATACATATTTGTTACAAAGGTTTTGTTTTGCCTTTTTCAATGTGAGAGGGGAGTGGAAAAGAGAGAAACTGGATTTTTATTAATTAAAGAATTGATTAAAATTTTTTAAAAACCAGTACAACATATTCCTGGGGGCGAAATAAAATTTGCTTCTGGAGTACCTTGTTCTTCCTGATAAGTAATGAAAGAGGTGCATAATTTATATTCTTTACTTCAAAAACGAATGAGACATTCCATTTTATCATTTGACACAATTACAATGTTAAAGAGATTGCTAAACTTGGAGGATATGAGATGAGGAATAGCAGATGAAAAAAGAGTTAGAGGTACCAAACCAATAATAAATATTTGCTTTAAAGCTGATAACCTATACTTTAAATTTAATGTGAGTTAACTAGAGTCATCATAAAAGAAAAATATATGATCAGAGAGATTTGTAAGAATAAATCTAACAGCTCTGCATAGAGTAAGGATAGAGGCAAAAAAGGTAGAATGCCAAATTGGCCATGTACATGAGTCAAGTGGCAAGGTAGGGTCTGGACTGAGCATATTCTACCTTTTACATCTCTCACCAAGCAGAACTCTGTGAAGGGCTGGATTGAATAGGGGAGATGGGAGAAAGAAACAGGATGTGATAGGTATAGGTACAGGATTGTGAAGAATATCAAAGATGACTTCAGATTTCTGAGCAGGTAAAGCCTGCTAAATCAGAGAACATGCTAAGTGGTAGGTGAAGATAAGTTCAGTTAACAAGCATTCATTTATTAAGTACTTACTATGTCAGGCATTGTCCTAGGAACACAAAGAAAAGGAAAAAAAGCCCCTGGCCTCGAAGGAGCTCACATTCCATTCAGGGAGACAACTTGTAAATTAACAGACATGTACAAGACAGAAGGTAATTTTTTGACAGAGAATCTTCATATTCAGAGGTTGTATGAACTTTGGTGGGGAAAAAATTAGATCTTTATTTCCACTAATCTTCTAACTGAAATCAGAAATGCTAGAGCATTTCCTTCAATTGCAGATTTTTAAAATTCTAAGAGCGAGCCCATAGACTTTGCTAGACTTCCAAAAGGGTCTATGATACACAGCAGGTTCAGAACCTGAAGGAAAGCCTCTTAACAGCAGAGTGCACTGGTAAAGGTCTGCTTCAGAAGGTTTTCATGTAAGCTGTCTCAAAGGAATTTAGGTAGTCTGAGTCAGAGATGAGAAATGACAGTATTCTAGGCATATGGAGGGTGGTCAGGAGTACAAAAGTACAGAGACAGAAAAGTGTGTGAGAAAAGTTGGTTGGCTCAGTTTGACATTAAATTGGTGGTAACGGGCTGTGAGAGAGGTGCTATTATCATCACCCCCATTCTGCAGATGATCACCCTCCTTTTTGCACAAGTTGAGAAAACTGAGGCTGAGACAGAATTAAAATGACTTATGCTGGATCATGCAGCAAGTAAATGCCTGCACAAGATTCAATGTTTTTATAAAAAAAAATAAGATGGCACGTTATTGGAACTAGTTAGAGAATTTTCTTGTGTTGAAAGCACTGAATTCATTTTATAATGATTCACTCAGCCTATGTTGTTAACAAGTCTTAAATATAAGAATGATTTTTGATGTCCTTATCAATTTTTCAGTTTGTTTTTTAATCAAGGAACAAGTGTGGGATGAGAAATCACTGATGTAATCTTGGAATAGTTTAATTCTATTCTTTTACTATCTTAATCTCTGGACAACTGTAGTTTTTGTCACTATTAAACTATTTTCTAGAGTGGAGCTTCAGGCTATGGTCCTTAGGTTTATCGTATATCTTCATGCTGCCCTACTGAACAGTAACATTGTTGTTATTATATAACAATGTTATAATAACACCGCACATTCCCCTGAATGTCCATACTTTATCTAAATTTTCTTTTTTGTGCACTGAACATAGATTTACTTTATGCCTTTAATTAAGAGAACTTCCAAGGCATAGCAGACGGAATGTTGAATTTAGAGACAGAAAATTTGTACTGGAATCCCACTTTTGCCCATTACTACATATATATGACCTTGGGCAAATTGCTTAACCTCTATGAACCTCGGTTTCCTCACTGGGAGGCAACTTAATCAAGTGGAAAGAACCCTGGATTTAGAGTCAGAGGAGTTGGATTATTTAATCCCTGGGCCCTGGTTTCCTTATCCTTATCCCTTAAGGGGGGTGGACAACAGTAGGGGTTTCTTGACTTTTTTTGTGACATGGACCCCTTTGGAGGTCTGGGAAGGCCTATAGATCCCTTCTCAGAATAATGTTTTTAAAGACATAAAATACATAGGATTACAAAGGGAATAATTAAACATAATTATCAAAATATATGAAAAAAAATCTCATAGATCCCAAGTTTAAAAACTTTGTACCTAGAGGACCTATAAGGTCCCCCTGAGCTCTAAATCTATAATCCCCCCCCCCATAATCTTTGGCAGAAGCTTACTCCTTAAGAAAGACTGTGTTTGCATTATTTTATGGTAGCATTTGGAATAATGGGACCCTGGACTAAGCTTTTTATTTGATATAATAGGAATCTAATTATCACTGAAGACTTAAAAGCCTTCAGTGACAACCGATGTATATATGGGCTCAGCATAAAGTAATGAGATGGATTTCATAATCCATGAACGGAAAATGTAATCTGTAGTTTGACTACTTTAATTGTTCCTTATATATCTACTGGCACTCCTCCCCGTACCCACATTTGTGGAGAATAGCTGGCTTAGAAACTCCTCATATAATGATAATATAATGATACATAATAATGTATGAAACAGTGACAGTGTTGAATGAATATAAACAGCTATGTCATTTCATAGATTCGAAGATGGACGGATTATTGTGAATTACAATAATGAAATTATTGTGAATTATGAAATACACATTTTGAAACCAAGTTTTTAGTGATATGGAACATTTTTTCATATGATAATTTAACTTTCATTTGAAAACTTCACATTTCTTGGCCATTTTTCTCTTGGGGAAACATATGGCATTTTCCTGTTTACAAATGGAAGCACTTTTATTCTCTAGAGTTACTATTCTTTATCCATATACTCTTTTTCTTTCCTACCAAGCAAGCCATGTTACATTTGGATAGAAACCAGTAGAGATGCAAACCCATGGATTACCGTATTTTCCCATGCATAAGATGCACCCTTTTTCGAAAAATTTGGGGTCTAAAAACTGGGTGTATCTTATACTGTGGTTGTAGGGGTTTTTTTTACTTGTATTTCCTGCTTTTTCGCACTTGTTTTTGCGCTCATGATTGTAGATTTTTTTACTTGCATTTCCCGTTCTGTGCTTGTTGTCTTTGTGCTCATTGTTTCACATGTGTTACGGATATGTTAGGTTACGTTTTGCCACATTCTGCCCAGAAATGGCTCAGAAAAGATTTTTGTACACTGCCGAATTCAAGTTAAAAGTGATCCAGTTTGCAAAAGTGAATGGAAATTGTGCTGCTGAATATAAGTTTGGTCCTCTTCCAACTGAGAAAACAATCCAAGACTGGCTATGGGAAGAAACCCTAGCGAAAACACCACAGCAGAAGAAGCCCATGAGAGGCAAGTCGGCAAAGTGGCCTGATTTAGAGGGAACTGAAAATATGGATTGAAGAGCAAAGGGCAATTGGAATTCCTGTGTCCACAAAGGTGGTTCGGCATGAGGTAAGAAGAACTGCTGATAAAAAAAGAAGTTACTGATTTCAAAGGAGCTTGGAGCGTCAGGTTCATGAAACGGAATGGCCTAAGCATGCGTACATGCACCAAACTTGCCCAAAAGATGCCTGAAAGGTATGAGCAGATGAATAAAACTTGAGCTCAATAACTTTATGTAATACATTTTCTTTTCACATTTCAGGCCCCAAAATTAAGGTGCATCTGATACATGGAGAAATATGGTAGTTAACTATCATGGCCTTTCTGAGGTTTGCTGAGGAATTCCATCATCGAGAAGAAAATGGCTGTGGAACATTTTGGTTGGTAATGACTTGTGTCTCTTTCCCTCTATTCCAAGGCTTCAGGGAAATGACAAATACCTCCTTCCCATAAAAAGGGTGAGAGCCCTATGCTGCATCATCCATAGCCTAATGGGCTAATATGTGGGAAGACAACTTTAGATAATACGTACAAGTGAGGTAAAATGGAGTGGAATTAGAATCAAGACTATTAATAAGTCATTATTCTCCAATTCTCATCCATTAAGTTCTTAATCTTTTTTAAAAATTTAATGCTTGCCATTAAATAGAAAAGTAAAAACTTTAATAGTGCTCTTCCAACAGACCCTCTGTTACAGAATTATAGAATTTTAGAATCTGAAGGAAGCCTATCTAAACTACTCATTTGCTAGATAAGGAAACAGAGGCTTAAGGAAATTTAGTTGCAGAGCTGGGACTGAAATCAGTTCATTGCTCTTTATCTCATTTTGCCCCAGAGTAGAATTCACCAAATCAAAAAGGTCATTTTAAAAAGATTTCATGAGATAATTCTAGGTTCATGCTTATTATTTGGAAGACAACTGATGTTTTGCTCTTAGACAATGTTTCCATTATCTTTTCCAGATTTTAATGCAAAGGTTTGACTACCAAAAATGTAGGGCCTGTATTTTTGCTTAAATGTTTTTGTCATAAGGGAGGGTTTAGTCCAGAGGAAGAGAAGGTTGCAATGACCAATACAAAGATAGAAGGCATCAATAAATGTATTTTTAAAAGATTTTAGATATTAACTTACAGTGCTTCATTATGAGCAGAGTTTGGTTAAAAATTTGCCAACCTTGTCAAGCTATTCTGTTTTTGTTTTGCTGAAATTATGTGCAGCCCCTACACTTCAGATGAGATACCAACTGGCTTGTGACTGTGATCTCATGGCCATCATCTAGTCGAAAAATCATTTTGGAGTGGGGACCCACCTTCTTCCACGGCCACCAACAAGAAATTAGGCACAGGAGCCTTGGAAGTGTCAGTGCTATACACCAGAACACCATTCCTGCTTCCAATCCAGTCTTCAGAGCCATCATCTGGAGAAGTAACTCCTACAAGGGGCCAGCCATATCAACCAACTGCTTTCCAACTGCCACATAAAGGGGCAGGCAAATCAGCCTAGCTGAAGCAGCAAGGCACCTTGAAGCAGGCAAGTCAAATCACCACTAGCTTGACCACCACTTCCCCTTAGACCCTGATGGTAACAGTCCAGGACTGGGAACCCAAGAGCCTTGGCAATGGCAGTGCTTCCAACCTGATGCCCTCAGATATCATCTTGGGAAGCAATCCTTATGGAGAGCAGCCTGGCAACTACTCCTTCAGGTGCTGTAAGTCACAGCTGTTTGGATTCAGAAAAGAAATTTCTTGTCTCCAAAGTCTTTGGCACAGTCCAGATGGTTCAACAACTGAAACTGATGTGACTTTCATCAGTGAAAATGATGTTAAAGAAAAGTATTAGCATTTATTTTGATGCTGCCCCATAAGGACACCTTTCTGTCTGACCTAGAGCTGAAACTTTCCACATGTGTTGCCTCTCCCATTAGAATGTGAGCTCTGTGTGAGCAGGAACTTTGTTACTTTTCTATTGGTGTCTCCGGGACTTACATTCATTCATTAAAAAGTTAAGTGATTTACCCAAGGTCACATGGCCAGTAAGCCAGTATGTCAGAGACAGGACTTGAACCCAGGTCTTCCTATCAATTACTTAAGCTTAACATAATTATGCTAACCACAGCTTGAAAATATTGTTCAAGAACAAATGCATTCGTAGTGCCTTCCTAAATTAAACAGCATATCCCTTGATCTCCTGCCCTTCTGACTCCTCTAAGAAGTTGCCTCTTCAGTCATCCTCCCTCTCACCTTCACTGGCTTCTCTTCTGCTTATAAACATTCCCAGATGTCCCTTAGCCATAAAAAAAATTTTTTTTCATTTGACCATGACAACCAATCAAGTCAATGTCCCCCCTCTACCTCAACCCTTCATTTCCTACCTGGCTACACTACTTTGCTTTTGGGAAGGTCATCATTGGGAAAAATCTCATCATCCTATACAATCCTACACAATCATTCGAGAGCTCTACTTGATATTCTCTTGGTTCCTGGTTTTTGGGGAAAACCATCTCTTCTGGTTCTCTATCTCCTTTGCTGGATCCTCTTCCAGGTCTCACCTACTAACCCGAGGTGTTCCTATGCTAGCTACACTTCACTTGGTGAGCTCATCGGCCCCCATGGATTTAATAATTATCTCCATGTTGAAGATTCTTAAACCTACCTGTCCAACCTCAATCTCTCGGGTTACCTCCCATCTCATGTCTCCAACTACTGATAAATGTTTATTGATTGATCACTGCCTTCTGCCCCTATGACTGGAGGGTAGAGCCATAAATTCTAAAACCTCATTTAAGGATGACTCAGCACAAACATCTCATTTTTCACCTGGCTATATTACTTTGGGACTTCTCTGACTTCTCCACCATGCCCCAAGCACCTTTCCCTCTTCCTCACTTTACAGATTACTTTTGTGCATCGTCTCCCACCAGAGTGTAAGCTCCTTGAGGATAGGAACTTTTTCTTCTAATTTGTATCCCCAGCATTTAGCCAAGTACCAGGCACATTGTAGGCTCTTAAATATTTCTTCATTATTGACTTATTCACAGCCAAACTCTTATAAAAAGCTATATAAAAGTTATTTCAACTTTCTTACCTCCTACTCACTTCTCAACCTTACTATATGAATTGCTTTATCCAAAAGTGGACAACTAGGTGGGGTAGTGGATAGAGTTCCAAGGCCTGGAGTCAGAAAGAGTCACTTTCTTGAGCTGTGTAACCCCAGACAACTTTCTTAATCCTATTTGCCTCAGCTACTCATCTGTAAAATGAGCCAAAGAAAGAAATGATAAACTACTCCAGTATCTTTGTCAAGAAAACCCCAAAATGGGATCACAAATTGTCTGACACGACTAAAACAACACAACAATCCAAAGGTACTGTAAACCTCTTTTAAAATTTTACAGATGCCATTTTAAAAATAAGTTATTCATCCAGCAATTCAGTGATATCTTAAATACCAGCTCCAAAGGTCTTTTTTCAGTAACACTTTTACTTGACTTCACTACACACCCTGTTAACCAACCCCTTCTTAGACAGCATCCTCTCCTGCAACAAATTTCTTAACTAAATGTGGGTGCCCTCTCTGGGTCTTTCCTGAATCCTCTTCTCTTCCTACAGTGAGATCATTAACTTTGAACAGTTCAGTTCTGTCTGGGCCCTCAATTCTCTGAGCTCCACTACCACAAGCTTGTTGAATTCCACACCAAAGGTACCATCATCTTTCCAGATGTGCAACCCCAGAATTGTCAGTGACTCATTCCTCTCCTTTTCCATATCCATAAGCCTTGTCAGTTTTATCACCCCAACACCTCTTCTATCTATCGTCTCCTTCTCTGCACTCATGTAGCCACCAACTCACATTCAGGCTCTCATCAGTCTCCATCTTGCCCAACTACTGTGAAAGCCTCCCAACTACTCTCTCTTCTCTCTAATCCATCCTTCAGAGTTACCACAATAGTATTTCTACAGCACAGGTCTGATCATGTCACAACACCCCTGCTAAAAAAGTCTTAGTGGTTCTCTATTAAGTTAAGGGTAAAATACAAACTTCTTTGTTGCCTATTTAAAGACACTATAGCTTTTAGATGCTAGCTGCAGTATACTTTTCTAGATTTATTCATATTACGCCCCTTTACATGCTCCTCATTCCAGCCAAACTAGCTTGTTTTTTCCTCTATATCCCATCTACACTCTCTCCCTCTCTCCCTTCCTCCTAGCCTGGGATGTTCTCCTTCCTTACCTCTGTCTTCTTATAATCCCTAGCTTTCTCTGCAGCTCAGCTCAGATGTAATCTCATACAGAAGGCCTTCCTGGACTACCCCTCCACAAAATTACTTTTATGTACTTTATATTTTCTTATTTGTCAACACAATGAATTCTCCCAGTAGAATGTAAGTTCTATAAGGGGAGAAAATCGTTAGTTTTGTCAGTATAGCCCTAGGACCAATAACCTAGGCATGAGTACCTAGGTACATGGCAGGTGTTTAATAAATGCTTACTGACCTGCATTGAGGAAGACTACTAGGTAATAAAGGGCAGATATGAATGAAGAAATAGAAAAAATGCTGGCAGAGAAGTCTTACCACCTGAATACTAGTGTAGACACTGCTGTGTTGTGCAAATCCCTAGAGAGTGAAGTCTCATTTTCTTCAACTACATAAAAATGGGGATAAACCCTTGCCTATCTTGTTATGGTCAAAGATGATAAGGTGATAATGCTTTACAAACTCTAAAACTCTATACAAATGTAAGGTATTATCATTAGGCACTAATGTTTTTTGAAGAAGCCTCACGGTCACTGTACCCTCTGCACCATGCCTTAAACACTAGGAAATGTTTAGCAAGCTACAAGTAACAATGACGCTAGTTTTCTTGGAACATAACCTAATTAGGAACCAAGTGTTTCCAATGAACTTTCAGTCACCACTGACCTGGGCTGAATTTGAGTCTCCAATGTAGATGTGAAAATTTCCAGCCACTAGTAAAACTTTTAAATCACTCACACACGTTGTTGTGGTCTGGTTCAGGCAACAGGCAGCACTTGGGAACCAGTCTGATACCTCTGCTCTGGGCAACTCCCTAAGACGCTAGCAGGTCATTTAACCTTGTTCAGCCTCCGTTTTCTTACCTATAAAAATGGGATAATAATGCTAGCACCTACCTCACAGGGTTATGGTGAGGATCAAATGAGAAAAATGTATGTAAAGTCCTTTGTAAACTTTAAAGTATCATATAAATGCTATTACTATTGCACATTATTAAGACTAGTTACAGAAGCTGCATGGGTAGAAGTCTGGAGTTCTCTACACCAATGAAATCACAGGTCTAGTCCTAATTCCTAAAATGGTTTTGTGATGGTCATTTGAGAAGCAAACATTTATTCTCCAGCAAATTCAAAGTTGTGTCATGCAGAACCCTGATGTTCCATATACTATTGAGAGTTCTTTGAAAAGAAACTTCAATATAGCATTATTTTTTCTTTCTAAAATACTAAATACACAATCATGCATGTATCAAATATGGATTACACAAAGCACTTTTCAGATATGAAAGAAAGTAGGTTTCATTTCTTCCAAAACGCTGTCAAGCAGTAAGTATACCCCTTGATCCATCAATATATCTCAAGTTCAAAAATTTTCTATGGCAAAATTAATTAGGGAAATGCTGTTCCTAGATCAACAGTCTAAAGTGGAAGTTCAGGTCCCCTATGAGATTGTGGCTTTAATTCAAGGAGGCAGTGGACCATTTGGAGAGTGAGAAGTACAATTTTTCAACCTTCTTCACACTGCACTGAATTGCCTCAGTGAAGGAAACAGCCCTACTACTCAGGCGCCATAGGGGAAATTCGCTCCAATCCTATACCCAATTCCTGTCCCTCAGATCTCCTCCTAGTTGTGAACCCCTCTGAGGGCTAGCTAACTGGCTACATGAGTAAGCGTCCCATCTTCTCTCTTTTCATTTCCTCTGGAACAAATGAGCTGTTCATCACTCGGATAGGTAGCAATTTGCAATAAAAATCCTTTTACATTATCTTTCCCCCTTTAACTCATCCCTCTTGTCAACTTCCCTATTTCTGTCAAGAGCACTGACATCCTTCCAATCATCATCATCCTCGGTGTTATCCTCAGGGTTGTACTCAAATTGTTACTCTTCCTCTTCCTCACTTCACAAACCCAATCAGTGGAGAAATGTATCTCACTACTCACATGGACAGCATCCTAGGTTAGGTCCTCATTACCTCTCAACAGAATTAAGATTGCAAGTGCCTCCTATTTATGTCCCTACCTTAAGTCTCTTCCTTCTACAATTCATTTTCCACACAGCTGCCAAAGTGATTTTCCTAAAGAAAATGTCTGATCATGTTACTGCTCTACTAAATAGATCCTAGCAGCTCCCTACTGAATCTAGGAAGAAATATTACTTCAATTTAGCTGACCCTTTTTTAATCTCTATTTTTGGGAAAACTTTAGAATGTACATAATTATAAGTACAATAGTATAGTTTTAGAATGTACATAATTAGTCGTACAGTAGTATACACAACTTATTTTTTAAAAAAAGTAAAAGTACGCATATTGTGGATGCATACTTAATTTTTACTATTAAGGATGTGATAAAAATAGTTTAGAGACCACTATTCTCAACTAATCCCAAAACAAGTCATAGCATATCTGAATTTTCAGTATATTTCAATCAATACATTCACTCATTCAAAGCTATTGTAGCAAATCACAAGTATCTTTATCGGTATTGTTTATTTATTTACATTAGTATAATTCATTGCTATACTATAAATTTTAATCAAATCATGTGTCAATGAAAGACTGATTTCTTACTTGGAATAAGAATTCAAGTAATTGTGACCATGAAAATTTCTTTATACTTAGGAGCTTCACTAATATTGAAACATTAGATTCAAAAACCTTAAGCACTTCACAACAATACTATTTACTGGTAGCACCTGCCACTTCTTAGCCTTTATTCATTTTAACCATTGTTGTCATTACAGATAAACTGTCAGAAACAGTAAGAGAGGTGCAAGAAACTAATATACAGAGATGAAGCACTGAGTATGAAAGGTTAATACAAAAGTATACAAAAGAAAAATACCTAAAAAATTATTTGTAAGACTGACCCTTTCTGAGGATCCTGTTATTGGGTATATCCTACATTTGGAAAAGATACAAGCCACTAACCAACTGTAAGACTTTGGTTAAATCACAATCTTGTTGGGCCTTAGTTTCCTCACCTTCAAAATTAAAGGGGACTAACTAGGTGGTTTATAAGGTTAATCAAATTCTATCATTAAAATTGTAGACCTAAATGTCTTAGGCCTCCCTTAACCTCTGCCTTCTATATTCAAAAAGTTATCAAGTAGGAAACTACCTGCAGTGTTTAAAGATTTTACAAATATTCTGTGTACTTTGGGTGATTCTGTAAGCCAGTGTCTGTAGAAACTCCACTCTACAAACTGGGCTAATAAAGTGTGTTCCAGTCTGTTATGCATACTATTATCATAAAAAGATGTGCCTAATCTTACAAATGTCTCCCATGATTTGAAGTGAAACTAAAAAGGAACAATATTTTACAAAAGCTTGGTAAGACAAATTTCTACCACTCAAAAAGTTAGCTTTTATGATTCGAAATTCCTCATTTTCATAATCTCACATCTAAATTTTCTCCTCAGATCAAAGTACTATTTAGAATGGAGTATAAAACACCTTCTGTGACTAACTCTAAATTATCATTTAGAAAACAAAAAAGTTCATATTCAAAATAATTTCTCAATGCTGCTTGTAATTACTAAATGTAACCTTGGTACATGTAGCAGGAAAATAAAAACTTCTAATGCTGCCACCTACAATCATGTCCAGTGAGTAGAATATTACTTTTTCTTACTGTAATGAAATATGGAATATTAATTTCTTACTGTAATGAAAATATACCATTAGTCTAGGACCTAACCACTAAAGAGAAATCTCCAAGGATCTTTATTAACACTTTGCCTCAGAAATCAAAAGGATTAAAAAAAAAAAACCCAAACCAAAACAAAAAGTACAAGCATAGCTACCAACTGCAGATCGAAGGACAAGTTGAAGATAGTCATTCTTAATGATAACAATAATTCTGTTCAAGATAATCTTCTCATGAATCTAACGCTATGCATGTTACTATTGTCTCCTTCAAAACAGGGGTTAAAATCAGAGGAAAATATTCCTGGCAAATAAAAAGGTGTCATGTGGAGGTAACAAGTTTTGTACTAAACAGAACTGAAATTCAGGAAGTACTTGAATTCTTTTGCCATATTTAAATCTCTCTGCCCCAACTCCTCCACACTAAAAAAAAAAAATTCACACTGTACTGTTTCTCCAAATGCCATTGAATAATATCAGATTATTTGGAACTCTGCTTACTACACAGGCTTCCCCAAAAGTCTCGGTGCAGTTTTAAGCGTTTAGAAGCTAAAACTGCACCAAGACACCCTATATAACAAGAGAAATGCTAAATCGACAAGAAGTAAAAACTTTGAAAACACTACATTTTTATGAGTAGGGATTCTCACTAATAATATGAAATAGTTTTTAGCTCTAAGCTATCACTTCATGGAGTTTCTTTAAAAGAAATGAGCAGCGGCTAATGAGCCAACAGATATCGTTTAAATTCTGTGGGACATTTCATAATCTTGGACTTTAAATAACATATAATAGATTTTTCCAGTCAACTAGGTCGGGATTTAACAATTTCAATTTACATAACTCAAAAGGTAGTGGCTACCAAAGACTTCAACCTCAATTCTAACAAACTTATAAAGAGACATATTTGACTTTTCCTTTATGACCAAATCTGAAGAGACAATAATGAACAGAAATACCATCGGGAGGAGAGATGGGGGGGGGGAACAAAACTTACAAATGAGTGACAGATCAATAATAAAATAAATTTAAGAATCTAACCAGTCCTGGTTTTATAACACTCAGGAGTATCCCCAATTATCTTGCTGTTTCCAAAATAAATCGTCAAAATCCTGCGGCTTTTTAATTTTTCAAATCGATTTCTAAGGCTGAGCAAATTTTTAGACGCCCTCCAGACAACACCAGAAAGTTTGGGAATCGGTCCCCCGTGAAATGGGATCTGGCCCCCAATATCCTCCGCAGAGGTTCTCAGCTCCCCTTCGGTCTCATTTGGGAGAAGGTCTCAAGGAACAGGCAGGCAGACAGGTCAGACGGACCAAGAGGCACAGGAAGGTGAAGTGAGGAAGACAGACAATAGGGCAGAGGATCCCAAATCTGACTGTGAACTTCCTGCCCCCTCCCACCCTCTACCCCCTCCTCGTTACGAGAGCCCTGGGCCTCAATTCTGGGTCCCTCTTCCACATCCCGGTCTCCCCTAATTTCATCTCGGCCCGCCCCTCCCTCCTTCCTTCCTTCCCTGCTATCCCCCCCACTCCGGGCCCCTCTACCCGACACCGGACCCCTAGCAGGGTCTCCTCCCTTCCCAAAACCTCACTCGTGCCCCTCCCCATGGCACTTTTCCCTTCATCCTCTACCCCGCCCCCCTCCCCGGCCTCTCTGCCCTCCCGAACCCCTCAGACCTCACCGGTCTAGCCCCGAGGCCAGGAAGGGCCTGGAGCCCCTCACCCCGCCCCTCCGTTCGAGCCGCGCGCAGGGTCTCGCGCCGCTCACCTCGTGCCCCTCACCCCGCGCCCCTCCGCCCTCCCCTCCCCCCTCCCTAGCCCAGGTCGCCTCTCCTTCGGAGAGGGGAGGCCCCAGAGCCCAATGGCCACTCACACGAGCGCCGCCGCCGCCGCCGCCGAGGCCTGAAAGGTATCGCCGCCGGCCGGCCGGCCGAACGTTCCGGCTCGGTCCCCGCAGCCCTTACGGCAGCCCCTAGGGAGAGAGAGAGGCGCCGCCTCCGGCTCTGCCCTCCCCGGGCCCAGCCGCCGCCACCGCCGCCGCCATATTGTGCGCTTCCTTCCCTCTTCCCTTCGCTCTCTTCCCCCTCCGGCGTCCTTCGTCATCGCGTCGAGCTCCAGGACCTCCCCCAACCAATGGGAGGAGCCGACGATGACATAATCTCTCCCCTCCCTAGCCCGGGGTGTTGTGGGTAGACAGTAGGATCTGTTGAAGCGAGTAGATGCTCTTTAAGTCCCCTTAAAAACGTCCGGCGCTTACTACGTGCTAGTTCTGTGCTGAACGGCCCTGCGTGCAAAGTTAAATAAAAAACGCTCCCTGCCCGCAAGAAGGGCATGGTCTAGTAAGACAGACAAATGCCGCGTGATACAGGGGCAATGTCATAACTGCTTAGAAGTTTGTAAAGAATTCCATTTAGTTTTGTGAACTTCGGTGCCGACCTGTGTGAGGTTGAGCTGTTCTCTCAAATCTGTCCATCCACCTCCAGCCTCTCTCAGACAGTGTCCCGTATTTATAGCTGCCTGCAGCAGATCTTCCCCCGGATTTCCACAAACTCTGTATTGTCCAAAACCAAGTATCTTCTTGGAATTAGGAAAACCTCGGTTCAAAGACGACCTCTGACAACAGCCGTGTAACTGACAAGAGGCAAGTTATTTAACTTCTGTTAATGAATGAGTAGATGGAGAATTAAGTGCTTGCTATTAAGTACTTTGAGCCTGGGTTTCCTCTTTTGTAAAATGAAGTGGAATAACCTGATTAGAATGATTTTGAAGAATCAGAAACATCGCCGGATATCAGACACGGATGTATCCATATTGGTAGAAATTAAGCATAAATAAGTTAGATTTGGCAACTTGCCCCAATACAAGAACATATCAAAGACAGTGTGGCTCCGGAGTGAGAGGACCTGGCTTCAAGTCCTGCTTATCTATCTAAATAACCTTGGACAAGCCAGTTCGTCTCCCCGTGACTGTGGTTCTTCATACGGACAATGAATTGGTTGAACTCAATGCCCTGTAAAGTTTCCTCGTTAAATCTAAATCTATGACCATACTATGTCAAGGAAATTGTCCCGGGTTTTCTAACATCTTTCTTTTTTCTAAAAAAGAAAAAGTTTTATTCATGCTTTATTTTGATTTCTATGTCACTTTTTCATGACCCCACTCCCGTAGAACCCTCCCATATAACAAAGAAGCATGTTTAAGCAAAACAAAGCAATCCATGAATCACATCTGATAATATATGCTCCCATACAGCCACACCTACAGTCCACATTTCTCTACTGAGAGAAGTAAGTAGATCACCTTTGGTCTTCTGGACTCAAGGTCTCTAATCTGTTCTCTTTTTTTTTCAGGCTAGGCAATCAAGGTTAAGTGACTGGCCCAGGGTCACACAGCTAGTAAGTGTCTGAGGCCAAATTTGAACTCAGGCCTTCCTGCCTCCAGGGCTGATGCTGTATCTACTATACCACCTAGCTGCCCCTCCAATCCATTCTCAACTCTGCTGCCTGAGTAATCTTCCTGACTGTTGCTCTGATCATATCACTACTTGAAAAATCTTCAGTAGAACCCTATTGCCAACATGACAATGTTTAACTCCCTACCCTGGTATTCAAGGCCTTCCACAATCTGGCTCCAACCTTCCTCCCCAGCCTTACTTACCTCACACCTTTTGTTATATTCCAGTTGCCCCCATCTCATCCCTGCCTGATTCAGTGTCAATGTTTTTGCTCATGATGTCCCCCATGCTTAGAACAGATGCCTCCTTTTACCCTATTTCTATTTAAATTCCTCCTTTGTCTCAAGGCTCAGCTCAGAAGCCACCTCCTCCATGAAAGTTTCCCTGATATTCTTCCCCACTCACCACAGATGAAAATAATCTTTCCTTCTGTAAATTTCTCACAGCACTTTGCTTGGCTTCGGTTTACCCCTAATGTAACCTACCTTGTATCATATTTATTTGTGTTCATTTTTTCTTCATCCCTTTAGACTTCAAGCTCATTCATGGCAAGTTCTCAATCATTTTCCATCTTTACATCTCAGACATCTAGCACAGTACCTTGCATAGAGGAGCTGCTTACTAAGTGGAGTAGGGTTTGTTTTGTTTTGATTGAATTTCCTTACTCAGAAGGTTCTAAGGTAATGAAATAGGTGAGAGTAGACACAGGAGTATGTGTAAGCAAAGTAGACAGTTGCCTAAGTTGAAATACAGAAAAATGGGAAACAAGAGACACGTCTGTTGGAAAATTTCACTCTTTGTAGCTTATCATTAAATTGTGATTGTACCTGTACATAAGTAATTGTGGTTTTGTTGTGCTTCTATTGCCACATCTAAATGGAAATAAACTACTCTTTTACGATGTAGAATTTTATTGTACTTTCATGGAGGAGATGGAGGGAAACTGCAATTTCTAAACCTTAGCTAGAAAGCTCCTTGTTCCAAACTATAGATAAGAGATTGTAAACTCTCCAAGTTAAACACTAAAGGGTAGGTAACTGACTGCAATTATAAGCATTCTAGTTATGCATGGCCAAAGTCCAACCCCTGCTGGAAATAAGAGATTAGTACATTCTTCACATGCACAACTTCCTGGTCCTATTAACAAATCAAGCAATAATTATAACTTACGTGGTCCACAGGCATCCAAAAAATGTAAAAAAGAACTGGAAGAAAGAGCATAGAATGTTAAGTAGAGCTCTTGTGGAGAATTTTTGTGAGAACATGAATGTTGGAGGGAATGTCTATGTATGTTAGATTACAGAGTTATCAAAGTGTATGGGAGCTTGATCATTCAAGTTGCCTGGAGACCTTGCCCTGATCAAATCCCCTTACAAAGTCTTAACTCTTTTCATGCTTTCAGGTTGACAAAACCACTACCCTCATGTAACCCAGTGAGGTAAGCAGTTAAGTTTGTTTATATTTGATCAGACCTCTGATTTCTTGGTTTTAAGGAAAGAACCATTCTTGGGTGATGAAATTCTTCTGCGCGTGGGGATTGGAGACTTTTCTACCTTGGGGGCACTAAGCCTTACCAAACCACTTTTGGACAGCTTCTTATCTTGGATGCTTGTTCAAGATCTAGTATCACTATGATGCAGAGCATAAGTAAATGAACATTTAACTCAACGAAAAACAGAACCAGTTAACTTGTTGAACTGTGTTGAACTGTATATGCAATGTTCTGTATCCATAGTCCACCTCTGCAAAGAAGGGAGGGAGGTACACATTCACAACTTTTCTTTTGGCCAAGCTTAGTCATTATAATAACACTGTGTTCAGTTTCCCTTTTTTTGTTCTTATTTGCAATTTACATTGTGCATGAGGCAATACTTTGAGCTCAGTCTCCTAGAGTGAGGCAACACCTCCCTCCCTGCCAGAATTCTAGGTACAATTTACATGTTGGGGATGATTTTTTCTCTAATAGTATCAGCTCAAGCCCCCACCAGTGTGTTTTCTCTCCAGATGTTACCTGCCAATAATATTCAGTTCCATTTAATGAATTAATGAAAAAAAATAAATTAACATAAAATAACACTCTTATCTTCCACCACCTAGAGGGTACATTATACCACCTCAGTCTCTGTGGGAAATGGACTTGAAGGAGTTTCTACTTGACCCCACCAAGTTCACTTCCAAATGTGGCCCAGCAAGAAGGTTGCTTAGGTCATCCCTTCTTCTCATCTGTTTTCTGGCAAATCCTGGCATGGACTCCAGCTCCCATATATCTCATGGCTTTCTCTCCTGACCTTTTGAAGTTCGCAACACTGTAGACATATCCAACCTCCATCACTTACATGCGGTAAAGAAAAGACACAAGAGAGACAAAAGCAACAACAGGGCTGTATGCTCAGGGGCCAGATGGCAAAGACCTAAGGCCTTCTTCCCCAGTTAGGTCAGCCAGTGTTTAGAGCACTGGCTCTGGAGTCAAGAAGACCCAAGTTCAAATCTGGCTTGAGATACTAACAGTGTGATCCGGGGCAAGTTACTTAACCTGCCTCAGTTTCCTCAGCTGTCAAATGGGGACTAAAATAGCACCTACCTCCCAGGGTTGTTCTGAGGATCAAATGAGATAATATTTCTAAAGTGAAGCACAGAACATGGTGCACAACAGACACTTAATAAATGCTTGTTCCCTTCCCCTTTCCCCCGAAAGCTTACTGCTTGCCATCTCACAGCCAGGTAGGAATGAGGACCAGCCTCCAAGAGACTCATTTTTTCTGGTTAGTGCCTTTGAAAGAAACCCTAGTTCCAGATTCACAGCCAATCAAAAAGGGCTCCTTTTTACCATAAGGTTCACTTCTTAAAGAGGCCTATTCACTGAATGGGCATTACCTCACTCAAAGTAAGAATCTGAAAAGGCCTGAGCCCAAAAGGGCCAGAGTCTCCCATTGCATCCTGGGCCATCTTCAGTCTTCCTGGTGAATATCAGGCCATTGGACCCAGATGGCTCTGCAGGAGAAAATGATGCTGGTGACCTTGCACAGCCCTCCCTCACTCAAATCGAAGTCAACCACAAAGTCACATCATCATTTTCCTGATGTCATGGTCCTCTTCCAGAACAAATGACTAACACAACCTAGTGGACCCATTCCAGAATGCAGCATGCTGTAAATCAGGGAGCGAGGTCCTACCGTTACATGTTACCATGCCTATCCCAAATCAAGTTCCAGTCTTTTCCACATGGGGACTTCCCCTGCTGGTTATACTGAGCCTGCTCACCAGATCCACTGTGGCACATAGATCACTTTTCTGGTTCACTTTTCTGATTCTGCTTATGTCATTCTACATCTATTGATATAAGTCTTCTAATGCTCATCAGAATTCTTCTTATAGGTCCTTTCTTAGGGTGCAGTAATCCAACCTGGGGCTTCTGACTCCAAGATTTTATGGAGGCTGAGAAATTTACATAAATAAAAACCTCTCTGGCACTGCCTTGCTGAGTCCCTGTGAAAAACAGGAGCCTACTACTGTATGTATTCACAGATGGTTAGAGTTGGACATGGCCTCAGAAATTTCTATTCAACCCCCACCACATTTAGTGGAGAAACTGAAGCCCAGGGAAATGAAGTGATTTGTCAGGGACTTGGAGGAGATGGAATAAGAATCTGACTTCAAATCCAACCAATTTGTCTCTTTTCTGCTTGTAGATGAAAGGGTACAACATTGAACTAGAAATACAGTTCTCTTTTTGCTATATCTCAACTTTGTATCCTAGAAGGAAACTTTTGTGTAGTAACTGACATATGGAGGAGCATTACACTTAGCTCAGAATTTCCTCTGACCCCTGAGTTTATATCTGAATTCATTTCCTTGGGTTTATCATTTGAGGTCAATAGTTTTGTCTGTAATCTGAGATTATTTCATATGAATATGAGTATGTGCTTACATAACCTGTCTTCTCTATCAAACAAGTGTCTCCCTTAGTGTTGGGGTTATATCTCCACCTATCAGATGTAGGTCTCCATGGAGCTGCCCATTGTACCTAAGAGAAAGCTCTTTGTGGCTGAAAGTGACTCCTTCATCTGATCTCATTTTCCATCTTATCCTATTGGAATTTAAATTATATTTATCAGAAACACAAATCTTCCATGTCCTCCATCCCTGAATTCCCAGATTGTAAGCTCTTTGAGGACTAGAACTTGTCTTATTCATCTTTACATTTCATATCTTGCACAGTGCTTTCTGCATAGTAGTAAATTAATAAATGTTTACTGAATGTTGACTCTTGTAAGGAAGGCCTGTGTCTTCATCTCAGTTTCTGACCCATTGGTCCAAATGATTTCTCTGTCTGAAAACCCTTTCTGCAAGGGAACTGAGGACAAGTCACCAGAAATACAGCAGCCAAGAAACTTCCTCATCCTCTAAGAAGTGCCATATCCTTGTGAGGAATGAATCCCAGGAGAATGACTCATGATGGGCCTGACAGGATAAGATCACACACTGCCCCTGACTAACTCCTTTTCCCACCCTCCCAGAATTCCCTTCATGCCAGGAAGAGTAGTTTTCAATCTTGTGGTAACTCTTCTGTTAAAGGAGCAATGTAATGGTATCTATGTCCCCTCCTATAGCAGCAGGTATGGGCAGTCCTTTGGTGTTCACTTGATAAGACCACTATTGACAGTGGGAAATCAGGTGGTAATAATGCTGTAATTAAACACAGAAGATTTGGGGACAAAAGGCACAGAAAGGCAGAGATAAGTAGCAAAAAGTGGTACAGAAGCAGACAGCAGGCATGAGAACAGGGGATGGGGTGATGAAGGAAGGCAGCTTGGGGTAGAGGACAGAGATGGGGAGAGGGAGTGTATCACTCACTTAACCATGGATTAGAACTGGGAGCACTAGGCAGCATGGCCTTGATGGAGGTGGAAGAATGTTGGGGTGGGATGGGGAGGGGGTTGAACAGAAGTTTGAGGGCTTTGGGGAGAAACTCCTATATGTACCACCTTGGGGTTAGTTTATTAACCTATCCAAATCATCCAAAAGTTATTGGTAAAACTTCAGTTACATCTCAAAGTTTCCAGTATTTTTTTTTAATGTTCTGCTGCTCTAGAACCGTGGAGTTCTGGATTTTGTCTAGAATTTACATACCATGGGACCAGAAACGTTGACAAATAGCACCTAGATGACTTCCCCTGATTCAGGAAATATTACCAGTATGTGAGCTCTGGTTAATATATGATACAATTTGTGAATTACACTCCTTTGACCTTTGGGACAGTTTGTACATTACTTCCAGATTCTCCTTTCCAATCTCATTTCCTGCTATTGATCCTTTATACTGGCTACTTATAAATTTGCTTACTATACTGACTAGACGTGGGTGGCTGGGGCTAGGGAAGATGGCCTGGGGACCAGAACAAGATACAATTTTAACACAAAGTGAATGCCTATACTTATACCCATTCATTCAAATATTTAGACTTTTTACTATGTAAAAAGAATGGGTCTTCACTATTTAAGATACAGAGATGTGTAACACATAGTCCCTGCTCTAGAGAAGTTCACAGTCTTAGTAGAGAGGTTTGGGGGAGCAGTATGTGAAAAGACATACTCAAATAACAACCTAGAATGGAAAGATGATTCTGATAACTGACACAAGGTATAGGCAAAGTTGTTGGTTGTCCTTCATTCTCAAAGAGGACCATAACATCAGGAAGATGATGCCATGACTTGTGAGTGAATTGAATTTAAGTGGGGTGGGTGGAGGGGGCGCTATACAAAGTCACGGGCCTCACTCTTCCTCCAGAGCTATCTGGGTCCAGTGACAAGATATAGATCAGGACGACTGGAGATGCCCCCAGATGCAGTGTACTATGGAAGGAAATGAGAGATCTCTGGGCAAAGGAATCAGGTATGGTTTTGTGAATGAGGTAGGATCCAAATTTAATGATGAATAGGACTTAGGTAGAGATGGGGTAATGGCATTCCAAGCAGCAGAAATAATTTGAACAAAGGAAAGAAATCCTGTCCAATTGAATGTAACCTTCTTAAGGACAGACTATTTTTTCACTTTCATAACTCTTGGCACTGTCTGCTGGACAAAACCAGCCTCTAGCCAGTCGATGTTTGGAGCCAAACAGAGCAGACTAGAGAGACAGGAGAGTCAGGAATCAAACAGAAGTTTAATTTCAAAGTGAAGGAAATGGCTTGCAAGCAAGGAGGCAGATTAGACACCCGTGCCAGAACCCTGGCCCTAGTGGGGACATCTGCTTTAGTGTGGCTGAACCTTGATTTATATACTTGTGGCTAGATGAAGAATCTGACAGTGTAGTGTAGCAACAGTAATGAGACACAACTGTAACAATGAGGCACAACAACAATGGTGAAGCAAGGTTGTCTAGTGACAAAAAGCCTGTTCATAGCGGTGCCTGCCAGAGCTCAGGGACCATCAATTCCAGAAGGTGAGCGCAAAGGACTGTTGTTATACCAAGCTCAGGGCACAGATTGCTTGCTTGCTGGGCCTTAATGCTGGAAAACAGGGTGTCTTCTCTCATAGTGCTTTTATACACATAGTTGCTTAATACAGTTTAGTTGAATTGAGTTCATTTTGTTAGATTAGAGAAATGATGAGTTATTTCCTTCTGCTGGGCTTAGGACACTGTGATTACTCTGATTTCTGGAAACCTACTTTCCTCATGACATAGTTCAGTGGAATCTGTATTACTGGATCTGGAGTGGGAAAACCTGGGCTCTAACTCCAGCTCCTTTGAGTCTCAGAAAAGTCACTTCTGACAAATCTCTTGATTACAGTTTCCTTATCTCTAAAATGAGGGAGTTGGACTAAATTATCTCTCAGGTTCCTTCCAGCCCTAATTCTAATATTTTATTCTTTCCTGCCTATCTCTCTTCCCTCCCTGACCTGGCCACAATACCATCTTCCTCTTCTACCTGGACAGAAATTCCAACTAAAAGTGGCTACTTTGGCTTAAGGCATTATCTGCAGAAAAGCCCTCCCACATCAACATAATAACAAGTAGGACCTTTACATATTAGCTCATTGTCATTTGGTAGTGCCAAAGTAGATCTCTGGGGGATAGGAATATTGGACAGGTATGTGGACAATTATGAAAGCACAGTAAAGTTCTGGAAAATGGGAAAAGGCTGTCTTAAGAATAGGGTCTCCTTAAGGGTGCTAAACACCTGGGAGTTGCATGAGGTCCTTAGGCATCTTAGAGAGAGTATATATATATGTGCTTCATACATGTAATCTCTCCTGTTTGGACAAGAGACTTCTGAGAGGGAAGGAAAGGAAAGAAAGAAATATGGAGCAAGAAGAGAAGTCATGAACTTTGAATGGTAAACAGAAGACCTCTCTAACCACAGGCATGTGTAGAAAAACTGACACCCCAACATCTGCTTTGATTCCCAGGACCTCCATCCCCAAAGAGTGCTAACATTAGATTTACCGGATGAGATAATTCTCTCCTTAGTAGAACTAAGATTTCCTCTCCCTGTAATGTACCAAAGTCTCCCTAACCCTTATGTATTCCACATGCCTTCCCCATTACTGTCTTATTAGTTTGTTTAGATAAATATGTTCGTTCCGTATCCATAATGGTCATTTGCGTGATCATTGTTTGATAGGCGATAGAAATAAACTTGATAAAATTAAACTAGGTGTTCTTCTCCAGTTCTAAAATGGAACTACTTCTCTCAACCCACTAGAATGACCAGGGAAAGTGACTTTTATCCTGAAATAACAAACAAACAAAAAAAAAGGAATCATTTCCCTAGACTTGAAAAAGTTGTTGTAGAAATCATGGGATCCCAAGCCCAATATCCCCCCTGAAGTTAGAAGAGCGGGAGACTAATCACTCAGGCATGGCCATCTGCCTTCTCCCCACAAAAGTGGAACTCCAGTTTCCTTAAAGACATGGAATAGGACATTCCAGATTTACTTATATATGTCCCTGTTACATAAGGGCCATCCAGATCTTTGTTACATGGTGCATTTGAAACTGGAAATGGTCTCCCTGATCATTTGGATTTATATACCTTTGCAATAAGGTAAGACAGTGGGAAAATTGAGCAATGACAAGTTTTGATATTATGTATAAGCCATATCCTCTGCCATAAATGACTCAGAACCCAGCAGCAACAAGACAAGTCGTATCAAGAATACTCAGGGGAATTAAAAAAAAGTACCATAACCTTAAAAATCACCTTAACCTATCTCTGACCCCAGGAGTAGGCTTGGAAAATGAGATTGGCATAACCTCTTTCCCCAGGTGTACTTCATTACTTGTGGAAACAAGGGTTGGGGAGGGAGCCTTACAACTGTCCTCTTAAACAATAGCCTAAATTAGCCTAGTCCAATGACCAGGTTTCAGTTTTAGCCACTACCCCAAACCATCTGAGCAGTTCAAGTCATTTCCTACCCCTTCTGGCCATCCATAATTTGGTGGAGACCAATAGGGTTATGCTTCCTCTTACCTCTTGTTCTCCCCATCCAACCTGCTTTTCCAGGAACGAAAAGACACAACACATTTCCTGTATGCCTGTGCCTAAGTTTGTGACTAAGAGAAAGGAACACAAACTCAAAAGTTCAGATGAAGAAACCCTACCTAGAGAATCAGTTTCCATTTTGGAAACTGCTCTTTGCAGTGTCCTATGAGAAGAGAAGAGGAGGATTCAGTGGCAACCAGCGTAACTTGCACCAGAGCTTGCCATGACACTAGTTAAATATAGGTAGTGTGTAGACTGATTCCTGGGGCAAGTAGTGCCTAAGCAACAACACGGTTCCAGCTGTTCTGTGTCAATAAGTCAACAAGCAGCCATTAAGTACCTTCTATGAGCCATGAGCTATGTGAAGCTCTGGGGATACAAAGAAAGGTGAAAATTCATAATCTAATCAGGGAGACTGCATGTAAACAATTATTTACAAACAAAATACATGCAGAATAAATTGGTGTTAATCTTAGAGGGAAGGCGCTAGCATTAAGGGTGATTGGAATAGGGTTCTTGCAGAAGATAGGATTTTACCTAAGGTTTGAAGGAAACCAGGGAAGCCAGAAGGCAGAGACCAGGAGGGAGAACATTCCAGGCATGGAGGACATCTTGTGAAAATGCACAGATTTGAGTGTTTTATGTGAGCAACAGCAAGGAGGAAAGTGTTACTGAATCATGTAGTACCAGTAGAGAGGAGTAAAGTGTAAGAAGACTGGAAAGGTGGGGAAGGGCCAGGTTATGAAGAGCTTTAAAAGCCAAACAAGGGAATTTTTTTTTGACCTAGAATGACCAGGGGTAGGAACCTGTAGCCCTGAGGCCACATGTGGCTTTCTAGGCCCTTGGGTGCCAGCCTTTTGACTGAGTTCAAGTTTTACAGAACAAATCCTTTTATTAAGGGGATTTGTTCTCTGAAGTTTGGATTGCATCAAAGAGTTGCACTTGAGGACCTGTGGTCTTGAGGCTGCAGGTTCCCCACCCATGACAGACTATAATGGGAGCCACTGAAATTTATTGAACTGGGAAGTGACAAGATTAGATATGCTTTTAGGACGATCACTTTTATAGCTGAGTGGAGGATGGATTGGAATGGTATAATGGCAAGCAAAGTGTGACTTTTTGCTGTTTTTTCTTTTAGAGTGCTTCTCGACACTAAAGCAAGTCTTGCCTTTGTTTGAATAGTCTTTGATTGAATCAAGAGTCCTTGATTGAGGTTAGCATTTTGCTTTGGGGCTCACTAATTGGAAGAGTATTCCTGTGATTTGTCTCCTCCTTCCCCCCCCCACCCCCCTGCCTTTGAAAACTCAGATGTTATTGCTTCTCTCTCTCTGGTGACTATGTATGTATTGCTATGGACAGACAGAAGCACTTTCTGCTGATTTGTGTTATTTGTTCTGTTTATATAATTTTTACTTGTAATTTCTGTTTGTGTTTTCTCTGAAGTTCAAGGTGCTGACTTTTTCCCCTGAACTCAGTGAATAATGCATGTATGTTTAATTAAAGTGAGATTGTAAACCCCTTAAAATTTATTTCCTTAGAAAAGCAGATCAAGGACCCTCTTAGCTTTGCTCCTATGATTAATGACATAACATTCTAAACAGGAAATTGGCTAAAAATTCAAGTGACGCTACCAATAACAAAATTATGATAGGGTGCTTGTGCTTGGACTTTAATTCTAACATCACATTTCCCCTTAGCCTCTGCTTGGGTGCCTGTGCCTGAACTCCAGTTCTAAAATCACATTTCTCCCTAGCTTCAAAGCATTGGCCCTAGCAGTCTCTCTCTCTAGCTAAAGGGCAGTGTGCCCCAACTAACTTATCTCTGCTTCTTCCTCAGTAAGCAGCTATGCCCAATTATAGATTGATTCTGGATGATACACTGAGTCTAACATACATCCTAGACATAGTCAAATGTATACACCCTTACATTAATCTTGTCTAACAAGACACGTGACGGAGTCCAGCTGGATATTCCCAGTCAGCTGTGATCTCTTGGTGACTTAGTGATGTTTCACAGCAAAAACCACACCTCCTCCTAGCCCCTCCTTAGGCTATTTCCCAGTGAACTCTGGGTAAGATACTTGTGCAGTAGATACAAAAAGTACATGTTCCTTTAAGAACTGATCACTCCTTAACTACACCTTAACCACTGCCTAATCCCACCCCAAATCACCTAATTGACAGATTTTACCCCTAAATCTTGTACTTAAACTTTCCCTGTAGCCCTGTATGGTTGCAGGTTCCCTAAGAACTCTTGCCCGCTTTATTTACATTAAGTGTAATAAATTTTTGCCTCCTTGACTTAAAGAATGCTTGGGTCCATGAATTCATTCCAGGTGACCTGGGAACTTTGGTTTGGGATTCCTATATCCTTGGGGTTCATTTCTCCCTCAACAATTATGAGGATATAGTTGGTAATGATCCTGATAAAGAAGAAAAGATGGGGCATTCCAGAGAGTGCTGAGGTTTCTGAGGAAGAAAACAGATGAGTTCAGATTCTACAAGTCTAAGAACAAAAGAGGAAATAGAGGTACTTAACCAAAGACCAATACAAAGGGTATTGTTTAGTCATCTTTCAGTCATGCCTGACCCTTCATGACCCCATTTCAGGTTTTCTTGGCAAAGATACTGGGGTAGTTTGCCATTTCCTTCTCCAGCTCATTTTACAGATAAGGAAACTGCCCAGGGTCACACAGCTAATAAGTGTCTGGGGGTGGTATGGTCCTATTTGAACTGTGTCAGAAAGACTAAAACCTTGAATGAGCAGAAATTTATATAAAATGCTTTTAAAGTAGAGAGGGCATCTTTTTTCTAAATTTTAAACCTTGGGGGCAAGAAGAAAAAGGAGAGAGACGGGCCTGCTTGTTTGGAGAGGATGAGATGATGTTAATAGAAAGAAAGAAAATTACTCAATGCTTATTTTGCTTCTGTTTTCTCAATAAAGGAGAATAATTTGAAGGCTTAAAAAGTATAATACAAAAAATGAACTAAGAAGGAATTAAAAGGCAGGACAAATGAGGAGATTGTGGAAAAGGCCCTAGTTCAGTGAGTTATAGTCACATGGTCCATAAGAATTAGATACCAGGGTAATAACTCACATACGTTTTTTCTCATTTTTAAAAAATTTGTAAATTAAGAAACATTTCTTTTCTCTACTCCTCAATTACCCCCAGTTTAAAAGAAATCAAAAACCTTGTAACAAATATACAGTCAAGCAAAGAACATGCCCACACAATTCATGTCTAAAAATGTGTGTCTCATTATGCATCTTGAATCCATCATGTCTCTGCCAGGAAATGGGTAGCCACAGTTCAACATCAATCCATTGAAATCATGGTTGGTCATTGTGTTGATCAGAGTTCTTTAGTCTTTCAAAGCTGTTTGTCTTTACAATGTAGTGACTACATTTCCTCAGCCAATCCAAATACACCTCCTGCACATCACTCTTTTTTTAAAAATAAAAATATATAAAATAATATATATATAAATATATATATAAAATATACAAAAATAAAAAAATAAAAATAATTTTTAAAGACTTCTCGTGCCTATTCTAATGCCTTTGAATGATTCAGTAGAGATTCTTAGGCCTTGCTCACATGTAGTTCAAAGCTCTGATTAGTTGACTCAATAGAGGTGCTCTTAAGTGACAAAGTTAGTTACATTGAGTGGGGTAGAATTGCTTGATTGATTCAATGGACTGCTACCATATACACTCATTTCTGTCACTCTAAAACAAGTCAGATTCACTTTTTTTGATTGAGTCATGACTGTTAAAGATCTGAGCTACGCTCTTGGCTTATAAGAAGAGACATGAGAGACCTAAAGCTAATATGAGAATGGAATGAGAACATCCCTGAGGAAAAACTATGATGTCTGGAAAGTGAACTTGGTTTTCAGTGGAAGGAAAGCCTCCTTAACCAAGTAATAATAATAATAGCATTTAAATAGTACTGGAAGGTTTACAAAGAACATTACACATACTATCTCATTTTATCCTAACAACAACCCTGGAAGGTAGGTGTTATTATCCCCACTTTACAGATGAGGAAGTTAAGGCAGACAGAAGTTAAATGACTTTTCCAGGCTCACGCAGCTCAATCAAGGACCAAATGAGGTAATATCTTTAAAGCTCCTAGCATAATGCTTAGCACATAGTAGGTGTTACATCAGTGTTAGTTACTATTTTTATTATTATTTCAGTTAATTATCCTCAGTAAAGTGTCCGTAGTCTATAATTCTACAGCTGGCTAAGTATTCCTCAGTACATCAAGGAGATGCCATTCAGTATTCTCAGAGTGGCTTCAGTAAGCATGTCAATAGTCAATAATAGTCAATAGACATTTATTAAGCGCCTGCTGTGCCTACATGTGCCAGGCACATGCCCACACTTTGTATAAGAGATGCTAGGATAAAGGTCATATCCTTTAAGTTTTTTAAGCTACTCTAGGTCATGCTCTCTACAGATAAACCTGGAGCTCAGCAAGCATTTGTCTGTCTTGGAATGGAAAATCCAGAGAGGCCTAATTGGAACGATGGTTATGTGATTTGGAACTGGTTGAAAGACACACAAAAACGTGTTAAAGCATCAGTGTCATCTTGTGGGAATTTGTATTTGTCTCTGTTTTGTTCACTATTTTTGCTTATTACTCCTATATAGACATACATAGGGGATTTCAATTCAATTTAACAAGTATTTTCTAGGCTCTTTGCATTTGTACAATATGCTCACCAAATTAGTTCATGATTTTTAGGTAGTCTTATGATATTGATTACCTTTCCTTGATCTTTTTTCAGGCACATTGTTTTTTATAGAAGATACATTTTCTTCTACATTTTGAATCTTTTGATTCTGCCCTAATCTTTTTTGTTGTCTCACAAAGTCATTGATTTGTATTTGGTCTGTCCTAAGCTATTGATTCTTCCAAGCCTTTCCTCAATAAATTTCACTTCATTTATGATCTCTCTTTTCGCTTCTTCCAGGCACTTTCACAGTCCTTGTAGCCAAACCTTTTTCTCCTCAGAAACTGTTTGTAAGTGATAGGTGTTATTCTTTTCTTCTGGGTTTTCTTCTTGGACACTTCTTGACCCATAATATTTCTTTATAATGTTAGTTATCATCTGTTTAGTCTTATCTCTAGCCTTGGTTTCTTGTTTGAGATTTAGTGCCAGAGTCAGCCTCCACTACCTTCCATCTTGTTAGATAGGGTGGTTAGGTCATATCTGATCCTAACTCTGATGTCCTAGGCTCCTGGCTACCAATTCCTTTGGTTGAGTCTGCTCAGAGCACTGGCATGCTTCAGTGTTCTTGGTCAGAACTTTATGGTGAGCTATCTCTGAGCAAGGCACTGGGTTGTCTTTTTGTCAATCCTTCTTTTAGTGCTGCCCCTTCTGTGTCCCCTGCAATCCCTCTGGCTCAGATGTTACTGTGGTCTACTCCCCCAAAACCCTATGGTTTTCCCAGTCAGGGAGACTAACTTTTCTGTGTCCTTTAGGACTCTGCCTGAAGGCAATGATGCTTACCATTTTATCAAATGACATAAGGCTTATAATGACATTAATGGAATGGTAGTTAATATATTGAATAAGTACCTATGATTTCCTCTCCCCATCCCCTTCCTTCCCCCCTAGAATATAATCTCTTGTAGGACACTTTCATCTTTGTATCCCCAGGGCTTTGAACACAATGGGTTCTTAATAAATATTTTCTCTTCATGTATAACCTATATCAGATTGCTTACCATCTCAGGGAGGGGGAAAGGGAGGGAGGGTTAGAATTTGTAACTCAAAACTTTTTTTAATGTTTTAAATTGTTTTAACATGTAATTGGGGAAAATCTTATTAAAACATATTTGGTCTTTTTGTTAAATTGTTAAATTTTTTGTTAAAATTTTTTTTGTTAAAATTTATATCCAGAAAGATCATAATGGCCTAGAACAATGGGACAAATCTATTATGATAACATATGATAGGGATAAATGAAAAATCCTAAATAGCATGACTGGGCAGCCCAAAAAAGTCAGTATGAAACCGTACCTTGAGTTTTTTATTTAATACTGGGCATGGCATTTAAAAGGGTCATCATCAAGTTGGAGCACGACCAGAGAAGGGCAACCATACTGGTGTGAGGACTCAAAATTTTGGCAGTAGGCAGATGAATTGAAGAAAGTAGGGATGTTTATCCTAGGCAACAGATTTGTGGTAGAGGAAAGATCCCCCTTCTCAGAATAATGGTTTTGTTACTTACATTCATAATTGAAGGAAATACTTAATTTCAGTTATAGGTTAGTGAAAATAAAGATGCAACTTTTTTCTCATCCAAGTTCACAGACCTATCCATGTTCATCCAAGTTCATAAATCTATCCATAGATCCCTTAGGGATCTAAAACTATATCGCTGGATGGAGTTTCACAACCAAGTTGTTCCATACAATGATAACATACAATGAAAGAAGAATTAGGCATAAGCTTCTTGACTGCAGAGGGCAAAAATGTCACTGATGGCTGTAAGTGGCAGAGCCAACTTCAGTTCAATATAAGTAGCAACATGTAAAGCCCTTCTATTAATAGACTGAACTGCCTTAGTAGGTAAGGATTTTGCCACCACTTGTGGTACTCAAGCAAAAGTTGTGCAATTACTTATTGAGATGGTGCTCTGTTTGCTGGTTGGACTAGGATTGTAGGATTGTAATGAAAGGGGGTATTCTGGATTTTGAAGGGAAGGATTATTCCCTTTTTGATGACAGGAGCATTTGTCTATATTTAGAGAATAGAGTGCCAGGCCAGGAGTCAGGAAGACCTGAGTTCAAATCCAGCTTTAGACACTTACTAGTTGTATGGCTCTGGCCAAGTCACTTAACCTCTGCTTCAGTTTCCTCGTCCGTAAAATGAGCATAGAATAACTTTGTTGTAAATGAGATATTTGTAAAGCTCTTAGCACAGTGTCTGGCACATAGTAGGTGCTATATAAATATTAGCTATCATTATTATTGGCTATTGTTTTATATGTTTAATTATTATTGGTAATAATAGCTAGCTGTTACATAGTGCTTTAGAATTTGTGAAGCACTTTAACATGTGAAGTAAATTGATGATGGTCCCTAATTTGCCTATTTCATAGGTTGTTCTGTTTTGCAAACTTTAAAGCACTATACAAACCTGAATGAAAATGGCAATTAGGTTTGCTGGTTGGAAGCAAAGCAAAAAGTAGCCATTTCTAGCTTTTTCCTTTCTGTTTTACTCCAAGGTTGATTTGTATATTTGTAGATTTTCCAGAATAAACTCTAGTTAAGAACATAATGAATTAAAAGAGAGATATTGGCCAGTTTGAGTCAACTCCCAAGATCAGAATCTGTCCATATGGGCATAGGAGGCAATGGGTCACCATTTACATATGTTAGGTACTCATCGAGGTTGATTGAATTTTCACTGGAGAGAGGCTGACTTCCAATTGGTCCCAAATGCCAAATCCCTTTGGAAGAGCCCTACACATGTTTCATCTGGAGCTTTTTTTTGTTTTGTTTATTTGATTTTAGTTATGTTTATTTTGGGGCAGCTAGGTGATGAAGTGGATAGAGCATCAGCCTTGGAGTCAGGAGGACTTGAGGTCAAAACTGACCTCAGATATATTAAAAATAGCTATGCTACGTGACCCTGGACAAGTCTCTTAACCCCATTTGCCTTAGTTTCCTTACCTATAAAATGAGCTGGGAAGAAAATGGCAAAACATGCCAGTGTCTTTGCCAAGAAAACTCCAAATGGGGGTCCTGGAGAGTCAGATATGACTGAAAAAAATGACAATAATGAACGTTTACTTTAAGTGACACGGTTCAGTGGCTTACCCAGTACAGTTAGCAGAAATTGTGTATCAGAATGGAGTAGAATCAGTGTTTCTAAAGGGAGAAAAAAATCCTGAATATGAGAGGTGAAAGAAATGTTAGGGACATATGGCTCAACTCCCTGTTTCTACAGATGAGTAAACTGAGGTTCAGAGAGAAAAGAAGTGATTTGGTAAGCTCACACAGCTATTGATTGACAGAACTGTAATTCGAACTTGGTTCTTAAATGGCTTCAATTCCATTGTTATTTCTAATATACCACACTGCCTCAGAAGGCTAATGATGATAGCTTAACCCAGGACTGAAGATGAGAAGCTGGGTAGATTGGCAAGAAGATTTTACAAAGTTAGCAACCAACTAAATTAATAATGGTGAAACGACTTTGGCCTAACAGGGGATGAGCTCATCAGGAGTAAACATTTGTTTAGAATTTTAAAATCTGTGTGATAGGGGCAGCTAGGTGGTGAAATGGATAGAGCACCACAGGCCCTGGAATCAGGAGGGTCTGACTTCAAATCAAGCCTCAGACATTTACTAGCTGTGTGACCCTGGACAAGTCACTTAACCCCGATTGCCTCAAAAATGAAATCTATGTGATAACAGAGGTGAGAGCAATTAAACCTTAAACCTCTGTTAAGATATCTGAATAGTATTCATATATGTGTAACCCTTGGCTCAAAAACTCTTAGGATATGAAGGGTTCCATCGTAACTTGGAAGAGTTTTCACTTCCTTGGTTCCTAGCCTTTATGTCCTGGTGCACTGAAAATCACTTCCTCACACCACTTGTTAAATAACTCTCATTTCCCTTATGAAAATGCAGGGCACAGTTGTAGGTAACAGAGCTCCCTGGAAACGAAACAGAACCCGTGGTAGTCCAAAAGAACCCTCCCTGAATGAGCAATTCTATGCCAATGTTCTATGTAAATTCCAGTCATTTCTAGTCCCCACAGAGGCAGGTGCTGCAGTCTCCCTGTGGAGGATTTTCAGAAGGCTGCTCTCCGTGGATTGCTCACTGCCCTTTGCCCCTGGTGTGACTCAGATGGTATAGCTCCCTCTGTGGTTCCCAAGTGCATCCAGAAGCTGTTAGCTGGCTTGACTCTCCCTTGTGGCTCTTCTACGGTTGCCCCCAACAAGGGAACCCAGGTTTGTCTCTCTCTTGCTTAATTCCACAGTTGTCTTTTGGCCACTGAAGATCAAAAGCTACTCTCTGTTAGACAAAATTTTCTTTGTCATTGGGCACAGTCTGTGACATTTAACGCATTGGCTACTGAAACTACTCTTTCAAAAAGGACTACCCAATGTAATTCCAATATTCCAATTGCTTTTTTTAAAAACAGTCTAGATAGCTGCCATTAATTTAGTATTTTAGTATTTAGGAAACAACTTTATATGTAGTTTCTTACCAGAATCTCACAACCATCAGGTGAAAACATGCTGTTTACCAATACAAAAACAGGAATCTGGGTGTAAATGTAGGAATGTAGGACAAAAGTCTCTAGCTACGAACCCCTGTCCCTTCAGCATGGCAAAGTAAATCTTCAGGATCCTGGTACTAGCTCCCAGGGACATGACTGGAGTTGAAAGGAGTTTACTCATCCCAAACCAAATGTAAACATAGTCTGGGGAGTTCCTGTTAAGGGAGGAATCAAGGTAACAAAAAGGTAACAACAAAGATTGACTTGATTTGAAGGACTCTTGCTATGCTGATGGAATACAGGTGTTAGTCTGACTCACAGAAGAGCCAAAATAACTGTGAGGCTATGGGATGGCTCAAGAGAGAGAGCCCCAGATAAATATTCCCTGTGGTAAAGAAGCTGCCTCTCAGCTATAATTCAGTGGAAAAGGAACAGATAGTGATAGCAACCCAGCAGAGAAATAGTCAAAGAGTGATTCACTAGAGAAGGAACAGATTGAACTAGCAGTCTAGTGGAGATGCACCCTAATAGCAACTCAGTAGAGAAGCAGCAAAGGGAGTAGTAGTTCAGTGGAAAAGCAGCAAGGAACAGCGTTGGAGGCAGAGAGGTGTTCCAGCTGCCTTACGACATTAGTAGCATGAGCTTTCCAGGCTGCAAGTGTTCCCTCTACCATTAGCATTATGAGATACTGAGGGAGGGTGTGTCCCTGCGTGTAGGGAGAGAGATGAGGCTGGGTGGGGATGGATGCAGCTTTGCTCATTACTGCCCATGCCATTCTTTTTTATTAAATGCCTTTAACTGATGACTTTATGCGTCAAATCTGATTAGCTATGCAAGAAAATACAGGGAAGGGAGGGCGGGCTCAATATAGGGGGTTTTAAATAGATATTGATCCAAATAGTACCTTGAAACTTAGTGTAACTTTCAGGGCCTTGTTGAAACACCTGTGGAATGAGAAAACTAGTCAGGTGTTTGAGGCAGGATTCATGCCCAGGTCTGTCCTGACTACACATCCCATGCACTTTTTTTTTTTACCCAGAGAGGTCACATTTATTTATTATTCCACTTTATTACTTGACAAAAGGCCTTTTAGATTTGACTCCTTTGGGTCTATGATTTTATTGGAAAGGTACCTTCTTTCCACTGAAAGGGCTGGACACAGCTCTTTCAAACCTCATTCTTTCTTGTCCTTCTTCTTCTTCTTCTTCTTCCTCTTCTTCTTCTTCTTCTTCTTCTCCTTCTTCTTCGCTATATTAATATTTTATTGATTTATTTTTTAAACATTTTTCTTTAAAGTTTTGAATTCAAAATTCTTTTCCTTCTTCCCTGTTCCTCTCCCCACCCCTCTCCCTGAGACAGAAAGCAATCAGATATAGGTTATACATATACAATTATGTATAACATTTTCCCATTAGTCATATCGTACAAAAAGACTCAAATAAGAGAAAAAAAATGAGAGTGAAAAACAACATGTTTCAGTCTGTATTCAAACAATAACAGTTCTTTCTCTGAAGGCAGGTAATATGCTTCATCATTAGTCCTTTGGGATTGTCTTGGATCATTGTATTGCTGAGAATAGTTAAGTCATTCACAATTCTTCATCTTACAATATTGCTGTTACTGTGTATAATGTTCTCCTGGTTGTTGACTTCACTATGCATCAGTTCATGTAAGTCTCTTCAGGTTTGTCTGAAATCATCCTGCTTGTCATTTCTCATAGCATAATTATATTCCTTTATAATCACATACCACAGCTTGTTTTGCTATTCCTCAGCTTGTGGGCATCTCTTCAATTTCTAATTCTTAGCCACCACAAAAAGAGTTGCTATAAATATTTTTGTACAAATAGATCATTTCCTCCTTTTTGGATGTCTTTGAGATATAGACCTAGCAGTGATATTGCTGGATCAAAGGGTATGCAAACAAAACTAATGCAACCAAAATTATAAGGAAAGCAGAAAACTGGGAAAATAATTTTGCAACAAGTATCTCTGATAAAGACCTCATTTCGCAAGTATATAGAAAACTGAGTCAAATTTTTAAGAATACAAGTCATTCCTCAATTGACAAGTCGTCAAAGGATCTGAACAGGAAGTTTTCAGAAAAAGAAATTGAAGCTATTTATAGACTTGGGGGAAAATGCTCTAAATCACTATTGATTAGAGAAATGCAAATTAAAACAACTGAGGTTCCACTTCACACCTATCAGATTAGCTAATATGACAAAAAAAAGAAAATGTTGGATATTGGAGGGGATATGGGAAAACTGGAACACTAATGAACAACAGTTGTGGAGTTAACAGTAGTGGAGTTATGAACTGATCTAACCATTCTGGAGAGCAATTTAGAACTACGCCCAAAGGGCTATAAAACTCTGCATACCCTTTGATCAGCAATACCACTGCTAGGTCTGTATCCAGAAGAGATTTTTTTTAAAGGAAAGAGCACCTATTTGTACAAAAATATTTATAGCAGTTCTTTTTGTGGTGGTCAAGAATTGGAAATTGAAGGGATGCCCATCAATTGGGGAATGGCTGAACAAGTTGTGGTATATGATTGTAATGGAATATTATTGTGTCATAAGAAATGACAGGATAGTTTTAGAAAAAACTTGAGAGACTTACATGAACTGATGCATAGCGAAGTGTACAGAACCAGGAGAACATTGTACACAGTAACAGCAATATTGTAAGATGAAGAACTGTGAATGACTTAACTATTCTCAGCAATACAGTGATCCAAGACAATACCAAAGGACTCATGATGAAAAATTATATCCGCCTCTAGAGAAAGAACTGATGTTGTCTAAATATGGACCAAAGCATACTATTTTTTACTTTCTTTCCTTCTTACATTTTTGGGGAGGTTCAAGTTTACTTCCACAAATGACAAATGTGGAAATTTGTGTTACATGATTGCACATGTATAACCTATATCAGATTCCTTACCATCTCAGGGATAGGGTAAGGGAGGGAAGGAAGGATAGAATTTGGAACTCAAAATTTATTTTTCCCTAAAGTTTTATTTAAAAGATAAGCTTTATTTTTTATTTTTAATATATTTCATTTTTCCCAATTATATGTCAAAACAATTTTAAACATTTTTGAAAGTTTTGAGGAACTCAGAAACAAAACAACAAATGTTAAGATTGTTTTTTACGTGCGATTGGAGAAAATATTTTATTATCTTAAAAAAAGAAAGAACGGGGAATACAAAACAGGAACTTTAGAAAACAAATAGAAACCATTCAATAAATATCTCTGAATGTTCCAAATTTTTTAAAAAAATAATAATTCTCTCCCAGCCATAATTGTCAAAGAGTTGTTAAGAGGAATGGGGACTTTTCCTTGGCTTGGTTACATACTATGTGATTCACTTCATTGAGGAACTGGTGATGATTTGCTTGGCCTAAACTATTGTGTACTAGAGCCAATTCTTTATACTGGGCCTATAAAAGGGAGCTGGGAATTTTGAGTTAGAAATTTGGCCTATCAGAGAAAGAACCACAGTGGAGTTGAATCAACCTGTATCCCAGGGGAGGGAAAAGCCTATTCATTCATCCAGCCTCTCCTCTTCCCAACTTTGGAGAGGCAGAGAACCATTACAATTGCAACAAGCTCTCACTCATTTGGCCCTAGAGGTGGCAAAGAGATAGTTTCAGAGCTCTCAACAGTAAAGCTGTAGGAAAGGATGATGCCACTTGTCCCAGCCTCCTAGACAGAGGAGGAGAGGTTTCTCGGACAATGCTGAGCTCTTGGACCGAGCCTCCTTTATAAAAGATGGGGGATATTTTGGATGATGCTGAACTCGTGGACTAATAGCTTCCTTGGTACAAGAGAGGGGATTTCCTGGACAATGCTAAATTCCTAGAACTAGCCTTTTGAATAGAGGAGAGGGGAATTCCTGTGTAATTCTAAGTTCCTGGAGAGTTTAAGGTTTCGTCTTCTAAAGTGGGGAAGGAGGGATTTCTGGACAGCTCCAGCCTCTTGGAGAAAAGATGATTAAGCAACTCCAAGATTATTTTCTTTTGAAGGGGAATTCAGAATCCTTATGGTAGTCCTGTGAGGTTGGAGACCAGTACAGGACCCTGGGTTGAAGGAAGAACTCACTAGGAATAGGAGGAGGAATATATTGATTGTTTATCATTGGTTCATAGAGCAAGAGCTGGAAGAGATCTCAGAGGACATCTTATCCAATCCTCTCATTTTACACATGAGGAGACTGAGGTACAGAGAGGTGAAGTGACTTGCCCAAGGTCACATAGGTAATTAAATATCAGACATGGAATCAAATCCAGGCCCTCTGACTCTTTCAGCAGTGCCACACTAATCTTCTGGGAGTCCTTTGCATTGTTTTTCACTTTCTGTGGGGTGAAATAAAGGCTGTTCTATACCCAATATTCATCATTACCATTAGTGCTAGTACTAGGGAACTAGGGACTGTTTTGTTGGAAAACAATGTATGCGCTGTATAGTGCAGTAGAAAGAACCCTGGATTTGGAGTCAGAGGACCTGGATGCAGATCCTACCATTGTCACTTTTTACTTAGGAGATGTTGGTCAAGTCACTTGACATCTAGAGGCTTCAGTTTTTCCTATTTATAAAATGGAGGTTCTGGACAAGAAGGATGATTTCTAAAGCTCCTTCTGGTTGTAAATTTAGTCTTGAGGTTTCTAGAGAAAACTGGATGGGGACAAAAATGAGTCAAAGAGATGGTTTTTAGGGATATCTCCAAGGATTGTACTTAGTCTATGTAAACTCAGTGCAAGTTTGAACATGTCGCTCCTCTATTCAATAAACTTCAGTGGCTCCCCATCACCTCTGTGATCAAATATAAAATCTATTTGGCATTCAAAGCCCTTTATAACTTGGCCCCTTTCTATCTTTCCAGTCTTCTTATACTTTAGAAAAAATTCTACAATGCATTGTCACTGGCCTCCTTGCTGTTCCTTTCACAAGATGCTCCGTCTCTAGACTTCTTCATTGTTTGTTCACAATGCCTAGAATGCTCTCCCTCCTGGATTTCCTGATTTCTTGAAGTCCCAACTAAGACCCCACCTTCTACGAGAAGCCTTTCCTGCTCCCCCCTAAATGCTGATGTCTTCTCTCCATCTCATCCTGTATATATCTTGTTTGCACACAGTCGTTTTTGTGTTGTCTTCCCCATTAGTGTGAGCTTTTTGTTATCATTCAGTTGTTCAGTCATGTCAACTCTTTGTAACCCTGTGGACCATACTATTCAAGAAATCTAATTGGTAAAGATACTGGAGTTGTTTGCCATTTCCTTCTCCAGTGGATTAAGGCAAACAGAGGTTAAATGATTTGCTCAGGGTCACACAGGTAGTAAGTATCTGATGTCAGATTTGAACTCAGGTCTTCTTAACTCCAGGCCCAGAGCTCTATCCAGTGAACCACCCAGCTGCCTCAATAAGTTCCTTAAGACAAGTGAATTTTGGTGGGGAGGTGGGCTTACCTTATCTCCTCAGTACTTAGCATAGTATGCCTGGCACACAGTAGGCTCTTAAAAGTGCTTGTTGACTAAGTGACTGATTGAAGTTTTAGGTCATTGATTACAGATAGAATCAACAAGTCTTGGCAACTGATTGGATTTGGCAGATGAGGGAAGAGGAAGAGTAAAGAATTACTCTAAGAGTGTATATGTATTTGGAAGGATGATGCCCTCAACAGAAAATGGGGAACTTTGTAGGAAAAATAAATATAGAGAGCAAGATAGTCAGTTCTGTTTTGGATATATTGAATTTGATATGCCTACAGGTCATGCAACTAGAGAGATCATTAATTGGACAATGACATATAAATTCACATCTATCCTTCATTGATTCTGGGCGTCAAAATTTTAACAAAAAATTTTTTTTCTGAAGTTTCTTTTTTAAAAATTATATAGTTTATACCCTTAATATCCTCATGTAGCAGCAGTATAGATGGACGCCAAAATGGTCTGTGCTAGACAAGAAAAGACAAGGTGGGATTGAAAGGGGATATCACAATAGAAATCAGAAATAATAGATGAAAGACTGGGTGCCAGGAGATGTAACTTTTGCTGGGAGAAATCTCATTCCCTTTTTATACTTGGTGGTGTCAGAGAAGGAAAAAAAAACCTAAGATTTTCCATTGGCCTCAAAGGGTGTTAGATGGTGTCTGTTTCTCACAGCAGGTGGAATTTCCAGTTTTGATAAAAGTGTTACCTGTAGCTTGGGGGAGGAAGGGCTCCCACAAAGGGGGCCCCAGCTCTACATCCAAATAGATAAAAAGGTTGGGTAGAAGCGCTTTCTCACACTGTCTTGCTCATTGATCCTCTTCCAGAATAGAACTTACAGAAAAAATATCTTATGCAAAGATCAGATATGGTTCCTGTCTAGGGTCTCTACAAAAGTAATGAATAGGGTTTCTTCTTAAAAAGTACTTAATGTACAAAGTAGCAGATATTAAGTATAAGACAGCAATTTATTTCTTTTAGCACAAAAGAAATGCTTAAAACAAAAGCATTATAGGCACACATTAACAAATACTAAAAACATGAGACAACAACCCAACACCTCGAATCCAATTTCCTGGGAGGTGAAGATTCTGAGGATAAATGGGACTATTGAAGAGATATTTCAGATCCACCTTGGCTCTATACTGCCTAAGCAACTCCCAAAGTCTTGATATTCCGGCCAGCCAGAAAATGGCTTAGAATTTCTTGACCCTTTCAGTTGTGGCATTCTGATAGTGATCATTTTCTACTCTAAGAAGGCTGCAGTTGTAGGCTACCAGCCCCAAACCCAAACCAGGAACTCTGGACCTCCTGAACTCATGAGGTAGCCACTAAGTCTGGAAAAGCCCATCTCTTATCATTGGGATCACTCTTCAGTGATATGTGCTTGAAGAAAGAAACATAAATCAGGAGAGGCAGTCATGGACTTGAGGTCCCATCTCAGATAAGATAGCACATGCCAATCACCAAATCCATTTGTGCTTGTCACAGACCCCCATGGTTGCTTGGTGGAAAAAAGGAAAGAAATTCTCCCCTTGCCTCCCAACCTCTTGCTGGAAGTCCGTGGGAGAGTTCACCTATGACTGTCCCCAGAGCTTTTCCAAAGCCCTTATGTTGTACCTCCTATTAGACTGTGAGCTCCTTAAAGAGCAGGGACTGTCTTTTGCCTCTTTTCGTATCCCCAGCACTTTGCACAACGCCTAATACATAATAGGCACTCAATAATTGTTTATTGACGGAACTCATACCCTACCGAGGGGACACCTCTTCCTAGTCCTGATGCCAATCAACTTTGACACAATCTCAGGATGTCATGGGGACACACAAAGACCAATCAGGAGCTGATAGATTACATGTGCCATTTAACAAAGGGCCAGAGTGCAGACCTATCCCCATGCATAGGGCCATGGGATGACTCCCTCGGTAGAAGCATTAGAGTGTGAGGAAGAAGATTTGGAATACCTTTGAGAGAAAGGTCAGGAGAGAATTGATGTGGACAAGTGTAAAAATCTCAAGATTAGAGAAAAATTCTTCTGAGGAAGCTGTGTAGTATTGTAGAAGGAAAATTGGTTCTGGAATAAGACAACCTGGGTTCCATTCCCTCCTCTGACCCTAACAACCTGTGTGAACTTAGACAAATCACTCAGCCCACTTGGGTTCTAGTTATCTCATTTGTAAAAATGAGGAATTTTGACTGGATGACCTTTGATGATCTATCATGATGCTATGTACTTATGGAAGAGTTATAATCTCATTAAATAGATTTATGTGTGTGCATACATGCACATTGGTTTTTCACAGCAAAAGAGAGATCTCAATCTGCCAGACACAGTTTCACATCCCTTCTGCACTAACACATTTGAGTAAAGCCTGGTGCTTTCCAGCAAAACCACAACTATTTCTAGTAGAACAAATAATCTCTCTTGAAATAAGAAAAGGAAAATGTAGCTTGTGGCAGTGATAATAGGGATGACCATAATCTACATGGTTGAAGGAAATGGACAGGCGGACTAACTTCTGTGCTTCTGCTCTGCTGGCTGAAGATAAAAGCTCCTGGCTTGTATCTCACTCAGAATTTCAAAGATCACCTAACCTACTCCAACTCCCTTATACCTGAACAGGAATCTTTACAACTTTACTCAAAGACCTTCGGTGAGAGGGAACTCACTACTTTTTTTTTTGAGGGGGGAAGGCAGGGCAGTTAGGGTTAAGCGACTTGCCCAAGGTCACACAGCTAGTAAGTGTGTCAAGTGTCTGAGGCCGGTTTTGAACTCAGATCCTCATGACTCCAGGGCCAGTGCTCTACTCACTGTGCCACCTAGCCGCTGAACTCACTTCTTCTTTAAGCAGCCCATTCCACCTGGAGTTCAAATTGTTTGGAAGTTTTTCCTGACATCAAGATTAAATTTGCTTCTTTGCAATCATGTCATGGATGATACTCTGATTTGCTGGACTTCCCATGGAGCTGAGCCTGTGCTCTGTCCTCTTCAAATGGGTTACATGCTCTGAGCCTCCTTTTCTTTTTGTTTAGTTTTGTGTTTTTTTAAATAATATTTTATTTTTCCCATCATATGTAAAAACAATTTCTAACATTCATTCTGTAAAATTTTAAGTTCCAAATTCTCTCTCCCTCCTCTTCTCTCCCCTGAGGCAGTAAGCAGTTAAGTTATTTGTGTGCAATCGTGTAAAACATATTTCCATATTAGACAAGTTGTGAAAGAAGACACACACCAAAAGAAAAGAAGCCCACGAAAAAAATAAAGTGAAAAATCGTATGCTTTGATCAGCATTCAGACACCATCAGTTCTTTCTCTGGAGGCGGATAGCATTTTTCATCATGAGTCCTTTGGAATTGTCTTGGATCATTGTATTGCTGAGCATAACTAAGTCATTCACAGTTGATCATTGTACGATATTGCTGTCATTGTGTACAATCTTTTCCTGGTTCTGCTCACTTCACTTTGCATAAGTGCATGCTTAACTCTTTCTAAGTTTTCCCGAAATCATCCGGCTTGTCATTTCTTATAGCACAATAGTATTCCATCACAATCACATACCACAACTTGTTCAGCTATTCCCCAATTGATGGGTATCCCCTCAATTTCCAATTCTTTGCCACAACAAAAAGAGCTGCTATAAATATTTTTGTACAAATAGGTCTTCTTCTCTCCCCCCTCACTCCCTCCCCCCGGTTTTTAAATCTCTCTGGGATATCGACACAGTAGTGGTATTGCTGGATCAAAGGGTATGCACAATTTTATAGCACTTTGGCCATAATGCTCTGAGCCTTTTTTAACATCTATAGGTGAGCAGTCATTCCTGGTTTGTCCCTGTGACTATTGTACATTAAGGAGGATTGTTAAGGAAGAGCCAGGAAGAATCTCCTGCTGAATAGGCTATAAAAGGAGAAAAGATGAATTCTCCCTATTTCTTCCTCTCTTCCAAGTGCACCATGCGAGACTTTGCTTGCTCTCCCTTGGATTACTGGCAAGAATTGAGGAGGCTTCTCTGCCTTCTTCCTCATCCCTGAGGCCATGTTGGCTGTGAGTACATGTCGCCGAGAACACTCACTTGTATAGATGAGCCCAAGACTAGGCCTCAAGTCCTTGGCTACCTTTTCTGCTTTGTATTTCCTTCCCTGAGTCTGGGTCACAAGCTATGATTCTGAAAAATGGACATTTCCAGGTGTCTTCAGCCAAATGCTAATTGGCCTAAAATGCAGCCCAGGATCTGAAGAGATTGAATCAATGGGGCAGATAATTTTTTTAAAAATCTCTATTTTACTAAATAGAAATGCTCAGTATGTACAAGTGCAGCATTCCAGGCCCCCTTTCATGAGAATGTACTCAGATTAGTAATCATAGTCATATGAATAAACGGTTTCTCAATCTGAAGAACCATTCTCCTTTTTTTGTGCCAGTTTATATAAACTTTCCCTCAAAATAGAGCTTAGTGAATTTAGTTTATCCCCTTTTGGGATCTCTATGACTAGTGGCTACACTTAGGCTTTAAATCATGAATGCCACATAGCTTAATCATCCCGTAATCAGGCCCCAGGTAGTTCCTCCAACTACCTGTTTCTTAGAGGAGAAGCTATGTATCACCAGCTGAAATTGCCAGGAGTCTGCTTCAGCTGATGGGACTAGGAGAGTCAAAGTCACATCTCAGCATGCCAGAAGATGCTCCACCTGTGGAGACAGTGAAGAGAGGTCAGGCTAGTAGGTCTGAGGATGCTAACAAGCAACTCAAGTTATCCACAAGTGCCAGATTTTACTAATCAGTGGCCAAACTCTCATAGGATCATCTAGGAAAAATGGAAGGAGTGCTGACCTGTGAAGCCAGATGGTGCCAATCATCATAGGGCACAAAATGTGTGTATTTGCAATATGTATTATTGTGTGTTGCATATGTGTTTGCTGTGTATTGCTGTGTTAAGCATCATTGCTACATATGCAATGTTATTCAATGCAATACATGTCTCTTTTTGCATATGATCTATGTCAGGGCTGTCCAAAATGCAGCCCCTGGGCCACATGCAGCCTGCAGTGGGATTTATGCGGCCTGCCTACAAGCATAGAAATTTATATAAGTGCTTTAGTAAACAAAGCCGAGCTACTGCAAAGCTCTCACTAAAATGGCAAATCAAAATATATTGTCTATTGTTTCAATAAAAACCAAGGTTGTACAGCCCTGATCTATGTAATTGGTTAACAAATGTAACCCTGTCATGTGATGCTAGATAGTTTATACTACATTGAGAATTCCATCTTTGCTATTGATTATATGCTATGTATTATATTCATCACATGTCCTAATGCCAGAGTCGTGCAGTTCTAATATAAATGTCACGCCTGTTCAGCATTTAACCTTCCCCATTGTCCTGACCTTTCTAGTTTTCCTACATTTTACATCTCTACCCCCTATTCTTTGATCCAGTGACATTGGCCTCCCTGCTGTTTTTCAAATAACACACTCCACCTTCCAACTTTGAACATTTTCACTGGCTATTCCCCATGCACGGGAATGTTCTTCCTCCTCATCTCTACCTCTTGGCTTCCCTGGCTCCTTTCCAGCTAAAATCCTCCCTTCTATAAGAAGCCTTTCCTAATCCCTCTTAATTCTAGTGCCTTCCTTTTTTTTTGATTATTTCCAATTTATCTTATATATAAGAAACAACAGTTGTTTGCATATCTTATCCCCCATTAAATTGTGAGCACCTTGAAAGCCGAAACTGATTTTTTCTTTGAATCCCAAGGACTTAACACAGTACACATAGTATTAAATGTACATTGACTGTGTAACTAATTGTACCTTGTACGTGCATTGTATAATGTGGTTGAATGTTAACAACTTATGTTGAGAAGGATACTTACTTACAGGAATTCATATGTACCCACATAATTGGCAAGTTCTTGGGAGAAAAATGTAGGAAGACTGAGGCTTTGGGTGGATGGGGGAAGAGAAAGAGAGGGGAGAGGGAGGGAGAGAGAGAGAGAGAGAGAGAGAGAGAGAGAGAGAGAGAGAGAGAGCGCGCTTTGCATCTTTTCATGTATAGCTGCTGAACAGGTGTCTCTTCTGACTTCTTGGTCCGTGCTCAGTCACCAATCCTCCCTGATGTATTTTATTAGCCAAGGGGACAATAGAGCCTACATGCTAAGCATGGAGCTTTATTTTATATTAATTCACTTATTAACTTGTTTAAGCTGGAAAGTTTATATGTATGTATGAAATATAATTACAAAACACACATACCTCTGTATGCTATAATTTTTGTGAGGTGTCTGGTAACTCTCCTCACTTTGACTTCTGGTTATTCACAGAATTTCATAGCTGGAAAGAAACTTAGAGATCATTTAGTCTAACTCTCTTGTCTGACCAATGAGAAAATTTGAGGTCCAGAGGCAGTGTCTTTCCCAAAGTCACACAGCTAGTTAGTGGCAGAAATCCACCTAGAATCCAAGTATCCGGTATCCCAGAATCCCAAAGTCCTAGAATCCCAGGTTTAGTAAGTTCCTCCAATGTACCATTCTAACCACTGCAGAGGAAAAGAAAACTTTGTTGAGAGAATAGCTCCTCTATGAATAATGAGTAGCTATAGTTTAACCATTGGAGATTAAAATAGGAAAACAGAAGGACTGCCTACCCTACCCTATAGTCTGACAGAGACCAAAAAGTTTTGTCTAAATAATAAATTTAAGCCTAAAGGCACTAGCTGTTTAGTTCTGTTCTGAGCTCTAAAGACTTCGATGCCTGGGGCAAAGAATCTTCATGTTCTAGCTAAGACTCTGAAAAGAATAGGCAAGCCATTTATTCCTTTTAAAAATGTTTCTTTTTTATTCTGAACTTAATGAACTCCAAACAAGATAAGCATTTTCATATACAAAAAACAAAACAGAAAAACAAGGATTGCACATGCAGATGTGAATTTGCAGCTGGCAAAGCTTGCTTCTGTTTTCTAGTATGTAACAAATTCAAGATGTTCTGTTTATCTGCGTTTCCTACTGGTGATCCTTCTGTTCTCCCTTGTGTATTTTCTTTTCTTTTTTTGAGAACTAAAAGGAGTTTTTAATAAGTATGTCAAAGTAGCAACACATTGATGGGCTAATGGCAATAATTTTTTTTTAAATGCTTCAATGGCCATCTTTTCTTAATTTCTTTTCCTTTTAATTGTGGCAACCTTATTGCTAGCTCTTTCTTTCTCCCCCATTGAAAGAAAAACAAAATCCCTGTTAAAAATAAAACACATTTATATGCATAGTCGAGCAAAACAAATGCCAATATCATCCATGTATGAAAACAGATGTCTCATTCTGCATCTTGTGTCCATCACCTCTTTATCAGGAAGTGGGTAGCATGGCTCATCATTGGTGCTCTGAAATCCTAATTGGTCATTGTATTGACTAGAGATTTCAAGTCTTTCAGAATTGTTTTTGTTTACACTATTTTTTGTTACTGTATCATTTATTTTTCCAGGTTCTTCTCTCTTTACTCTGTCAGTTCACTCAATTCTTCCCAGGTTTCTTTGACACCTTACCTTTTGTCATTTCTTGTGGCAAAATAATATTTTATTATATTTTAAATCATAACTTGTTCAATTATCCCCCAATTAATGGGCATTTCGTTGTTTTCAGTTCTTTGCTACTGCAAAAAGATATGCTAGACATTTTTTTGTGCCAGGCTACTCCTTAAAGGAAAAAAAACCAGGGAGATTTTATTTTTAACCAAGGAATAACTTTTGTTTCTCCACAATTAAGAACTGATACTATTTCTATCAGAGCTTTAAAAAATCTTGGGTTTTAAACTGATAGAGTTTGCTTTTTTCATATGGAAGAGAAAGCTTTGTGTTATAGCCAAAGACTTTAGCCAAAGCCAGAAGTCGGAAGCGAGAAGCTCTATCACCAGTATCTAGTGATTCCTTTCCTGACAGTGGCCTGGAATCACTGTTTCCCTTGGATTTGTAACTGGCAGTGAATAAATGTTGGGTGAAAACCAATAGGGAATAGGTCTAGCAGGAGTAATGTAATGACATGAGCGATCCAGCTGTATGAACTGTGTCTTCACAAGTATGTCCCTCCACGTATGCACCCTAAGCACTTGTATTCCCTGTATGTATATCCTTCAACCGTGTTCTCTATGGGATTGTGCCCCTTAATGAATGCATCCTGGCTACTTGTGTTTCATACCTGTATACCTTTCCATAGCGTTCTGTATAGGTGTCCCACTTAAATTTCTGTGTGTCAATCTTCCGAGTTATGGTTCACATTTATAGAACGCTTTAAGATTTCAGAAGTGCTTTCTTCATAATAAGCCTGTGAGATGAGTAATGTAACAATTTTATCTGAATCTTACAGATGGAGGAACTGTATCTCAGAGAAGTGAAGTTGCTTAATTATGTCCCTGCAGTGAGGATTCAAATAGTAACCATGTTGGAAAGGCATACATGTAGGGAATACATGTGGCCAAAGTACGTGTATAGAGGGGCATATAGATCTACTTTTCCTACTGATGGTGTACATATTTAGGGGAGAGCATAACCCAGATTTATAGAGAAAATTTCATTCCTACTTTTCTTACTATGGCATTTTATTAAATATCTTTCCTTTTTAACTGAATGTGTTTTTATTTGATTAATAAAGGAACACACTTTGGTAGGGGGCTTGTAAGTTATGGGTTTGAGAAGGTCCAGGTACACACAATACTTTGAACCTAGAGTAGCCTCATCTGGGAATGCATTCCCCTAATTTAAGGGTGTCCACAGTTCTATATGGATTTTTTCAATGCCTATAATATTTATTGTTGTTCAATCATTCTCAGTCATGTCTGACTGTTTGTGACCCCGTTTGGGGTTTTCTTGGCAGATATACTGGAATGATTTGCCATTTCCCTTTCCAGCTCATTTTATAGGTGAGGAAACTGAGGCAAACAGGGTTAAGTGACTTGCCCAGCATCACACAAATAGTGTCAGAAGCCAGATTTGTACTCAGAAAGATGTAATCTTGACATTCTATCTGCTAAACCACTTAGCTGCCTTACCGTACCACTCAGCTGCCGTTGTGGGTTCATTTGTTTGTTTTTTCCATAAAGGATCAAATATTTAAAACTGAGAAGGATTTTTGAGGTCACCTAGTCCAGAGGAAGAAATTGAGGCCCAGATAGATTAAGTAACTTACCCAAGGCCATTCAGGTAAAAACAGCATACAAAGTCATTTCTAGATATATGCCTTCCCTTTCCTACCTCTCTTTTCTTTGAGTCTTTCATTGGGACAAAGGAAAGGTTAAGCAAAATCAACTGGCAAAGTAACCATGTCTAACAGTATATACCACATTTTATATCTATAGTCCCCAATTCTCAAGCAGAAGAGGGATGGTTCATTGCTTACTTTTTTTTTTTGTGAGGTAATAGGGGTTGACTTGCCCAAGGTCACACAGCTAGTAAGTGTCCGAGGCCCGATTTGAACTCAGGTCCTCCTGACTCCAGGGCTGGTGCTCTATCTACTGTGCCACCTAGCTGCCCCTTTTTTCTTGCTTTTTTCAAGATTTAAGAAGCTGTTGACATCTAGTCAAAACCTGGATGATCAGCCAAATGAGACAACTCACCATTTATAGTTTTCCTGTACCATGCTTTTGCTGTTTCCTATCTATAAAACTTTCCTCTTCTTTCCCTCTGCCATTCTATCTCCTTCTCTCCACCACTATTTCTGTCTAATGAAATAGTATTCATTATTCAAAACCCAGGTCTAGTGACATCTCCTGTACAAAGCTTTCCTTGATCCCCACAGTCAGAATGGTCTTTTCTTCCTCTGAAGGTCCATAGTGCTGTGTTCCTCCTCCCCTACCTCACTTATCACATGTGGACTTGTATTCTGATTATGTGCGTATATGTTTTATCATCTCTGCGAGACTGTGAGCTCCATCTTCTTTATCGTTGGGTGCCCCCACAAGACCTGGCACAGTGCCTTGAATATGATAACAATTCTTATTAACTCTCATTTCTCTCGCATCTTTATGATTCTCAATCATTTGCAAAGCAGTTTACTTACAAAAGGCCTATGAGGTAGGCATGACAGGTATTATATTTCCCTCCCTTACAGATGGGGAAATTGAGGCCTGCCTATGGCCATGCAGCTACTAAATGTTTGAATTGGCTTTAAGTCCTTGTTCTTTTGACACAAAGTCTGGTGTTGTTGTGTGTTTCATTGGAAAGATTGACGACTGTGGAGTAAGGAAGACCTGGGTTCAAATCCTGTCTATGACAATGAGTAGCTGTGTGACCATCAGCAAATCACTTTGCCTTTTTGGTAGTCAGTGTCCTTATCTGTATATGGGGATAACAAACCTGTTAGATCTAACCCCCAGAGTTGCTGTGAGGGTCAAATGAGAGGATGGCTACAGAAAGCACTTTGCAAACCTTAAAACAAAGTATAGAGTTCGTCTACAGGGTGTCCCTCAAGTCTGGACACATAGGAACATTGATGGCAATGTGGAGTTATTGCATCAAGGTCATGTGAATCTTGCAAAAAACATCAACTTTTGCATCATAAATGATTGAAATCATATTGAAGATGTTATCTGTTAATATTCCGATTAGATAAAATGTGGTTGAAAATTTCATTTCTTGAAAATATGCATTTTTGCCTATGTGTCCAGACTTGAGGAACACCCCGTATTACTAATTACTATTGCATGTAAAAATAAGTACCTGAAATCCCAAAGTATATATATTTTTTCATAAGAGGAGGCAATATTAATAAATGCACATTCAATTTATCTAACATTGTTCTTAGCTTATTTTTGTGCAAGAGAGAATTAATTCCCAAGGTGATTATCCGTGTACATAGGCAATGTAGCATAATAGAAAGACTAGGGGATGTAGCAGGGGTGTGGTGGTAAATATTTAATAACTAGCTCTCGGGGGGAACCTACGGTATTCATGATGCACTCTTAAGTTTAATTTGCATTATCAACATTTTCTCCATCTCTTAAGTCTAGGCCATCAACAAAATGGTCAATCAAGCCCTGATTTGTAGCATCTGTTGATTTCTAAGGTGTAAATGCTCACACTGAAAATTTAACAATCATCTCTCTGTGGTCAGTTCGAATTGGCTCCAGCACACCCCTGAATTAAGATAAGAGACCCAAATTAGAAATCCTCTCTGGGTGGACATGACCAAGTTATTTTTCACATTTCCGATCTACAGTTTTGGTGTCTATAAAAACCTGGATAAAATTGCTACTTCTCCAGCAGGGCTATTATGAAGAAAAGCATTTGGGAAATCTTAAAGTGCTTTGTAAATGTGCTCTGTTATTACTCAAAGCACTGAGGTTCAGGGCTATAAGTGGCTAGAATTCTTGCATCTAATAAAAATTCAGTTGGGAGGAAGGGCAATAGTGGGAACAAGACAGGTATAGCTGTACTAGAGAAGTTATGGCCTGTTCCTCAGACTTTGGCTCATGGTCCCACAAGGGATGAAGAAAGGAAGGCAGAGCCCAGGAGAGGAGGATCATTGCAATGTCACTCTGAGGGTGGTGACCCAGGCGTGGTTGTGTTATACGCTGTGGTACAGACTAGAGAAACACCCTGATCTGATGCTCAGTGGTTATTACAGCAAAGAAGTGTTTCCTGCTCCAGATAGGTTAATATTTGTAAATCATTTAGCATAGTGCACAGGACTCAGTAGGTGCTATATAAATGCTTGTTCCTTTCCCCTTCCCCATATCAGTGCCCTGGGATAAGATCTTGGTCATGCCATATAATAATAATAATAATAATAATAATAATAATAACGTATATAATCATCTGTAGTATTATAAAGCATTATTCCTCAGTGCCTTATTTTTTTCATCTGTAAAATGAGAAGGTTTAACTCGATGGCCTCTAAGTTCTAGCCTAGGTATAAAACTCCTTATTTTATAAACTGAAGTTGCAGTGAAACAGTGGGAGGAGCCTGGATCTGAAGTCGGAAGACGAGGGTTCAAATCCCACTTGGATCATTTGCTAGCTATCACCTTTGGAAAGTCACTTCCTCTTGCTAGAACTTAGGTTTTTTGTTTTGTTTTTTTTTCCTATAAAATGAAGAGGGTGATCTAGATTAGAAAAATTAACCTGGGGTCTACAAACTTGTTTTCTTCATATTTTGGTTACTGTATTTCAATACAATTTGCTTCCTTTATAAACCTATGTATTTTATTTCATGCATTTGAAAACATTCTGAGACAGGGTCCAGTAGCTTCACTAAACTGCCAAAGGGAAAGGTTAAGAACCCCCTAGTATAAATGGTCTCTAAGGTCCTTCTCATCTCTACCATTCTCTGATCCTATAAATCTGAGAGAGGGAAAATGACTTGCATAGAATCATAAAACCAGTAAATGAGGGACTCAGATTGGAACCTAGGTCTCCTGTCTCCCATAGCTGATAAGCTGGTCAAAAGCAGGATTTAAAACCAAATCTCTCCTGACCCCAAATTCAGCATTCTACCATGCTATCCTAGGATCTGTGATGATCAGAGAGGGCAGTGACTTGTATGAAATCACAAAATCTGGTTAGCAGAGGAGCCCAAATCATAAAATCACAGAGTTCAGAGCTGGAAGGTACTTTGTCTTCAAACATACCCAAGTCTCTCTCATTCTTAAAAATCCTTCCCTACACCTGACCAGCCTGACCACTCCCTTAAGCTATCTTGCTATATCTCTCCTCCTTCTCCACTTTGAAAAAGCGCCTATACTCCCTATCTCCGCTTCCTCAGCTCTCATTCCTCAACCCTTTGCAACCTACTTTCCAACCTCATCACTCAACTGAAACAGTGTCTTCAAATTTTCCAATGATTTCTTAGTTGCCAGATCTTTTGGTGTTTTTTTTTCTCTGTTGCTCATTCTTCTTGAACTCTATGCTTCATTTGACACCATCGACCACCCCTCTCCTCCTGGATACCCTCTTCTCTCTGAATTTTTGGGACATGACTCTTTCTTGGTTTGCCTCCCACCTGCATTACTGGTTTTTAGGCTCCTGTGCTGACTCAACATTCATACCACACTTCCTCACTATGAGTGTTCCTGAAGTTCTGTCCTTGTCCTAGACTCCTCACTCTTATTCACCCACATATCCAGTCAGTTGCCAAACCTTGCCATTTCTGCCTTCATAGCATCTCTTGTACCTGACCTCTTCTTTACAGTCACAGAGCTACTACCTTAGTTGGCCTTCCTGCCTCCTGTCTCTCCCCACTCTAGTTAATCCTACACACTGTTGTCAAAGTGATTTTCTATGAGCTCAAATCTAACTGTGTGATCCCTACTCAATCAACTGCAAATGGAGTCCTGTTGGTTCTAGGATTAAATATAAACTTTTCTATTTAGCTTTTATTATCTTTCACAACCTGGTCCTAACTCACATTTAAAGCCACATTGGAAATGTCTAAAACTCCCATCTAATACAAACTGTAATCCAGCCAAACTGATCTCTCTGTCCTTCAGACACGTCACCTCCTCTTCTGTCTCATCTTTGCAATGGCCCTCCCACATGCTTGGAATGCCTTTCCTCTTTACCTCTGCCTCCTTGAAGATACGGCTCATGCACCATCTTCTACATGATATCTGTCCTAATCTCACCCATCTACTTATGCCCTCTTTCACAAATTACCTTGTATTTGGCCACTTTGCCTATATTTGTTTTCATTCATTTGATATTTAAGCTGTGTGTGTGTGTGTATGTACACCTATGTATACACACACAGATATATATATATTTTAATATATGTTTTTCTTTCATTACAATGTAAGCTCCTTGTGAGTAGGGATTGTTTCATTCTTTTCATTTGTATCTCCTGTATGTCTGACATATAATAAATGACTTATTAAACGCTTGTTGCTTAGTCGCCTGGTCATAGGATCATAGATTTTGTATCATTAAGGAACAGAGAGATAATCTGATCTGATCCTTCCCCCATCCCCCAATAAAAGTATTGAGATAAAGAGACATTAAGTGACTTATCTAAGGTCACACAGGAATTAAGTAGCAGATGGGGATTCAAACCCAGGTCTTCTGACTTCCAGTCCAACATTTTGAACATTCTATCACAATGCCTTCTAATCTAATTTCCTAGAGGAGGGGACAAAGATCCAGAGAGAAGCAATTTGCCCAAAGTCACACAAGTGACTTTAAGTAGAAGTTTAGTACTTGAACCCAGGTCTTCTGACTCTAAATTCAATGCTTTTTTCGCTATGATTCTGTGAATACCATAGACATTTTCAAATACTCGAGTGGAGCTATGATCTCTCCTCAATTCAGATATTCCCTCCAACAAAATCAACCTAGGTAAAGTCACAGAAATTAATCTGTAATGTTTAAGATAAACATATATAATAAAATAATAACTAAATACATAATAAATAATGTATAATATATTATATAATAAATAATAACTAAATAAAATAATAAACATAAATAACATTTTGAAAATTTAATTCAATAACTTTACATATTCCAAAAGAATATAGGGTACAGAAATACTTTAGGAACAATACATTTTCATCTTATTTAGTGAGTGGTTAATAGAAGGTTATAGATTAATAGGAATTTTCCCACAATGGAAAGGAAATAAATGAGATGGAGATCCTTTTGATTGGGCATTAAAATACAGGGGACCAAAGGAAGCTTGCTTAGTAGGATGGGGGAAGGGAAGGCGGCATATTTATTGTAGCTGAAAAACTCCCCCTTCTAAAAAGGAACCAGCAAATCTCAGGCTACCAAATAGCACCATCTTGTGGCCAAAAAAACGAACTGTGTCAATCTGGGTTAGTAGGTGCCAAATAGGTTAGGTATAATACTTTAGATTGTGTAAGTATGATGAATAAAATGGCATTGATGTTTCGCAGTTTAAAACTATGGTTGAAGGAAGATGGCCTATTATAAATATTCCTCCTGAGTGAAAAGTGGCAGTGTGGTGTTAGTAGAGTACTCTCATTAATCTCTTCGGTGTATAAATCGTGTAGAGGTATTGCTCAGTTGACATCATACCTGGGTTTGCTTTCATGGCATATTGTTGGTGCTAGTTAAAGTTAATTTAATGCCATATACCTGTGAGCAACATAAATTACACTCTCTCAGACTTGATCTTCTGCCCACACCATTCCTCTTCCCCATCCCACCCTCGCCCCTGCACCCCCCACTTCCCCCACTCCTTCACCACACTTCCCTCCATAGAAATGTTTCTGGAGAGAAATAATTTTTTAAGTCAGCACCCTGTCCAGGGACAATAGGGTGGCTGAGAATTGTGAGTTAAGTCAGCGCTACTACAAAGGACAGAGAGGAGTAGCTCACAGCTGAGTTTAATTATGAGACTGTAATGGGCAAAGGGGCGTTGGGGGGAAGGAAGAGTGTACTTAACAGCTGGTAATTACCAGATACCATTGTGGAGGCTTGTAACAGCTGCAGTTCCCTAGTGCTAGGTGAGTCTCCAGGGTTAAGGAAGGGCATGGATGCATAGCTGGGATACTTCACTGGCTACATCACCAGGCTTCTTCAAGGACATTGACTTTGAGGAATGCAACCAGGAGAACTGAGTATGTATCTGTCTTTTCCTTTCTCTCTCGATTTCTCCTACAGCTATTGTGTAGTATTTAGGGCCTTGGAGTCAGGAAGACTTGGGTTCAAATCCTACCACAGACACTAGCTGCATTGGCTTGGGGAAGTCACTTAACCTCACTGTGCCTCAGTTTCTTCATCAATTAATTGAGAGATTGGACTCCATGGTTGCTTCTTGTTCTAAGTTTATGATCCTATGACATCCCCATTGGCTAGAGTTTAGTCTTTCTGTATTAAATAATTCCTAGAAATCAGGAATGCCTAGGTCATGGCTGGGGAACTTGCAGCCTCAAAGCCACATGTGGCCTTCTAGGTCTTTGGGTGCAGCCTTTTGACTGAGTCCAAGTTTTACAGAACAAATCCTTTTATTGAGTTTTTGTTCTGTGAAGTGTGGATTCAGTCAAAGGGCTGCACTATCGAGGACCTCGAGGGCCACAGGTTCCCCACCCCTGGCCTAGGTTAAAGTCCTGCCTCTGTGGCATATTGGCTCTGTGACCCTGGGCAAGTCACTTAACATCTACGTGCTCTAGGCAACTCTCTAAGACTATATATTGCAGGGGAGCTGCTGACCTGCATTGATAGAGGACGATTCCTCATCCAGGAGTTCTTTATGCCCATTAAATCACAGGTCCAGTTCCTATCTCAGTGATTATATGACCTTCCTGAGACAGTTTAAGGCTGCATTCTTGGTGTAGCATCTGTCTGAGACTCTGCCCCCATGAACCTCAGGAGAGCTAGCTTAAGAGTACTAGCGTTAACATTCAAGTCATCAACTTAACAAGACGGTCTACAGGAATACATTAGAGCAAAAAGTAGAGGCTGCATTCTCCTATATTATAATTTTTAATAGCATTTTTTCCAATTATATGTAAAGACAATTTTTAATGTTCATTTTCACAAAATTTTGAGTTCCAAAGTTTTCTCCCTTCCCTCCCCTCTTCCTAAAACAGTAAGCAATTTGGTACAGGTTACATATGTATGAGCATGTAAAACATATTTTCATATTAGTCATGTTGTGAAAAAAGAAACAGACCAAAAAAATACTGAAGAAAAAATAAAGTGAAAATTGTGTGCTTCAATCTCCATTCAAAGTCCATCCGTTCTTTCTCTGAATGTGGATGGCATTTTCCATCAGGAGTGCTTTGTAATTGTCTTAAATCAGACCTGCACAACCTGGCAGTAGGTAGGGGCCAAAATTAAAATAGGCTAAACTTCTCTGGGCTGTGGTTAAGTTTTTAGTGGCTCACTTTCCATGTAAAGGTATAATTAATGATTGAGCCATTTTGCAAATAAACCATATTAAAAAGGGAAAGTTTCAATTAATATCCATTAATTATATTTATTATGTAAGTTTTTATCATGAAATCATATTAATATTTTTAAAAATTACTTTGCTAAGCAGTACAAGTTTTAATACTTTTTTTAGGTTTTCTTACTGTTTACGTTTAGTTAATGGGACTATTACACTTCTTGTTAGCCATCAGTTTATCATACTTCAGAATCATGTTTGAAATTGATGTTTTCAAAATATCTTCCAAGTGTTCATTGGTTAGAGTTGTTCATTGTTATTTTTATTCAAGTTCATAATGGGGAAGGTTTTTGCCCATATGTAGGTACTCCTGAATATGCTGGAAACCTATAACACACTATCTTGCAGATTTTTTTTTTATCTTGCAAATTTTTAAACTTTCTTTTGTAGAAGTCTTGAAGGCTGGTTTCTCTGTTTTGATAAACTGTTGAGCACTGAAGCTCAGTAACCTCTAGCTGTAAATATGCAGGGAGTCCCTGGGGATCCCCAAAAAAAGGATCTTCAATTAACTTAAATTTAATGTCATCTTCTTTGGATAGTGTCAGTCTTCTGTCAAACTCCTGCATCAAAAATTCAATGTGGTTTGAATACTTTTCTCCTAACTCGGCATGCTTATATGATGGATTTTGTTTCATACACGTAGTAAAGTGGCACATTTCTCCTTTTGACATTTGGCTTTTGAATAGCCTCAGTTTCATTTTGAAAGACTTTACTGCGTCAATAATTTGAAAAATAAGTTGACTTTTCCCTTGAAGCTGTAAATTTAGTTCATTTAGATGACCTGTGATGTCACATAAAAATATAGGCCATTATTTCAAACTTCATTTTGCAGCTTTGGAAAATTTTTCAAGTCATTCTCTAAAAATTGAACTTTTTCTTCCTTAAGAATAACAAGACATTGCAACAGTCTTCCATGGCTCAACCAACAAATTTCTGGGTGATAGAGTGTATCATTACAGGTGGTACCAACCTCTTCAAGAGATGCTCAAAATAATCTATGTTTTAATCTCTTTGAACAAATATAGTTTACAATCAAAAGTACCACTGGCATTATATGATTGAAATTCAAAACTTTGCTGATATATGATGCAATGATACTTAGCTACTTTTTTGGCCAGCAAACACTTCAACAAATTTACTGCACCAAGGTTTTTCCCACACATAGATGGAGTACTGTCAGTACAAATGGCCACTAAGTTTTCAAACATTATGCCTAACTTTTCATCTATACACTTGTTCACTTGATTTGCGATTTCTTTTCCGGTAGTTTGACCTGGCATGGAGCAGTATTGGTCAAATTAGTGTGCTCCACCATTGCTAAAGAATAACGGCTGAATTCATTTGCCTTTTGATTTAACTGATCGTTAAGGTTATTGGATATAACAGCTACTCTTCACTGCATGGGACAAACATATTCTCAAAAACACTTTTTTTTTCTTTATCGGGACATAATCCAGAAACTGCAATCAGCAAACCCTTCTTTATGAAGTCACCTTCAGTAAATGACTTCCCAGCAACAGCAATTTCTTTAGAAACCTGAAAACTAACCTTAGGAGCTGCCTCGTTTTCTGAGTTTACTTTATTAAAAAACCTTTGCTCCCCACTGAGATTTTTCAACAATTTGGACTCTAATTTGTTTTTCATTGGTGTCCAATTTGCTTAAGCAAGGATGTTTTGCTTCTAAATGGCAATGAAGATTGTATACCTTTGGGACAGCTATTACTTCTTGGCAAACAAGGCACAATATTTTGTCTCTTATGCAAGTAAACAAATATCTATTTTCCCCACTCTGGATTAAATGCATTATGTTCTGATTTGATCTTCCTATTTCACAAAGTCACCCCCAAAATTTTAATGTTAGAACCAAAACATCTCCACAACTGCTCACATACAAAGAAATACTGAACTGAGTGTCTGACCTTGGAGAGAGTGCCAGACACCCATGTAACTTGGAGGGTAGCCATGCAGCAAGGGAGGGGAAGAAGCCCTTGTGTTGTTGCCACCCATCTTATAGCGGGCGTCAGCTGCATTAGCGAGTGGCTGTACTCGCTTTGTCCCTGTTCAACACCAGTAACGACTGAATATATGATGAAAAGATATGACTCTCGCTCTTCTCAGACTACAGACAGATGGATGATGGCTGATTACAGCAGGTCATATGACAAACAGGCGAGAGTGTGCATAGTGGCAATCCACCCATCAGATTACATGATGGGCACAATAGTGACTAATGAAGGCGGGTTAAGTGGGGCTTGGACAAAGCACTTACTTTCTTTTATATCTTCTTCATTTTTCATAGGCTACCTGAAATCCTTTGGCAGACTGCAAGCAGCCTGCAGGCTGTATGTTATGGAGGCCTGTCTTAGATCATTGTATTGCTCAGAAGAGCTGAGTCATTTATAGTTGATCATCGCACAATGTTGCTGTTACTGTGTACAATGTTCTGCTGGTTCTGCTCATTTCACTTTGCATCAGTTCATATAAGTCTTCCCAGGTTTCTCTGACATCCATCTGGTCATCATTTCTTATTGCACAATAATATTCCATTACATTCATATACCACAGCTTGTCCAGCCATTCCCCAACTGTTGGGCATTCCCTCAATTTCCAGTTCTTTGCCACTATATTATAATTTAAATAAGCCTTTTTTGTGGCTGTCTTACGAACCAAATCATCATTTATAACAGTCTCTAAGAAAACATACTACATTCTGGGTCCAAATGGGTGGTGGCAAGAAGAATGGAAAAGAAAGGACAAATATGAGACCTTATGAAGGAAGAATCAGTGGAATTTGGTGGCTTATTAGATAATAGGAAGCAAGGGAGATGAGGAAGAAAGTGCCATTGACATAGTTCCTAGTGAGAGTGACTATGAAAGTGATGCTATCATTGACAGAAACAAGGAAGTCAGGATAAGGATCTGGTTTGGGGGCTAAATGATTGAGGTATATTATTTCCCAAAAAACCAGTATCAGTCAGGCTGGAGGACTGGAGCTCAGGAGAGTGGTCAGGTAGAGAGATACAAATTTGGAATTTAACCATATACAGATAATAGTTGAGGCCATTAGAGTGTACTAGATTGTGATGCCCTATTCTTTCATTATGAAGGGTGGGACCAGGGATGGAACAGGAATGAAAGGAAGCTAAGCAATTGTGGTACATGCCCTGGTTTGGGGATAAGTAGCTAAGAACCAAGTTCCTCTCAGTTTAGCATAAATCAGAAGGTGTGGGAAAGGTACCAAGCAAAGCCTGCAAGCATCTTAAACCACCCACAGCAGGAGAAGGAAGTGTTGGACATACTGTTCCATAAAGAACGGCTTTGAAAGTCTTGTCAAAGACATGCTGCTCAATTGTAACTTCCATGGAGTTAGGATGTCATAGCTTATCTAAATTTTGTATTTTTCCCAGTGCCCAGCAGAATGCTCTGCTTAAAAAATCTTTGTTGAATGAATCAATTGCTGATCCTGTGACATAGATTGATCACTATCAAATCCTCCCTAGTTCTCTATAGCCCAGACTCCAGGCAGTTCAGCAGTGCACAAGCTTTCCCTAGGAACACAATACCAGGAACAGAGTGAAACCAGGAACAAGAACCCTTCAGTTGGACTGTTCTCCCCAAGAGAAGTCTCACCATACTTACTCATCATGTTTCTTGTCTTTGAGGACAAATAGGTCTATAACAACAGTTTTTGTTGTTTAGTCATTTCAGTTGTGTCAGACTCTTTGTGACCCCATTTGGGGTTTTCTTGGCAAAAATACTGGAGTGGTTTGCCATTTCCTTCTCTGGCTCATTTGACAGATGAGGAAACTGAGACAAGCAGGGTTAAGTGACTTGCCTAGGGTCACACAGCTAGGTAGTGTCTGAGGCTAGATTTGAACTCAGGAAGATGAGTCTTCCTGACTCTAGGCCTGGCATTCTATCCAACCGTACCACTTAGTTGCCCATAATGACAGTAGAACAATCTAACAATCATGAGCCCAGGAGTTCTGTTTCTCCTTGTGTGTACCCTCGGCATCTATTTCCTGTCTACAGGCAGTCTCAGAGTGGGAGAGTAAGGCTAGACTCTAGAGGAGCCATCCTCAAAGCTTTTTGGTCTTAGGACAAACCCTTTATACTTCTAGAAATTATTGAGGGAGACTCCAGCTTTTGGGATAAGAACTTATTGTTTGGCAAAAACTGCTGGGAAACTGGAAAATAGTATGGCAGAAACTACGCATAGACCAACATCTCACGCCATATACCAAGAGAAGGTCAAAAATAGATACATGATTTAGACATAAAGGATGATACTATAAGCAAATTAGTAGAGTAAGGAATAGTTTACCTGTCAGATCTATGGAGAACAGAAGAATTTATGACCAAAAAAGAGATAGGGAACATTATGAAATGCAAAATGGATAATTTTGATTAAATTAAAAAGGTTTTGCACAAACAAAGCCAATGCAACCAAGATTAAAAGGGAAGCAGAAAGCTGGGGAACAATTTTTACAGTCAGTGTCTCTGATAAAGGCCTCATTTCTAAGATATATAGAGAACTGAGTCATTTATAAGAATACAAGTCATTCTCCAATTGAAAAATGGTCAAAGGATATGAATAGGCAGTTTTCAGATGAAGAAATTAATCTCTAGTCATATAAAAATGCTCTAAATCACTATTAATTTGGAAAAATGCAAATTAAAACAACTCTGAGGTACCACATCACACCTATCAGATTGGCTAACATAATAAGACAAGAAAATAAGTGTTGGAGATGTGGGAAAATTGGAACACTAATGCATTGTTGGTGGAGTTGTGAACTGATCCACCCATTCTGGAGAGCAATTTGGAACTATGCCTAAAGGGCAACCAAACTGTATATACCCTTTGATCTGGCAATACAACTACTAGATCTGTATCCCAAAGAGATCATAAAAAAGGGAAAAGGACACACATGTACAAAAATATTTATAGCAGCTCTTTTTGTGGTGGCCAAGAATTGGAAATTGAGGGATGTCCATCAATTGGGGAATGGCCGAACAAGTTGTGGTATGTGAATGTAAAGGAATACTATTGTTCCATAATAAATGATGAGCAGGTGGATTTCAGAAAAACCTGGAAAGACTTACATGAACTGATGCTGAGTGAAGTGAGCAGAACCAAGAGAATATTGTACAGAGTAACTGCAACATTGTGCAGTGACTAACTTTGATAGGTCACTGCATTAATGAGAAGAGCTAAGTCTAAGTTCCAGGGGACTCATGATGGAAAATGTGATCCACATCCAGAGAAAGAACTATGAAGTCTGAGTGCATATTGAAGCAGAGTATTTTCTCTTTTTTTTTCTTTCTCAGGGTTTTTCCCTTTTATTCTGATTCTTCTTTCACAACATGACTAATGTGGAAATATGTTTAGTATGATTGTACATGTATAGCTGATATCAGATTACATGCTATCTTGGGGAGGGAAAAGGGAAGGAGAGGGAAAAATTTAGAACTCAAAATCTTATAAAAGTGAATGTTGAAAACTAAAAAGAAATTAATAAAACTTAAAAAAATTAAAACTGATAAGATTTTTAAAAATTTATTCATTTAAAATAATAATAAACTCATTACATATTTTTTACTAAAGATAAATACATTTTCCAAAACAAACAAAAAGGTGAAAAGAGTGGCATTGTTTTGCATATTTTTGCAAATCTCTTCACTGCTTGGTTTAATAGAAGAGAGCTGGATTCTCACATCTGTTTCTGCACTCAATCTATGCTATTTGTTATTTTGGTTTCACCATGTGAAAAAAAATCCATTCTTATATAGACATGTAGGTAGAAAAGAGAGTATTTTAGTAGGCAAATAATGTCTTATGATATTATGAAAATAGTTATGATTCACAGACTTGAAAAGGTCTTGAGGTACCTCAGAGGTTCGCAGACCACATTCTGAGAACTGCTGTCCTATGTTGGTCTTCAAGAATATTGCCAACAACCACTGCTTGCTGGCCCCATTGCTCATCTGTCTTGAGACTTTCTTAGTCTGTCAAAAGCAGGAAAGATGTAAGGTTTGGAACATTGCCAAGAAGAAAACTGCGATGTTCCACAGTCTTACCCATTGTGTTACTTTTTTATTGTTTTATTCCAGGGGACAAGACCACCACCTACTTTCATTCCCTGCTTCACACAATATGGCTCTTTGCTCCTTTGCAACTGTAGAGTCTTGGAATACATCTATAGAGAAAGGATGAATGGAATACTCACACACATACACACACACAGAGCTATGTATACACTATATGCATATATAGAGTATGTAAATATACTGCATATGGCATTCATTATATATACACATACACATATATGTATACATCTATCTCTGTATATATGTACATGTATGTGTATGTGTGTGTGTGTGTGTTTGTATGTGTGTGTGTGTGTGTATAGGAACCTAGATGACACAGTGGATAGAGTGCCGGGCCTGGGGTCAGGAAGACCTGAGTTCAAATGTGGCCTCAGACACTTACTAGCTGTGTGACACCGGGCAAGTCACTTAACCCTGGTTGCTTTAGTTTCCTCATCTATAAAATGAATTGGACAAAGAATGGCAAACCACTCCAGTATCTTTGCCAAGAAAACCCCAAACGAAATCACAGAGTCAAACTTAAATGACTGAATAACAACAAAAATGTATGTGTATGTGTGCATATTTGTGTGTGTGTATGTGTATATATATATATATATATACATATATAAAATAAGATTTGCTTGATTTTGACAAGAATTGCTAAGAAAACAGAAAAAACTGAAAAACTGAAAATCCGTCTGTTAATTTGGCCTAACATCTTTTACAGTATACCACAATAAACTCAATAAGTTTTTGATTAATTAAATTAACTAATGGTCATGCCATTAAAAAATTTGGATAAAATCAGATCAGGTAACTTTCAGGTTACTTTCATAACTATTGATGGGGGTGAATTCTTAACCAAACATAGATTAGAGGTGATTATAAATTGTAAAAAGATCGTTTAGACAACATAAAATTGAATAAATGCATCTATGACAATAAGCATCAGCAGAGGACAAATCTAGAACTGAAAAAATTTAGAAAGAAGTTTATTAAGTTTTCCTGTAGGAAGAAGAACCGAAAAAAAGGATAACTCGTTCTCCAGAAGTCTCTGTAAATTTTATATTATATAGAGTTCAAACAAAGGAACAAGGAAATAGTAACTGATTGACTAGCATGAATGCACTTTCCAGATAAGATACATAGATTGCTTGAGATGTATAATTAGGAGGAAACTCCTTACATTCTTTGCATCAATCTTCAGATTCCCTGAAAGATTTTTGGTCAGTATAACCTGGAGTCCTGAGTTAAGCATTAAATAAATCTAGTTTCTAAGCAACAGGTCTGGTCTTTCGGTCATGCAAGGCTAGGTTCAAACAATGCAGTGACATTTTCCCACAGAAGTAAAGAAGTCAACTGGGGTGGGGGTGGGGGAACACTTTGCATCAAATATTCATGTTAAGGGTCCTATATCTAAGATACGTAGGCAACTAATAAATATACATAAAAGACCTAAAAATCATATGAACAAATAATTCTCCACAAAACTACAAATTCTCAACAACCACTTGAAAATGTGCAATAAGTCACTAATACTGGAAATATACATAAAAATAACTCTGAAGTTGTATCTCATACCTAGCAAATTGGCAAAGATAATGAAACATAGAAATAGTAACTATTAGAGGAGCTTTGGAAAGATAAACACATAAACGTATTGTTGGTGTGACTATGAATTAGACCAGGTTGTTAAAGGGTTTTGAAAGTCAAACAGAGGAATTTGTATTTTACCCTATAGGCAATGGGAAACAATTGGAATTTATTGAGTAGGGAAGCCAGAGCTCATAATGGCCAAGATACTGTGGCATACAGAGATTTTGTTTCCTCAACTATTCTCTCCCAACACAAGTTACACTGAGGAAAAGACAGCTAAAACAACATCTTACTCTCTTTTCTTTTTTTAAAATTTATTTAGTATTTTATTTTCCCCAAGTTACATGTAAAAATAATTTTTAGCATTTGTTTTTAAAACTTAGAGTTGCAGATTCTTTCCTTTCCAACCGCCCTCATTGAAAAGGCAAGTAATTCGATATAGCTGATACATGTGTAGTCATGCAAAACGTATTTCCATATTAGTCATGTTGTGAAAGAAAACATAGACCAAAAGAAACCCTCCAGAAAAATAAAGTTAAAAAAAAAAGTATGCTTCCATCTGTATTTAGACATCATCAGTTCTTTGTCTGGGGATGGATGGCATTTTTCATCATAAGTCCTTTGGAGTTGTCTTGGATCATTGTATTGCTGAGAATAGCTAAGTCGCTCACAGCTGATCATCTTAGAATATTGCTGTTATTTTATACATTGTATATTTCACTTTGCACTAGTTCATGTAAGTCTTTCCAGTTTTTTTCTGAGAGCCTCCTGCTCATCATTTCTTATAGCACGATAGTATTCCATCACAGTCACATAGCACAATTTATTCAGCCATTCCCCAATTGATGGGCATCCCCTCAATTTCCAACTCCCTGCCACCAGAAAAGAGCTGCTATAAATATTTCCATACATATAGGTCCTTTTCCCCTTTTGTTTTTTATCTTTTTTTTGGATACAGACCTAGTAGTGGCACCACTAGGTCAAAGGGCATGCATGGTTTTATAGTCATTTGGCCATAGTTCCAAACTGCTCTAAAGAATGCTTGAATTAGTTCATAATACCACCAGCAGTGCCTCAATATCTCATTTTTCCCATAATCCTTCCAACATTTGTTATTCCCCTTTTCTGTCCTATTAGCCAATCTAATAGGTATGAGGTAGTACCTCAGAATTGCTCCAGTTTGCATTCCTCCAATCAATAGCGATTCAGAGCACCTTCTCATATGGCTATAGATAGCTTTGTTTACTTCACCTGAAAACGGTTCCTATCTCTTTATCATTTATCAATTGGGGAATGGTTCCTATTTTTATAAATTTGACTCAGTTCTCTATATAGTTGACAAATGAGAAGTTTATGAGAGAAACTTGCTTCGAAATTTTTTTTCACAGTTATGATTGTTAAACGTATTTCTCTCCATCCTATTCCCTATCCCTGTTTATTTTGTTCTATTCTCTCCTTTCACCCTGTCCCTTTTCTCTTATCCCTTTCCCCTCCTACTTTCCTATAGGGTAAGAAAGATTTCCATACTCAGTTGAGTGTGTATGTTTTCCCTCTCTTTGAGCCAATTCTGATGAGAGTAATGTTCACTCACTCTCCTCCTACATCCCCCGTTTTCCCCTCCACTGTAAAAGCTTTTTCTTACATCTTTTATGTGAGATAATTTACTCCATTCTACCCCTCCCTTTCCCTTTCTCCCAGTACATTCCTCTTTTTTACCCTTTAATTTTATTTTTTAGATATCATCCCTTCATATTCAACTCATACTTGTGCCCTCTGCCTATATATTCTCCTTCTAACTGCCCTAATAGTGAGAATTTCTTACGAGTTACAAGTATCATCCTCCCACGCAGGAATGTAAACAGTTTACCTTATTAAGTCCCTTAGGCTTTCCCTCTCCTGTTTACCTTTTTATGCTTCTCTTGAGTCTTATATTTGAAAGTCAAATTTTCTATTCAGCTCTGGTCTTTTTATCAAGAATGCTTGAAAGTCCTCTATTTCATTGAATGTCCATTCCCTGCTCCCCCCCCCCCAAGGATTATACTCAGTTTTGCTGGGTAGGTGATTCTTCTATGTAATCCTAGCTTCAGGGGTGGGGAATCTATGGCCTTGAGGCCATATATAGCCCTCTGCATCCTCAAGTGTGGACACATTTGAGGATCTAGAGGACCACATGTGGCTTCAAGGCCACAGGTTCCCTACCTCTGTGATTTTGCTCTCTGGATGGAATATCATATTCCAAGCTGTCCAATTCTTTAATGTAGAAACTGCTAAATCTTGTGTTATCCTGACTATGGTTCCACAATACTTGAACTGTTTTCCTCTGGCTGTTTGCAATATTCTCTCTTTGACCTAGGAGCGCTGGAATTTGCCTGTACTATTCCTGGGAGTTTTCATTTTGGGATCTCTTTCAGGAGGTGATTGTTGGATTCTTTCCATTTCTATTTTACCCTTTGGTTCTAGAATATCAGAACAGTTTCCTTGATAAATTTTTGAAAGATGATGTCTAGGCTCATTTTTTGATCATGGCTTTCAGGTAGTCTAATAATTTTTAAAGTATTTCTCCTAGATCTATTTTCCAGGTCAGTTGTTTTTCCAATGAGATATTTCACATCATCTTCTATTTTTTTCATTCTTTTGGTTTTGTTTTGTTTCTCTATTTCTCATAAAATCATTAGCTTCTACTTGCTCCATTCTAATTTTTAAGTAATTATTTTCTTCAATGAGCTTTTGTACCTCCTTTTCCATTTGGCCAGTTCTACTTTTCAAGGCATTCTTCTCCTCACTGGGCTTTTGTACCTCTTTTACCATTTGGCCAGTTCTACTTTTCAAGGCATTCTTCTCCTCACTGGGCTTTTGTACCTCTTTTACCATTTGGCCTAGCCTGTTTTTTAAGGTATTTTCTTCAGTGTTGTTTTTTTGTTTGTGTGTTGACTCTTTTTTCATGATTTTCTTGCATCACTCTCATTTCTCTTCCCAATTTTTCTTCTACCTCTCTTATCAAAATCTTTTTTGAGCTCTTCCATGGCCCAAGACCAACTCATATTTTTCTTGGGGGCTCTGGGTGTTGGATCTTTGACTTTGTTATTTTCTTCTGAGTGTGTATTTTGATCTTCCTTGTCACCATTGTAACTTTCTGTGGCCAGATTTTTTTTTCTGTTGTTTGCTCGTTCTTTCCAGTTTATTTCTTGACTTTTAACTCTTTGTTAAAGTGGGGCTCTGCTTCCAAGGTAGAGGGCATACTGTCCTAAGGTTCAGGGGTTTTGTGCAGCTGTTTTCAGAGATACTTGTAGGGACCTGTAAGTTTTCAGTTCTTCCAAGGTAGTATGGTCTAAGGAGAGGTATGTTTACTACTCTCCTGGCATATGCTCTGGTCTGTGAGTGACGACAAGCATTCTTTTCTGCCCTGGAGCTGAGAGGAGGGTCCTATCTCCACTGGTGTGCTAGTGCTCCTCTTTACCCTGGGACTGCTCCCCAAGACTGTGACCCAGATCTGAGTATGGGCAAAGCAACAGAGTCCTTCCCCCAGTGCCAGAAAAGAGACCTTTCTAATCTCCTTCTGATCAATTTGTTATCAGTTATCATCTGTGGACTGAGAGCTCTGGAAGCATTCACTGCCACTGTTCATTCAGTGGCTCCCAAGGCCTGCTCCTGATTTGCTGGGTCTGGGTCTATGCTGGTGCAGCCTGTGCTAGACTGTGCTGCATTCTCACCCTATCCTTTTGTGGGTTCTGCTGCTTTAGGAATTGTTTTGTGGCATTATTTAAAGGTGTTTGGAGGGGTTTTAGGGAGAGCTCAGGAGAGTCACTGCCTTTTCTCTACCATCTTGGTTCCACCTATATCAACATCTTATTCTCTTGTAGAAAATCAACACTTTGGTAAGAACAGCTAGTGGAGGGAGTTTCCTCAACAGGAGTTCTCTATAGCAATGAAACCATGGGTGTGAACCACAAACAAATAAAGCAAAGAGAGCAAAGAGCAAAGAGACACATAATCATTTCAAAGCTCCTGACTGAAGACTGATTACTTAGATAGGATAAAAATACAAAATAGACATCTAGAAAGCCCTTTGAAGCTGTGATCAGTGTCTACAGAATAACTATCTACAAGAATTTGGAGTGTTAGAAAACTATCGGTTGAGATACTACAACGTGGGTTGGATTTGACCAGGAACCATGAGATAAAAATAAAAGGAAAATCTGGTACGAAATCCAAAAAAAGTCCCAATCCCAAAGTTTAGAAGACTGAATTAATCACCCAGAAGCCTCTCGAATCTTTGCTCTTTTCTCATTTCATTTTTCCATATTTTCTCTGAATGAGTCCATAAGAGTAACTTTTATCTATTTTTCTCCCCACAGGAAGTAGAAAGTCATCTTCCAGCACAATGAACACCATTGATAAAGAAAACTCATCTGATCTTACAGAAATAGATGATACAGAAGAGACAATAGAATCAGTAAAGATAAAGGATATTGCTGATGCCACACAGAAAGTGGTGAATGCCAAGAAGGACTCATTTTTTTGCCCAGTATGTACTTAAAACTCTTATCATGTGGTGTCAAAAGGTCATCCTACTCTTGAGTGCTCCTAGCTTCCATGACAGTATCTATAAAAAAGCTGATGGTCTAGGGTGGCATTCAGAAAGCCTCTAGAGAACACCCATAGTGTAGGTCAATGATTCCTACTGTACTTCAATCAATCAACAAGCATTAATTAAAAAAAAACAAACAAAAAAACCAAGCGTCAATTAAGTAACGACTGTGTGCCAGGCATTGTGCTACATAGTGAAGATATAAAGGCAAAATGAAACAGTGCCTACCCTCTAGGAACTTATAATCTGGTCTGGGGAAATAACATATACATAGATAAGTATATGAAAAATATGTAAAATTAATTGGTGGGATGGATGGGGGAAGGAAGGCCTCGAGAGCCGGGGTGGGGATTAGGAAAAGCTTCATGTAGAGGGGGGTACTAATGATGAGTCTTGGACGAAATTAGGTGGAACTGAAGGAGAGGGCATACCAGGCATGGGAGATAGTCAATGCAAAGACACAGAGATAGGAAATGGAAGACATATAAAGGGCAATTATAAGAGCAAGGATGGTTTGTCCATAGTGTTTGGAGCAGGATTCATCAATATTCATTTGCAAGGCAACTTCCTGGAGTTAAACATGTAGCTTGTGTGAACTCTTATGATGCTATGAAACAAAGGAGACTAAAGGAGTCATCAAACCTGAGATTTGGACCTGATTTACCAGCACCATTCAATCATTTTCTCTTCCTCTTACATCCTTGTCAAATTCTAATTTGCATTATAGTATACATTCTGTTCATATATGTTACACGCACCACTCAATTGTAAACCCCTTTGAGGCAGAAACAGGGCATTACTCATCTCGATATCTTTCTCATCCTCTCCCCTACCCCTAGCACCATGTCTAGCATATATTAGATGTTTCATAAATGTTTATTGCTGAATGAATAGATGGATGAATGAGCTGAACTAACTGACTCATAATTCCATTTAGAGATAATGGCATTGGCTGCAAAAATGTGTTTACTTTTTCAAGGTTAATATGCCCATCAGTATAATATTCTGGAAAGGCAGGGATGTTGAGAGGTCATTTAGGCCCTCTCCTTGATTCCCACTAGGCCTGCATTCAAGCTGCCCTATAAAGACAGCGTTGCAGGAAGACATGGATTCATGCCCCACCTTTGACACTAACTAGGCTGCCCTTTGGCATATTTTGATTGTTGAGTGCCTGGTAAGTCACCTAATTTCTCAGTACCTCAGGAAACCCTCTAAGACTCTCAATTGCAAAGAAGGAACCCACCTGCACTGGTAGAGGAAACTTCCTCACCCTATATTGCCCCATTGCAATAAAATAAATGATCCGGTTCCTACTTAGTCTCTGCTTTTTTGTTTGTTTGTTTGTTTTGTTTTACCCATCCTTGAAGCCTTGGGGGTAAAATGTAAACAAAAGGTGATAATTTTCTCCATATAGGTTAGTGATAAACTGTTGACAAGGATTTGCCTCCTGATGTAAATGCAGAGTCAGTCAAGTAGCATTTATTAAGTACCAACTGTATGCAAGGCATTGTGCTCAGTGCTGGGGATCCAAAAAAAGTCCCCAGTTGAGGCAAGGCAGGTTATGGTTGTGTGAAACCCTATTGGGTCTTGCAGTTGGCGTATTATTGGGGCATGTGGCCAAGGGAATCCCTTGCCTACAGCATTGGGATTCCATTCCCTATTATTTATCTCTATGAGTTAGTAGGTCTCTCTTACAACTCATCTATTTGGATCTGGATTTGGATTTTTCTTATCTGGGTATTCCTGATACTGTAACAGAATCATAGGATGTTTAGGGATGAAAGGGACTTTAGAGTCATCTGTCTAGTTCAATTGAATCCCTATATAGCCTCCTGTGTTTCATCTAATTCAACCTTTTAATTTTACATGGGAGGAAAATTATTCCCAGAACAATGAAACGACTTGTCCAAGTGGATTAGTACTATTTGGGGTTCAAAGGGACAAATGAAGATATAATCAATCTTTTCTACTTATTTTATTCTTACTAGTTAGCATGAAGTGCTTATCTTAATGAGTAATTTTTGTATTAAGTCAGCATTAGGAAAGGAACAGGTCAAGCCTGAAATTTAAGTATCGTAATGAGATTTATTAAGGGATATATTTTACATATAGCTGACTGAGACCTCAGAAGGGCTGAATACCTGGGAGGATCAAATTTTTGCTTTGAAATATAGTTTCTTCCATATATTTTGAAAACCACCAGTAGTGTCAGATCAGCTAATGGGGATGCAGCAACGAAAGTGAATTCTTTATTTTCCTTTTTATGCAGGAAAAGTCCCACTTCCAATGTGAGTATAAGCTGTGTTTTGACAGTTTTCCCAGGGTTCTAGGGCAGCAATGGGTGAGGAAGCAAAGTGTTATCTGCTACCTTCCTTCCAAGATCCCTTACTTGAAGGTCTTTGAGCACTGTGCAAAGAAGGGAGAAAGATAGGAGGGAGAGAGTCTAACCTCCTGATGTTGCAGATTTACTGGACCTGTTCACGAAGAAGTATGAGAGGGGTGCTGCTTTTGTGGTTTTAGCTGGACTCTGAGAAACATTAACCAATAAATTTCCCAGAGTCTTAAAGGCTCATCCCTTTGCACAAATGACTATTAGCCTTTAAGGGGCATCGTGGCAAAGTAAAGGACAAAAGTGTCATCAGATGATTGATGGCCTGAATTTCTAAAGTCAACCTTCAAATTCTAGAGCATAGGTATATTAAATAGGTTAACATTCACTTGGGGGTTTTGTTCAATTTTTTATATAATGAGAGGTCTTATATCTATGAGACCAACCTATGAGCAATTACTGCAGTCTAGAATAGGTCCTACGATTCCCAAGGTTATACAGCTGGTTGGTAGTAAAGCAAATATTAGAACCCAGTTCTACTAAGTCTTTATTCAAGATTTCTTTCACTCCACCATTCTACTTTGCTTTGGTTTGCTTTAGTTTTGTAACTACACTGCCCTCCCCCCACCCCATCCACCCAAAGAATAACACTTCTATTTTCATAGTCATTTGATATTTCATGTGCCTTAGGTACTATGTGCTTGCCCCCTCTGTTTAATTTCCAGTACAGTTTTTCTAAGAGTCTCTTGTCCTCTCGTTAAGTCATTTCATTTTACCTGCTGGATTCTCCTTTGTGTGCTACTCTAATGATGTAAATGTTCTTGCCTTTTTTTTTTTTTACAGCTCTCAAAATTGTTTTTGTCTGCTGACGCTTTGATAAAGGAAAATGAAAAATTCCATAACTTAAGAAAACATGATATCTCCATTACAGAAGCAAAGAACTATCTTCTTCAAGTCTTAAACATCATATCGCTAGAAACACTGGGTCATAAAGTACCAATCGGGTATGCTCAGCCTGTTGTCTTGCAAGGCAAGAGTAATATTTCTGACCCAAAAGGAATGATTAAAATCCTCCACCGCACCTTATTAGCAGTTGGTGGATCACAAGCATTAACTGAAAAGATGCCAATGCCTTACAAAGGAAAGGCCTTCGTGAACAAAATTCCCCTGCCAATGCACATTTTCCCTTATGAGATGCTTGTCCACTATTGTTTCCCTTTCTTACCACCTTTCATAATAAGAGATGACATTCTGAATGAGAAGATTTTGTGTAGGACGGTCCTTTTCAACATTGTCCCTCCCAAAGGAAAGATCTTCAGACCACAAGCAAAGAGACAGAAACATTCTGAAAAATTGCTCCATCCAGGTAGGTAAATTACTATTATCGTTATCATAAGCACAATGTAATGGATGGTGCTAGATTGGGAGTCAAGAAATCTTGGGTTTGAATCCTGCTTCATCCACTAACTAGCTGTGTGATCATGGTAAAGTCATTTGACCTTTCTATGCCTCAACTTCCTGATATATAAAATGAAAGATTTTAAAATAACAGCGTTTGAAAAATGTTAACCAAGCCAAAAGGACAGGCTTGGTTAACTAGTTTTTGTTGAAGGCCATTCTGAATAAGAAAGACTTTATTATTTGGCATCAAGTAGACCTTAATAAGCCAGGGTATCCCAATAGTCTTAGTGCAACTTTTGGGACACCCTGTAGGAAATATCTCAAATTCCACACCTTAGCCATACTAGTTAAGAAGGCATTTTCTAGTCTCTCTAACAGTTTCTGCACGCTCAAAAAGGTGCAGTATTCAAAGTCCTGTACATCAACTCTATTAAGTTCACAAGTTCTACATTATTTCCTATTTAATGTTCTCATTCTCTGCCCCACTTGTCTAATTCAGAGTTCTTCTGCAAATATGTATTCTAGAATAGCAAAAAGAGAATAAAGATAAGAACCAACATGTGTTAAGCCTCACTGAGGCTTTCATTGGATTTCCTTTTGTTTGGTTATCTAATTTCTTTTAGACCTTCTTTAGCATAAAGTCACCCTTTCCCCCATTAGCTAGTACTATAATATGATGGATGAAAAAAATTATTGTTTGAGTGCATTTGCCACCACTGAAATAGGGTTGAATTGTATAAACATGCCTCCTAGAGTTGATAGAATTCTTCCCTAGAACCATCCTGGCAATTCAGGGTAGTTTTTCCCCCCAAACAAAATAATGACCATGCCCTAAGAGGTTAAGGAGACTGGAATTAAGTGTCGATAATTGAAAAACAAATCATCTAAATTTTTAAAATGTAGATAAAAACTGATCTTTGTTAGAAAAAAAGAGAAAAATACTACAGGAGCAAGGATTAAAGAACATGACTTCCCAGTCACACCAGAATACCTATCTCTCATTAATCTAATTATCAACTATTATTTGACTAAGTATAGGAATTCAAATTTTTTCCCCCTGTTTACAGAGTTTCAAGACTATTTATTATATCCTCTTCTCAACACTTTTTCTAAATCATCTCCTTTTGCCTTTCATTTGCATTGTACTTTAGGTCTCATGAATAGCATCAGCTTAAAACTCGCTGTTACGCTATAAACTAAGTCTTTAATTGGTGCTTGCCTAGTCACCTTCATTGGAATACTGTTTCCTTCTGTCTGGATTTGTCTATGCTCTTTGGTGAGGGGGAGGGGTTTAGGTTATGCCTTCCCAGGTAGAACATATCAATATCCTCTCTAGCCTCTTTTTTTTAACTAGTGGTTCAGAACTGAGAGGAAATCCTAAAACACAGTAGCATAGTGGTCATATACCAAGGGTTAGCCTCTTAGGGTTTGTTTTAACCTCCATTAAGGTTAATTGTCTGTCTTGGTGGCCTCAGTGACCAGGGTGTCAATCACTCATTCCTCAAACTTTGTAGTGTAAGGAAATCCACAGTACTGTTCCTACTCGCTGCCAGATCTGGCCCAACTTAAAATGTCCTAACCAGCTGAACTCAAGTAGAAAAAACAGGATCCCCTCTTCTGCAAAAACTGGAAAGAAATTTCCAAGAGAACTGAAAGATTCCCAAGATTCCCTGATAAAACTGCATATAAACACAAATTACCTGAGCATAGAAAGGAGAGGAAGGGAGAGAAAAGTGTAACTCTTTATCCTACAGGTGAGAATCAAGTACTACAGGGATTTATTTGTGAAATGTGCATCTTGAAGTTATTACTAGCTGCCAATTTGGGATCAACAAATATAATTCTCCCACATTCTGATTCTTTTCAGAAAAACAATTCATGGATCTGAAAGACCTCCAGCGGAAATATTATAAGGGCATTTTGAAGTGGAAAAGAAAATCTTCGGTTCTGTTCAAAGAAATACCTCTTTTTAAGCAAAAGGAATTTGTACCAGAAATGATCTCAATTGATTATAGGCCCATCATCAACATTAAGCGGGTCAGAAGAACTAATTTTAAGGGACCATAAAGAGTGGGTTGTTTGTGTTCAGTAGAACCTTCGATTAAATAAAACTGCAGGCATCTATGATTCTGATTTTGAGGTGATTGAAGTTAAATAGATAACGAAGCAAACCTTTCTCTGTGCCTTGGGAAGCACACAATCTCTGAAGCGAGAACATTCTCCTTCTTTCATTCTCCTTCTCAGATTCTTCCCTGAATCTGAGTTCAGGGTATCAATCATCTAGTCAGGTATTTGTTGAGCTCTCTCTGTATTTATCATTCCACACAATTCTAAGCTCTGAGGGAAATACACAAAAAAGTATCAACCACTCATGTTCTTCAAGCAGAGGCAGGCGGTGTGGAAGAATTGCTCCTTTTCTCCAACGTGTACTCCCTAGAGAGAAGGGATCTGGAGTGAGTGGGTCTCATACATGATGCCCTGACACATTAGCAAGTAGGCAGAGGAAGGAGGCTAGGTTTGCTTGACATTTCATGCTTTGGTCATGGCTAGGTGACACAGTGGAGAGAGCTCTGGGCCTGGAGTCAGGAAGACCTGAGTTAAAATCTGACCTCAGACACTTACTAACTGTGTGACCCTGGGCAAGTCGCTTAACCCTATTTGCCCAAGTTTCCTCAGCTGTAAAATACGGCTTATAATAGCACCTATCTCCCAGGGTTGTTGTAAGGATCAAATGAGATAATATTTATAAAACACTGAGCAGTGTCTGGCACATAGTAGGTACAATAGATAAATATAGATATATGTGTATACACATATTAGCTATTATTATCAGCTTCATATACACACATACACCTACACATTCTCATTCATTTCAGTAACTTGCCTTGGCACACAGATCTCCAGTGGAGAATTTCCTTTTCCATTAGTTTTTATGCCCTGCCTGATAATTGGTTCCATAAGAGATTGTGACACCATCTAGAGGTGGTATTTATAATCTAATGCATCATCAGACTTAGCCTTTCTTCTCTCCGTAGTGCCAATCAATCAATAAATATTAAGTGCCTATTGTGTCCTTGGCACTATGCTAAGTGCCAGGAATAGACATAGAGGCAAAAAACAGTTTCTGCCCTCAAATTGCTCACAATCTAATAGATAATAAAAGTTCTAAGAACTCTGCTTAAACTCTCTGATCATGCGATAAGTGTGGTTTTTGTTAGCTCCATGAGGCTAACATCTTTTTCCTGTCTCCTAAGTGCTTATTTCTGTGGCAGTACTAGGTGGTGTTGTAGATGGCTCCAGTCAGGGATACCTGAGTTTAAATCTGGATTCATACACTTGCTAGCTGTGTCTGGTCAAGTCACTTAACCCCGTTTGCCTCAGTTTCCTCATCTATAAAATGAGCTGGAGAAGGAAATGGGCAAATCATTCCAGTATAAAAAGTCCAAATGGAGTCATGGAGAGTAAGACAAAAGTGAAAATGACTCAACAACAAAATAAAAACGACCCTGGATAATGGCATGTTGAGAGCAATTTGTGCTTGTGACATCATCAGCTTTTACTCTTGAAGAAAAGCATTGTAGTATATTTGCCAACATCGGGGAAGGTTCTGGTAATCTGATTAGCAAATACCCCCATCCTCTCATCATATTTGTGGCATTCAATATGAACAAATTGTTCTTCCACCATATTTCTGTTCCTCTTCTTTTCTTGCCTAAATTATTATAAAAACCAAGTTAACTGGTCTTTCTACCTTTCTTCACTCTATTACCTTCCTTCACATCCATCTTTCACCCTATCCCTTCCACATGGCAATGTTAGGGGTGTGGCAGCTCCTCCCCACCACAATCTGGAAAATTCTCATGCAACTTTTTGGCCTTCCCTTTGTACCCAGAGAAGATTCTGATTTTTTCCTTTTTCTTCTATTGGGTGTTTACATGGTATCTTATTGTAAAATTTGGGTTAAGTATTTGGTCATAGGCTCTGTGTCATCTGCTGGCCTTCATGTGTCATCTGCAGCTTCTGAAAAACTCTCCCCCCAAATTCCCATTTAATTTATTATGCCAACCTGCGATATAACAAAACTGATGGGAAAAGTCATGATGTGGAAATGATAACCGTATTGCCCCAGTGATCTTCCTAGTGCTCTGCTCTAATTACGTCACTTTCCTTTTTCTTTTATTTCACTTTCTATTATAAAACCTTTAGTGGTTCTCCATTGCCTACTGAATCAAGTATAAACTCCTAATTCTGACATATAAGGCCTTCCACAACAGACTCCAACCCTTCTACTTATTTCATGTTAATGCCTCCTTTGTGTACAGCACATTATGGCTGCAGTGGCTTGATCTACTTTTCCTATTCTTGGAGCATTCTCCTGTACCTTCCTCATCCCGTTGTCCTATGCCAGGCATGCACAACATATGGCCCACAGGTTGCTTACAGCCCACCAAAAGATTTCAGGCAGCTTGTGAAAAATGTAGAGGATGTAAAAGAAAGCAAAGGTGCAACACGAGCTTTGTCTGTGCCCCCATACTCCACTTAACCTGCTTTCTACTAGTTACTATTGTGCCTATCATGTAATTTGGCGGGTGGGTTGCCACTATTCACCCTCTTCAGTTTGTTACATGACCTGCGCGACTGTAATGGTAATCAGGGCAGGACTTTTTGCTGTTCTTCTCTTTTGGGATGCTAAAGCTATCAAGTGCCTTTAATGAGTCTGGCCCTTGTTTGAATGGGCAGGTGAAGTGGGATCTTTTTTGTCTTGGAGTGTTTCTCAGCACTAAGACAATGGGGAGTCATTGATTTGTATGTGATATGGTGCTGGTGATTGAGGAGTTTTCCTACACCCTGGTTTCCCATACCCTAAATGCTAAGTTGACCCCAGCCCTCAGGGTCCTGAACAGGGTATATGTATTGGAAAGTTAGTGTTTGTCTTTTGGGGGTACACTCATTGAAAGAGTGATGAGACTCTGGGCAAGCCATTGAAACAACCCCTACCCCTGGCTTTGATAACCCAGATGCTGGTGCTTTTCTGGTAACTACATATTGCTATGGATAAACTGGTTTGTGTCACGTGCTCTGTTTATAATGTATGCTTGTAATTTGTTTGTATTTGCCCTGAAGTTCAGGGTGCTGACTTTTTTCCCCTGAACTAAGTGAATGATATATGCATGTTTAATTAAAGTAATATTGTTAACCCCTTAAAGTTGCTTTCCTTAGAAAAGCAGATCAAAGAACCTGTGCTGGCAGCCCTTCTGTGTGCTGTTGTTGTTGGTCTTACACAGCCACAGCAGCTGCTAGCCGCATTGTTGTTACAGCAGTCAACCATAGTTGGTCTGTCTCTAGTTGGAGAGGAGTGAGAGTTGTATCTTTTCACTGTGTTTTCAGTCATTACTGACATTAAACAGACATTGTAGCAAAGTAATTTTTAAAACATTAGTGTGATTTCATGAAAAATAAAAATATATTTACAAGTGTGATTAATTAATATTAATTGAAATTTCCCTTTTCAGTATGGTTTATTTGCAAAATAGTCTAATCATTAGTTATACATTTACTTGGAAAGTGAGCCGCTAAAAACCCATCTATGGCCCAAAGAAGTTTAGCCTGTTTTAATTTCGGTCTGCCCTATGCTCTGTGAATGGATTCTCCCTCTGTCTGATGAAGTTGTCATTGTCATAGTCCCATCTTAAATAAGTCCTCCAAAAAGCTTTCCCTGATCCTTTCCAGGATGAGTAATTTCTCTATCCTCAAATTTCTCAGTGCATATTTCCTGGACTCCTCCTTTGCACTTATCCTCAAATCTGATGTCTTGCCTACATTTTTCCAGGATCTAGCACAACATGGGTTTATGCTGTTCATCCCTAGTCTGGCCATGCACCAAACATTGTTACACTAGCAAGAAGCCCTGAAAAATGGAAGCATTTAACAATTGGATTGAATTGAGATGAGCCTTGAAGGACTGATAGAATTTAAGTAAGGAGACAGGAAGGGAAGGGCATTGCATGAAGGGGAGCATATAGGTGGAGGTGAGAATAACAGTGGCATATGTTGATGAGAATGAGACCAACCTGGGGATAGGTATTTGTGAGAGTTCAGATTGGAAAGCCAACAGGGGTCCAGATTACAAAAGACCGTGAAATCTAGGCAAGATAGCTTAAAAATTGAGACAGAGTAGTAGGGGGTAGAGAGTGACCAGGGGACTTAGGATAAATTGAGTCACCTAAATCCATTTGAGGAAATTATAGGGTGTAACAATCACCATTTTCCTTTCTTATCATCTTTGCCAGTCTGATGGCCTGAGGTATTACTTCAGGGTTGTTTTAATTTACATTTCTCTTATTATTAGTGATTTGGTGCATTTTTCCTTAAGGTTGTTGATAACTTTCTTTTCTTCTTCTGAGAATCATTTGTTCGTATGCTTTGACCATTTATTTATTGTGGAATAGCTTTTGTTCTTACATATTTGAATGAGTTGTCTATACCTCTTGTGTATCAGACCTTTACTGGAGAAATCTACTGCAAAGATTTTTTTCAAGATAACTATTTCTCTTCTGTCTTCTCTTCTCTTCTAACCACATTAATTTTATTTGTGCAAAACTTTTTCAAATTTATGTAATCAAAATGGTCTATTTTATCTCCTGTGATCCTCTCTATTCCTTTGCCTTTTTGTTAATGCCTTTTTAACCCCAATCACTCAATAATCAATAAATGTTATTGTTGTGGGCTCTCTAGTTTCTCTCTGACTGAGAAAGGAGGGCCACAAAGCATAATGTGTAACCTAAACCCTGCTTATCAATTCAGGCCCTCATCACCTCTTGCCTGGACAATAGCCTCTCTTTTGGGCCAGGCCCAGCTCAGTCTGAGCTACTGGTTCTAGCTTGGGACTAGAATAGAATGAGATACTTATCTGCCATATGACACCTAGCAAAAAAAGTTTACTTAATGATAAAATGGAAAGGATATTTGACAATTATAGGACTATTGATTCTGTTGGGAGTGACTGAATGTAATAATTACTATTTATTATATATTATTATATTATACATTATTATTAATTACTATAGCTGTAGTTATATTAATTATATTATATATAATTATATAAATCATTATATATTTTATTGTTGATTATTATATTAATTAAGTATATAACTATATTAATCATATAGTTGTTTATCAATGATATTATATAATTTATAGCTGTTCTATTAATTATATTGATAGTTAGAATTTATGTAGCATCTATCATGTGCCAGGGACTGTGCTAAGCATTTTAGAAATATTATCTCACTTGACTCTCACAACAACCCTGGGGTGTAGTTGCTATTACTATTTGCATTTTACAGTCAAGGAAACTGAGGCAAATAGCACTTAAGTGACTTGATAAGGTCACAAGCCAGTAAGTGTCTCAGTCTGGATTTGAACATTTGCCATAGGAGGGTGTGTTGACTTTCATGGCGGTATGCCATCTGCCAACCTGAGGAGTCTTGACGATTTACACACTAGGCTTTTGTACCTTTAGTTGACTGGGAGCTTTCTCAACCACTGTAGGCTTGTTTGCCTGAATCCATTGAATCTCAAGGACCGTTTCATGGTCTTTTAAGGAAAAACTAGCCTATGTGGCAGGAACCTTCTAAAGCCTTGGTAGATGATCCCACTATCCCAGCCTCATGATTGGTCTCCCTGGCTCAGGTCTCTCCCCACTCCCCACATTACCTTTTCCACATATATCATAACACTGCCACTCAATAATAAACTCCAGAAGTTCTCTATTACTTCTAGGATGAAATATAAGCTTCTGTTTGGCATGTAAAGCTCTTCACAGTCTGGCCCCCCCTCATCTTACCAGTCTTTTCATTCCTCTCCATGCACTATCTGGCAGTAGGGGTCTATCTGCTGTTCCTCACATGCTAGGCTGAATCAGCTGTATCCCATGACCCGAATACTCTCCCTCCTCACTTCCACTTGTTGGAATTTCTAGACTTTAATACTTGGCCCAAGAGCTATCCCATGCAAGGGGTCTTTCCCTGCACCCCCAGCTGCTAGGGCCTTCTAAGTTTACATTGTGTCTGCTTTGTATATATCTTGTATAATAATAATAATTAGCAAGCATTTATATAGTATTTTAAAGTCTGTAAAGTGCTTTTCAAATATTTCATTTAATCCTCACAACAACCCTAGGAGGTAGGTGCTATTATGACCCCCACTCTACAGCTGAGGAAGCAGGCAGGTAGAGGTGAAGTGACTTACCCAGAGTCACACAGCTAGTAAGTGTCTGTGGACAGATTTGAACTCAGGTCTTGATTCCAAGTCCAGCATTCTATTTACTGCACCATTTAGCTGCCTAGTGTGTATGTAGAAGTTGTTTTCTCCCTCAGCAATGCCACGCCCCCACTTCAACTCCATTAGAAACGTAAGCATATTAAGGGCAGAAGCTGTTGTAGCTCTTTCTTTATTTCCCCAGCACTTAATATAAAACCTATCACACAATAGGCCTTTAATAATTGATTGAATGATTAACTGGTGTTCAAGCCAGTGACAAGATTCAAGCCATGCTTATAGGTCCCAGAGACTTAAGTGAAGTCCTTCCTCGGTAAAGTCACCTTTTCAGGTCCCAACCCATTCCAGTAATGTACAGGGAAGCTGGCGTGTCTCAGGGAGAGCATAGGAATGCTGGGAATGGAGGGTGGTATGTGCTCTGGGGTGACCCATTCAGCCAAGGTGACTTTTCCATTTTATATCCTTCAAACAAGGTCACAAACCAGGGGAACCTGTTGGTCATTAGTCTCACAAAACTTTTTGTTACAATACCTTCATCACCATAGATCATTCCAGAACAAACAGCCATATTATGTGGGTGTGATAGGCATAAATCACTTCATGTTAAACAACATTGTGTAACCTACAAAATAGACAGGAGGTCTTAACCATCCCACCACAAAGGAAAGATCACACTATGCCATTTAGAAACACTTGCCTTATGTGTCTAGAATCTTCGGGGCTGATAAAGAGATATTGGTATGAAGAATGGAAATGCCCCAGCATCCTTCCCCTCAACCCTCAGGGAGTCAGCCTTGCCCTGTACTGACTTGGTCAGACTTCTACTGGTAAGCTAGCTCTTTTATCCTAAGAGGATAGGAGGAAGGCAGAAGCCACAGAGAATGTGCACAGGGGAGACATCTCCACTGGCAGCTGGGCTGGCACAGGCAGCCACTGGAATGCTTTCTATAGCCCAGGGACTTTGTGATTGAGTCATGCACCAGAGACATGGAGCAGATCTTGGGTTGCTGAAACTGTTCAAACTACAGAGACCATGGCTGGTAATTCATCCTCTTCCTCTTCCTCTTTTCCCTTTTCATCCTTTGTGGGAGAAATGGGCCTATTCCCTGAAAATTCATTTCTTAAGAGTTTCTTTGCTTTCTGCTTTTTTTTTGTTTCAAAGTCATTTTTTTCTAAGATAAATGAGGTTAACTATTATACTGCTCATCTATTAATTTCATTATTCAAATGCTGCAGAGAAAAGGTGAAGGTGGGTGAGGAATGACTGGAAGAGGGACAAAGACAGACAGAGACAGAGAGATGGGGGAAGGGGAGACAGAGAAAGACACTCGGAGAGAAAGGGAAAGATGGGGCATGGGGAGAGACAGACAGAGAAACTCAGAGAGGAAGAGAGATAGATGGAGGATTGGGGGGGAGAGAGAGAGAGAGAGGGTGAGAGAGAAAGAGAGAGAGAGGGAGAGAGAGAGAGAGAGAAAGAGAGAGAGAGAGAGAGAGAGAGAGAGAGAGAGAGAGAGAGAGAGAGAGAGAGAGAGAAAGTTTTCACAAAGATATTGTTTATTCGTTAGTAAAATTTTACTGGCTTGAGGCCCCTAAGTTTATAGTGAGTATAGATAGAAACCAAAAGCTTAACTAGCTTTATGTGCCTGCTACACCAGAGAGAAATGATGTTGTTTGTTTTTGGAGTTACTGGTGAGTCTGTTTATTCTTCTTTAATTTCAAGGTGACAGAAATTCATTTCTAAAGCTGCTAGACTGAGGTCTTTATCCTCCTGACTCCCTTAAAAGCTATTTATATTCTAACACTTGTGATTGAGTTCAAATAAAGGTGACAAAAATACATTGTCATTTAACTTCCTGGGAAATTCATCTCCAATCCATGCTCAGACACACATAATTTCTTTTTGTTGCTTTTTAAAAAAATCATTAAATTAATAAACAACAACTGAATATTTCAATATACAAAGAGCAGAAAAATAGGATTGTACATGAAACTTTGAATTTCTGTTCCATACATTTTTATGGCTATAAATTTATATTAAATTTAACACAATTCCACCAAATCTATTCTGTCTGTATCTCCTGAATTTCTCCTCTCTTCTGTACTTCATTGACATTCATTTTTCTTCTTTTTTTGCATCACTGTCCCTACATACCTGCACTCCTCCTCATCTTTCTCCCATCCCCAAATAAAAGCGTTCTCTTATAAAAAATTTTTAAAAACCCACATATCTAGCACAGTAGCTCTCCAGGCACCATTTGACTGAGGTGCCTGAGGCTGATGACCTGAGACTAGCCTTGTCCTGTAACTGCCTTCTAGGTTTGCTACAGTTTAGCTCAAAGAGCTTGATCTCTCAATAGGGGAAGTAAGCTTCCAATCTCACAGTTTACATCCTCGCCCTGGCTACTCAAGGGACAATGTTACTTTTGGGTCTAGTCTAAGTGTCCTCACATATGGGTTGCATGGAGGAATGCTAAAGAAAAGGGATTGCTAAATAATGATGAATCATAGAATGGTTAGAACAAAACCCTTCTCACAGCTGTTAGGGTAATCAGCCGATAAGCTAATATTCAAACTTAATTGGAGCTCTTGCCATGTTTCCTAATTTGCCATTCTACCTTGTGTATAGTTTGAGCAAGACCAAGTAAACTCTTCCTCTCCAGTGGTTTCTTTCTTCCAGTGACCTCCTTTTGGTTCGTTTGTTTTTGTGGCTGTTGGCACTGAAGTTGCCCCACTAGTTACTACCGTTAGCTCAGGTGTTCATGGGAAGATGCCAGCTGCCTTCTAGGATCTGACAAGGAAAGGAGACTTTTATAAATGGGAAGCAGTTCCATCCCAGGCACAGGCTTGACTAGGAGGCAATGAGTTCATGGATTTTGGCCAGGTGGGGTGAGGGGAGAATGCACCCCCCCCAACCCTCATTCATGCACTTCAAAGCTGGCAGACTAGCTGAGGGGCAGATAGTGCACCTTTAATATTTCCACTGAGTTCTGGCTCTTTAACCAATAAAAAGATTTATTCACCATACCATAGAAAGCTCTGAGTCAACATGGCTAGCAAAAAGCAAACTGAGGATATCTGTGCCTGCTCTGAAGTAGAATAGGGAGGTATCACCCATGCCTTAACGGGAAACCCTAAGGAGATATCACATAAGTGTAATCAAGCAAAAGAAACTCAAATATTAGCCACTGGATCTACATAATTTGGGGCAGCTAAGGGACTCAGTGGATAGACCACCAGACCTGGAGTCAGGAAGATCTGTGTTCAAATCTGCCCCCAAATAGTTATTAGCTGTGTGACTCTGAGCAAGTCACTTAACCCTGTTTGCCTCAGTTTCCTCATCTATAAAATGACCCAGAGAAGGAAATTGCCAAGAAAACCCCAAATGCTATCACAAAGAGTCGGACACAATTGAAATGACTGAACTACATAATTTCATGTGAGTTCTGATTCTCATCCATGTTAAGTTTGATCCCTTTTAATGGATGTTTGTGCATAGTAATTGACTGGTAAAATAACAAATAAGACTAGTGTAGAAAATTAGAGGTTGGGTTTGGATATTAATAATTTCTGGAAAATTCTCTAGCCCAAATTTCTCAGAATCACAGTATTTAAGAGTTGGAAGGGAACTCAGAGGCCATTTAGTCTAACATATGTCTGAAAGGAATCTCTACTACAACATGCCCTACAAATCATCACCTAGGTTCTGCTGGCAGACCTCCAATGGGGAACCACTATTCTTTGAGGCATTGCTAATTGTTAGGGATAAACACTTTATATACATACATACATATATATGTGAATATATAAATATGTGTATATGTATATCCACATAGAAATAGAAATAAATATATATTTATTATCTACATAAATAATTCTATATTACATAATATATAAAATATATTTATATATTATTATATATTTATTTCTATTTCTGTGTATATATACACATATATTCCTATGTGTATGTATACTCACAAATAAAAATTGATATATGTATATATGCATGTATATGTAATTATGTATATGAAGACTAAATTTGCCTCTGCATCTTCCACCATGGCTTTTGGTTCTGTTTTGTAGAGCCAAATGGAACATGTCAAATCTTTCCTCTGCATGACAGTCCTTCAGATACTTGAAGACAGCTATCATGTCCCTCCTCCCTCCCCAGTCTCATTTTCTCCAGGCTAAACATCTCCAGTTCATTCAAGCAAGCCTCATATGATATGGACTCAAGGCCCTTTTCTGTTCTGGTTGCCTGCCTCTAGACAAGTCAAGTCAAGTCACCAAAGATTCCTTAAGTGCTGAGTACTTTATTCTGTAGGCAACTGGGTGCCATTAAAGGTTTTATAATAGAAAGTGACACAATCAGAGCAATAGGAAGTTTACTTAGGCAGTGCAGAGAAGCAGAGGTGTTAAACCCAGCCCAGGTCTCATCCCAGAAGCTCCCTAGTGAAGCCTAAACCAGATTAAAATGTATTTGGAAAATATTTAACTAAGTAAAAATACAATAAAACATAGATAATGTGAATTTGCGTTTTTTTCTAAGTAAGTATGAGGCCTGCAAGAATCCTTCTGTTTGGTTAATTGCCTCATTTCTATTTGAGTTTATAATTGTATAAAGTATGGATAGGAAAGGTGATATAGTGGAGGTAGAAAGTCAAGTCAACAACAATTTATTAAGTGCCTCCTATGTGCCAGGGGCTGTGCTAAGTACTGGGGAGATAGAGGCAAAAGACCACATCTGCCCTCAGGAGGCTCACAATCCAATGGGGGAGACAACACACAAATAACTATGTACAAATAAGATATTAAAGGTTACATTGAAGATAATCAACAGAAAGAAGGAACTAGTATTAAAGGGGATTGGGAAAGGCTTCTTCCAGAAGGTAGGATTTTAGCGGGGAGCTGAAGGAAGCCAGGGAAGCTAGGAAGCAGAGATGAGGAAGAAGAGTTCCAAGTGTAAGGAATAGCCAGTGAAAATGCAGAGCCTGGGGGTAGTGTCTTGTTACAGGTACATCAATGAGGCTAATATAAGGTATGAGAAAACTACTCATTAACTGACTGACAGGGAGCTCATTAGCTCTCACAATATTATGTTCCATTTTTGATAGCTCTAGGAAATTCTTTTAGGTAATTCTTCCCTATATAGAGCAGAGACCTTCTGCCCTGGTCTTAATTTTATCCTCCCTAGCCAGGCTGAATAAGTCTAATCCTTTGAACAGTTAAGTGGCACAGTGGATTGAGTGCTGGCCCTGGAATCAAGAGAACCCCATTTCAAATCCTGTCTCTAGTTATATGACCCTGGGCAAGCCACTTAGTTCTATTTGCCTTGGTTTCCTCTGTAATATGAACTGGAGAAGGAAATAGCAAATCACTCCAGTATCTGCCGAGAAAACCTCAAATGGGGTCACAAAGGGTTGACTTGACCCAGGAACAACAACAAAGCATTTATTAGGTGATTGTTTTTAATGTGAGTGTGTAACAACAATCTTGCTAGCAGCTGCTGTGGGGGTGAAAGACCAACAACAAGAGCACACAGGAGGGCTGCTAGCACAAGTTCTCTGATCTGCTTTTCTAAGGAAAGCAACTTTAAGGGGTTAACAATCTCACTTTAATTAAGCATACATATATCATTTACTCAGTTCAGGGGGAAAAGTCAGCACCCTGAACTTCAGGGAAAACACAAACAGAAATTACAAGCAGAAATTATATAAAAGAGCAAACAACACACAGAAATCAACAGACAGGCCTCTAGAGCTGTCTGACCAGGACATTACCTACACAGTTACCAGAGAGAGGTACCACTATCTGGGTTTTCAAAGCTGGAGGTGAGGAGCGGCTTCTGCAGTACCCAGAGTCTCATTTGTCCAAATGACCAACACTCTTCTAATGAGTGTACTCCCAAAAAGCAAAACAGAGCTCATATACCCTGTTCATGGCCGTGATGGCTCAAAACCTACTTAGCAAAAGGGGTGTGGCAAAGATCTTTAATCACTAGCACCACATCATATACATTGTTTCCAATCAATGACTCTTGATTCAAACAAAGGCAAGACTTGTTGGGGCAGCTAAGTGGAGCAGTGAGTGTCAGGAGGAGCTGAGTTCAAATCCAGCCTCTGACTCATGACACACTTACTAGCTGTGTGACTTTGGGCAAGTCACTCAACCCCAGTTGCCCTGCCTTCCCTCTCCAAAAAAAAAAAAAAACCCAAAAAAAGAAAACCAAAAACAAAGGCTAGACTCATTAAAGGCACTTCATTGCCTTAGCAATACAAAAGAGAAAAGAGGAAAAAAAGTTCCACCCTTCTTGCCATTACAGTATGCTAGGCACTGAGGACATAAAGGCAAAGATAAAACTAATCATTGCCCTCAAGGAGCTTGTATTCTGTTTCATAATTAAGGCCCTGGCATCAATCAGAGTCCTATATTTCCAATATACCTCCTATAACTTCCAGTCTCATATCAATGAAAAATTTAAAAACTATGCCATCTATGCCATCAGAACAGGTTAAATGATTACTGATACAGTTTAAGAAGGCAGGAAACATGCAATACCTTTTTACAAAAATTTCTATCAAGTAGTATTACATTTTTAAAAAATGTAGCTAACTTTCTGAAAAAGGGGTCTACACAAGATATTGGAAATTGAGGGGATGACCATCAACTGGGGAATGGCTGAACAAGCTGTGGTATATGAATGTAATGGAATGCTATTGTGTGATAAGAAATGATGGACAGAATTTAGAAAATCCTGGAAACACCTGCATTAGCTGATGCAAAATGAAATGAGCAGAACCAGGAAAACATTGCACAGAGTATCAGCAACGTTGTGTGATGATCAGCTATGAATGACTCAGCTCTTCTCAGCAACACAATGATCCAAGACATATACAAAGGACTCGGGAAGGAAAATGCTATCCACAAACAGATGAAGAATTGATGAATTCTAAATGCAGATTGAAGCATATATGTTTTCACTTACTACATTCTTTCTCGTGTTTTTTTTTAATCTGTTTCTTCTTTCACGACTGTGACTAATATGGATTTTTTTTTTCCTGAATAGCACAAGTATAAACTGTATCAAACTGCCTATTTTCAGAAGATGGAATGGAAGGGAGGGCGAAAATTTGGAATTCTATCTTATAAAAATGAATGCTAAATATCTTCTTGACATGTAAACTTTTCATAAACAAACAAAAAATGGGGTCCACATAAACTCAGATACAAGAAAGTGACTCAGAGCTCAGATTCCCAGTACTGGTTCTCATCCCAACTCCACCCTGAATTACCCCTCCCTTCTCTAGCAGCCTCCTCCCCTGGAAGATCCCTCTGCTCCTGCAAAACCACCATTTCCCAGAAGTTCTTAGGCCAGACCCCATGCTCCCTCCTTCCCTTCTCCTTCTGGTTCCATTCATGATTCTTTAGCCTTCTTCATTCCCTTTTCTCTCTCCAACTCTACCTCCTTTACAACTCCTTGTTTTTGTATGTTATCTTCCCCACTTTCTTTTCGCTTGTATTTCTTTTCCCGGTGCTTAGCATAGTGCCTGGGACATAGTGAGCATCTAATAATTGACTGGTCAGGTTATGTTAGAGTGGGTTAGAAGCTGAAATGAGGCCTTTTCATTTTCCTCTATGTGAATGCTATCATTGCTACTCAAGGCCACTCCACTGAGTGAAATAACACTCAATTGCATTGAAAACACCACAATATTTTAAAAGTTATCAATATGCCAATTTTGATTCAAATTTTCTTGAATTTTGTATCTGTCTCTAAAAAGTTTTATTAAAAATTAAAACTTAATCACATAATAAGAGAAAGATTAGAGACTAAGGACAGAAATGGACAATTGTTAAAAGAGAATCTTATAAAATCAGACCTAATGCAAACTTGTCCACAAATGAAGGCCAAAAGAAAAACAAAACCTCAAACCACCCTCTGAGGTAATTAAAAAGTCATAATCTGAAAAATTACCCCGGGAAAAAAAAGCATGCTTGGATTGATGCAGTCTCATGATGAAAGGTGGCACATTAACCCTGAATTAGAATTGTTTCTTAGGAAGATACAAGTTAGAGGGACAATGATAATTAAAATGTCAATTACTAGCCCAAGATAAAAACAAATAATCTAATTGCAGTCAATTTGGAGACTCAAATTAAAAGTTGGGTTCTGGATCTGAAATGTATTTATTATGTCATTAAAGGAACAGTGATATTGAACCAGAACTTTGTGGTGACAGTTTAATTAAATCCTTCAAAATGGTCATCAATTAAAGACAGAAAGAGAGTCAATGTGGAAATTTCTGAATTTTAGAACCAAAGAATATTAGTTCAAATCTTGCCTCTGACACTGTAAAATGGGCAGGTTGGATTAGATTACTTTCAAGGCCTCTTCTAGCTCTAAACTCATGATTCTATAAAATAAAAATATTTAATGTAAAAAATTACATAGGACTAAACCTTTTTTGGGAGTCCAGTCCTGTGATTTCATCTTTGTGTAGGTAATGTGTAATATGGAAGCCACTAGTTTGCAATTTGTAATCTTTGAGAGTTGCCTGGGGATACTGAGAAGTTAGCTGGTTACACAGCTAGTATTATCAGAGGTAGGCCTCAAACCCAAGTCTTCCTGGCTCTCAGGCTGGCCCTCTATTTACTACAGCTCTCCATGGAATGTTGTGCTGTTTTAAGGAACTTGTAAAAAACATTGTATGATGAATTTGTCATCCCTGGATTTTTTTTTTATTTTTGTTTTCTTTACCAATGAAATAAATCCCTCAAAACTTGAAGTTTGACTTGAAGAATTTTTGAGAATTCAGCAATATTTAACTAGCCCCTCCAATCCGCTCTTATCAAAGAATGTAAATTTATTCCAAAAAGTAGTTACTGAGCCCATGCTACATGTAAAGTAGTGTGGTGGACACTTCATGGGATGGAAAGATGAAGAAGACATGGTCCTTGTCCAAAAGAAACTGAGAATCTAATGCCAAAGAAAAAGAAATATATAAATTACTGTCATCTACAACTGCATATAAGAGAAGAATTCTATATCTGGTTATTGTTTCCTTGTTTCTTTTCGGATTTTTGTCTGTTAAATTTGTTTGCTAGACTTGTTTCCTGCAGGCTTAGTACCCTTCACCTACAGATGCCTATACACTTAAGCCATATGTCATCCCCTGATGTCACCCCTGGACCTGACAATTGTGATGTATCATCCCTGGACCTGGCATAGACCAAGCTCTGGATGCCAGCTTAAGAACTGACCTCTTGAATGGGACTCTTGACATCTTGGGGCAGAGACAAATCTACATCCCATTTCAGCAGCAAGTAGCTATGGAAGAAGAGACTTTCGCCCTTTACCCCAAGATTTTGAGCTCCATTCATTCAAGGGGGGAATGATGATATTGTTTTATGTGCTTATTTTGTGTCATCCTTGTTATATTGTTGTAAAGTTCTGGTGATACCAGTTACCCCAACACCCCTGTTGACCTATGTAATAGATAAGAAAAATCTTGGGGCCGAAGGTAATGATAATGTAAATTTGAAGATCTTTTCCATCCATGAATAGCCCCATGTGACCTGCTTACATCACAGAAAGCCTAAGTCACATGTGGTGGGAGGAGCTTGCCAAAGGAGAGAAACTAGAAAGGGTGGAGCAGGAATGCTTGGAGCAGTTAGAGCTGAGGGAGAGAGAAGAGGCAATCTAGCTGTGCTGGAAGTGAATTTGTGGGAAGGCCCCAGCAGGGGGAAAGGTTATGGGATGGAGTGGCTCTCTGTTATGATAATGTGTATTAACCTCTATACTACTTGGATAGATTGGACTTACTGGTTTTGGGATTGGGTTTTCTGGTGTCTGAATAGATATTTTGCTTCTGTCTTCTATATGAAGAGTCTGTTATATTTTGTGATTCAGAACCATTCTGGGATACTCATAACAATCTTAACCATCTTGAATATTGCCTTGGTGATACAGTAATTTTCTCATGGGAGAGATGAGTGATGGGATCACATTCCAAATACAGGGGATAATCGCTAGCAATGGCACAGAAGAATTGGGGTCACATATCCCTTTGTTGAGTATTTTATTATTGCTATTTCTTTTGTGCATGAGTTAGACTAAATGGATGCTGAAGTCCCTCAAATTCTCAAATTTGGTGACTGTGATATTCAGCGATTATCAAGAAACCTAGTTAATTTGATGTGTAGGTTACATGTAGGGGAAAAGAGGGAGTAAGAATACAGCACAATAAACATTACATGCAGAGTAGATAGAACACTGGCCTTGGAGTCAAGAAGACCTGAGTTCAAATACGGCCTCAGACATTTAATAGCTATGTGACCCTGGGCAAGTCATTTAACCCTATTTGGCTCTTTCCTTATCCATAAAATGAGATAGAGAAGGAAATGGCAAACAACTTCAGTATCTTTGCCAAGAAAACCCCAAATGTTGGACATAACTGAAACAATTCAACAACAAACTGTGTAATATTCTAGGAGAAAAATAAAGTTTCAACAATATAACAGATCAATTTGACAAATATTTATTAAGTGTCTACTATGAGCCAAGCATCGTGCTAGGTGATGGGGATACAAAAATACAATTGGTCCCTGCTAATCTGAAGCATTAATTCAGTAGAGGGGTTAAACACCAACCCAGATAACTATGAAAAAAGTTATAATACACAATATTACACAGTAGGTGTGTTAGAAAGTGGCAAATCAATATGTTCTGTGAAACTCGCAGGGAAAGATTGTTATCAACCAGGAGATTCAGATAAAGCTAGAAAAATAAATCAAAACTAGAGCACAGAAGGCACTGAATGCCAGGATAAGGAGTTTGGATTTTATTTTCTTGGCAATGGGAAGGCATCAGAAAGCTTTTGAATAGATCCATGTGTAAGAAAGATTACTCAGGTAGCGATTAGAGTTTTTTGTAACAATCGATTGTTTTTTTCAATGAACAAATTTTAATTTTCTCCTTTTCCCATGCTATCCTACCCCACTGCACCACTACCATCAAAAGTGGGGAAAACTCTTATAAAAATATACATAATTAAACGAAACGAGTTCCTACATTGGCTGTGTACAGAAATCAGAGATTTTAAGTCTTTTAAAATTGTTTCCTTTTACAATTTTGTTGCTATAGTATAAATTGTTCTACAGGTTGTCGCTTCATTCTGCAATAACTCATACACATCACGAGTTGTTCTGAAATCATACTATTTGTCATTTTTTTCAGCACAATAGCATTCCATTATATTCACATACAATAACTTGCTCAGTAATTCCTCAGTTGATGTTCATTCCCTTAGTTTCCAGTTCTTTGCCATCTGGTAATGATTTCTAACAGATGGAATTGAAGGCGACTGAAGGTAAGGATGCCTATTAGGAAACTATTTCCATGGTTGAGATAAGAGCTGATGAGGCCTGAAATAAGGTGGCAGCAGTGGGAGTGCAAAGATATGTGTATGCGGAAGGCGAGGGATCCAAAGAGGTAAGGTACAGTAGGATTTGCCAACTTATTAAAAGTATGATTCAAAGAAGGAAGAAGCAAAGATAACTCTTAGGTTTTTGAGGCTATGTGACAGGAAGATGTGGTACTATCAAGAGAAATACAGGCATCATGAGCAGCAACTGATTTTTTTCAGGGGGAGATGAAGAATTTGATTTGGGGAGGTATTGAGATTGAGAGCTAGGTAGGACTTCTAGGTGGTAATGTTGAGGTAGCAGCTAGAAATACTGGACTAGAGATTAAGGAAGGGGCCAGGGTTGAAATCATCCACACTGAGTTGAGAGTCAGGGTCACAAAACTAAATAAAATGTGTCCAAGGAAGAGAGTACAGAGAAAGAGAAGTGGGTTCTTAGAAGCTTGTGTGGTGTCATGGAAAGAGCAATAAATTTGGAGTTAGAGTAATTATAGGCTCAAATTCCAGCCTGGCCATTTGCTATATGTATAACCTTGGGCAAGTCACTATACTACCCTGCATCTCAATATGTACCACTCAATACTAAAGGGCTCTTAGGGATAATCACCAAATTCTCCATGTCTGAGAACTAACTGCCTCTTTCTCCATAGCTTCACCCCTTTTGTGGGGGCCCTCTGCAGTCATCCTACTCTATATCATGCTTAACAACAATATTGCTAGCAGCTGCTGTGGGGGTGTAAGACCAACAACAACAGTACACAGAAGAGCTGCCAGCACAGGTTCTTTGATCTGCTTTTCTAAGGAAAACGACTTTAAGGGGTTAACAGTCTTACTTTAATTAAACATGCATATATCATTCACTTAGTTCAGGGGGAAAAGCCAGCACCCTGAACTTCAGAGCAAATACAAACAGAAATTACAAACAGAGATAATATAAACAGAGCAAACACACACAGTTATCAACAGACAGGCGTCTAGCTGTCTGACCAAAGAATTACATAGTTACCAGAGAGAGAGGCACCAACATCTGGGTTTTCAAAGCGGTGCGGGAGGCTCCAGTGGCTACCCAGAGTTTCGTCTGGTCAAATCACACAACACTCTTCCAGTGAGTGAGAGCTCCAAACAAAATGCTAACCTCTGAGTTTATATACCCTGTTCAGGGTCAAAGGGAGTCATAACCATGCGACTCAAACCTATGTGAACTAGGCTTTCTTATTTCTTAAGCAGGTCAAAGACTCTTGATTCAATCAAAAAAACAAAAGCCAGACTCATCCAAGGCACTTGATTACCTCAGTGCTCCAAAAGAGAGAACAGTAAAAAAAAGTCCCACCCTAATTACCATTATACTTGTCACTAGATCTGGATGGCTCCAGAGGAGCCTCACTTAAATCCCTCACTTAAATCCAATTCACTTGCAAGTGATGGCATCACCTTCCTGATGTCATGGTCCTCTTTGAGAAAAAAGGACAAACAACAACCACCCCATTTTATAGGTGACGATGTTTACCTCAGTAGGTTAGGGGGTTGGGTGTTGATTGAATGAATCAGATTACATAGGAAACTCATAGGAAAATCCCATCCCTGAGTCATTTTAATTGAAGTCCCTTATATTGCTCTAGCACAAGCATCTTCTTACAGGCTGTGAATCCCCACCAGATAATTTCCCTTTTTGTAAGCAGGTCAAAAATCAAGGGCTCATTTTTTTCCCTTCTGGCACCTCTCATAGGCATCTACCCCAGGGTTGTCTATTCATAACAAAATCTCCCAGAGGGTCAATATTCAGTCAGTTGGGGGTGATATAGGAACTCAGGGTGCTTCAGTTGGTCTTTTTCTGGTATCCTTTGAATCCCCTAGAACCTGAAGGCTGTCATTCCCACCCCACCCCCAGACTACTGGTACAAGTTGGAGGAGAATAACTCTGAAAGGGATGCTACACCGAATTGGAGACAGGGAATAGATCTTTTATTTCACTGATAGAGGGAACTCTTATTGGTGGAACTCCAACTAGTGGGGTTTTGATCTGTTGTAGCTCTCATTTTCAGTTCTAGGTTCAGGTGGTAGAGTTTTAGACCAGGAGTAAGGACATGGGAATCTTGGAGCCAGGATTGCAGGACAGATGTTACTGTCAGCCCAGCAGGCAAACCTTGAGAAATCAGGGTGCTGGCACACAAGCCAGGGGGACTTTAGACTTGGAACTTAGTGGGACTACAATATGTAAGAATTGAGCTAAACTCTGAACCCAATCCTTTTTATCTCCCCAGAGATTATTGGAGTACAGGGGGATTATGCATTCCTCCCAGTTGGGGGAGGGAAGCGTTTGTTCTTGCTATACCTTTAAAATAAATATTTCTCTCAAAATTTAAAAAAAGAATGTTAAAAATTGTCTTTACATATAATTGGGGAAAATAAAATATTATTTAAAAAGTAAATATTCCTTTGTAAAAGCTAATCTATTGTTAAATGGAAATGGAGTGCTAGGGATCCCCTAAAATGGAAAGCATATGATCAGTGGAGGCTTGAGCCAGTGAGTGAGTGGCAGGGATACAGAGACATGTCAGCCCCCTCCAGGGTATGGAATCAACCCATAGGATCACCCTCTGGGTGAGGAGTAAAATGTAACATACTTGGGCTTCAGGCAGCAGGGAACCAGAGTGGTTACTGTTACACCAAGATCAGGAAAAAATAAACACAATATGACAGAGGCAGCCATGTGCTCCCACATGCTATGGCCAAGTGGGAGACAAGGCTTATTATGCCCCCTTCCTCCTCTTCCTGACTCTGGGGAACAATTCAAAGTAATCCTGCCTTACTCACAGCCACAAAGGAAAAAAAGAGAGACACAGGGGCAAGCTGCCCCTTCTGTATGCCCACTCAGTTACAGCCCAGAGACCCAAGTCACAGCCGATTCTTGTCATCATACAGCACCAACCCCTGAGGCATAAGGACCAGAACCGACTCCCAGCTAGTTTCTACAAGGTCATTTGACCTGAAACTAGGCGGGGAGTATCAGCATACACTTCAAACACTGTCCCTTCCTAGACTAGTCCAGTCCTATTACATCTACATATCTGCTCTGAATTCTGATTTAGTGTCATCTTTGTCTTCATAGAATCATAGATTCAGAGCTGGGAGCGCCTTCAAAAGTCATCAAGTTCACCTCTCCTCATTTTATAGATGAGGAAACTTGAGTCTCACAGAGACTGAATGGCTTGCCCAGGGCTACAAAACTAGTAAAATGTCGGAGGTTGGATTTGAACCAAAGTTTTTCTGACTCTAAGTCCAGTGCCGAACCCATTATACTAGGCTACCTCTCAAGGTCCCTGCCTTTGAACCTGGCCTGGGGCTCTGTCTATCCTTGGTTCCCCACTCTGACTTTCCGATTTCTTTTATTTCCCTAATCACCCTCATTAGCAGTGAACTTTAAGCATGGGCAAGCCCTGTCTTTTCCCCAGCTGCAGCTGCCTTGAACTTGTTCAGTCATTCAGTTGTGTCCGAATCTTCATAACCCCATTTGGAATTTTCTTGGCAAAGATACTGGAGTGATTTGCCATTTCCTTCTCCAGTGGATTGAGGCAAACAGGGGTAAGTGACTAGTCCAGATTCATACAGCTAGTAAGTGTCAGAGGCCAGATTTGAATTCAGGTTTCCCTGACTCCAGATCCAGTGCCATCCCCTAAACCATCTAGATGCCTCACTGAGTTTACTGCTGCCTTGATAGTGGAACATGGTGATTGTTTCCTCTTCTTTCTTTTCTTTTCTGTTTTCTTCTTTAGTCTTTCCTCCACTGCCTTTCTAACTCTACACATTTTCCCTCTATGTTTTGTTGAGTGCATTGAGCGCCCTGAAGAAAAAGGGTCATAAACTTGAAAGAGTAAAGAAAAACCAAACCTACGTAGGGTATTGTTGAGGGTCCAAAGAGAGAGATTAGCCCCATGCCACACAGCTTTTTGCAGGTCTGTATTCATAAAACTTTCCCCAGAACTTTTAGGTAGGATGGATAATTGCATTGATTTCAAAACAAGAAAATAGTCACACTGAGTAGGTGCTTTACTTGGTGAATCATCAGATCTTGGGCAGTCTATTGAACAAAAGAAGTGTGTTTGAAACATTATTTTTGGCCATAAAAAGGCAGAAATAACCCTGCCATATTTAGCCAAGAAATAAATGGGCTACTTTAGTTTTTCAACAGTTAAACCCAAACAGAGAAAGAGAAGATTGTCCCTGATTGTTCTGCAGAAAATAATAGCTTTAAAAAGGTTTATGGAAGTGTTCAAATCATCCGGTATGATTTCTGAGTGTGGAGAAACCAGTTTCAACCATTGTTCTTTATGACACTATTCCATTGGTATAATGTTTCCTTTGGAATGATAGAGAAAAATCATGCTGTGTGTGTCTGAAAGCAATGTCTTTGACTACAAAGAGGTCTTGGGGTTAGAAAGTTTCACGTCATCGGTGGTTCATTTCATTTTGGTGAATGAAGTGCTGGTTCACATTTATATGGTACTTTGAGGTTTGCATAATTTCTCTAGATTCCTATAGCAATCATGCGATGTGGGTGCTATTATTAATCTCCATTTTAAAGAAGAGGAAACTGAGGCTCAAAGAGGTTGACTTACCAAGGTTCGTGTTATGCTAGAGAGAGTCCCTGATCTCAAGAAGTTTACATCCAGTTAGGATTGAAATAATGAAATGAGAACCAAGTGAGAGGTATTTTTGGCTGATGATTAAGAATAGTACAACATGACTGTGTAACAAATCTTCCTTTCCACATCTTGGGGAGATTAGAATTCCACTTTTGTAGAGAGTAGAAAGATGGCCATGACTGGGTAATCACTGTCTCATTCTCCTATCTTCAAGAGGGATATCGGTCTTTGAATTATATCTCTTATAATCAGATATTTGAAATCTAGGAGTATGTTAATTTTGGAGATTTGGGCTATACCCAACTTTGTCTGGTTTCTGGAGGCAGAGTGGGTAACAGACCTGGAAGGATAACAATTCACTTAATCTTAGCTGGTTTAGCTTTCTCTCCCATGGAATGCTTATCATACAAAAGATAATCATAGATTATCTTACTTATTTAGTGAAGAATGCCAGTAAAGATTGTAATCAGAAAAACCACACAAATTAGTTTAAGGAGTAGAATGCAAAAGAGTTAGAGGACTCTGTGACCTAGTTGTGAAATGAAATCTCAGCTCAACTAGGGAGAGACTCACCTGATGAGTCCATTTTTAGAAGTGTCAGAAATTATAGGCACTGAAAATCAAGAGATGTGTTTGGATATTGGCTTTCCTCCCCACATGCTTATCGCTGCTGTTCACAATTCAAAGACTATATTGTGTCTTCTTTCCCCATCTCTCCTTCCTATCTGTTTCTCTCTCCCAAAGGAGTACATCAGGAGTTACTTCCTCTGTACAAATCCACTTCAGTACCTTTTTTCTATTTATATCCCCAGGGATAAGCATAGTACTTTATGTATTTTAAGTATTTGATTATTTTTTCATTCATTCATTCACAGGATTGTTCTTCTGGGGACCACTAAGCCTTCCTAGGGGTGAGACTACAGTAGGGTTGCAGATGGGCTAGGATAGTTTAAGGTTATGGAAGGATAGCTATCTGGAATGTGAAACTAACATTATTCACATCTACTAAATTCATTCTAATTCAACAAGCATTTAATAAACATTCACTATGTGTAGTGGTAGATACTGGAGATACAAAGACAAAAAGTAAATAGTCCCTACTCTCAAAGAGCTTACATTCTGCCTGAGGCACACAACATGTCCACAGATAAGTGCAAATATACACATAATACAAAATAATTTTGAGAGGGAGAATAATACTGGTCAGATACAGTCGGGATGAAAGCCAGCCAGTTTCATTAGGATCACCAGGACTGTGTTAAAGAGACCTGTGACCACTATGCTTACCTAGCATCATGCATTGTCCATGATAGAGTATTCCCTTCTTCTCCCTCATTTCACTTTCTATTTACATCATAACCATAGAAGGCTTAGCAAGAAAGAAGGTGGTAGTGAAAACTCTGAATCTGAGGGTGACTTCAAAGGAAATTCAGGAACCCAGAGGTTTCTGGGCAGCATGTGAATTGAAAGGGGACAGAATAACCCATATGCCAAGATAATATTCATGACTAAATCCATGATCCTATGATTGAAAGCTGATTATTTTATAAACACTTATTTTCTTGTCTGCTCAAACGAACAATTGGAAAAAATAAGATAAAAATAAAAACAAGAATATATTATCAGATACACAGGCAATGGGGTGTGGAAATTTATCTTGCCCTACAAGAAAGGAAAGGAAAAGGGGGTAGGAGCGGAGTGGAGTGACAGAAGGGAGGGCTGACTGGGGAACAGGGCAACCAGAATATATGCCATGTTGGAGTGGGGGGGGGGCAGGGGAGGGTGGAAATGGGGAGAAAATTTGTAATTCAAACTCTTGTGAAAATCAATGCTGAAAACTAAATATATTAAATAAAAAAATAAAGAATGTAAATTGCAAAAAATAAAATAAAAAAATAAAACAAACAAACAAAAGAATATATTGTCAAGCAAAATTAATTCCTGCATTGGTTATGTCCAAAAATGTATGTGTCTTTCTGCATTTTAAGTCCATCACTTCCCTGGTAGGAGAGCTATACTCATTGTTGGTCCTTTGGAATCCAGGTTTGTCACGAGTTGAGCAGAGTTTTAAAGTCTTTCAAAGTTGTTTTTCTTTATAGTGATTACAAATTATAATTATAAATTAGAAATCATTATATAAATTATTGTTGTTTGCTTCACATTGTGTCAGTTCATATAGATCTTCCCAGTTTCTTCTGAAATCGTCCATTTCAGCATTTCTTATAGCATAATAATATTTCATTACAATTATATGCCATAATTTGTTTAGCTATTCCCCAGTAGGTGGGCACCCACTTAGTCTTCTGTTTTTGCCAACTACAGAAAGAGCTACTATAAATATTTTTATATGTAAGTTTCTTTTTCTTTTTTCTTTGATTTCTTTGGGGTATTAGGACTAATAGTAGAATTACTGGGTCAAAAGGTATATACAGTTTAGTGACTTTGGGGGCATAGTTTCTTTTTTTACTTCCCATTTAAAAAAAAATATTTATTTGTTTTTAGTTTTCAACATTCACTCCCATAAGATTTTGAGTTCTAAATTTTCTTCCCCTCCCCACTCCTCAAGATGGCATGCAATCCGACATAGGTTTAACATATACATTCATATTAAACATATTTTCACGTTAGTCATGTTGCAAAAGAATCAGAACAAAAGTGGAAAACCATGAGAAAGAAGAAACAAAACAAAAAAAGAGAGAGCAAACAGTCTGCTTTGATCTGCATTCAGACTCCATAGTTCTCATTCTGGATGTGGGCAGCATTTTCCATCATTTTGGTATTGTCTTAGATCCTTCCATTGCTGAAAAGAGCTAAGTCTTTCAAAATTAGTCATCACACAATGTTGCTATTACTGTGTACAAGGTTCTCCTGGTTTGGCTCACTCCACTTAGCATCAGTCCATGTAAGTCTTTCCAGGTTTTTCTGAAGTCTGCTTGCTCATGATTTCTTATGAAACAATGGTATTCTGTTACATTCATATACCACAACTTGTTCAGCCATTCCCCAATTGATGGCTTCCCTTCCGTTTCCAGTTCTTGGCCACCACAAAAAGAGCTACTATAAATATTTTTGTACATGTGGGTCCTTCTCCCATTTTTATTATCTCTTTGGGATACAGACTTAGAAGTGGTATTGCTGGGTCAAAATGTATGCACAGTTTTATAGCCCTTTGGGCATGGCTCCAAATTGTTCTCCAAGATGGCTGGATCAGTTCACAGCTCCACCAACAACTCATTGGTGTTCCAATTTTCTCACATCTTCTCCAACATTTATCATTTTCCTGTTTTGTCATGTTAGCCAATCTGATAGGTGTGATGTGATACGTCAGAGTTGTTTTGATTTGCATTTCTCTACTCAATAATGATTTAGAGCATTTTTTAAAAATAGTTTTTATCTTATTTTACCAGAACACAAATACAAAATAGAGAAAAGAAACAAAAACATATCAACTAAATATTGAAACTTAAATATGAAGAAAGAAAAAAAGCATATCATGTGCATAGCAGAACAATAGGAGAGGATTCAAAATATGTAACAATAAATTTTCATTTCAAGAAAGCCTATATGATAAATAATACACTTTGTGTTGAGAATTGTCCATCTTTTCTTCGCTTCCTTGTGTTTTCTTTTGTTCTCTGCTGTGCACTTTTTAACTTTGTGCTTTTTTCCCCTCCTCCCAGCCCCCCAGAAGGCTACAATATAATTTGGATATGTTTCTTGGGGCAGCTAGGTGGCACGGTGAGTAGAGCACCGGCCCTGGAGTCAGGAGTACCTGAGTTCAAATACGGCCTCAGACACTTGACACATTTATTAGCTGTGTGACCTTGGGCAAGTCACTTAACCCCAATTGTCCTGCCTTCCCCCCTGCAAAAAAAAAAAAAAAGATATGTTTCTCGATATATACATACACATACAAATATATACATACACTTACACACACACATATATATATATGTGCATATATAGACATATACTTTCCCAAACATACTCTACTCCTGATCTTTGCTTTTATGTTTGTACATATCTTTTGTTTCCTAGCCCTCTCTCTACTTTACTTCTACCCGATACATCACCTTCCTATTACTTGCCTACCCCCTCCTCCACCAACCTCCTTGCCCTCCTATTACTTGCCTTCTCCCAATCTAAGGATCTCTCCCCTATCCTTCTATTCCCATTAATCTAAATGCCCTTTACCTATTCCTTCATTCTCCCCTCTAAAAATCCGTCCCTTATCCTAATCCCTCCCTTGTCCTCTCCCCCTCACTATACCCCTATCATTTTATTTCTTCTAAACTTAGAAAACTTTTATACTCTTCTAAATATATATGTATTGTTCCCTCTTAAATCCATTTGCGATGAAAGTAGGTTACCAGAACTACCAGCCCTCTTCCCGCCCCATCTAATTCCTCTGTATCCTTTCCTCCTCTTGCACCTCATTTGTTTTAAATAGTTACTCTTTTGAACTGCTTCTAAATGGTCTTAGTTTTTAATTTCACATCATAGGTTTACCCCCTCATTCTTATGAGCTCACCAATTATTAATAAGAATCTTAGGACATACATTTTACATTTTATGTTATATTAAAGGTAAACAGTCTGTCCTTATGAATCCTTCATAGTCAGTCTTTGGTATGTACCTTATGTTTCTCTTGGTTCTTGTATGTCGAAACTTCTATTCAGTTGAGGATTTTTTTAAACAAAGTTTTGAAAGTCTCAGGGTTTATCAAATGTCCTTTTTTTATTCAAGATAATACTTAAATTTGAAAGGTGTGATATTTTTGGCCAGAGCTCCAGATCTTTAGCTCTTCGATATATTGTGTTCCAAGACCTGCGGTCCTTTAATGTCTCTGCTGCTAGGTCTTGTGTAATTCTAATTGTGGCATCATCATTTAATCATTTAATTTAAATTGTTTTAATCTTGATGCTTTTAATATTTTATCCTTGAGCTGGGGGTTTCAGAATTTGACTATGATATTCCTATGAGTTTTTCCCATAGGATCTCTTTTAAGTGGTGTTGGATGGATTTTCTCTATCTCTGCTTCTCTGCGTTGTTCTAATGCTTCAGGACAATTTTCTTTAATTATTTCTTGTATTATTGTATCAAGATTCTTTTTTTTATCATAACTTTCAGTTAGTCTGAATATTTTTATATTTTTTCTTCTTGAATGATTCTCCAAATCTGTTGTTTTTCTTATAAGATGTTTCACTTTATCTTCTATTTTTTCATTATTCATCCTTTGTTTAATAATTTCTTGATCTCTTATAATTTCAGTGGCTTCACTTTGACCAATTCTAATTTTCAAGGTGTCATTTTCCTCCTGGAGATTCTGGATCTCCTTTTCTAACTGGTTGACTTTCCTTTCATAACTTTCTTGTTTTTCTTGGATTATTTTTATTTTTTTAGTTTTTCCTCCATCCCTGTCATTTGATTTTTAAAGTCTTTTTTAAGATCTTCTATAAATTCTTTATGGGCAAGTGACCATTTGATGTTGCTCTTTGGGGGTTTCTTTCCTTCAATATCCTCCTCTGAAGATGAACTGCTGTCATCTCTGTTTCTATAATTGGATTCTTTCTCCTTTCCCTGTGCATTTGTGTGTGTGTGTGTGTGTGTGTGTGTGTGTTAATAACTTGATTTTTGTAATCATCTCTAGCCCTGGAGTACGGGAAATGGTGCCACTTGCCCCAAATCTTCAGTTCTCCCCTCTAGCCTGGAACCAAAGCCAAACCTCCAACCTCCTATAAATGCCTGTGGCTTTCTGCCCCACTGCTTCTGCGCTCACCAGCGTGTGCTGGTTCCTTCTCACCCCCATGGCTCCTCACAGCACAGCTGGGTCTGGCGTTCCTCATCAGCAGAGGTTCCCTCAATATTCCTGGGCTCAAATCCATGATTCCTCTCACTTTCCCCGAGGTGGAAAGTTCCAGAGCTGGGACGGAGGCAGACTCTCAAACCAACTAACCCCAGGGCTTGCCGCTTGTTGTTAAAACAGAACCAAGCCTGGAGGTGTTTACTCCTTGCAGGGACCAAACCTGGTACTGGGATTTTTCTTCAGATCTCAAACTGTCCCAGGAAGATCCTGACTGTGCCCTTGTTCTTCTTTGTCTCCACCCACACTTTGTTTGCCCTAAGATACTATTTTAACTCTTTTTTGGGGGAAAATCTTGAGAGCTTGGAATTTTCTGACCTACTCTGCCATCCTCCCAGAATCCTCTCTAATTTTTTTTCTCTTACCTCCCTAATTTGGTTTTTAAAATCCTCCTTTAGCTCTTCCAGTAATGCTTTTTGGGCTGGAGACCAGTTCACATTACCTTTTGAGGTATCAGATGTGGATATAGTGTCATTGTTATCCTCTTCCAAATTGGTATTTTGATCCTGCCTGTCTCCATAA
>CM053624.1:265574699-265586191 GCA_028646595.1 Phalanger gymnotis
CATTAGCTTCCACTTGCTCAACTCTAATTTTTAATGAGTTACTGTCTTCATTTTGCTTTTGAGTCTCCTTTTCCAATTGGTGGATTTGACCTCTCAGGTTGTCATTTTCTCTATTTAGATTCTGAATCTCCATAGCCATTTCACCAATCTTATTCTTTAGGGACTTGATTTCGTCAGTGGATTTTTTTTTCCATTTTTTCCATTTTTTTTTTCCATTTTTTCGTTTACCTCCCTAATTCGGCTTTTAAAATCCTCCTTTAGCTGTTCTAGTAATGCTTTTTGGGCTGGAGACCAGTTCACATTACCTTTTGAGGTATCAGATGTAGATATAGTGTCATTGTTATCCTCTTCCAAATTGGTATTTTGATCCTGCCTGTCTCCAAAAAAAGAATCAATGGTCCTTGGTTTTTTTATGTTCTTCATGTTGGCTGGCCTTTTCCTGGCTTTACAATAAATTTCTGCTTTTGGGGCTCAGGGCTCACTGTCCCAGCTTTCTTATTCTGGGGATTGTGAGTCTCATTTTTGGCTCTGTGAATTATAGCCTTCAGTTTCCTGAGGTGTGGGGGAGGGGGTCTGGCTGCCTGAAATCTCCCCTTCCCCTAGGGTTGTTCTCCAGTACTGTTTCTCTTCAGCAATGGTCTCAGCTCTTTGTTGTTCGAGCTGGGTGTCTGGCACTTCCCCTAGGGGAGCAAGAGTATGTCTGGGCTCCTGGTGTTGACCCCTGCTGGCTCTGACCCCCTGGGACTCAGGTACTCCCACTACTTGGCCACTGAAGCCCCATTTCTATCTCCTCGGTTCCAGCGTTCTTCACCCCCCCCCCCCCCCCCACCCCCCCCACCCCCCCCACCCCCCACCGAGGAATTCTCTGGGTGGGGAGGGGACGGATTAGAGCCATCTACTTGGCCATTATGTCTCCAGGAAGTTCAGCCTTTGGGCTGCAAGCCTCAGGAGTTGGTATCTCATAGTTGGTCGGTGGTGTTGCACTGCCTCTTGTGGCTTCCACAGAGTGCCGTCCTGTGTTGGGAGGCCTGGGGATCGCCGCTGGTTTCAGGCCCCTGGCTTTCTCCCAGCCTGTCTCCCACGTGGGTTTCCCAGCCAGCTGCTTCTGCTTTGGTCCCGTCTGGAGCAGCTCTGCACACCAAGCGCTCTCCTAGCCTACAGATTCATTCCTTCAGCCTTTCAGACTCTCCTGGCTGGGAAATTTGCCCCACTCAGACTTCTTGAGATTTCTATCTCTCTCAAATCTGCTCAAATTCACTTTTTTATGGGAATCTGACAGAACTTGTGAGAGAGCTCCAGTAAAACGCTGTTTTCATGTGGCCATCTTGGCTCTGCCCCCCCCATCCCTAAATCTGTTATAAAAGCTTTCCCTGCACCCCTCTAAGGTTGCAGGTTCCCTAAGAACTCTTGCCTGCTGTAAAGTGTAATAAGTCTTTGCCAACTTGAATTAAAGAACGCTTGAGATCGTGAATTCATTCTGGATGGCCCCGACCCTCTCCAGTACTCGGGTTCTTGAGTTCCCCTCAGCCGAGAACTCCAGTCCTGGGAACTTTAGTTTTGGATTCCTAAATCCCTGGGTTTTTCCCCCACAACAACACCACACCCATGGCCTCTTCCTCTGATTAGTTGGTTCTTTCAAGAACCTCCATTTTAAGAAAAATATCCAAGTCAGCCATGTCTTCATTCCTCACTGGGCTCAACCTCTGCCTCTCCAGACTTTCTCTACCATGCTCCCAAGGCGGTGTACCTTCTCCTTCTCCCTCCCTCTCTCCTGTTTTTCAATTTCCTTTTGTATGTTATTTTCCCCCATTAGAATGTAAGCACCTTGAGGCCAGGGACTCTATTTCTTCCTTGATTTGTATTCCCAGGACTTAGCACGGGGCTTGGCGAACAGTAGTCACTACACATGCTTGTTCCATACCCCCCTCTTCCATGGTATTCCTGAGAACTTTTGCTGCCATTGTTGGAGTAAGTCTATCAAAACCTTCATCTATTCTCTCTCATTCAGTCAGTGATAGACGTAACTGAGGCACTTGGCCACAGGAGCAGAGCAGAGCGAGTTCATCTTTCTCTACCAGCACAATGTAATTATCACTGCCTGTCTTTAAGAAAGGTTCTGAATGAGAGGTGAAAATTTAAATTATAGCCTTGTTGTTGACCTCGTCCTTAAAGAAACAGCAGATGGCACTGGGGAACTAGGCAGATGTTCTCTACTGAGTCAGTGGATTGTTGAGTGTGCCCCTACCACTTACCCTCCCTTCATGTGGACTGACTTTCCTTAACAGACTACTCCTTGGCAAGGGAATGGCTTTCCCTTTCCAGTAATTCATTACCCTTCTATTCACCTGGAGGCCTAGCTTGCTTTTCCAAACAAACAGCCACTGTCATTGGAAAGTAAATTTTTAAAAATGCCTAGAGTTTGCTTCCATTGAAGCCTGGGGTACTTCTTACCACCTCCTGATTAAATATGGAGGTACCTGGGTTTCAGATTCTGCACCAGTTCAAAACCAGTTCTCCCATTTTGCCCAAACAGTTCCAAGCCCCGAGACTGAATTAGGGAGAACTGTCCTCTCTCTCATCCTTTCATCTAGATCAGGGATGGAGAACCTGCTGCCTTGAGGCTGCATGTGGCCTTCTAGATTCTGGAGTCAAAAGGTCACACTTAAGAATCTAGAAGGCCACAGGTTCCCCACCAATCATCTACGTAATTGAGCACTAAATAAAAGCACCTGAGCACCACAAAAGCTCAGGTATGTTAGTCACCAATTCTGTTACTTACTAAGCCTCCACCATCTACATTCTAGAACAGGCCCTCCAGCTTTTCCCTGTTCTGCCTCCCATTGAGGAGGGCCCTTCCCTAAAAGAACCCCAAACTGCTTGTACCTTGGTATTTGGACACATATCCTTCACTTCTTATCTGGACATCATTATGCTCTGACCCCTGGAGATTTCCCTCTTTCAACCCAGCCTTTCTTTTCTACAAGCTGGATCTTTTTAGTTGGTTTGACTGTGGATCATTTTCCTTAAGTAATGATCCTTAAGAGCAGATTCTGACCAAGTGACCCCTACACTCAATCAACTCTCACTGTTGTTCAGTTGTTTCAGTGATGTCAGACTGTAACCCTATTTGGGTTTTTCCTGGCAAAAATACTGGAATGCTTTGCCATTTCCTTCTCTAGTTCATTTTACAGATGAGGAAACTGAGGCAAACAGGGTTAAGTGACTTGCCCAGGGTCACACAGCCAATAAATGTCTGAGTCCAGATTTGAACTCATGAAGATGAGTCTTCCCAATTCCAAGCCCAGTGCTCTGTCCACTGCACCATCTATCTGCCCTGTTTTACTACTTTGTTTATATTTTTGTGAATTCACTTTGTACTTTCATATGTACCTGCTGTCTTCTCCATTAGACTAAAAGCCTCCTATGAATAGGAATTGCCTCATTCTTTGCATTTGCATTCCTAGCACCTGGTGAGACACTCACTACCCTGGCCCTCAGTGCCTGGAAGCCCAGGGATGTTATATTTTATCTCTCCTCCAGGGTTCTACTTAATGGGATTTGGGGAGGGTGTCTAATCTCTCTACCATTGGCTCCTGCCCACTGATGGTGTTCCCCCAAGTGTAGGGTTTGTTCCCTGTACCCCAATTCCATTTAACAGTTAAATTAGATTTTACAAAGAAATAGTTACTTCAAAAGGTATAATTGCAAATATGCTAACTTACTCCACAAGACATGGGAGGTGTGATACCCCTGCTCTTCCTTCCCATAACACCTCATGCTCTGGGAAGGGGAAAGGCATTAAGTTTATCGCTTAGCCCTGTTCCTCTAGAGCAGTCCTAGTTTTCAGGTTCAAAACTCCCTTTGTGCTCAAGACCCGCAGACCCTAGCTCCTTAGGGCTTTGCTATCAGGATGGCTAATTGGATTCAACATCCCCATTATATCTGCCCTAGGAACTGAGAAGAACAATGAAACAGAACAAAACCAAACACCTCTGAGTCCATTTTTACAGCCAACAAGACAAGAGAAGAGGGAGAGTATCCACACATACTCGTGTGGGTACTCATGGCATGCTCGTGGCATCTGCATTGTAGATAAATTGTAATCTTCACCTTGGCTTGGTCAGAAAAGACTAAGCAGCAAAGAAAGCAACTGTCTCAGTCTTCCCAGTTTTAAAGACAAGGCCTATTCTGGCTAAGCAGCCAATCAAAGAGGCTACTCACACCCATAAGGTAGGGGAACTCAGGGAAGCAGGATGTCTCCATGTTAGGCAGTCTGGGCATACTAGAAGGGCAAGCCCCTTTACTCTAGCTGAGTGCCTGGCACATAGTAGGTGCTTAATAAATACCTGTTGATTGAATGATTAGTAATGAAATACTTTTCCTCTGATGCCTTATGCATGCATAGGGCTCCATTTTCTATACTAAACAGCCCCCTTTGGCTTTAGACTTCATAAAGCTCATAGCATGGCCTCTAATCCCACAATCATTTATTCTCTCATCCTGAACTTATGTGCCCTTTTGGTCTCATCTTTGTTACCAGTTACTGATGGAACTGAATTCAGCCAAATAGACCCAAGGGCCAATAGGAATTGGAAACTCTTCCTTGTTTTCATAGAGAGATCTAGTCCCTTTTCTACCACATGATAATAAACTCTCTTCCTGTGGCTAAACTCCTTTACCAAGGGATGATAACAAAGACTACATACTTTTACAACACTCTATCCCTCTCCTCCCTGTCCCCCAACCCTGTCCCCAAATAATCAGGTACAGTCAATTTTCCACACTGTCTGAGACCTGGTACCCACTGCCCTTCAGAACACAGTTTTATGTTAAATATCTAGGCACTGCCATTTAGGGAGAAATTCTAAGAACGTATCACAGATTCATGGCATAGTGGGGAAAAAGATTTCCTCCAAACTGGCTTTGTTTCATCCTTTAATTCTGGCTCCGACCACTGCTATAAATCCCATGTTTTCATTCTCCAGTACCATGTACACAGTGGGTGCCCAATAGAATTAATTGGCTGGCTGATTCATGTGCTACACTTGAGACGTGCCCGACATCTCCTGCAGATGTCTGATAAGTTTTTAGGTTTTATAGTGCCTCACCATCTGACCAAAATCTTCCCCTTCTCTCACCATCTATAGCAACTACATAAATCGGCTGTGTCTTGCAGAGTCAGAAAACAAAAGCATTTGCAACCCTCAGGCAAGGTAGGAAAATGATGCCTTCCCACATTTGACAATCATATCCCACCCCACCCCCCCTTTTACTGCTGCCCACCTAAGGCTTTTAGCCTCAGGCTTATCACCTGATACATGGCTTATCACCAAATAAATGACAGTGTCATGGAGAGCAGACTTTTCTGGCATTAAAAATACATAAAGTGGGGGCAGCTAGGCGGCTCAATGAATAGCGCACCAGCCCCCTCAGGAGGACCTGAGTTCAAATCCAGCCTCAGACATTTAACACATTAGCTGTATGACTTTGGGCAAGTCACTTAATCCCAATTGCCCTGCCTTTCCCCCTCCAAAAATAAAAATAAAAATACATGAATTGGTAAAAAGAAATATTTAGGAAGGATCCTGAAAACACTCTGTTATTAATATCCCCATTTTATAGTTAAGAAAGCTGAAGCAGACAGAAATCAAGTGACCTGCCCTGGGTCACAAAGCTAGGAAGTATCTGAGGTGAGACTTGAACTCAGAAATTCCCGATTCAAGGCCCAGAACTCCATCTACTGCACCAGTGAGCTGCCTCTTTAAAAGCATCCTTCTCTGCACCCACTACACACTGGGCTTCCAAAGCAGCAGCCTGCTTCCCCTCCTCTTAGTCCCAGCTCTACTGCTCCTTAACGGCTTCACATATGTTAGTCTTGTTTTCTCAACGAGACTGCAAGCTCTGTGAGATTCCGCCACAGAACCTAATATAGTTCTCTGCACGTTGGACTCATTGGGCACACAACAGCTGGTTGATGATTCTTTAGGAAATATAATTCTCAACAATGCTGTTACCTCTGGAAATCCCTGTTCATTCATTGTTCCTTCTCTCCTTGCTCCCCTCCCAACCCAGCTCTTCCCTCTCATTTTAATAGCCTGGAGCACTGGACTGCTTCCTCAGTCCTTACCCTATGGAAATCCCTGACCATGAGCTACATAGGGTCATGGGCTTTGAAATAGAAAAGACCTCATAGGCAACCTGGTCCAACTTTATTTGGCCAACATGGAGCCCAACTCTGTACCAAGTAGATAGAGCGCTGGACAGAATTAGGACAATCTAACCTCGAACCTTGCTTCTGCCGCTCAGTGTCCTCGATGTGTGACCTTCGATGAATCTCTTACCTACTCCGAGCCTCAAGTTTCCTCATTGGTAAAATAGATATAGTCAAGAGCACGTATGTCACAGGGTTGTTCACGGGATCAAATAAGACAATTTATATAAAGTAATCTGAAAATATTAAAATATTAAATAAATGTGTTATTATTGAGGGACAGTATGACACAGTGCATTGAGTGCTGGGCCTCACACACTTACTAGCTGTGTGACTCTGGGCAAGTCACTTCACCCTGTTTGCCTCAGTTTCCTCATCTGTAAAATGAGCTGAAGAAGCAACTGGCAAACCACTCCTGTGTCTTTGCCAAGAAAACCCCAAATGAGGACATGATTGAAACAACTGAACAACAACATGGCACAGGAGATAGAACACCAACTAAACTTACAGCCAGTAGGAAATGGGGTGAAAATTCTAGACTTAAGAAAGTAAAGAAGAAAATGTTAATAATGAAGATTAAATTTAAAAGGGTGCCAAGTGTACATTTTTTCCTCTTAGAGAGCCAGTTGTTAATCAGCATACCCCTGTTTTTATCAGAAAGATGACAGCTCTAGTCCCTACACCTATTATTATTCATTAACATGGGCTGTCTTTAGGGCTCTCACATACCACAGCTTCAAGGACAAGGCTTAAGCCTTAAAAAATGATACAGAGGTTCCCTTTTACATCTTCCATTTAAGACCTCGTTAGTGGAAAATGAATTGAGTTCCGAAGGACTCATGATGAAAAATGCTCACTTTCAGGGAGAGAACTTGAGAACTCTTGAGTGTAAATTGAAATATAATTTTTTCACTTTATTTTTCTTGACATTTTTTTTGCAACATGGCCGCATGGGAATATTTTGCATGATTTCATGTGCATGACTACATTGTTCGCCTTCTCATACGAGTAGGGGAGAGGTTGGAGGAAGAGGGAGAATTTGGAACTCAAAATTTTTTTTAAATGGATGCTAAAAAATTAAAAATTTTTAAAAAGAAAAAAAAGAAATTAACTGGGGCTCCTTAGCTTGGAAAGTTTTGCTCTTACTTCCTGATGCCTGCCTGCCAGTGGTACCATGAATTATTTAAATGTATGTTCATCAGGTTTCCTTCAGTGCAACTAGACTGTGTTGAATATGAATAGATAGGTTTTTGTTGTAAGAGATTCCTTTGGGAAGAAAGCTTTATTTGAAAACTACTGGGTGAGAGGTGGGTAAAAGCTGCGAAATGCTAATTAAAAATGTTTGGCTTGTAGCAAACAGCCCAAGCCCTATACTGAGCACATACTGAGATCCCTCACTTCCTCAAGCTACATTTGATGTTCCTATTTCTCCAAAAGCCATTTTTTTTTCCTTTAGAAGAAAATTGCTCCATTTTGTAATAAGGCTGAATCACTTTGCCCATTATGACATGATGGTTGGAGATAATATCTAGTTTCTTATGTGCTTATGTTGTTCGTGGGTATGAAATTTAATTAAATCTGAGGCTACTAGCAAGACAAACCTCATGAGATTTCTTTTTCCTTTTTCATCTTTCCTTCTTTTTTATCTGATTATCTGACAGTTAGCAATGGGAATATAGATTCCTATTACAGGATTTTTTTGTGTTATCTCTCCCTGTTGCCATATATCAAAAACCTGATAGTGGACATGTGACTGAGCCTCAGGTTAACTATTGAGATGCATCATCACCCTGGAAGGCTTTTTTGTTCTATGCATATTTCTGGCAACCTACTTTCTGACAGTTATGGCCTGTGCCTTCAAGACATCCACCGGGAGAGCTGGGAGATACCCTGATGCTGATGCTCTGGAAGATATCCTGAACTACAAGCATGTAATTGAAAGTTACTATGTCTGGCTTGCCTACATGTCTTAAATACAGATGGTCACCCAGGAATAGTTTCTCCACTGGCTCACCAAATGAATTCAGTCCTCTTCTTTTTCCTCCTTCTCCTGTCTATAGACCTCTCTGCTGCTTCAAGATTTCCCCTAATAGGCAGGGTATTGCTAATCCCGTGCGTGACCATTGGTGTGCCTGGGGTTAATAGAGAGAATTGGTGTTCTCTAGCATTAATTTATACCTATTTTTTAAAATAATATTTTATAAATACCCAAATTAACAATAAATGACATTTGAAGAAAGACATTACCTGCATCCAGAGAAAGCACCGATAAATAGAAGTATGTATAGAATAATTTTATATATGTGTGTATATGTATTTGTATGTATATGTGTGTACACACACATATATGTATATACATATATAAATACACACCCTTACTTGTGTCTAATGGTAGCCATCTTTAGGGTGGGGGAGAAGGAAGAAAAAAAAGGGAAAAAGAAATTTACATCATAATTTTATTATATATTTAAAAGGGATGGCAAGTTGTACATAATAGATTTGCAGTTTCATGAGCAATCATCTTTTTTTTTTCTTATATTATGTTATGGAAATGCTTGTTTTATTCTGTAAATTAAAAATAAGATAAATTTATTTAAATTTTTTTTTATTTTCCCCCAATTACACATAAAAACAATTTTTAACATTTTTTTTTAAAGTTTTGAGTTCCAAATTCTATCCCTCCCCTCCCCTCCTGCCTCCCCAGACTGCAAGCAATCTAATATGGGTTATACATGTTATGGCTATTGTTTAAAGGATAAAGAACATAGGAAATGGTGTGATAGACACCGAACTTGGAGTGATGAACCTGAAATCTGAGGCCCTGAGTTTGAATCCCAACTCTGCCATTAGCTACCTGTTTGCTACCTATATGTGCCTGCCATATACTACTAGTGTCTTTGAGCAAGTCACTTAATTCCTCTGGACTTCCTTAAGTCAGTCAATAAGCATTTATTAAACACCTACAATGTGACAGGCTGTAATGCCAACCAGGCAGGGTGGGACTTTTTTGCCTTTGTTTTTTGTTTAGGAGTATTTCTCAGCACTAAAGTAGTCCAGTACTTTTGATGAGTCTTGCCCTTCAAATGCAAAGGCAAGCAAGGTGGGACTTTTTGTTGTCTTTTGTCTGAGTGCTTCTCAACACTAAGGTGATCTCTTGATTGAGGATTGCCTTTGTTTCAATCAAGTCTTTGAATCAGAAATCTTGGATGACCTGCTTAAGTCACAAGAAAGACTAAGTCAAATGAGTTTGAGTCACATGGTAGTGACACCCTCTGACCCCTGAAAAAGGGTATATATGCTCTGAGGTTAGCGTTTTGTTTTAGGGTTCTCACTCACTAAAAGAGTGTCGTGTGATTTGACCAGATCAGACTCTGGGTAGCCATTGTTAAAAATCCTGGGGGAGGGGCGGGGCCCCTCTTTGAAAAACCCAGACATTGTTGCTTCTCTTTCTGGTAACTATGTATGTATTGCTATAAATACACTGGTTTGTGTTATTTGGTCTGTTTATATAATTTCTGCTTGCAATTTCTGTTTGCATTCTCTCTGAAGTTCAGGGTGCTGGCTTTTTCCCCTGAAGTAAGTGAGTGATGTATGTATGTTTAATTAAAGTAAGATTGTTAATCCCTTAAAGTTGCTTTCCTTAGAAAAGCATATCAAAGAACCTGTGCTAGCAGCCCTCCTGTGTGCTGGCATTGTTGGCCTTACACAGCCACAGTAGCAGCAAGTAGCATTTTTGTTACACAGGTTAGGCAGCTAGGTGGCATAGTGGATAAAGTGCTGGGCCTGGAGTCAGGAAGACTCGTTTTCCTGAATTCAAATCCAGCCTCAGGCACTTACTAGCTTGGTGACCCTGGACAAGTCACTTAACTCTGCCTCAGTCCCTTATTTGTACAATGACCCGGAGAAGGAAATGACAAACCATTCCAAAATCTTTGCCAAGAAAACCTAAAACTTGGGTCGTGAAGAGTCAGACACAAGTGAAAAGAGACTTGAACGACAAATATGCCAGGCTCTATGCTAAGTGCTGGAGATACAAAGAAAAGCAAAAGAAAATCGCTGCCCTCAAGAAGCTCATAATCTAATGGGAGAGACAGTAGACAAAAACCTGTGCATAAACAAGCTTACTTAAGTCTTTGTGGAAGATTCATCCTTTTGTCATCCTTTTCTGAGCATGGATCAGAGAATAACAGAGTTAGGAGGAGATTCCTCTGCTTTCCCACCCAGGAGAACTGCTAATGGCTGCTTTGTGTCTTCGACACCTGAGAGTTTCATTATCTCTCATCCTCATGGCTTGAGACAAGAGTTCTTGGACACACAGTTCAGAGATAACGATCTTTTAGAAAGAGATGGGTGGATTCTTGGGCAGCATTAACATTGACATTTCTTCTCTAGAAGCCCCAGATTCAAGCATTTGAGAATCAAATTTACTAAAGACAGGGGTGTGCTCAAGGTTGCCTTTCTAGCAAAATCAAGTTTAGGAATTTCTCACTTTCTAGTAAGAAAAGGGAGAGTTCCTGGACAGTGCTGGTCTCTTGAGGAAGAGAAGGTCATGTACATGGTTCCCTGCAGTTGGAGAACCCAATGATTAAAGCAAGAATTCTTAACCTGAGGTCCAAGGACCCCCCAAAGGATAAATTTAATAGGCAGCTGGGTGATTCAAGGCGTAGGATGCTGGACTTTGAATTAGGAAAACTCAGGTTAAAATCCTGGTTCAAACACTTACTAGATGTAGAACTCTGAGTAAATCACCTAATGCTTTTGTGCCTCAGTTTCTCCATCTGTAAAATGGAGATCATAACAGCACCTTCCTTCTTTCAGAATTGGAGTGAGGATCAAATGTAACACAATTTGTAGAACATTTTGCAAACCTGAAAGCACTATATCAATGCTACTTACTACTACTGCTGCTGCTGCTACTGCTACAACTACTACTACTACTACTGCTGCTGCTGCTACTACTACTGCTGCTGCTGCTACCACTGCTACAACTACTACTACTACTGCTACTACTACTAATACTACTATTACTGCTGCTGCTGCTGCTACAACTACTACTACTACTACTACTGCTGCTGCTGCTGCTACTACTACTGCTGCTGCTACCACTGCTACAACTACTACTACTATTGCTACTACTACCATTACTACTACTAATACTACTATTACTGCTGCTGCTGCTACTACCACTGCTATACTACTACTACTGCTACTACTACTACTGCTGCTGCTACTGCTGCTGCTATTACTGCTGCTGCTGCTGCTACGACTGCTACAACTACTA
>CM053624.1:265586291-265690118 GCA_028646595.1 Phalanger gymnotis
TGCTGCTGCTGCTACTATTACTGCTGCTGCTGCTACGACTGCTACAACTACTACTACTACCATTACTACTACTAATACTACTATTACTGCTGCTGCTGCTACTACCACTGCTATACTACTACTACTGCTACTACTACTACTGCTACTACTATTGCTGCTACTACTACTACTATTATCATTGTTGATGTTAAATTTCAGGAAATCTTTAAATTTGGCCACAAAAAAAATTAGTTTTATTTTTACTCATGTCTAACTGAAATTTAATATTTCTTTCAATTATTTCAAAATATCATTCTTCTAAGGAGTTCATAAGCTTTACTAGACTACCAAAGAGGCCCATTACAAAAAAAAAAAAAGGTTAAGAAACTCTGTAGTGAAGCTAAAATATGAGGGAGAAAATGTAGACTTTATCTTCCTCTACCACTATGAGTTTTTTCAGATAGTATAAGTCCAGAAGGAAGGGAGTTTCCTTTCTAGCAATCCCTAATTTTCCTTATGAGAGATATCTAAGCTATTAGAGTAAGAATTGGAGTCTATTCTTGGGATAAAAGAGGGCTTCATTGAAATGTTGCCTTATCTTGGAACTCTATCTTAGGTGGCTCTTCTAGGAACTCCAAATTTGTTTCCCTTCCCAGAGGAATTCAAACCACAGAACAGTTGGCAGTATGAGTCTAGAAAGACTGTATAGGACTCTGAGAGCAAGCAAAAACAAGGGGCAGGGGGAAGTAGGAGAGGGAGAGAGAGAATTAAACATATTGTTTAGGAGCTACTATGAATCCTTTATGTGTTTTCTACATTTTCTATGGGCTGAAATAAAGTCTGTCTTATATCTGATAGACATCATCACCCTGAGTGCCTGTCTGAGATCTGGAGATCCAGAAAGTACTCCTCGAAGGTACAATTTCATTTGTGTCTTTGCATCACAAGGGCCTCACACAGTGCCTAGCGCATAGTTGGCACTTACTATATACTTGTTTATTGAGATACTGATATGTGTAGACCTAGGCATGAGCTATACACAAATTGTATTTGAAGATTTCTCAGAGGCAATGTTGGGTAAGGGCAAAATGAGCCAGAAAGAATGATTCAGAGTGGCGAGGGAACTGCCCCCAAGATCAAATCCAGAGCCTGGGCTGATGGACCATGGCTTACGTTGTTTGTTGATTTTTTTTGGTAAGTGAACTTTATTGAGCTTCTGGAATCTTGAGGGGGAAAAGTACTGCTAGAGTTAATTTTTTGTTTCTTTGGAGCATGGACTTAGAATTGGAGGAGGACCTACCAATTAGTTGTGTGGCATCTAGCAAGTCATTTCAGTCTCTAAAGTAGGTAGCACACTGGATGGAGCTCTGGGCCTAGAGCCTGTGGGCTACTTGCAGACCACCAAAGGATTTCTGGTGCCTGGAGAAAAATGTAGGATTACCACTACGCACTCTCCTGTTTGTAATGTGACCTGTGGCAACCAACCATCATCAGTCTGTCTCTAGTTTAACCTATCTGCGGCCCGAAGAAGTTTAGCCCATTTTAATTTTGGCCCCTACCTAAAGCCAGGTTGTGCAGGTCTGGCCTAGAGTCAGGAAAACTCATCTTACTGAGTTCAAATCTGGCCTTAGACACTCACTAGCTATGTTACCCCTGGGCAGGTCACTTCACCCTGTTTGCCTCAGTTTCCTCATCTGTAAAATGAGCTGGAGAAGGAAATGGCAAATCGCTACTCCAGCGTCTTTGCTAAGAAAACACCAAATGGGGTCATGAAGAGTCTGAAACTACTGAACAACAACAAACCTATTTCCTCATTTGCAGAATAAGAGAGGGGGGAGTGTCAGACTCAATGATAGTCAATGTTTCTTCTAGATCCAAAGCTTTATTACTATGACCTTAGGAATCATTTTTTAAAATCCTGTATTCTTCTGGATGGTGCCTAAAAAGGAGACTGGTTCTTATTACTACAAAATTAGATGAGAACCCAAAGGCTGAGTAAGTTGTCTTTGCTTCTAGTGACGAGAATAAACAATTTTCCTCCGAGACACCAAACAGTGCCCAGAAAATAAAGGTCAAGAGCAAAACCATAAATCACATATCTAACAAAGCAATTTCTTCAGGCTAGACATGGCAAGCTTGCATCTGTATTGATTGCTAAGCTTTATAAGAACACCACTCCCTTTTTACAATCAATTCGTGGCAGCTTTGAAATCCCAAGGCAACAAGCCATAAACTGCATCCTCTGCACAGGTCTTTGCAGGTGAGGGGGATCCAGATAAAAAACCATGCACAAGGTGGTAGCACCTGGCAGTGACACCCAAACACTACCACTCCAGCTTTTAGGAGGCCACAAGTGAGTTGTGGTTGTTATGGAGACAGCTAGTGTTCCCCATGAATGAACAGCTGCTCCAGATCAGCCAACGCATAGGGAAAGGTTGCTGGAGTAAGTGGGGGCAGCCCAGGATTTACACAAAGGCAGGCATGCAGAATCCTCCAACCATAGGGGACAGAGGAGGAGGGAAGGGGCTGGAGCTGGGGTTGGGGGAGGACAGAGCTCTGTACCAATATTTGCAAAACAGTGTACTTTGTTATGGGATCAAAGAATGAGAGAGAGAAGAGACTTTAAAGTCCTCCTAGTCCAACTCCTTCATTTTACAGATGGGGAAACCAAGGCACAGAGAAGCAAAATGACACGTGCAGTGTCACACTAAAGTAAGAAGTTTATGCTAAGAATTTTTCGTTCCCTTCTCAAATGTGGCTGAAACCTACATGAATAACAAAAGTAATTTTTCCTCACTGTTGGTAGCTGTATAGATCACTTTTCCAAAAGTCTATAAAGGCAGCATCTTCTGAAGGTGTCTTCAAGGGAGCAGGTTCCAGAAGAAAACCCATCTTATACTGAACCTAGACAGCTTCAACCAGCAGAGCAGCTTATTAATTATGCAGAGCCCTTCCAAAGGATCCACCCTTTCATTAATCAAAAGCTATCGGATTCCCCTCTCTTTGTTTGGCTGCCTATTGCTTACCATCCACTGATATCCACTACACAAAGCTGGAGTGATTCAGAAATCTCTGACTCCTGTCAGAAAGGATCTCCCCGCTCTCTCTGCCCTACTCCCACTCCCAAATTCCTGGGCACTGCATTGATACACAGATCTTTGCTGTTCTCTATCCTTGTCATTCATTCATCCATCTATTCAGTCCTTCAACTAATATCTATTGAGGACTGATGACAAAGCATGTCCCACAGTTTCTAATTAGAGAGGTCATAGATGCAGCATACAAAATGAGATCATTATTTTGGACATGGCCAACACAGGAATAGTTTAGTTTAACTATAATACTTCTTATAAAGATTTTGTTTTTCTTTGTTGTTGCTGGGTTGGGTTGTTGTTGTTGTCCTTCGATGGTGGGGAAGGGAGAAAAAATGTAATTAAAAATATTTATTGAGTATCACTATGTGAGAGACACTGGTGCTAGGCATGAATAAGACATAAAGATGAATAGGAGAAGGTCCTTACTCTCCAGGAGCTTTCCAGATTTCACCCAAAACAAATGATCCTTTTGTCACTGTGAGTATATGTAAACACAGAGTATAATCACATGCTTTATTGACCACGTGAGTGTATATTACATATAGGATGCCAATAGAATAATAATCTGAGTCTGGCTGGAAATTCCAGGCACAGTCCCTTGTTACATGGGCAAAAAAAAAAAAAATATACGTTTTCATATTAAGCAATATTTGCACATGGATTTGGCTTGGACCCCTGAATAGTATTTATATTGCTTGAAATGCTAGTTCATGGCTCTTCATTGTTTGTGTAATGGAGGTGGACTGGCCTAGGGAGACCAAGCTTTATAGCATGTACGGGTACTTCCTGCTTGCCTCCAGTCCATGTGACCCAATGGAAATTCGGGGGCAGCATGCTTCTGTCATGTGGGACTGAGTGGCTAGAACTCTATAATGATGAAATCTTTTAATTGACTGTAGAGACAGAACTGTTGGCTACAGGATTTCTGAGGCAGAATTCAGTGTGCTCTAAGAGAGTGAGTGAGTGAGAGTGAGAGAGAGAGAGAGAGAGAGAGAGAGAGAGAGAGAGAGAGAGAGAGAGAAAGAGAGAAAGAGAGCGAGCTGACCATCTTTCTTTTTCTACCTCTCAGTCTTGAAGCACAAGAGCCTCTTTGAGCTGCTTCTCTGGGTGGAGGAAAGGCAGCTGCTTTCTCCCAGTAGTGACCAAGAACACATAGCCATCTGTATTTTTTGTATTTGCTTCTCTGAGTAAGTGATTGAGTAATGTCTTTGAGGTAAATGCATTTAGGCAGAGACCTTATGAAGTCTGGTGATCCCACAAGAAGTATCTTTGGCAGTCAGAGTAGAGTGGCAACAGTAGCAGTGAACACAAGAGGCAGTAGTAGCCAACATTAGTTATGGATGCAGAAATACAGTTCTAGAGAGGAAAGTGTTGACCTCTGGAGGCCAGTAGAGAAGTAGACCTAAGGAGAACTTCGTGAGGACTCAAATAACAAAGAAAAGGCAGGGATAGGAGTTGGGAGGTACTCTTTTGCCACATAGTCTCATATATTTACTTCATTATCATTGTACTTTAATTTTACATCCACTTTCTCCACAAACTCTACATGTATTTGTGGGAAGGTGTGTTTCAAGTTTGGGGGGAAATAATTTGTAACTACTGTTCTTGCTATGCCATTTTAGTAAATGCCTTTTCTAAAAAGCTGAGTTTATGGTCTGATTTTTAAGGAGGAACACACCAGTAGGGGCTCATGAACTAACGTGTTATAAGGGTAGTCACTCTCAGGGCTATCCCTAGAATCTAAGGTAGCAATTATCTTTCTGAGGATCCAACCTGCCACAGCCAGAATGAGTTGAGGGAGTGAGCACAGAGGGGTTGCTATATTTATACTAAGTTACTTTCGCTACCCTTTATCCTACAAATGGGACTGGTCTTATGAGCAATAACAATAATTTTATTAATAATTATAGGACTTGGTTTCCTTCATAAATGTAAGTCCCCTATAAGCTGTAAGAAACAATTAGGTCAGTGATCTTAGAAAAACATGGAAATACTTGCCTAAAATAATGAAGAAGGAAATGAGGAGAACCAAGGGAACATTATATATATAATAACAGCAACATTGTTTTAAGAATGCCTTTGAGTAAATAACTCATTTTGACTATTATAAATGCCCAAGTTAATTATAAAAGACATAGAAAGACTTATAAAGGTCTGAAGTCAGTATGAGAAATAATTGTCGTAGCAAGAATTCCACTTGGCCACGAGTGAATTTAGGAAAAAAGATTTTTATTTCATGTCATATCTGATGGGTGACTTGGCCTTTAACCCCTTGTGGTCACTTCATAGGTTCAGGCACACCTGAAGACATTTACAAAAGCTTTTTTATAACCATCCTGATTCAAATTTCCCACCCCACATATCATTCATTGGTCAGCATTTCAGAGCTCACAGCCTACTTGAACACCTAAACCCCAACCCCTTATATACTTTATTCTTTATGCCTTTTTAGTTTCCTCCCAGTTTGTCTGCATCAGATAGCATGAGAAAGGATTTTTCTCAATTGCTAAGAGAATTGACAAAAGCCGGGAGTTTGAAAACCCAGGATATCAATGATAAAAAGTCCCAAGTCTAAGACCGAGTCCAGGTTAATTGACCTCATCCTTTGTGAGTGACACCTGGTGGGAAAGTTCTTTTAATATATAGGAAAAGGCCCTCTCAGAACAAAAAAAAAGGAGTCTGCTTTCTAGACATGCTGATTATCAGGTGGCCAACATCCCCCCACTCCACAAGTCATTCTATTTCTTACGTTAGCCACCAGTATTCCTTCAAATCATGTTTCATATCATTTCTGTGGGAAAAAAAAATTCAATCATGCCTTACATCAGGAAGACCCATCTTCCTGAGATCAAATCTGGCCTCCGGCATGTGAAGAAAGATGCTATCTGCATCTAGAGAAAGAACTGAAAAATAGAAGTATTTATAGAATAACTTTACATATATGTGTGTGAGGTAAATAAAATGTGAAGGCTTCACAGGGAAGATATATATAAATATATATCTATATCTAGACTAAGAAATGTTTAAAAATCAAGAAATAGGAAAGTGAAAAAAAAAAATACTAAGCCCGTGAGAGTCTGCTGGCTCAGCCTCTGGGAAAGTTTACCCTGAAACTTTTTGTTTTTTCTTCTGGTTCTGGTTTAAAGATTTGCTTAGTAAGAACAGGATCATAATGACCTGTTTTTCTCTACTGTAAAGAATGAAGAGGGTCTCCCCCTCCCCTTATCCTGTTCTCCTTCTTTAGATTTATAGATGTCACCTCAGTTGTAATTATTAACTAAGGGAATGGGAATTGGAGCTTCTGTGCCTCGATTTCTTGGTTCTTTGTCTAGCTTTCATGCTCAGACTGTAAGCCCACCTCCCAGCCAATGGTGAGAAGGGTCAGAGGTGGGTAGGAATTCTCTTGTGTTAGGAATAATTATGGGTGCTTTGCCCCTTGTAAAGCACTTCCTTTGCTGGTTCTGTGCTAGCAGAGGATGCCCAATTCTTGAAAAGTAAATAAAATTTATTTCTGTTCCCACTCTGAGATGGCTCCTTAATAACTTTTAATTGGTGAGGGTCTTTCATCCCACACATATACCTATTTCTGTCTAATGGTAGCCATCTTGGAGAGGAGAGAAAAAAAGGGAAAAAAAGAAATTTACACACTAACTTTATTATATATTTAAAAGGAACAGCAAGTTGTAAATAATAGATTTGCAGTTTCATGTGCAATCATTCTTTTTATTATATTATGTTATGAAATGCTCATTTTATTCCATAAATTAATAAACAAATACATTTAAAAATACATATGATTGGTAATATATGTAGCCAGGACAGCTTATGTTCTTAATGTGATACCCCCAACGAAATTCTTTTTTACCTCCAACACTGCCTCTTGATCCCCCGTAGAGCTGCTGTTCTTTTGGCAATACCATTGGGCTGTGACTGATTTTTCTGCAGAGTTGGAGTCATTTGGTGATCTATTCTGTCTGCCATGTTGCTTTCTGTTGTTGTGGTTATTGGGTTGTTCCCTCCCAGACCCTCCCAGCTACTGTCTGTCTGTTGAGCCTCTGCTGTAAATAGCTGCTTTTCTCTGCTATCCTTGTCTTCAGTTGCTAGTCCCTTACTCCATTAGACTAAGCCCTTTCACATCAGAATTCTAGCAGCCATTTTTAGCTCTTCCTAATTTAGATCCTAAAGGGTCAGACCCAATCAACTAACTAGCTAGAGGCATTTAAGTTGGTTTGGTGAAGTAAACTCTGCTGCAACATGGCCTCTTCCTCTAAACTATTATTTGAGCTACTCATATCTCTGATTGCTAATCTGGGTGTTTCTGAATCATCCCAGAAGTTCATTTAGAAAAACCATAAAAACATTGGGTGGAGTGGTGGTAAGGAGATTCCTGACTCTGGTCTACCCAAGGAACAAAACAGAGAAGAAGATCTTGGGAATTGGTGAAACCCAGTGTTTTTTGTTTTCTCCCTAGCAAAGAAATTGTTATACTATTGATATGGAGACCTTTGTCCTCCTTCTCCCACAACAAACCAAATCACAGTACTTTCTACATAATAATAATGTTTGTGGAATTGAGTTAAAGTGAATAATAATGATAATTAGCCTCCACTTAAGTTCTACTTTACCATTCCATTATGGTATGAATGTGCCCTTGGGTTCTCAAAGGCTAAGCTAGGAGAGTGAAAGGTCTGGCAGGTTCTAGCAAACTAAAAAGGCTTGAAGTACCAGCCAGCTCAGCAACGGATTATTTGTCTGTTGTTTAGGGATCTGACTACTAAATTTGGAGATGCTCATGACTAGGTTTGCCACAGCAACTCACAAAAGTTATCTGTTAAATCAGAGAGGTTGTGATTAATTTAGTCATTCCTTCATTGCTAGCATTTAGCAGAGCAGTGAAAGCACCAGGCCTGGAGTCAGGAAGACTCATCTTCCTGAATTCAAATCTAGACTCAGACACTTATTAGCAGTGTGACCCTGGGTAAGTCACTTAACCCTTTTTGCCTCAGTTTCCTCATCTGTAAAATGAGCTGGAGAAGGAAATGGCAAAGCCACTCCAGTATCTTCTTGGCTAAGGCCAAGAAAACCCCAATGGGATCATGAAGAATCAGACAGACTAAAATGACTAAACGGCACTTAGCCCAGGCCCTGGCACATAGTAGGTGCTTAATACTTAGTTGTTGACTTGACCTACTAAACACTTGGCAGTACCTCTGCAAGGACAAAAATGACAGTCTCTGCCCTCAAGAAAAATACATTCTGTTTGTTAGAAACATACATTGTCTAGGAATAAACAATACTTGTTGGGAAGCCAGGAACGTTTTAATTATAGTTTACATTTATTCAGTCTGAATAAATGGGTACATCCCCTGAACAGAGTACAGGAGAAAGTACAAAGGACTCAGATGGAAGTCAGTCCTTTTATTGACCCTCACCTCAAATCTCCCGCCAGGCTCTTCATTGGCCAGATGCAAACCCCTGACTGTCTAACTCATGCTGTCCTCAAATGGCTTGTTTAAGCATGTGTCTAACCTTTCATCTGAGGGATCAGAGGCCTGGTTTCTGCTAAAGCTAGGTGGGGGGCGGGGTGGGGGGAAGGAAGAGGGATACTTTCAACTCTGTGGAAACAAAACTCCTCTCCCCACCCCACCCCCCACTCCCATTTCTTATATGTTGTATTCACAGCCAGTAAAATTATAGATGTTTAAGTGATTCAAATCCCTCTTAGAATCTTTTGTTTTCTTAGGTTTCTGCATATCTTTCCTGGTTTTCCTCAGCACCCCCAGTTGCTATGCTTTCTCCATCTACTATTATCTTCTCTTGCTTTGCATGTGTGTGTGTGAGGTAAATAAATGAAATGTGAAGAATTCACTGGGAAGGATGTGTATAACATTCATATCTATTCATATCTGTATACAGGAGTGTTTAAAAATCAAGATATAGGGAAGGGGAAGATTCTGAGCCCATGAGAGTCTGATGGCTCAGCCTCTGGGAAAGTTTACCCTAAAATTTTTTGTTCTTTCTTCTGGTTCTGGTTTAAAGATTTTCTCGGTAAGAACAGGGTCATAATGACCTGTTTTTCTCTACTGTAAAGAATGGAGAGGGTCTCCTCCTCCCCTTATCCTGTTCTCCTTCTTTAGATTTATAGATGTCACCTCAGTTGTAATCATTAACTAAGGGAATGAGAATAGGAGTTTCTGTGCCTCAATTTCTCCATTCTTTGTCTAGCTTTCATGCTCAGACTGTAAGCCCACCTCCCAGTCAAAGGCGAGAAGGGTCAGAGGTTGGTGGGAATTCTCTTGTGTTAAGTATAATTATGGGTGCCTAGCCCCTTGTAAAGTGCCTCCCTTGCTGGATTTGTTCTAGCAGGGGATGCCCAATTCTCGAGAATTGAATAAAATTTATTTCTGTTCCCATCCTGAGATGGTTCCTTATTAACTTTTAATTGGTGAGGGTCTTTCATCCCACACATGTGTATCTATGTGAACACATGCTCATGTGTGTATGTGTATATATGTATGTACGTATCCATCCATTTGGCTTCCATGTTAGAATAGAAGCTTCTTGAGTACAGGGAGCATTTTACTTATTCTTCGTATGCCTAGTCCAGTACCTGGTGTATACCGGGTACTTAACAAATGTTATTTTTTGGTTTTTTTTTGCAGGCGGAAAGGCAGGGCAATTGGGGTTAAATGACTTGCCCAAGGTCACACAGCTAGTAAGTATGTCAAGTATCTGAGGCCGGATTTGAACTCAGGTCCTCTTGACTTCAGGGCTGGTGCTCTACTCACTGCACAACCTAGCTGCCCCTTAATAAATGCTTTTTGATTGAGTTGAATAAAAACTCTAATGCTAGGGGGAAAAAAATCCTTGTCACCCATTGGCTGAAACTCCACCATTTAAATATTCTCTCTTTAATTTAAAGCTTTAATGCTTATTAAGATGAAAACTCTTCTAGAGAGCCAGGGGTCACCAGTCTTTTTCTGATAAAGAAACTACTTTTGATAGATCTAAATGTTTAGATTGGACAATATAGAGTATTTGAAAATGTTTGCTATAAATGAGATTTATTATTGATGACAGGCATAGTACTGTTTGGCAGTAGCCAGCTTATAAAAGGGTACTGTATACATGATAAGAGTATAAGGCATTCAGGAACAGGATGGAGAGGAAAGAAAAGGGAGAAGGGGAAAAGGAGACTGGTAGAGGGAAACAGCCCATAACTGCTCCCACCCTGCCCCCCACTTCTACCCTTTCAGGCAAACCAGGCTAAGCTCCCATACTTATTCCTGCCTCTCAGAAACAGTGTTCTCTACTCAGTGAACCTCATAGTAAAACTTGGAGATTGGTCAGTAGCTCATATTAACTAGGCTGGAGGAAAGAGAGACTGTTTTGAATTGTGACTTCAATGGATCTGTGATATTAAAGCAGATGAGATCTTAAAGCAGGGGGTTATAATCTGTTTTAAGATATCACTTGTCATTTTTACCTTAGTTTGAATAGGAGACTTTGTGGTATAGTCAGTGTATCAGAGTAAGGCAATAAACACAACATGAACGATAATCGTGAATAAGCCTATGTAGTTCTATATCACAAAGTATGAGAGAATCTCCGCAAAGAAGGTAGAAGAAGTATAACATTTATTTAGACACCAGAGAACCATATCCCATAACCAAATGTTCAGCTCCCACGGCCAGTTAACCCACTTCATCATAACAGCAAGGAACCCAAAACACAATACCACAATATGGAGCCTCGCCATCCCAAAACCTCTCTGACCCCCCTGCTGGGGTCTTCCCCTAAACAAACTCACAGTACAGTTAAGTCAGCCTGTTCAGTTCTAACAATCATGAGGGTGGCCATTAGCAGCCATAACTACTGCTCACTCTCGCGCTCTCTCTCTCTCTCTCTCTCTCTCTCTCATCATTTCCTGTAACATAACTTCCTTTTCCTGTCAGGAAGCTCCTCCCACCACATGTGACTTAGACTTCCTGTGATATAAGCAGGGCACGTGGCCTATTAACAAATGGGAAAGATCATCAAATCTAAATTGCTACTACAGTCAGTCAATCAAGAAATATTTATTAAGTACCTGCTATATGTCAGGCATTATGATAAGTATTAGGCATATAAAGAAAGGCAAAAAACAGACTCTGCTAGTGCCCAGCTCACAATCTGATGGGAAGAAAACAACTATGAACAAATAAGCTACCCATAAGATAAATAGGAAACAATTAACAGAAGAAAGGTACTAGAATTAAGAAGGATTAAAATGAAATTCCATTCATCATTTATTAAGCACTAATTCAGGGTAAGGCCCAGTGTTAGTCAAGGCAAAAGTGAAATAATCCTTGCTCTCTTACATTCAAGAGTTGGGGGTGGGGGGGGAGGATAACACAATAAAGTAAATACTAGGCAATTTGAAGAGGAAAAGTCCTAACTACAATGAGCATAGGACATCCTTCAGTTATCCTTGCTCAATGTCTTGGCAATTCTAGCCCCAAGTCTGACCCTAAGATTATGTAGCAACCAGGCTCCTACTAGTAGCTGATGGGGTTAGCTTGAGTTAAGGTGAAACCAAAAAGGAAGGGGTTGTTCTTGTCCTTAGTCAATTTCCTGAGAAAGAAGAATTGGAAGATCTGGATTCTCATGCTGATTTTGCTACTTACCTGCTGTGTGGTCAGCCTCTCTGAACCTCTATGCCACTATCACTAAAAGGAGAGACAGTAATACTTTCCCTGTATACTTCATAGAATTGTTGGGAAGATTAAAAGAGATATTGAATATGAAATCCACTGCCTTCTGTGAGATCTGCTTGAGCCCCTCATCGCCCGAAAAAGCACAAAAACCTGAACTAGCCAGTCAAGAGGACAATTCGAGTCCTTCTGGACTGAAATATTAATAATCCTTTGTGATTATCTGTGAGTGAACCCAAAATCCTCCTGCTGTGTCAAAAACCACAAGACTAGATTAAGCTTGCACAGACATCCTAAAGCCAGGGGCACTTCCTTGCCTTATGGAAACTGTAATTTTGGATAACAAGAGGACAGACATCCTGAGTCAGGGGTGCTTCCTTGCTTATTGGGAACTGTAATCTTAGCTGACAGTATGCCAGACATCCTGAGTTAGGGGTTCTTCCTTGCTTCACAGTGATGAAAAATTGACGTGTGAGAGTCGAGGTATCTGTCCTGAAAGAATTTTCTCAGACTGTCTCCAAGTTAATAAAGGTATTTATTGGTACCCAGTGGGCTCTGTTCCTTGTGGGAGGCTTACAACACCCAGAAGGCCCTGCTTCCCATGGGAAACAGAGCATCAGCAGGCCTTGATCCCCATGGAGACAGAGCACTCAGCCAGGTTATTCATCTGATCTATATACAGTTTAACAGGATAGGGGAAGGGCGAGGAGCTACTACGGTTTAAGAAAATAGGAGGGGGACCAAGAGAGGGGAAGGGGAGCATTGCTCTGGAACATCATAGAGACCATACAGTTAAGCGAAGGGAACAGGAAAGGGGGAAGGGGAGCATTGCTCTGGAATGTTTGGAATGTCAGATAGTTGGAGATGCTTTGTGAATGCACAATGATAAGCCTCCTGTGGGAGGCTTCAATGCATAGTCTTCTTGAGGTCCAGTTGTGATCTATGAGCACTTTCTGGCTGGTCACATCCTGCATCCTTTGCTCCATCTTGAGGGCTCTTTTCTGCCTTGCCTCATCTATAATCTGTGCAGCCTATCCCCAAAGAGAGCTCAGTTACACTGCAGCTCCCATGCATTCATATGCATGCCTGCCACTTGGAGAAAATAAACAGGCATACAGCCTAATTCTGTTTATCTTTCTTATACAGAACACAGGAGGTTGACACCTCTTATCCTATTTTCTTCTGGTACTGAAGTGGAGAGAGAAAGAGATAGACAGAGACAGAGACAGAGACAGAAAAGGGGAAGAGAAAAGAGAGAGGTGGAGAGAAAGGGAGGAGACAGAAAAAGAGAGAGAGAAGAAAAGAGAGGTAGAGAGGAAGAAGGGAAGAGAGAAGGAGGGAAAAAGGGAGGAAACAGACAGAAAAAGAAAGAGAGAAGGAGAGGTAAAGAGGAGAAAGAGAAAGAAGGAAAGAGAGGGAAATAGGGAGAAAGAAGAGAGAGAAGAGGAGAGAGAAAGCAAAAAAGGGATAGAAGGAGGGAGGGAGAGAGAGAGAGAAAGAGAGAGAGAACATGCAATTTCCCATCAGCCTTGCAGAAAATGGTGATCATCCCTCCCTCTTCATCTGAGTTTCGATGGGCCTCAGGATCAGAGAAGAAGCTGTACGATAGGTCAAAGATATGCTATCTCTGTTTTATATTATGTTCTTTTTGCTTCTTCCTTTCTTCCTCTGACCTTGTCATTTGGACTTTTGGCAAAAGAAGGAAGAAAAAAGGAATAGGGGTGATTGAAGACCACATGAAAAGGCATGGACAACACCATGATGAATTTCAGGGAGAAGCAACCGATGCCTAATAGCTTCAATGACTCCTGTGCACTGTGAGGAGTCAGGGGACTAGGACAAAGCTTGGAGTATTTCCAAAATAGAGATAGTAACCAGGATTTTTGAAGAGCAGAGATCCAAAGTCACTGAGACTGCCGGCTATTATGAATCGTGTTAAACTGGTGAACTCAGGGAAGCTGCTTTCTCTTTTCAGTTCATAATCCTGAGACAGGGAGTATATATTCCTTCCACCCATTCCTTTCCAGAGATAATGGTATGTGTGGTTGGGATTTCTCCCAACACAAGCTCTTAATGAGAAACAGGAAGAGAGCCAAGAGAGGAAGTCAAGTGGGTACAAGTGTCTATACATGAGCATGTGGCCTAATTCCCTTTTCATTTTATGCTGCATACAATAAAATACATGTTCATAACATTCTAAGAGTGACTCTATGAATGCATTTGGAAATGACCTGAGAAAATGGATTCTATTATGGGTGAGAAGATCAGAGCTACGCCTAAAGAGCAGATTTCATATTTTATTGTTTTGAGCAATATTCCATTTTATCTCTTAGATTAAACTGGGAACCAGACAATTAATCGCAACTTCTTCAGTGACACATTCATGTGGTTCTGGCAGCTTCAGGAATCAGCCTAGGTGTTTTCATGCTAAGAACTCTCTTGTGGCTGGAAGGGATACTTCAATCCATTGTTATTCAGTCATTTTCAGTAATGTCTGACTTTTTGTGACCCCATTTGGAGTTTGCTTGGCAAAGATATTGGAATGGTTTGTCATTTCCTTTCCCAGCTCATTTTACAGATGAGGAAACTGAGGCAAACAGGGTTAAATGACTTGCCCAGAGTCACACAACTAGTAAGTATCTGAGATCAGATTTGAACTCATAAAGATGAGTCTTCCTGACTCCAGGCCAGGCACTCCATCTACTGAGCCACCTAGATGCCCACTACAATCCATTACAGAAGGGCTATCCTTGGTACTTTGGAAAAAGAGAAACTGATAAGATCTAGACTGGCAGCTTAAATAGATTAGTGCCTGATAAGCAATTCAGATATTGCAGTCACATAACGAAACTCCCTTGATGAATAATTTACACAGAAACATGTTCCTTTTTCCTAGGCTTAAGGAAGCAGAACTGTAGCCACACAACCAAAAGGTCCCAATGGGCCAGTGACACCTGTAGAAGACTTCTTAGGAAATTGCAAAGTACTATAAACATGTAAAGAATTGTGCTGAAAGCTTGGACTAAGTTTTGATATGGAGGGAGGGGAAAGCAAGTGGAAACCGAGTGCCAGAGGGAAGGCAGCAGAGCAGGAAAATCATAGACAGTCTTTGGGCACTTCATAAATTTGCCTAAATAACATGGGTTTTATTTTTTATTTATTACTTTATTAATTGCATAGACTTATGAGAGTGAATGGATAAAATATAAATAGTGCAGATTAAACTATGTGTTTATGTGGGTATAAATGCATATATATATATATATATACACACATATATGTATGTATATTTTTTGTTGGGGTTGCAGTTCTTAATATTTATCAGCACACCTCTAGTGGGAAGAGATATCAAAGATCTGGTCCTTGTGTTCTCTTTTTTTTTTTTGGTAAACAGTAATTTTTTTTATAAAAAGTAATCATGTAGTTTTTAAAAAAAACAATTTTTAATTAATTGAGCTATTCTTAGCATGATTTAGCATGACTTAGCATGACTGCTTTAAAAATATTTACTTTTGCTATATATAAGTCAGGTCAACAAGAATTTATTAAGTGCCTATTATATGCCAGGCACTGTGCTAAGTTCTGGGGATATAAAGAAAAGATAAAATAATACATGCCCTCAAGAAGCTTAGAGTTATCTAATCATGGAGACAACAAGCAAATGATGACGTACAAATAAGTATAGATAGATAGATGGATTGATAGAGATAGAGAGAAAGATAAATAATGATATGATGATGTGTATGTATGTATATATGTGTGCATATGTGTGTATAGTATATAAGTGTATATATATGTATATACATATATATGATAAAATGGAAATCATATCAGAGAGAAGGACATTAACGGGGACTAGGAAAGGTTTCTTGCAGAAGGTGAGATTTGAAGGAAGCCAGGAGGTGGAGATGAAGAGAGAGAACATTCCAGGCATAAGCAACAGCCAGTGAAAATGCATGAATTTAGGAGATAGTGTCACCTTTGAGCAAAAACAAGGAGACCAGTGTCACTGGATTATAGAATGCCTGGTAGGGAGTATGATTGAAGAAGACTGGAAAGGAGCCAGGACATGAAGGGGCTTTATAAGCCAAACAGAAGACTTTATATTTGATCCTTGAAGTAATAGGGAACCACTAATGTAATGTGAGTTTAAATATGCAGAGTAATCACCTTCTGAGGAGACAAAAATACTACTACAAAGAATGGTTTAATTTATTTTCCACCCCTGCTATTATCCAAGCTCTGAGATAACTTTGACATAATGTAGTATCTATCTGGTTTTTTCCTTTCTTCTAATGTCTGTAGCACTATGATTCCACGATCCTCTAGGGAAAATATATATATAATATAAATATTATATATTATATATATTATTATTTATATTATATATTATTATATATAAATATATGCAAAATATATATATAATATATATAAATATATATTTTCCCTAGAGGATCGTGTATGTGTATATATATATATACACATATGTATATGTATATATATATACATATATATGTATGTATGTGTATATATATATATATATATATATATATATATATATATATAAAACTACAAACAAATCTTACCAAACAAAACCTGAGACAATGCGACCTAAATAAAATACAGCACCAAAGTGAGTACAATAACAGAATGAAACTAACTCCTTCCTCTTATCCTTTTGTCCTCTCCCCCTCCAATAAAATTCTCCTCCTCTAATAAGATTCAACTAGGAAATAAAAGGATCTGCTTCCTGATATTGGAGCTATGAGACAGTCTAGATGAAAGTTTATTTTGTGCCTTCATGAAAAAATTGTCTTTCTTCCTGTTTGTTTGATTTGGATGCTCAAGGTTCTTAGCTTCCCAACTCCCACCCCGCCTGGAGCAAAAGGTATGTTTCCAGATTGCCAGTAAATTGATGCAATGGCTGCTCTGAAATGTCACTGGCTGCTCTTTGGCAGTTCTGGTTTCCTTAAAGAAAGGAACTGAGCAGTCTGACAGCTTCCTTATAACCAGAGCGTTCTAATCATTTTGAATGCATACGACGGTTATTCATAGGATTGTGGGATCTGGGCTAAAAAGGGACTTTGAAGGTCATTCTGGGCCAACATCCACAGTTTACAAATGAAGAACCTAAGAACGAAAATTAATGCTTGCAAAAGCTCAAGTAGGCTGAATGTATCTGAATCGGGATGGGAATCCAGTTTTCCAGAGTCCTCGTTTTTTTCAATACCAGTGCAAACAGGGCATCTCATCTCGTCTATTCCCAGAATAAGAGAAAGCCTGTGATTCTTGATTGGAGTGATCAATCAGAGGTAGAAGTAGGCATGAATAAAGCCTTAAAGACACCTATTGAATCAATCAACTGGGAGGGAAAAGTCTTGATTTAGTAGTCCTTAAAAGAACTAGGTTTGAATAAAGCCTTAATCACATCTGTTGAAATCAATCCACTCAAGGCTTTATACTAGATGGGAAAGGGCTTGATTTGGTGGTCCTTAAAAGCCATTGGATGAACTGGAGTGATATTGGATGGGAAGAACATTTGGATTGTGTCAAGGTACATACATTCTAGAGGTGAACCCAGACAAGAGATATCTGTACGTGAAGTCACTCATAAAAATTCTGGGGATTCGTACCTGAAAAGACTCACAAATACACTGACTCAGTTGTTTAATTGTTCAATCATGTCTAATTCTTTATGACTCCATTTGGGGTTTTCTTGGCAACAATATTGGAGTGGTTTGCCATTTCCTTCTCCGGCTCATTTTATAGATGAGGAAACTGAGGCGAGCAGGGTTAAGTGACTTGCCCAAGGTACCTAGTAAGTGTCTGAGGCCAGACACTCTATGCACTGTGGCACAACCTAGCTGCCCACATTGATTTAAGCATTCTAATAAATCTTTTTCTCTGATTTACAACACTAATCCCTCCAAGCATGATACTAACTCTCCCTACCCAATCCAATATTTTCTATTCTAGTTTCCTAACTATGTTTACTGCACTGATTGCCAGTGTCAGAAGAACATCCCGACTGAGTCTTTATAGCTCAGGGGAAATCAACATCTGTGGGCAGCTGTGAGCCCTATGTGACTTGGTTCCACAGTTGCTGCCTCCACAGAATCTGACAGAAAGACTCCTGCATCAAATCTTCTATTTAAAATGTTGCAAAGTCCCTGAATAGAGTGATCTATCCTACCAAGTTTCAAAGACTATGTTAGGATTTTTTTTTTCCAATGCCTTTAGTTCTTTTATGAGCAGTGGATGGAAATTCACATTTTAGCATAAAGCATGGGAGTTAAGCATCTGTTTAATACTAAACTATAAAAGGGCCATTTAAAAACATCTTCTGCCGATTGTGACTCTCGTGAGATTATGGTATTTCTTGATTTGCAGCCATATAGCATCACTGGGAGAATACTGATGTTAAAAAAAAAAAAAAGATGTGCTTTGCAGCAGTGAGACACTTGGGATCATTGTATACACGATGTAATTTCTCAAATATCATCCAGCCCGGGATCTTTCTTGTTGCTATCTGAACCTAGCTAGGGCTAGCTCTTTGTCCTTTTGTAGCATTCAGCTAGGATAAATGATATCAATGGGCTGTCTGTCTAAGTGAATGGCAGAGCCTGAGCAAAAAGGATTTTTCCTGACTTTGTGTTTTCTGTGTAAATGGTGAGGCTAATTTCCTTTGTGTGATCTTGGACTTCATTGAGAAAGTCCTGCAGTGTTCTGGGGCTTGAGGTAATTAAAATAATGCCATCCTAGAAGCAAGAGCATCCCTAAAACCTCTGTCAATAGGGAATCTTTCTATTTAGATTCTGAGCCAGACATTCTCCATGAACCTGCCAAATACTTTAGGTACACTTTTCTCACCCAGTTTTGTGCCTGGCTTAATGTTGATCTTTTTTTTTGGAGGGGGAAGGCAAGGCAACTGGGGTTAAGTGACTTGCCCAAGGTCACACAGCTAGTAAGTATCAAGTGTCTGAGCCTGTATTTGAACACAGGTCCTCCCGACTCCAGGACCAGTGCTCTACTCACCTCACCACCTAGCTGCCCCTTGTTGTTGATATTCAATGATTCATTCAATAAAGTTATTTCTGTGGTGTCATCTGACATGGGATCTTGGATAGTCTTAACTCATGCATGGGAGTCACCTTTGAGCTCTCAAAAATAGGAAGATGTTTATTTTTTTCTCAGCCTTAGTCACAATTGACACATGAACAGTCCTGGGCCTTCATGTGACATTCTGTTTATTACTACAAAATCTCTTCCTAGAAATCTCTGAAGCATCCAAGGAACTCAAAAGGAAGAAAATGCTAATTAGGAGTTCAAAGAAATAAAAACATGAACCTCTTAACAAAGTGTTCTCTGGCCTCAATGTAAAACATTCATTAAAAAAAAGGAATGGGATTAATTTAATCTTCAGTTTTGACCTTGTTGCATGTGATAAGAGCACAGATAAACTGATTAACAAAATTGTTGCTTAGGGCTCACCATTTCCATTTCTGCCCAAACAACCAGACCATTGGCTCAACCCACCAAGGTTTTGGTTTCACAATCGGCTTTGCACTTCTTTGTGACTTATTTTGTTAATATTATGGTTGTTCAGCTGTTTAGTCATGCCCAACTCTTTGTGACCTTATCTGGGGTTTTCTTCAAAAAGATACTAAAATGGTTTGCCATTTCCTTTTCCAGCTTATTTTTACAGATGAAAAACAGAGTTAAAAAGGATGAAGTGCCTTGCCCAGGGTCACCCAGCTACTAAGTATATGAGGCCAGATTCGAACTCAGGAAGAAGTCTTCCTGATTTCAGTCCTGACACTCTATTGGCCACCTAGCTGCCTGAATTTATAAGTAGGATACTCCTTACATAGTTTGCTATTGTCGAAATAGCTTCTAGGACATCTGCCACCCCAACAGCTTTTTGTTTGTCATGCAATGAAGTAAGAAGATTGTTTGCTTTCTTCTTTCTACCATGCACTTATAACCACATGCATCTATTCTGTTCTTCGTTATAGACTAACATTTCGATGCATAATTCTCATCAGATTGCGTCTTTCCCCCAAAGTGGTTTCACATAAAAGAGAAGCATTTAGAATAGCCCTTGCCGTTGAGTCATTTGTCAGTCATGTTCAACTCTTCATGACCCCATTTGGGGTTTTCTTGGCAAGGATACTAGAGTGGTTTGCCATTTCCTTTTTCAGCTCATTGTGCAGATGAGGAAACTGAGACAAACAGGGTTAAATGACTTGCCCAGGGTCACAAAGCTAGTGTCTGAGGCCAGATCTGAACTCATGAAGGTGAGTCTTCTTGACTTCAGGACAGGCACTCTATCCACTGTACCATCTAGCTGCCCTCTAGAATGTCTGATAGGTCCATAAATGTAGCCCCTTTATATTAAAGGAGCTTTACCCATTCCTTATCTAGTCTACAACGATTGTTGTGTTTAAGGGTGCCTATCTCAAATTGGTATATTTACAAATTTTCTCCTGAGCATAATAAAAAATGCTATTCTTATCCAACATGGGGCACTCAGAATTAGTTTGTGGTTCTGGGTAAGGCTGGTTGCTTCATCTCTCAGGACCAGAACATATGTTGGGGGCAGAGAAGTAGATTAATAACATTTCTCTATCCTTTTTAATATGTGTTTGCATAGTGAGATCAACTGAATGTAGGGTTGTATCTGTTCTTCTAAATCCCATACTGGACTGCTTCAGCTCAGTATACTGACACAGTACAGGATGCTCCTAAAGTCCGGACACACGGGCAAAAATGCATATATTCAAGAAATGAAATGAATGAAATTTCAACAACATTTTATTTAATCGAAATATTAACAAATAACATCTTCAATATGATTTCCATCATTTGTGATGCAAAGGTTGATGCGCTTTGCAAGAGTCACATGAACTCGATGCAGTAACTCCATGCTGACTTCAATTTTAGCACATTCACTCTTTATGTGTTCAATCAAGTGTGTTGCATCTATGATTTTCATTGAGTACACCTTCTCCTTTAGCATACCCCAGAAAAAGAAGTCAAGGAGGCTAAGGTCTGTTAATATTCCAAATATTTCGAAATATGTATTTTTCCTATGTGTCCAGACTTTAGGGACACCCTGTAGAGTTATTCTTTTCTGCCACAATCTTTAGCTGATACCCCATTCCTGGCTAACATGCAGATGAGGCTGAAACTAACCTGCATCACATTTTTCAATTTGTCTTCGGTCCAAGCTGTTATCCTGCTGAAATTGGTGAATTGAGAAATACAGTTTGATACCTCTAGGCCTTTTGAATCAACGCATATCACTGTGTGCACTATGTTTTGGGCAATGTGTGTTGCACAGTCACTTTGCAAGGTTCATTTCTATGCCAATCAGTCTAGATACCCTTGGTAGCTGCCTTGTCTTTTCCTGGGGCTCTGAGATATCACTCGAAAAGCAGATGTTCACTGTTGTTGCTGCTGATGATCCCAATTTTCCAACTGAGATGCCAGCTGAGATACCAGGATACCTCCAATGTAGCTGCAAAGAGTTGCTGGAGGAGGGTGGGTGGGGGAGTGGGGTAGGGCAGTGTATCCCTTTGCCAACCTTCTTTGTGGATATTGATCTGGTATAATTTATTGAACAACTTGATTTAGTTCTGCATCTCCTATTTACTTCCCAAAGTGGGAAGCTAGGTGGAGAAGTGGATAGAGCACCTGGCCTGGAGATAGGAAGACTACTCTTCCAGAGTTCAAATCTGGCCTCAGACACTTACTAGCTAGACCCTGGCCAAGTCACTTAATCCTATTTGCCTCAGTTTCCTCATTTGTAAAATGAGCTGGGGAAGGAAATGGCAAACCACTCCAGTATCTTTGCCAAGAAAACCCCAAATGGGGTCACGAAGAATTGGACATGATTGAAAAAACAACTCTATCCCTTCAAAGACATCAAGATTTGCAGCATTTACTCCATGGTTGTCTAGTCAGTTACTACTGTTCTTTCCTGAGAGGAGCATCTTTTTTGAAATCCACAAACACAGTTCAATGGAGCATTGTACTCTTACTAGGGTGTGGGTTTGTGATGGATAGTTGAAAGACTATTATGAAAGCCTGACTGCCTGTGACTGAGAGAGTTCTCTAGCCAAAAGATCTATGAAATAGTGCATATGAAAAGCTTGTGGAATTGTGAAGGGAGAGTGGAGGGCCACTAATGGCCAAGATTTTCTAAGTTATCTTTTTCCCCCCTAGAAATAAGATGGTCTTTCATGTTTTCTGTGTCAGCGGACCTGACCTTCTATGAGGGAAGGTGTGAACCTAACTGCTGTGTACTCTGTGGACTGATTCCATTCTCCCTAAGATGCTTGGAACAAATTCCATCCTTCGAAGAGCACTTTCCCTTTCTAAAATCTGCTTAAATACCATTTAAATCCCCATAATGTGAGGAACATGACTAAACAGAGAGGAACCACTGGCATCATCATCATCATCATCATCATCATCATCATCATCATCATCATCACAGCTAACATTTACATCTGCTTGCAGGTTTACGAAATGCTTTACATGCATCATATCATTGACTCTCATAACTACCTTGTAAGGAAAATGGTATTATTATCATCTCTGTTTTATGGAAGGAAAAATGAAGTGGAGGGAGGACAGGTGACTTGTCCAGGGTCACACTGGTAGGAAGTGTTTGAATTCAGACTCAGATCTTCCTAACTCCAAGTCTAATACTCTTTACATTATGCCACCTGATTCAAGCTCTAGCTCTGATCATAGCAGCTGTGTGACCAAAAGCAAGTCACTTAACCTATCGGTATAATTCTCTATTCAATCGACAAAGAAAGTGAATATTTTAAAAAGTTAATAATATCAAATTAATTAATTTATTAATAATTAATTTTAATTTATTCATTTATATTTAATTATTTTAATAACATGAAAAGCCAAGAACTAGAGATACAAAGACAAAAATCAAATAATCCCTGACTTCATAGAGTTTATAATTTAGCCAAAGGACACAATGTGTATATTTCTGGGGTTATACAAAGTAGCTGAGATGATTTTAAGAGGAAGGCGGTAGCTTCTGCAGTTAGGTGGCTCATTAGAATTAGAAGGTGGAATTTGAGTTGAACCTTGAAGGAAACTGGATGCTAAGAGGCAGGGGTGAGGAGGAAGTACATTCCAGGTATAGGGAAGTGGGTATGTCATCTTTTCTAGCAGAAAAGAAGAATGTTTCTTCTCTTGCAAATTCCATCCCTTATGCTGGCATGCAGCGAGTGATTCTGCTCTCCACTCAGAAATTACAGCTAAATCACAGCACACAAAAAACCTCCTGGCAGCCTGCAATACCAATCAGAAAGAGAAGTTGGGGCCAGATTGTGAAGAGTTTTAAACGCCAAACATTATGTTCGATCCTACAGGTAAGAGGAAGCCAATGGAGTTTATTGAGTAGGGGAATGATATGGTTCGACTCAGACTTTAGGAAAATCATTTTGGCAATTGCCTATAATTAGTAAGTTAAAAGATTTTAAATAACTTATAAGACTATAAGTTATGGACAAGTTGTTAGACTGCATCAACTTGAGGAGTTTTCTTTATCAATAAATCAAAAGTCTGGGCCAAAAAAATGATTAAACAGTGTTTGAGCTCCAAAATAATCTTAGGCTATGTAAAAGAGGATACTTTAATTGCATTGAAAATGGAACTAGCTCGTGCTACTTTATAAATAAAGAATGTGCTTCCAGGCAAACCTCGATTCACCATGTGATGGTTCCTATTTCATGCTTTCATTAAGATGCCAAATGGGGCCTTCGGTTGGTACCTAGTGCATCATATCATACCTACCAAGGAAGTGGTGCTATGTTGCCCTTAAATTCAATCACTGAAAATCTAATCTCACCTTGGAATCCTTACAAGAAAGGGGATTCGATTCCACTTTTCAAAATAAATGCATTGTATGGCTTCCAGAACAGAGCATAGGAATTGAGAGCCTACAGATCACTCCCAAGGTACTTATAAGTAATGAAATCCTGGGAGAAGGAGGAAGGAGGTAGGAGGTGGAAGGAAAGTCTCCTAATCATTTATATTCTTAGTGAAGTGTTATTTTCCGTCCCGCCAAAACCAAACAAACAAAAAACCAAAAAACCAAACTTGTCTATCTCTTATATAGCTAATTGGTAAGTTTCAGGGACACTAGAAAGCTATAGAGTTCTTTTAAGATAAATCTTCTCTTAAGATCTCTGAAGTTCTAAATTGAAACTTCATTTCTCCTTTCTAAGGTTTTAATCCCTATTGGAATCAAATTATTGCTGAGGGTAGGGCAGGCTAATGCTTCTCAATCATTACATTTTATTTTTGTGAGAAGTGGTAGAAGCAGTTTTGTTTCTACAGAGTTGAAAGTATCTTCCCCCTCCCCCAGCTTTAGAGCAAAGACCAGGCTTGTGATGGGGTTAAAGGTTAGAGGCTTGTATGCACACTTAAGGAGCTGTTTGAAGGAGGCATGAGATGGGTAATTCAGGGGGTTGCATCTAGCCAATGAAGAGCCAGGTGGGAGATTCGAATTAGGAGCCAATAAAAGGACTGGCATTTGTCTGAGTCCCTTGTACTCCCCTTACTCTGTTCAGGGAATGTACCCATTTACTCAGGAGGAATAAATGTAAGATATAATTAAAGCCTTCTTGTCCTTCCAATGAGTATTGTTTATTCTTAGACAATGTACGCATGTTTCTAACAATTTGAATGAAATTTCTGAGAACAAGTTTTGTTGAAGGAGAAGGGAACAGAGAGAATGTGAAACTACTGGTCACCCTTGTGTTAGTGAATGACATTAACCCATTCTTTTTTTTCTTAATAGTATATTTTTTCCAATTACATATAAAGATAGTTTTCAACATTCATTTTTGTAAAATTTTGAGTTCCAAAATTTTCTCCCTACTTTCCTCTCCTCCTCACTCCCCAAGAGAGCAAATAATCTGATGTGTGTTATACGTGTGTAATCATTGTAAATATATTTTCACATTAGTCATGTTGTGAAAGAAAAATCAGAACAAAAGGGGAAAACCAAAAAAGAAAAAAGGGAAAATAGCATGCTATGATCTGAAGTCAGAATTCATAGTTTTTTCTCTAGATGTGGTTAGCATCTTCCATCACGAGACTTTTGGAATTGTCTTGGATCATTGCATTGCTGAGAAGAGCTTAGCTGATCATAGTTAATTATCACACAATGTGGCTGTTACTGTGTACAATGTTCTCCTGGCTCTGCTCACTTCACTCAGCATCAGTTCATGTAAGTCTTTCCAGATTTTTCTGAAATCCGCCTGCTCGTCATTTCTTACAGCACAATAGTATTCTATTACATTCATATACCACAACTTCTTTAGCCATTCTCCAGTTGATGGGCATTCCCTCAATTTCCGATTCTTGGCCACCACAAAAAGAGATGCTATAAATATTTTTATACATGTAGGTCCTTTTCCCTTTTTTATGATCTCTTTGGGATATAGACCTAGAAGTGGCATTGCTAGATCAAAGGGTATGCAGAGTTTTATAGCCCTTTGGGCATAGTTTCAAATTGCTCTCCGGAATGGCTGGATCAGTTCACAGCTCCATCAACAATGCATTAGTGTTCTAATTTTCCCACATCTTCTCCAACATCCATCCATGTTATTGATCTATAATCTTCCCAACCCTGTTGGCAAATAGCCTTCCTCTCCTACTATAATAAAATGTGTATTAGATCTGAGCTATTCAGTTTAGAATTATATTCCTTTCTACAGCCTAAACAATTTAGTAAATGGGCACTTGGCTTAGTCAACTGCCTGTTACTAGATATATCTGTCTTTTTCCTTATATCTGGGGCCCTGCATATTGAACTTGCTTGTCAGATTTGTGTCTCCCAGGCTATAGGCCAATTCACCTGCAGTTGGCAGCAAACAGTGGATATCAGCTATAGCAATAAGGCAAAATTCATGACCTCGGAGAGGACCATGGGCCTGCCTGAATGGTTCAGAATCTTAAAGTATAAGGAATTCTCTAGATAGAAGGCAGAGGAAGTGTAACATTTATTTGGATTGCAGAGGATCAGATTCAAGGACCAGTGCCCCCAATTTGATATTGTAGCAATAATATTCCAAAACTGGTATGCCTACCTCGCTGTAGTAACAAGGAAATTATAACAAAATATTATAGCATGGAACCAAGCCACGCTGTAGCTTCCCCTCAGTGCTAGAGCCTCCCTATAAAAAGATCACTCCCGAATTCTAACTCTCCACTCAGCACTCTCCAGCACTCTCTTGCAGCTCTGCTGACTGCGAGTTCCTTGATCTCCGAAACTCTCTCTTGTTCAGCACCCTCAGTGCTGGCTCTCTGCTTCTGAATCCTGCTCTGCTCTGCTGCTCCCAGTTCTGCTGCTCCCAGTCCTGGGCTCTCTTTTTATACAGTCCTAGTCATTACCTGATTGACTAGAACTCAGCTCACATACCGTTGACTCTGGTCTTAGCCCCTCCCCTTAGGACCCTGTGGGCTTCATGCCCACAGAGGTTTAGCACCTAGTAAGTAGGTGCTTTAGGCCTACTTATGAACAAAGATATAATCTTGATTTCCCACCTAGGCCCATCTGAACCCTATTGAATAGGTGGGGAAGATCTTTGGTCAAATTAATACTACACCAGCCCATACTCATCTGTCACCCCTTGGATGTGGCCTATGCTGGGTTCCAGTCACCCTCCTCAGGACCCTTTGAAACAGGGACAGCTCTATGCCCCTTTTCAGCCTGAAGAAGCTACAGAAGCTGAGACCTTCATCCCTTTTCCCAAATGAATTTGGGCCCAAGCTCTTTGAGGGGGGAATGATGGAATCCTAATAAAGCTGCCCCCAGCCCCAGTATTCTAACTTCTTTATGGGCCCCACTGAACAGCAGGCCCACTGCCCCTACCTAGACACTCACTGCCCATACCCCACCACTCAATATTTTAACTTGTTCATATATGCCTCACTGCTCACTAGAACAACAGGTATGTCCATAAACTTATATTTCTCACAGAACAGCAGGCATGTCCGTGTGATGGGATCCCAGACCCCGTCTCTAGCTAGCTACTGCCCACAAATCCATTCCTCATATTTCCCATAGCAGGTGTGTCCATGCACTCAACCACAACCACAACCACATCTATCTAGCCTTAGATAGGACCACAATACTCAGCCAATCAGAAAGCAGCACCACCAGGACCCAAGAAGGATGTGGACCCCAAAACAATAAAAGGGACTTTCCCTAAGTAGGCACCTTTGCAGTAATAGTAAAGAACTGACCTAGAGTGAATTTTATGATGTAGAAAGGCTTATTGTAATATCATTATTGTAAAAAAAGATAGTATGGTATCTGGTTTTGCTCCCACAAAAGCTATCCATATAGCTGAGTTAAAGTTTACTTACCAAGATAATGGCCAGCCAGGGGTCAGGGAAGCTAGAGAAGCTAAACGGGTTGAATCAGTCCAAGCTTATCATGCCTGTTCAAGGGTTAGGTCCTGGTCAAGTGTCCAGGTCCACTAATCTGCATAATTTATATATGTTAAAGAGGGAAGGTAGGGTAGTAAAGAATGTAGACTAATCCTAACTTAGACAAGGAAGATCTAATTAACTTCATTTTTGCCTCTGTATCCTTATTATCCTACCTATATAACTGTATAACCTAAGAAAACTATGTAAAAAGTAAAGAATGTAAACTAACCATAACTCAAACAGGAGCGGAGAAGATGGTTACCCTCATTCCTGCTGCTGTATCGGTGTGACTGCTCCTAGTGAGCACTGCACCCGTTCTCTCGAGGAGTGTAATAAACGCCTTCCTCTGCCCACTCTGGTCCTGAGTTCTTTGGGTGAGAATGGGCAAATCACATGGACCTTCCTAAGGTTATACTACCAGGAAAGCAATGAGCTGCGGAAGCACATCTCGGGCTAACTTCCTGACCCGGCCTTGGGGAGTCCTGTGATCCCCACCATGGTGTTAAGGGAACTACCACTTGGGATTTCCCTGGGGAACCCTGTGGTCTGCACAGCCTTCTTAAGGGGTTGTCACTTGGGTCTTCCAGCCCTGTCTCAGGAGCCTTGTGATCTTACTGCCATCCTAAGGGGCCATCACTTGGGTCTTCCTTAGAGTCTAACCCCTAGGAAGCCCTGTGACCCCCACAGATAAAGGGGGGCTACCACTCGGTCTTCCTCTGGGAGTCCTGTGGTCTGCACGGCCTTCCTTAGGGGTTATCACGTGGTTCTTCCTCAGGACTTTGGCCCTGCCTGGGAAGTCCAGTGATCCCCAAAACCGTGTTTCTCACAATTATCATATGTATGTATCCCCCAATGGGTTTTTCTGTAAGCATTGTGGGTAGTTGCATGCACAGTTCCACTGTGGCTAGGACCCTTCCCCTATTACCTAATCCCTTGACAAACTCCCCCTGCCTTTTTAATACTCATAATTTCTGTTAAGTAATTGCATCTTTACCCTATAAAAATCCATCTTGTTTTCTCTGGTTCTTTGCTGGTTCCTCTTGGAATTTAGCCTGCTTTCTGAGAGGCACCAATCTCAATATATGCCTATACTTGGATTAGAGGTGGTCTGACTCTGAACTCTTTGAGATGGTTCCACCACAACACATCATGAAACTGCGACACACAGGAGGTCATAGTGCTATGGACGACAGATGTGGAACAAAGGAGGTCTCAGCTCAAAGCCTTTAACTGTAAGCCTGAAGAAGGCAATAAGTTATTCCTTGTATTTTATCCCCTAATTTCCTCCTTGAATGTCTTCTGGTACAGGAGTGACCTTGAGTTTTCAAAGGCTAGTAAACTGGAGAACAAACTCTAACAGGTCCTACTGGTCTGGTGTGAGACCATGCAGTTATCGTTTGAGGAGCAGCCTAGCTGACTTCTGAAAGGTTCGCCCCAAGTTTGTGTCCAGATGAGGAATTCGTCTTCTGGAACAATTCTCGAAGATCATTTATCAAGTCATTGCGATCTGGAATGGTGAAGAGAGCTACCCCTTCAACAAAATCACAAATCTTGGAAGTATCGAAATATCTCTCCCAGCCCTTCCCACCTCTGCCTCTTTAGTTTGTCTTTGGAAATGGCCAGAAGACTAAGAAGGATTGGATTTCCTCGGTTGTCTGGTGGAAGAGTAAGAAAAGTTGTGTATACATTCTATAGAGGTTCTTTTTTAAGCTTCTATAGATAGTTTTCAGAATACTTTCGCATCCGTTGCTGTTGTTGTTCAGTCATGTCTGACTCTTCATGACCCTATTTCGGGTTTTCTTGGCAAAGACACTAGAGCTGTTTGGCATTCTCTTCTCCAGTTCATTTTTATAGATGAGGAACTGAGGCAAACAGGGTTAAGTGATTTGCCCAGGGTCACACAGCTAATAAGTGCCTGAGGCTAGATTCGAACTCACAAAGATGAGTCTTCCTGACTTCAGGCCTGGCACTTTATCCATTGTACCACCTAGCTGCCTGTTATCTCATCTGAAACCTCTATGATGTAGGCAGAGCAGGTATAGCCACTGGCATTTTACAAATGAAGAAACAGAAGAAAGGAAGGAAGGAAGGAAGGAAGGAAGGAAGGAAGGAAGGAAGGAAGGAAGGAAGGAAGGAAGGAAGGAAGGAGCAAGGGAGGGAGGGAGGGAGGAAGGGAGGGAGGAAAGAAGGAAGAATTTATTAAGCATTTACTACATGCCAGGCACTGAGTTAAGGAATACAAATACAATCAAAAAGAAAGGTAGTCTCTGTCCTTAAAGAGCTTATATTTTAATGAGGAAAGACAACACCCAGAAGGGAATTGAAAAGCAATGTCTGGTGTGGCATGAAAGGCAGAGATGGAAGTACCTAGAGTGATGTCATGGCTTTGGCTTCAGGAAGTCAAGAATAGGACTAGCAGAGAGAATGGAGCCTGGCTTGGGCCCCTCCACAAAATGGAGGTCCCATGTGGAACTTACCATTGGGAGAAGGAGGTGGGCCATGTGGAAGGACATTACAGGTTGAGAAGGTCATAGAGAGATGTGCCACGGTCAGCAGGCCTCGGGACACTGAGGAAAGTTCCAGGATATAACAACAGCAAAGGCATTGTTTGATCTGGTAGTCAGGAGGCCCTCTGGGATTCAGAGAGGTTAAGTTACGTGCCTAAGGTCATAGAGTTCTAGGCAAGTCCAGAACTAGAATCCAGATCTGATTCCTATGTCAGTACTCTTGCCTCATTAAGTTCCTATGTTCTCTATACCACCAACAGCAACCAGATTATACAAAGCCACCAGTCCATTAAAAAAACCCTAAAGTTACGACATTCTGCCCAGCTTTTAAAATTATATAAACCCCAAATGATAATAACTAGTGACTACTTATAAAAATTTCAAATTGGGTCACACCACTTGTCAAAACTTTGGCCAAGAAAGGAAAGAAGTAGCTAACCAATTCCCCTCTCTAGGAGCTGGGCACACCAACAGTTTATATGTGGTACATAAACATTACTCTCTTAGCCACCAACTAATTGGACGCTGATAAATGAGAGATACTAATAGAGTTGTACCTAGAGGCAAATTAGATGGAAGTTACAGTCCATCAGTCTTCAAATGCAAAACTTAACTAGAAGACATGAAAGAGGAATTGTTAAGAGAATAGGTTTACTGTTCTGTTCAAATCTTCTAAATACTGTCACTTTGCAGCTAAGAAATATTACAACAATAGAGACAGAGTCATGAAGCCTGCCACGGAGGTAGTTTCTTCCTTCCAAGATTTTTCAACTTCTAAATACCTGGTTTCAACTCTGTCTTTAAATATCAGGCACTGAAACTATTACTTTTGAATATTTTTGTTTAAAACTATTAAAATTATTGTATTTGCTATTACTTTGTGACTTCAGGTTTGTAGTTTCAGGTTTTCAAAAATAAAATATTCTATTTTTGCTGTTGCTCAGTTGTGTCAGATTCTTCATGACCCCATCTGGGGTTTTCTTGGCAGAGATACTGGAATGGTTTGCCATTTCCTTCTCTGGCTCATTTTACAGATGAGGAAACTGAGGCAAACTGTAACTTGCTCAGGATGACACAGCTAGTAAGTGTCTGAGGCCAGATTTGAACTCAAGAAGATAAGCTTTCCTGATCCCAAGCCCAATGCTCTATCCACCACATCACTAAGCAGCCCTAAATATTCTATACTTTTCCTATAATTAAGATACACTGGTATCAAGTACTGGTAGGTGTCTTGGACGTACAGCTTGAGACATGTTTTGCAGGGAACTCAGATTGGAGGAGGGGGATCGTCTTTGCTTAAGTCTTCCCAAACTCCTTTTAACAGACTTTCAAGTAGGTGTTTTCCACTTTTTAAGCAATGCCTTAAGACTTTAAATTATAGGCAATTCTCTAAACCATCAGTTATACTATAGATGCAGTTTGGAATTGGTGGAGGGAGTTTCTTCATCAGTAGTTCCTTACATCAATTAAATCACCAATCCGCCAAAAAAAAAATTCAAAAACACTTCAACATAAAGTACTTTAATGACAACAATTTAGAACAGCTTACAAAGAAATAATTACTTAGAAACTATTTGGTCTCTTCCTATCTTTTAATCAGCCTTTAAGCATTTATTATGTGTTTACTGTATGCCAAACACTGTACTGAGCATGGAGGATACAAAGGAAAGCAACAAACATACCTGGTCCCTTAACTGTTGACACCTATCCTAATCCTAGTCTCACCCATAAACCTGATTAAACTTTGTGTTTATAATTCACTCTACTGTTCTCATTGTATTTTTCTGAATATGGAGCCAAATTTTCCTTCAAATAACTGGTCTTCAGATGTTTGGCATCAAAGCCCCTCAGAATCTCCTTAATCTCTCAAAGGCCTAGAAAGCTTTCTCTGATTTCCAACTACTGCAAAAGAAAATGTTGGTTTGCCTTTCTAATTCTCACTTATCAGAATGTCTGATAGGCTTTTTCCACAGTGGAAGCTGAAAAAAATGAGCCAATGAGCAAGAGCTCCTTTTTTGATGTCATTAAGAACTGAAAAAAAACCATAAGTTCTCCACTAAACCTACTTTATAAATAATGAGACCTCTGATGAAGGCAGAATATTAATACTAGACTCAGGAGAGCAGTCATTTTGCCTTGGATAAGTAAATAGAAACGTGGTCTGTACATAAGGATCTCTACTGGTGACATTTTCACTTCCTTTTAAAATGTAATGTTATCTATGATTCATTGTATTTTTATTTGTTATATAAATATTTCCCAATTACCTTTGAATCTGCCTTAGCTGTAAATGGGAGTGTTGCCAACTGCTTGTGGCATATTTGACATCTATCTTGTATCATGGGTGCGTGGGCTAAATGTCTTCCAGAAAGCAGGACAAAAGACAGATCTTTAATAAGAAAGAATCTGAAATATTTTTTGAAAGAAAACCAGAGTCTTCCCTTGGGAGGAGAGGAAGGGAGAAAATTTGAAACTCAAATTTTTTTTTAAAATGGATGTCAAAATTTTCTTTACATGTAATTGGGGGGAAAATAATATATGATTAAAAATTAAAAAAAGAAAGAAAATCAGAACTGAAGAGATTATTCGCCTCTCAAACAAATACCAGAGGAGTGAATAAATGAAGCAGGCAAAGATAGCAATAGAGTCAGCAGAGAGGTCAGCCTTCTTTCTAAGTGTACTGTAATTGTTTTTGCCTTTGTATCTTCAGTCCCTTGAACAGTGCCTGATAAGAAGAGACTGGGGTGAGGGCAGGAATCTGGGAGACTTAACAATGAAGAGACAGATGGGGGTGGTATGGATAGAACCTGGTGACACCCTGCTACGGGTGGGACTGGGACTACATTATAACATGAGAGAGTTTATTCATGGGAGGGAGGGGAAGGATAGAGAGGAGTGAGGGATTGGAAGGGCTCAAATCAAGGGCTAGCAATAAGGGGAAGATGACCTCTGTGATTGCATTGGTAATTAAGATGGGCTTTACACTTATTCAATCAAGTGCCCTTGAAGAGTTTGGCCTTTGTTTTCTTGATTAAATTAGGAGTCCTTGATGACCTCCTTGTCTCAAGGGAAAGCCTAGTTTACATGGGTTTGAGTGACATGTTTGTAACATCAGAGGCTTTTAGACTAGGTAGGTTTAAGTTGCATTTTTGTGCTGCTTTTAGGTCATGTGGGTGAGTCTTATGTGTGACTCAGCTTTTACCCTGAACAAGATATATAAACCCAGAGGTTGGCTTTCTCCCTGGGGGCTCTGAGCCATAGGAGGAGTGGCACATGACTCTGGGCCAGCCATTGTTATGAGCCTCCCAGCTCACTCAGATGTTGATGGTTTCTTGGTAACTATGAATTGTATTTGGTCTGTTTATAATATATTTTTATAATTTGTATTTGCTCTGAAGTTCAGCATGCTGGCCTTTTCCCCTGAACTAAGTGAATGATATTTGTATGTTGGATTGAAATGAGTTTGTCAACCCCTTAATGTTGCTTTCCTTAGTAAAGCAGATCAAAAGAACTTGTGCTGGCAGCCTTCTTGTTGTTGGGCTTGTGTTGGTCTTTTGCCCCCACAACAGCTGCAAGCCGAATTGTTGCAACAGTGATCTCAGAAAGAGAAGAGGTTAAAGGAGAGAGGGTGAAGAGATGGGGAAAAGGGGGAGGGAAAGGAAAAAGGTCTTACTTTGGAGGTAGGAGGGTGTTCCACTGATGAATGTTCCAATGGATGAAGAGAGATGGTTGGTGAAGGGAGATGGGGACTTTACACTATATGAGGCCTGGGGGATTTGGTAAGTGAAAAGTCTTCTTGGAATCCCTGGGGGCAACTGGCACCTGGAGGAGTGGGGGAGCCTGGATACAGGGAGCAGATTTCTAGGCAGATATAGGAAAAAAAGGTCAGCAAGAGAGGTTATAGGTGATGGGTGGGCAGCATAATCAGGGACGTAATGGGAAATGGTACAACAGAAGAGGGGAATCCATGGAGCAAACCCTACAAGGCAGTGGCAGAAAGCACACAGAGGGGAAAGCCTAGAATGGATACCTTGGAAGCTTTTATTGCATGAAGAATAGAGAGAAAAGAGAGAAACCAGATAATTTTAGGAGTCATGAATCAGAGAACAAGAGTCTAGAGCAGAGGCTCCCAAACTTATTTGGCCTACTGCCTCCTTTAAAAAAAATTACTCAGCACTACCCCAAATCTACTTTCTTTAACCCTTTAATGTTTTTTTTTAAATTTGCATCATTTCAAAAGAATATAAAATATATTTTTAAAAAATTACACATCTTAAATTTAATAATTTATTGTAAATTTGTGGGGGTTTTCCTGCATTAAAATTTTGATGACACAGTATTATATCATATAACCATACAGTATCATGTCATTACATGTACATATTCCTGCCTATGCATGCTGGACTTCCCAACAACATGCAACATGCTCACCTTTGCTTGTTAAGACATTGCTTGTTAAGACCTGTCTGTGGACTTGACCACTGATGGTTATAACTTGCATTTTGTGTGTTTATTTGGAAAATAATGTAACCACTATTAACTTTAACTCTGTTACACACCAGGTGTGCTGCCAGTGGATGTGGTGCCGAAATGGCTGGAGATGGCCAAATGCGGAGGAGAGTGAAAAGAAAACATGGGCCGGGCGGAAGAGGAAAGAACAACTCTGTTTATTTAACTGAGGGACTGGGCTTATATACCTTTTAGGCAAGCAGAATCAACAAATCCATGTGTGAGGCATTTGCATAATGCATGACTTCCTTAGCACGTGTGGGCCATGGGGGTTTTGGAGAGTGCATGTGTGTACCAAGGAGGCTTGAAGAGCCTTCATCCTGAGCAACACGTGTATGCCGGGAGGGATGGAGAGCCCATGTGCCACGTGCAAGTTATCAGCCCAATGGCAAGAACAGTCCTCTGGACTGTATCTTATCCCAGATGGACTTTCTCAGAGCTGGCCCTCTACACAGGTATGAATGAAAGAGGTATGAATGGTTTTTCAAAATTTTCTTCTCTTCCCTTCTTTCTTTATGCTTCTACTGTATTTTGGGTACTCCTGGCTTAGAGTAAATGTCAATGATAACTGCTTCTCTTTAGAAAAGCATCTCTGAGGATCTTCCCCTTCCAACTTGATTTTTTTTCTTTTTTTCTAATTAAAGAGGCCATCCCTTGACTCACTTCTTAAAGAGGCCTATTCACTGAATGGGCATTACCTTACTCTTAAGTGAGTACATGAAAAGGCCTGAGCCTAAAAGGGCCAGGGTCTCCCATTGCATCTTAGGTCATCTCCACTCATCCTGATGACTATCAGGTCACTGAACCCAGATGGTTCTGGAGGAGAAAGTGAGGCTGGGGACCTTGCACACTCCTCCCTCACTCAAATCAAAGTCAATTGCAAGTCATGTCATCATTTCCCTGATGTCATGGTCCTCTTTGAAAATGAAGGACAAACACAACCGCTCCCCACCCCGCAAATGCACCCAAGGCTACTACTGAACCCCATTCCTTTGCCTCCTAGGGGGCAGTATTGACTACTTTGGGAACCTATGACACAGAAAGAGAGATGAATGATGAGAGAAAGAGAAATCTTTTTGGAAAAGTGGTGCAAAAAACCTGAAATTTCAAAACCATAGGAACAGGACTAGCTGAAGGGGAGAAGAGGAGGAGGGAATCTACTTGATTAGCAGAAGAAATATATAACCAGAAAAAAAAGCAGGAGAGAAAAGGGAACTAATTAACAAAACTCTAAAAAAGAGAAACGGGTATAAATTGAGAAGAGGGGATCAAGGGAAAGCGGAGGAGAACCAGTGAAAACTGGGCCACCTCAAAAAAAGATGAAACTTATAAACAAACATACTACTGGTTTACAGCAGAAGAGGTAACTTGAAACTAAAAAGCCTCAGCCCAGACAACATTAATGTATCTAGGATGAGAAAGGAAATGGTCAAATGGGAAAAAAAAACTCTTTGTATCAAATTTCTCTGACAAGAGTTTGGTATCAAGATAACTATAACTATATCTATATGTAATAGCCATTACACAATATATAAATGGTTAAAGGGTATGAACAAACAGTTCTCAAAAGAACTGCCAGGTATTCATAACCACATATAAAAATGTTCCAAATCACTAATAAAAAGAGAAAAACAAATCAAACAATTTCGAGGTTTCATCTCACACCTGGCAAATTGGCGAAATTGACAAAGTATTGATCAGTTGTACTGACTTCCAACCCCTTCCCCGCCCCGAAAAAATAGTACTTGTCATATGGTATGGCTCTGTAGCAGAATGAGAGGAAGGATACATGGGATTGTATGATAATGTAAGAAACAGGAAAAATCGGTAAAAACTCATTAAAAAAAAAAAAAAGAAAGCGCTATCAGGACTGGGGATTTCTGTACACGTGTAAGCCAAATGCTTCCTCCTCTGACAAAGTGCCCCCAAAATAGTAAATATTGGAGGGGCTGTAGAAAGTTAGGCACACTAATACATTGTTGGTGGAGCTACTAAACAGTACTATCATTTTGGAAAGCAATTTGGAATTATGCAAATAAAGTAACCAAAATGTCCATACCCTTTGAACCAGAGACTTCATTACTGGGTTTATGCTATCAATAAGAAAAAAGTCCTCATACTCCAAAATATTTATGGCAGTACTTTTTGTGATACCTAAGATTTCAAAACAAAATAGATGCCCATCAATTGGGTAATGGCTAAACAAATTGTAGTACATGAACGTAATGGAATTGTGCTATAAGAAATGATGCATATGATAAATACAGAAATGAATGGAAAGATTTACAGAGTGATAAGCAGAGCCAAGAAAACAATATATACAGAAATTACAATTTAAATGAAAGAATGACACATCAAAGGACCAAAAGTAAATGTAACAAAATAAAAAAGATCAAGCAAGACTCAAATGAAGAATGAGAAGACATCCCCAATATACCCCTTCATGAAGGTAGGAGCTACACAAGTGTTTTTAGACTTTTTCAAAGTATTGATCAGTTGTACTGACTTCTCACTCCCCCCTCCCCCCCCCGCCGAAAAAGTAATTCTTGTCATATAGGATGACTCTCTAGGAGGAGAGGAGGGATACATGGGATATTATGATAATGTAAGAAACAGGAAAAATCAGTAAAAACTTATTAAAAAAAGGTGCTGTCAGGACTGGGGATTTCTGTACACACGTAAGCCAAACGCTTCCTCCTCTGACAAACTGCCCAAGTATATGCTGGAAACTTCTCACTTCCTTGGCACTTTGCTCCCACTCAAGTTCACTCTAGGATCTACAGTATCTGGAATTTTACCAAAGGTAAAAAATACCAATCGTAGTTAACCAGTTCTTCTTATAAGCACTTAGGATCACAAGGCTTCAGCTTATCCAGTGGTTTTATTTACATAATACTGAGAAAGGACTCTCACCTGAGCCCATTGAGACAGTACTCTCTAACCCGTGGGCAGCAGTCCCCTAGAGACCTATAAACTCTCTATGATTTACAGTATTGCACTGGATGAGGTCCCAACTGGAGGGAGAGGGATAAGGCTACTGGTTACCCTTTCACAATGGTGCTCCCTTCTAAGGTACTTTTGTACCACATTGCTGTCCCCCAGTCTGAATTCTCTTTACCTTGTCCCCAACTCAGGTCTCTCCAGCAGATGGTGCTCATTATTTTATCTCCAGGGGACCAGCTCTCAAATAGCATAATGTTTTAGCCCTTTCAAGCCTGCAGGCCACATTCCCTCCGGCCTTTTGAAACTGTCAGTGGTTCATGCCACATATATGTATATGTAAGTACACAAACCCACTCCAGAGTTCCACTGCCTCATCTTCCACATAAAGGATCTGTTTGTATGATCTTAGGAACAAATCTTTGGACAATTTAAATGAATGTTTTCCACTTCTGCGTAGCCTCTTGATAACTGTTCCAATTGTCTCCTACTAGTTACTGATTGCCCTTCTTGCCAGCCCTAGCCCCAGCATTTCCCATTAAATATTGGGGTTAAGGGCACTAGCTTGCTTTCTTAATTCCTTTCCATCTCCCTTCTTCCTTTAGAGCAACTGGGATAGACCATGCAAATTATCCGTGTCTGATTCTCCAATGCTGTTAAAAAAAAATACTAGCCAATCTGCTCTTGTGGCTTGCCCCAAAGGTGAAGATTTATGTCCTTAACACAGATAGACCCCAGAACCACAGGAACAAATTCTAAGATGAACTGAGATACTCCCAGGTTTGTCAAACTGAATCCATTAGCTAGAAATGGAGGTGGGTGGTGGGTGGGTTGTGATTCATGATTCTGGATAGACTATATAACCTTTATAGTCTCTTCCAACTCTGAAATTCTATTGTTCTAGGATTTAAATATTTTTAAAAGAATCATCTTAAATCAAGTGCTACCATTCAGGATTTTTCTATTTTAGATAATTGTTTTAAATCAAAGACTGTGATATGCTAGATAGGAACACATCAGGCACAAGTCCCAGGCAAATTTGTGAATAGTCAAAGTTCATCTTTGCAAACGGATTTCTTCTGCCTCTTTTCCTTTTGTTTCTACTCTGAGGCCCCCTCCCACCAAAACCTGTTCTCTGGGACTGATGTGATGGTCGGGCATTTCATTTAGCCTGAATAATTTTGAGTTACTTCTCCTAGAGGCATTTGTATCTTAAGTCATATCTCTAATTTTGGAACACGATTTTGTCCCGAGTTAAAAGAATGTCAGGCTTCGGGATGCAGGTAGAGAAGGTATTTTTATTTTGCCCAACAGGGGGTTTTGCAATCCTAACTAAATAGGCACAGACAAGGCCTTAAAAGTCCAGGTCAAGCTTATGGAGCTATGGGCACCTCTTTAATTTGAAAGGACCGTGTAATACAAAGGCTGTTTGGGTGGCAGTGTGCCATTTCCAGAAAATACAGCTTAGCCTAACAGCTTGAGAGAAAACAACAGTGCAAAATTAACACCAACTGGAAACGCCTCGGGGGAAAAATCTTGATAAGTGTAAGAATGCTCCAATCTGCAACCCCCCACCCCTTCTCTCAGGACTTTCTTTTCCCTCCTAAGGCGATTGAGGGTAAAATAAAATAAGGTTGCTAAGGGTAGCCTATAGTTGGGAGCCCCTTCCGCAGGGTCAAGGTCATTCTGACCATAGCTCTACTCTTCCCGTCCCTTTTCCTCGCTTTTTTACCCAAAATTTTGCTGCCCTAGCGGTGATGCAATCAGATTCTTCAGGACTAGGTGCAATCAGACTGCGATGGATCGAGAGGTGGAGGTGGGGCAGCGGGGGCCGAGGGAAGGAAGGGAGGGACTCAGCTTGGCACAAGATGGGTGGGTGAGAAACTTGTTTTTCCGGAAGAGGGAGTGCGCTCTTGCTGGGCAGCAGAGGGGCGAGGGACCCAGCGCCAGGGAGAAAGGGGGCTACACCAGCAGCGAAGCACGCTCCGGCTCCTGGCTGCCGCCCCCCGCTGCGCTGCAGCGTGTCCCGTCTTCCCCGCCCCCCCTCCAGGTCCCCTCAGTGACAGCTTCCCCCCCCTACACCCCATTTCCCGCCCCTTCCCCCTCCGCATTGTCCAGCCCAGTTAGCAGAACAGCGCTTGCGGTTGCGGCTTGGGCGCAAAGCTTTGCAGCCCATTTCTCCACGCTCCACCTTTCCTTCTCCCGGCTGCAGACGCGTCCGGCCAGCTGCGCGGTTCAACCCCAGAGGGCGGGGATTTTGCTTCAGGCGGCAGAGACTGGTCTGGGGTTGGAGTCAAAGGGCGCAGGCTCCCTCCCGGGTGGACAGAGGGCCGGAGGAGGGGATAGCCGCTCAGCTCCCGGGACCACGCGAGGGCGTAGAGGAGGAGGAGAAGGAGGAAGGCTGCTAGGAGAACGGAGCGGTGGCCGAGCCGGGGGCGGGGAAGGTACAACTGCTGAGGCCCGCAGAGCTCTGGCTCTGGAGTGAGAGGGCCCGGGGAGCCACGAGCCACCCGATCCAGGAGGGAAGAAGGTGAGTCGGCGGAGTTGTACCGGCCCGCTTCCTGGGCGCCCTCTGTCCTTCCCTTTGCTCATCTCCACCCCCACCCCCTCTTCCCCATCTTTCCTTCTCTTCCTCTCTCCTCTGCTGGAGTAACTTAGACCTTAGAGAGAGCTCCACGCTGCTTTCCTTTGGGGCCCTCCCCCTCTCAATCCCCCTCCCCATGTATTTCTGTCCTTTACAGGCGTTTTGTTGGTCTTCTGCTTTGTTTTATTTTCAGCTGAGTTACGGGATCCCTTCCTGGGTTTTGGGGGGGGGATAGCCTTCACTTCTATGTTAGACAGGGCATCAGTTTCATATCGCCCGAGAGAAGATTCCTTGGTGCCCCCTCCTCCCCTGCCGGTCCTGTAGCCCATTTCCATTTTTCACCCAGGAGGGGTCTGGTATTCTTTCCGAAGATTCTCTGCTCCAGTGGAGGTGGCTCCCCCCCCCCCCATGTTCCTCATTAGCATGCCTGCGCTTTACTGACTCTTTTTTGTTCTTGGGTTCTGTCATGAATGTTAATGTCAAAAAATAAAATACATCCCCATCCGGAAAATGAAGTTGTTCCTGCCCTAATTGTGGACGAGTCTTTGCTCAGCCGATACAGGAGCGTGGGAGAAGAATGAGTTCTTCACCTCTTCCCGCACCCTTAAGCTTGCTTTTCATTTTGTTTTCCTCTGTTATCAAGGGGTAGGTGTTGATTTGGGGCAGGTGCAGTTGGGGGAGAGGGTGTCTATGGTGGGAGGTGGGGGGAAAGGAAGATGAACCTGGGCTTCCTGCCGTCAGCAGGCACCTTGCTGGCTGCTGGTCTGCATCGGCGTCCCGTCTGCACCCAAGGTCTCACTTAAGCTAATTTCGTGAAACATGAAATTCTCAAAAGAGAGGAAACCGGCTGGGTTACGCTGTCTGTAGTGCACAGTTGATGGTGTTGGGGTGAGGCAAAACTTTAGCGCTGCTGAAGTGGAAACCTTCCTCCAACAGCACTTTTTTTTTTTCCTGGAATTCGTCTTAAAGTACCAGTGTTATAATTGACTTAAAAGCTAACATTTGATAGAACGGAGGGTTTTAAAAATAAGTTTTTCATTGCCCTTTTTACACATTACTGATAAAATTGGCTTTGTGATATTGGGAAGCTGAAAACAACCTGTTTTCTTACCTTTTTCAGTTTGGGAAAACAGAACTTTCTGTGGCTTTACCTAAAGGAAAATTCCTCTGTTGTGTCTGGGGGATATTTCCAGCTCTAAGTTAAAGTAAAACCGTGAGGGGTCCATTTATCCAGTAGGATATTTAGCAACTGTCATTTGGAGTTGTATTACTCATTTTAAGGATATCAGGTGGATACAGATTTAGGCCTTTTACCATGTGTGGTGCAGAGTACTGAGCCTAAAAGACTCATCTTGCTAAATTCAAATCTGGCCTCAGACACTTACTAGCTGCGTGTGACCCTGGGCAAGTCACTTAACTTTGTTTGCCTCAGTTCCCTTATCTGTAAAATGAACTGGAGAAGGAAATGACAAATCACTCCAGTATCTTTGCCAAGAGAACCCTAAATGGGGTCATGAAAGGTCGACATGACTGAACAACATGTTGCGGAATTTTTCCAGACTGGCTGTCGCTGTTGATATACCCTTGTAATGGCTATCCTTTTAGTTCCTTCACAGAATCACCATTGATGCTCCTCTCCCTCTTTTTTAAGTGACTTTTAAGTAATCTCTTATGAGAGGAGAGTAGTTTATATCTAGACCATAATTATTAATTTGTTAAAGGGACAGATCGAATCATGGGATATCGTGGTTTAAAAGTAGAACCTGGAGTTAAAACAATTTTGAATTTCTGCCAAGAGTATCAGGTCCTTACAAGGCTGACTACATGTTACTTACAAGAATGAGATTGTTTAGAGGGCAAAAAAAAAAAAATAGAAATGGGGGAGGATTGTCACCATAATATTATAAGGGAGATAGAGATTTAAGTTCTGCAAAGCAAATGCTTTATTTACATTCTCATTTGACTCCTCGGTTTCCTTAACTGTAAGATTGTGATAAAAATAGCAGTACCCCCTTGAGCTTACTGTGAGGACCAAACAAGATGTGTTTTGATAGTCTTAAAGCATGATATAAATGCTAGATACTATCATTTTTATTTTTTTCATTCTTATGGAATTCAGATGGAAATGATCCTAGAACAGGTTACTGTTCTACAGGCTCCTTTTTGTTTGTTTGTGTCATTACAGAGGTGGATATAAAGATTGCTTTTTGTAACTGAATAAAATTGTTGGCATATAAGTTCATCTTTGTAGGTTTACTGAAAGTATCTTTGGGGCAACTCCAGTAGCAGACAGGATGATAGGGATGAAATATGCTTCATCTTGTGCACATATGGTTTTGATTTTTTTTCCCCTGAGCCTCTATAATTTGAGATCTTTTCATTCCACATAATTTTTTAAAGTTGTATTTTAAAAATTCCAAACTTAAACTCCAGATAAAATGGGCACTTCCACATGTGTAGCATAGCAGAAGAAAAAGGCTATCTATATATGAAACTGTGTATCTCTGTGATGGACAACTTTGTTTTCTTTAAATACACAACAAGTTCAATGTTTGACTTTCAGAGCTATCCTATGTGTCTAATTCTTCCTGGTCTGTGCATTTAAAAGTAGATGCTTCAATCCCCTCCCCTTCCTTCCTCTCCCTCCCCTCTCTTCCTCTCTTCTTTCCTTCCTTCCCTGCTGTCCCTCCCTCTCTATGGAAAAGAAAAAGAAAAACAAAGCCCTTGTAGAAAATATGACTCGTAAAAAATAAAGCTCTACACTAGCCTTGTCTGAAAATGTGTGTCTCTACATCTTGAGTCCATCATCTTTCAGTCTGGCAGTGCATAGCCTGCTTCATCATCAGTCTTTCATTCTGCGTTGTCTAGAGGTTATGAATATTCAGCATGGTAATAGCTATTAAAATGTTTTTAGATTTTTTTTTATGGGTCGCTGTTACGCTCGGTTGATTGTGGGCAAATTATTTCTGTGATGACACTCTGGTTCTAATACAGTTTATTTGTTGGATTCTCAAGAATCTTTTGAGATTTGTCTTTGCAGCATGGGGTTTTGTCATTTGTTGGTTCATAAAGGAATGTATGTCATTTTTATTCGTCTCATTCTTTGACCGAGTTCAGAAAAAAATGGTTCTGGGACAGGTTGTTATCTTGCTATCATTCTTCTGTAGTTAATGGTCTGTGGACTATTGAACAGATAGATAAAATAATGACTTTTTTATAATTGAATGAAAGTATTGGGACATAAGATCACCTTCTGAAAGCATCTTTGGGACAAATCCAGGAGTAGACAATATGACTAAAGAGATATATACCTCTAAGGTACTATTTTTATGGGATTTTGATTTCTTCCGCTAAGTCTCTATAGTTTGAAAAATTTTTGTTTTATGTAGGTTGGAGGTTGTGGTTGTTTATTAATTATTGCTGGCTATTAATATTCTTAAATGTTTATAGTTGAGCATTATGCCTAGGTGACTGTGGGCAATAGTTATGTTTATAACAGTGGTCTGGTTCCAATACAGATTAGTTGTTGAATTTTCAAGTTTATTTTTGAGGTCTGTATTTTTGTAATATGGGGTGTTGCAGTGGATAGACACTGGGCCTGGAGCAAGGAAGACTCATCTTCCTAAGTTCAAATCTGGCCTCAGACACTTAATAGAAGTGTGATCCTGGGCAAGTCACTTAACCCTTTTTGCCTCAGTTTCCTCACCTGTAAAATGAGATGGAGAAGGAAATGGCAAATCTCCAGTATCTTTGCCAAGAAAACCCCTAGTAGGGTCACAAAGAGTCAGACACTACTGAAGGGACTCAGCAACAAAGTTTATGAAAGAAAGCCAGTTTCTGATACAGGTTGGTGTAGCCACCAAGTCATGTGTTGCTAGGTATAGTTAGTGGCCACGGAATGGTGCTTTGCTGTGCTGGTGACAGGATTGGCAGTCGCTTTTGTTCATCCCAACTGACTTTGGTTGGGCCAGGGTACTCCTTAGTCTGGAATTCCTTTCAAGCCACTCCCCTGACCCTATTCCCTTTAGGAATAGCTTTCTGCTCAAACCAAGCCCAAGAAGATGTCTGGTCCAGGTTCAGTGCCAGTCCAGTCCATCAGAGGGGCCTGGTTTAAGTGTTCTTTCTGCCTTAGGAAGTTGCAAAAATGAATCACAAGTCTGTAATTCTGAGATCCTAGCCAGCGATAGTACTCGAGCAAAAGAGGGCAGTTTTAATGTACTCTCTCCTCCCAGGAGGCTCTCTCCCTACTGTACATTTGAATGACTTACCTAGATTAGCCAAATGAGTGCAGTTATCCCTTCCACATTCAGGTCAGCATAAGAAATGGGAATTTTGGGGGAGTTTGTGGGAGCTGCAGATGACACACAAAGGTCAGTGGATGACAATGACAGAAAAAAGTTAGAAACTCAGAAATGCATGCAATATATGTATAGTATTATCTTTTTTTTTTTTGAGGGGGGAAGGCAGAGCAGTTGGGGTTAAGTGACTTGCCCAAGGTCACACAGTGTGTCAAGTGCCTGAGGCCGAATTTGAACTCAGGCCCTCCTGACTCTGGGGCCAGTGGGCTACTCACTGTACCACCTAGCTGCCCCCCATTTTTTCTTTTAATACCATAAATATACACAATTTCTTCTCTGGTACGAAGGGAGGACCAAAAAATTTTGCAAGTGTTTTCCAGATCGCTATTAAGTCCCCCTCCATTCACACACTATAATTTATAGGATTTATATAAAATTGCAGATTTAAAAGATAAAGTAAATGTTTAAGCAAACTTTTTAAGAAGCTTTCCTGGGCTGAAGAGTGTTAGCCTAAGGGGAAGAGGGGAAAAGCAGCTGCTGTAGTCTGGAAGGGTTTTCAGTGACAGTTATCTATCCCTAGATTCTTCAGTCACATCACCCGGTATTGTGGAGTACTGGCCACCCTTTCCCCCCGCCCCCATAATTGCTTTAAAAACAATTTCCTACTTAACAGTATTTTATTTTTTCCAATTACATGTAAAAATAGTTTTCAACATTCACTTTTATAAGATTTTGAGTTTCAGACTTTTTTCTCCCTCCTTCCCTTCCCTCCCCAAGATGGCAAGCAATCTGATAAAGGCTATACATGTACAGTCATATTAAATGTATTTCTGCATTAGTCATGTTGTGAAAGAAGAGTCAAAACAAAAAGGGGAAAACGAGAAAGGGGGTAAAAAAAAGAGAGAAAGTAATATGCTTTGATCTGCATTCAGAATCCATAGTTCTTTCTCTGGATCTGGATACTCATAGTAGCTTACTGGCTCCTGTGTGCTCCTTCTTCCCTCCTAGATTCTCTCAATCTTTTCTTCTTAGGATCCCTTAGAAAGGTAGGGGGTTAGTTTGTCAGAGTAGGGCCCTGCCAGTCCCAGAATCTGTGCAACTCTCTTGGGGTCTAAGAGGGGATCATTGGGATTCCCAAGGTAATGCTACAGAGGAATTTCATAAGGGCTAAATTTTTGCGGCCCAAAGTATTGTGTTGCCCATTCGGCCATTTGCATAACGTGCATTGATCAGTGAGTCTGTACTCCTTAAGATTAACCTGTCTGTAATACCTGTTGTCGGTAACCTAATCCTGAATTGCCATCATATGACCCCTCTGTTTTATTTTAAAAATCTGCATGACAGCTGGTTGGAAGTTTCTTTCACATATTGGATTAATTTTATGTGAGTGTCATGCATAGAGGACCTTTTGGTTAATGATCTTGTAATATTATCCTTAAGCACATCCAGTGAGGTACATATCCCCTTATTACAGAAGAGAAACAGGCTTGAGAGGTTAAATAGAACGCAAGCTCCTAGAACAGGGAGATTTTTGTATTTTTGTCTTTGTATCCCGGTATGTAGCAAACTTCTTGGAACACAGTAGAAGCTTAATGAATCCTTGTTGAATTGAATTGACTTGCCCTTGGCTAAGTATCGGGGTAGGATCTTGATGTTTCTAAGAACATTGCTCTCTCCAGTTTACCACACCAGCTCTCTAACACCATAAACAGCAATTAAAAATGTCTCCTGTTGTTGTCTGGCGATTTTACTTTCATGTCAGATTTTATATGTGTAGCTAGCATTTATATAGTGCCATAATATAATTATTTTGATCCTTCACAGCAACCCGGCGAAGTAGGTTCTATTGTATCCCCATTTTATAGATGAGGAAACTGAAACAAAGAGCATTTAAGTGACTTGTTCAGATAACTCAGGTTACTCCATTAGTAAGATGTGAATTCAGGTCTTTCTGATTCCAAATCCCAGACTCCACTTTTGAATTTCCTTGGAGTGCCTACTTCTTTCATTGACATCAGAACCTTTCCCTAATTGACTTGACAATAGCTTTGTAATCTGCTTGTGTTGGAAGCCATTACACCTTTTCTTCATAGTATTTTATTTTTTCCAATTACAAGATTATTTTTAACATTCATTTTTTTAAAATAAAATTTTGAGTTCCAAATTTTCTCCCTTCTTCTTTCCTCTCCCTTTCCCCCTTCTTTCCTCTCCCCAGAAGGTAAACAATTTTATATATATAAATATATGTGTGCAATCATGTAAAACATATTTCCATGTTGGTCAGGTTGTGAAAGAAGAAACAGAACAAAAGGAAAAAACCACACACAAAAAGAAAGTATGCCTCAATCTGCATTCAGACTCTGTCAGTTCTTTCTTCGAGGTGGATAGCATTTTCCATCAAGACTCCTTTGGAATTGTCTTGGAGGAAGGCTTTACTCCTTGATGGGACCTGCCAGAGATTCTACCTCACTTTCCATACCTTCAAGAACCCACGATCACCTCCAAGTCAAGATGTGACGTTGGAGTAGGACTTTATATTTAAAACAAACAAGTAAAGTAAATAACCTCTATTTTTGTAGGAGGATAGGCAGACCAAAGAAAGCAGTGAAGTCAGTTGATCACGTTAGATGCATAGTGTCACAGAACTAATAATGTTGATCTTGGGGTCTGAAGATCCAGAGTGAAGTCCTCTCTTCCTCATAATGACTTTGGACTGTGCACAAGTGATTGCCTCATCTGTAAAAGAAGAGGGTTGTATTAGCTTAGTGTTTCTCAAATTGTACGTCTTGGAACCCTGAAACACCCCGTCGTTCATTTCCTGTATAAAGTCTCTCCTGATCTCCCCACACCACTCTCAGTTGTCAGTGCGTCTTTCTACCTCTTACAATAGTGTCTTATTTATTTACCTTTCTGAATGTTGTCTTGCCCCAATAGAACATAAGCAGTTTGAGGACAGTGATAGTTTTCGTTTGTTTTTCTCTCCTTTAGGGGCCTAGTAAATGTTTATTGAATTGAAAGAGGAAAATATGCATTTTGAACTGATTTTCTTTTCACTTTTATTAATTTCTGCTTTATTTTCCTCTTATTATACAGGTATGGGGATTAGAAGGGAGTAGTGAGATCAGGGCAATAGTCAGAAAGATCTGTCTTATTTTTTTCTGGCAGTCCAAAAAAGTTTTCTTCATGGTCACAATCTTTGGTGAACCCTGCTTCCTGATTATTTCCTGAAATTCTCCTGCTGGTGGTTTTTCCGCAAGTAGGTCTTTGTGCACTTTTAGAAGAAGAAGAAGAAAATCCAAATCTCCTTTTTGAAACATTGTTTTTCTTCATAAAAGACAATCTTATTAGAACATCCATTTTAGGACATTAAAGAGGATACATTTTTAAATGGTTAGTACCTTTTTTTTTAAGAGCAGTTTAGAACTTATCTAAATATGCCATCAAACAGCTTTCGTTTTGTTTGAGGTCATAAAGAGGCTTTACTTTCTGTGATGGTTTTTAGGAGGAAACATGCTGCCTTGTTTTTAAGTATATTCATGTTAGCTGTGTGGTGGTAAAGAGGAAGCTTTGATTTAGAGAGAAAGAAGTCTGGGTTGGACTCTATCTTCTGATATTGAAGAGCTGTGTGCCTCAGGGAGTCATTTCTCTGTTTTTTTGTTTCTGAAAGGGGTTAAGTTTATTGGCACCATCTTTTTCATAGGGTTGTTATACAGATCAAAACGACTTCAGAGTCTCTCTAGTATTGGGGTTCTTAAACTTTCTGTGTGCTGGCAATCTGGTGAAGCCTATAACCCTTTTCTCAGAATAATCTTTTTAAATGCATTAAAGAAAATGCATAAGATTGCAGAGGAAACCAATTATAATGAAATACATTTATCAAAAAAATTTTTTTTAAAAAACCCACTAAGTTCACAGACCCTGGGTTAAGAACTTCTGCTCTTGTATACCCTTATCTCCAAATTTTATAGATGAGGAAATTAAGGTCTAGAGAGCTGGTACCTTGCCTAAGGTTATGCAGGTAGTAAGCATCAAAGGCAGGTCTTGAACCCAGGTTTTCTGATGCCTGTACCAAAACTTTCTTTGTATCATGCTACCCTATGTAATTTAAGCTTGTTAGATCATATAAATATCAGCAATGCCTTGGTGACTTCCTAAATGGGACAGAATTATAATGCAATAATGATTTGTTGGAATAGAAAACTTATAAATGCTAGATATCTCTCAGTATCATTGGAATTCTTGAACCTTGGCCTGAAATTGATTATTCTTGTCATTTTAAATCTGGACCACTGACAGTTAACTTGATACTTTACTACATGCTTTAGTCAGGAGAGACCTATTAAAGCTCTACTATTTTTCACTGAGTAACTTGCATTCCATCTTGGTTGTCTGAAGCCCCACAGCCTTTTTGAATGTTAAATTACAAGGGGGTGTGTGGGGGGGGGGGAGCCTTAGAATGATCATTTGAAATCAATATTAAATTTGCTCAGTTGAAAGTTATTTTAAACAAGAATTCATTTTAGCATTACTCTGCATCTTTTAAAATCTTTGCTTCCTCACTACCTCGTTGGTGCCCAGTAAGCGTTTTTGATATAAAGGAGAATTGGGGACTTCTTTGAGGGAGCTTTCCTGCTTCACTCCTCCAGCTGAAAGTATTTGTCTGGAGCCCTTTGTCTTGGTTTTCCTTAGCTCTTATCACACTTTGTACTCTTATTGAACCATGTAGCCTAAGAAGTGGTGAATGGGAGTTTGGAAAGGGAGCATCCCTGCTGATCAGAGTGGGATGAGCTTGGGAGTACCTCTGCACTTCAACCTGGGTGAGACAGGGAAACCGCCATTATCATCATCAATATTACTAATCATAAATTTCACAAAAATTAAAAAACCTTTACAAATATGAAAGTAATAACTCCCTCCTTCCCCCCTCCCCCACCTTTTAGTAGCAAGTGCCCAAATATGTTTCCATTTCTTCGGGAAAATTAAGGAGATAGTCATTTGGGCCACAGGGAGTAGATTATCACATCTCTTCCAGGAACAGTAGTTGAGCTGATTTGATTATGGTTCCAGAACTGGAGAGAGGGGAGTTGGGGCAGAAGATATCAAGGGAGTAGTGAGTGAAGTAAAGTTTATAACTAGGATCTTCCAGAAATAGTGGGCCAGGAGAGGCAGACCCTAATGAAGAGTGGTGGGGGTAAGTGCCCAGGGCCCAAGTTCCAGAGGTAAAATAATTAAAAACATCCAGGCATGGGCTCTTGTCTGGCCATAACATGGCTGCTGGAAAGAATGAGAAAATGGCCATGGAATAGCAGAGAGATCCCATTTCCCCGCCTTTTATCACTATGGTACATTTGGGAGGAAGCTTCGAATTCTCCCAAATCTTTAGGCCTTTGTAGAAGGCTCAATTTTCTTTGAATAAATTCTGAAAAAAAGAAATCACATTCTTCCCTCTGAGTTCTTCCAACTGGACCTGTTTTCTCTAAGCGAGACATTTGAAATTTTGTTTGTGTTTAGGGTGGGAGAAGGGAGGTTAGTTTGCAAGTAACTGACCTGTAACAGATTAAATATAGCACTAGGCTAGATCCCAGCAATTCAGTTAAACACACCTTTATTAAGCTTCATTACATATAAGGTCATGAGTGATGTTCTTTTCCTTCCTGGTACGGAGGTAAACCCTGGGTCCTCTTTGGCTGCTCCAGGTAACTCAAGCTCTCTGGCAGGTCCTTTTAACCTGGAAAGCCTTCCAGCACTGGACTAGGATCAAGATATATAGGTATTCACCACTAGGTCTCTATCTCAAAGACATCCAAAAAAAAGGAAAAGACTTGTTTGTACAAAAATATTCCTAGAAGCTCTTTTTGTGGTGGCAGAGAATTGGAAATCAAAGAGATGCCCGTCAATTGGGAGATGGCTCAATTAGCTGTGGTTTATGATTATAATGAAATATTGTGCCATGAGAAATGACAAGCAGGATGATTTCAGAAAAACCTGGAAAGAATTACGTGAACTGATGCATAGTGAACAGAAGCAATATTGTTCTATGAAGAACTGTGAATGACTTAGCTATTCTTACGATACAATTACAAATACAATGATCCAAGACAATCACGAAGGACTAATGATGAAGCATACTGTCTGCCTCCAGGGAAAGAACTGATATTACTTGAATACAGACTGAAGCATGCTATTTTTCTCTTTCTTCCTTTTCTTTTTCTCTTTTTCTCTTCCTTCCATTTTTTTCTGTTTTATTCAAATCTTTTTGGACAAAATGACTAATATGGAAATGTTTTACGTATTTGCACACGTATAACCCATATCTGATTGCTTACCATCTGGGGGTGGGGTGGAGAAGAAGGAGGGATAGAATATGGAACTCAAAACTTTAAATAAAAATCTTTTTAAGAAAAGATGTATAGATGTTGTCCCAGGACCAGCCTAGCTAAGTTTGGACAGCCTCATCACTAGAAATCTGAACGTTAGGGGATGAATTTTTGCAGTCGTACCAAGTCAAGAAAGGTCTTTACTGAGGTGTAGAGAAAATATCTATACCAATAAAAACCATGAGTCCTTGAAGTATTGGAGAATATATATGCGTGCAGGGTACTGTGCCAGAGAGATATAAAACAGTCCATGAATAAGAGGAGTTATATAAATCCTTATGGAGTAGACCATTTAAATTCAGTAGTTTATAGATGTTTGGGATAGGGCACATTTAAATCCTTTTAAAAAAGTTGACATCCATTTCTCTTTGACTGATGTAACTTTTGTCACTCCCTTTTTAAATAGCTAGGGTTTCATTGCTGTCAGAAATGAGCCAGTTTTTGTTGGGAGGTAATTCATTCTCTGAAGGCTTTGAAAAGTTGCCTAACATTTTAGTTTTTTTTATTCCCATGGCTCTCTGGTAAGGCAGGATTATTTCTGCAATGCTTGTCTGTTGTCAGCTGAGGGTGATTGCAGTCTTTGAACTGTCTGCCTGAGCGATTGTGGGTTTTTAAAATATAGAATAGGCAAAAGCGATATAAATTGAAATTTATGATAAATGATGAGAAGCAAAATAAAGATTGAACAGATTTGCCAAATAACCATCTAGAAGCAACTGAACACAGTAGCATAATCCCATAATCAAAAAACAAGTGTTTATTAAATGCCTGTCATGTATCAGGTACTGTGCTAGAGATATGAACACAAAGACTAAAACAATGAAACAAGCTTAAGAAAGTCACACACACACAAACACAGGTTTGGATGTGACCAGTATGGGAATTTGCTTCAGTGCTTAATTGTTATAAGGGTTTTATCTCTTTCTCTCCAGCCCCCCCCCCCTCCTAACTTTCTTTTTTTTGGTGTGTGAGTGAAAATGAGAGGGTGTTATGGTAATTAGGATGGGACCTTTTTATTTATTTATTTTTTACTGTTTTCTCTTTTGGAATGCCGAGGTAATCAAGTACCTTTGATGAATTTTGCTTTTCGAATGTAATGGCAAGCAAAGTGGACTTTTTGTTGTCTTTGTTTTGGAGTGCTTCTCAGCACTAAGGAATCTTTGATTGAGTCAGGAGTCTTTGATGACCTGCTTACATCAAGGGAAGGCCTAGTTCACGGGTTTGAGTCACATGATTGTGAGGCCCTTTGACCCTGAAGAAGTGTATATAAACTCAGAGGTTAGTGGTTTGCCTTTGGAGGCACACTCATTGAAAGACTGTTGGTGATAAGCCTTAGGATGGCTGTTGAAGCAGCCTCCCCAGCTTTGAAAACCCAGTTGTTGGCGCTTCTCTCTGGTAACTATGCATGTGGTGTGATTTGGTCAGACAGTAAAAATCTGTCTGTTGAATAATTTGTAATTTCTGTTTGTATTTGCTCTGAAGTTCAGAGCAGGTGCTGGGTTTTCCCTCAGAACTAAGTGAATGGTATATGTATGTTTAATTAAAGTAAGATTGTTAACCCTTTAAAGTTGCTTTCTTTAGAAAAGCAGATCAAAGGACCTGTGCTAGCAGCCCTTCTGTGTGCTGGTGTTATGGGCCTTGCACAGCCACAGTAGCAGCAAGCAGCATTGTTGTTACAGAAGGAGGGGAAAAAAGCTAGATAATTGAAAAAAAAATCGAGAAATATGAGTAATGTAAAAAAAAAATCAAGAAAAGCTGAAAAAATATACCCTTAATATGATATCATAAGGAGCTACAACAATGAATAAGATGCGATATATACCCTTATTAAGTGGAGCATTCCCTTCCTTTTTCTGAGCTATTTAGACCCTTTATTTCCTTCTTTCTGCAAATGCCCAGAGACTTAGTTGCCTAACAGAAGGACTCACAGACTTGACATGGAAGGGAAAGACCATCAGAATGGATGTACATTCAGACATAAGTGATGAGGGCTCTGGGTTGATGCTCAGAGATCAGACTTGAGGGAAAGAACTGTCTTTGTATCCCTAGAACCTAGCACTGTTTGGCACAGAGTGGGCACTTAATAAATGGTTGTTTATTGACTGGAAAAAATGTAGTGGTTTATAAAGATATTTTAGATAAGACAGTGTATTTAAACCCTTTCAAGGAGTTACATCCTAATTGTATTGGGCACTATTAGACAAAAACTGGGAAGTGATGTAGCAGAAACTTGGTTTAGAGTAGCCCAACTTTTCATACTATGTACCTCAAAAAGCATACTATATATAATGAATACATGATTTAAATATAAAAAGGCCGTATCATAAACAAATTAAAGAAGAAAAGAGACACTTTTCACAGCTATGAATGAGGAATTATTTTTGACCCAATAAAGGGATAGAGATGGTTGCAGGACATAAAACAGATATAAGGTTGCATAAGATTGACAAATTTCTGCACAAACAAAATTAATGTAGTGAAAAAACAAAGGGGGATAATTTTGTCTGTATCTTTTTCTGATAAGATCTGATGTTCAAGATATGTAGGGAATTGATAAAAATATATAAGAACAGGAGCCATTCCCTAATATATAAATGGTCAAAGGGTAATGAACAGGAAGTACTCAAGGAAATTAAGCTATCAGCAACATAAAAAAAAAATGTTTCAAATCACTAGTGGATTTGAAATAAGCTTGAAATGTAGAAGTATAAATTAAGGTAACTCTATAAAGTTCCATCTCTCACCAGCTAATTGGCAAAAATTACAAAATAGGAAAATGATACTTGTTAGAGGAGTTGTGGAAGACACAAGCACACTAATGTACTATTGGAGAAGGTGTGAATCGGTCCAACCATTCTGGACCTGTACTCCCAGCCATTTGGAACCATATTCCCCAAATCGCTAAACTGTGTATACCCTTTGATCCAGTGATATAAGCGTTAAGCACATATCCCAAAGTCATCAAAGAGACAAAGGACCCATGTATACAAAAATAATATTACTTTGCAAATATATGCAAAGTACTAGAAACAAAGTGCGTGCCCATCAATAGGGGAATGGCTAAGTATGGAATATGCTGATAATGGAGTATTATTGCACCATAAGAAATGAGGAAAAAGATGGCTTAAGAGAAATTTGGCTTCGAAGACTCCTATGAAATAAGGCAAAGTGAAGTGAGTGGAATCAGGAAAACAATTTGTACAGTGACTTCAATAGTATAAAGGAAAGCAACTTTGAAAGACTGGCCGATGGAGTGACTCATCACAACTCCACAAGACTGATGATGAATCATGTTTCCCACCTCTTGGCAGAGAGATAATGACCTAGAGATGCAGAATGTGATGTTTTTTTCAGACATGACCAGTGTATGAATGTATTATATTTATTTGTTACAAGGGAAAGATTTTTATTTTTTAGGGAGGAGGTGGAGGGGGGGAAGTGAGTGGGTGATAATGATATAAAAGAAGAAAAGGCCATCAATGAAACATTGAAAAATAAAAGAGAACAAAATCAGGTTCGAAAGGGGACACAATCAGGGAAGTTTTATTACTGTTATGTTAAATTTAGTATATTCTTTAAAAGCTACAAAATAGAAATTCACAGTTCCTGTACAGTCCTCTTTATCTTTTCATGTTTGTTAATGTTTAAGTTTACTTTTTAGAAAAGCAGATAGTGTTTTGTAACTCTGAGAAAAATCTTTTAATAGTTAAGGGTTCTTTTTATTTTTTCTTTTAAATTTCACAGTCTCTTCATATGCTTCCTTATTGTTGTCAACAGTTCCTTATCCCTAGCAGTTTAGTTTTATTAACATGATTTAGCAACATAGGCCTAAAAAGCTCTGCATTATTAGAATTCATATTGTAATGTGCTTTTCAAAAATTTCTCTATACAATCTATAACTCAATAAGAACTTTTTAAAATATAAAAACTTTAACATTCATGTAAAAAAAAGTTGAGTTCTGAATTCTCTCCCTCCTTCATGCCCCTTCCCCACCCATTCAGAAGGCAATATATATCAATTATATATATGAAATCATGCAAAACATGTTTCCATATTAGCCATATTGTTTTAAAAAAGCAAGAAAAATAAAATGAAAAAATTATATTTTAATCTGCTTTCAGAGTTTACCAGTTCATTTTTCATCACAAGTCCTTCAGAATTGTATTATTTTATTGAATCAGATTAGCTAAGTCTTTCTCAGTTGATTATTGTTAGAATATTGCTTTTCCCACATACAGTGTTCTCCTGGTTCTGTTCACTTCCCTTTGCATAAGTTCATATAAGTCTTCCCGGATTTTTCTGAAGCCATTCTGCTCGTCATTTCTTAGAGCATAGTAGTATTCCATTACAATCATACCACAACTTACTTGTTCAGCCATTCTCCAGTGGATGGTCATCCTCTCCATTTCCAAGTCTTTGCCACCACAAAAAGAGCTGCTATAAATATTTTTGTACATATAGGTCCTTTTTCTTTTCCTTTAATCTAACAAGAGAACTTTAAACCAGAACAGTCAAATACTTTCATTTCAGGGAAACTGTGAGCCACAATGACTCAGTTTCTACTGGTGCTTCGCTTGACTGATGTCCAGAATGTTAGTTGTTAGTGGCCTGTTCATATACAAGGACCAGAATGTATTTTCAAGCTCCAAGTAAATGATATTTGGATTCCCCCATCTGATAGCTGAGAAGTGTGGTTTGAGGTTCACTGCCAAGAGTTTTCATGAATCTTGTATATTTCCTATCAGTTTCTCATCTCCATTTTTCAAGATCAGCCCCTGAACTAAAGTCACAAGGCAAAGCTAGTTGTAACTCACAGCTTCTAACACTTCTCCCTTCCTTCTATTTGGATCTTTTTTTCTGGGCAACTGTTTCCACCTACGGAATTGATTCCAAATAAACAATTATACTTTGACCTTTAATTGTACTGTAGCCTTGAGTGTGATATATATATATATATATATATATATATATATATATATGCACATTGCTCATTGTAGGACTTTACAAATGTTGAACCTGCTTTATTTGACATCTGTGAAGAGATGCATTTCCCCACTTAGAGTGTGGAGGCAGCTGTAGCATAATGGATAGGGCATTTGGACTTGGAATCCGGAGGGCTTGGGTTCAAATCCAGTCTCTGACAATCAGCAGCTGTGTGACCTTGATCAGAATCATACCAATCCAGGGAACGGCAAGGACTGACCAGGGGACAGCCAGAATGCATCTTTGTGATGTCAGGAGGAGGGGAGTAAGGAGTCAAGAACATTGGACAGACCCTCTGGTGAAATGGTGGGAGGACTTCGACAAGAATTGCCCAGAATAGGTATAATTGGCTTGTGATTTGCATGATTGGAGAGAACCTCTGGATGGATGAGCTCACCATCAATTTGAGTAGCCCTGGGTGCAAGTCACTTAATCTTTTTGTGCTTCAGATAACTCTCTAGGACTTAACTATTAAGCTATGTGGAGGGAATTCCCCCCTGGGAGTCCCTAGTGTAATCAAGATGCTTCATCTATGCCACGAGAAACTAGTCTCTCTTAACTATAGCATATTCGTTAAATAAGCAGTGCATTTTTTTAAAGAAAATATTTTTTTTTCTCAAAATTGGATAGGAATTTTAAGAATTCCAAGAATGTTCAAAGAGTAAAAATAGATGAATACATATAGTGTTGGTTTTGCTGAGGCTCCCAATTAGGAGAGATTTTCCAAACCCTTTCCTGTGCATTCAGACTTTCTCTGCATATTGTCTAAGTGGAGCATTTATTCTTACTAGGGTCCTATTATTATTATTTTGTTAAGCAATTATTTAAACAAATTATTAGTTGTTTTGTAAGCAGTATTTTGTCAGTTAACACTTCTTTTAAAGCATCGAGTAAAAAAAAAAATCCAATTCCAGGCTGTCGCTTTTTTTTGAAGTCCAGTTCTGGTCAATTCTGTTTTATCGGATGTGGTATCTGTTGTGTGTGATATGCTTACCTTAACCTAAAATGGTTTTAGATGAATCTCAAGGTTTGTGTACACACGCAACTGTACACAGTTAAAAGAGTGGCTTACTGTTCTTTTGGCCCAACCGTAGGCAGATTATATTTACTTAAGGAGCATATGCTAGATTTATACCACGTATAAAAAGTTCATTTTGTACATAGGAAAGGGTGTGGGTGTGACTGCTCAGCATCTGTAATTCTTCAGTTTAGAAAATTGATAGGGAAGCTCCCTCCCCGAAGTGGCTAAGCAATTCATTTGTAATTAATAGTCTGAGGGCACTGAGAATTTGACATTTCTGTGGTCAAATCAAGTCTGTCAGTATTTATTAAGTGCCTAGCTGTGACTTAAAGTAAATAAGGGAGCCTAGCAAGCAGAGGAAAGGGAGTGAATTCTAGGCACAGAGGACAGCCAGTGAAAATGCATGGAGTCTGAAGAAGTATTATGTGAGAAGGAACAACAAAGAAGGGTGGTGTTAATAGATTGTCAAGAGATTAGGAGGGGAACAAGATGCAAAAAGGCTGGAAAGATAGGAAAAGGCCAGGTTATGAAGGTCTTTAAAAGAGAGGATTTTATATTTTATCCTACAGGTAGTAGGAAATCACTGGAGGGTGACACGGTCAGACCCACATTTTAAGATCAGTTAGACAAATGAGTGGAGAATATGCTGGAGTGAGGAGAGACTTAAGGCAGGCAGACCTAGCAGCAGACTGTAGCAATAGTGCAGGTGTAGGGTGATGAGGACCTGTTCCAGGGTGGGGCGGCAGCGTCTGAGCAGAGAAGGGGGAAGGTATTTGAGTTGGATGTGATGAAGGCAAGCAGCAAACATTTATTAAGTGCCTTCTGTGTGCCAGGCACTGTGCTAAACATTCAGGATACAAAGAGGCAAAAGACAGACCTTTCCTTCATGGAGTTCACAGTCTAATAGGGGAGATACAATATACAAACAGATATATACAAAGCAAGCTATGTACAGGATAAATAGGAAATGATTAATAGAGGGAAGGCTTCCCGAAGAAGGTAGAGTTTTAGTTGGGACTTAAAGAAAGCCTGGGACAACAATAGTTGGAGAGATAGGAGAGCATTCCAGGTATGGGGGACAACCAGAGAAAATGCCTAAAGTTGAAAGATGGATTGTCTTTTTCATAGAATAGCTGGGAGACCAGTGTCACTAGACAGAAGGTAGGAAGGGTCTAGGCTAGGAAGGCTTTTGAAAGGCAAACAGAGCATTTTGTATTTGATCCTGGAGGCAATAGGAAGCCAGTGGACTTTATTGAATGAGGGAGTGACATTGTCAGACCTGTTTTTTGGAATGGGGAGAGACTTGAGACAAGCAGACCTACCAGCGGGCTATTGTAGTAGTCTAGGCATGAAGTGATGAGTGGTGACAGTGGTAAGAGGAGAGAAGAGGGGCATGTTGAAGAGGTACTGCAAAAGTGAAATCAACAGATAGGATATGGGGGCGGCATGGTGATAGATGGTGAGGAGTCCAGGATGGCACCTAAGTTGTGAGTGTGGGTGATTGGGAAAATGGTGGTACCCTCTACAGCGATAAGGGAAGTTAGAAGAGGGAAGACTTTGAGGGGAAGAAGAGTTCAATTTTAGACATGTTGTATTTAAGATGTCTATGGGTCATCCAATTTGAGCTATCTAATAGGGAGGTGGGCAGTACCCAAGATAAAGAGTGGAAATATGAAGACTTTGTTGAATTGCCTTAGTAACCCCATTCTGGCTCAGTGGAATCATTGCAGTGCATGGATGGCAGGTATTGAAGATAGTGAGAGGGGCAGCTAGATGGCGCGGTGAGTAGAGCACCGGCCCTGGAGTCAGGAGGACCTGAGTTCAAATGCGGCCTCAGACACTTGACACATTTACTAGCTGTGTGACTTGGGCAAGTCACTTAACCCCAATTGCCCTGCCTTTCCCCAGTTGAAAAAATAAAAAGAAGAAGAAAAAGAAGATAGTGAGAACCTTTTGTGCCTTCAGTTGGTACTAGAAAGTTAGTTTGTTACTCAAATGTGAATTCTACAATATTGTAGTGTTTTGAGTGTAAATTTCTTTTTCACTTTGTGACAAAATTTTGTCTTATATTTACCCTTTGTCTTTGTATCAATCTCTATCTAGGAATAAATAAACTAGGGCCTGAGAAAAATCATCAGAAAAAATTATGGATTTTTGAGTCAAGTTTTAGGTCAGAAGGTTTAAAGATTAAAAAATAACAAAAACCATAAATTAGACCTAGCAAAATGTATGGTCTCTGCCTCTCTTATAAGCTTCTTCCTATAGTAAATTAAAAATGTATTAAAAGGGTTTTATTATTTCCTTTTGTTTTATACCACAGTCATTTCCTCTAGCCCTGCCCCTACCCATTGAACCCTTACTTGTAACAAGAAAAGCAATCAAAAGTTATTTTTTAAAGGTCTGAGGTAGCTATATTCACAGTATTAGAATTTTAAAGGCTTCCACTCTCTTCAGTGATTTCAAGTCAATAGGCCTGGAAGAGCTACCTTTCAGGGAAATGAAAAAAACTTTGTAAGTGTAATTGCTAGCCTTTGAAAAATTATATAGAATGGGAGAAGAGAAAGAGAGATGGGCAAATGTGCCATTTTTTTTTAGGGGGAAGAAGATAGAGCCGAGTATCTTAACATAAATTCATGGAAAAAATGTCGCACATATTAAGAGGGTGATTTTTGAGCATTTAGAAAAATAAGCAGGGTTCATTTTCACCAAGAACACCAACATGTTTTGGAATTCTGTTCAGTGCAGTGGCCATTCTGACCACAGATGACTGGTGGTAAAGCAAATCTTCCACCTTTTGTTTGAGTGATGGTGGGCTGTAGTTGTGGAATGAGGCCTAGTGCTGGTTTGTTTTGCTTGACTGTGCTTAATTAGTCACAAGGGAAGGCATTATGGGGAGGGAGGAAAGGAGTCATTGGGAAATGATACTGATATTTTTTAAAAAAGATAACATCAGTAAAACAGGAAAAGAACAGAATAGGTCATGCTAGAATAACCTAATTTGATAGGGTCATTAGACTGGTAGATAAGAATGCCTACCATTTATATCTCTAAGGTGATCTGTGGACTGCCTGAGACCTGTTTTATCCTGGAGTGTGGCCCACATGAGACTTTTTAGCCAAAGAGAGAGTGTGTATGTTTGGCCCAACAATAAGACAGCATGGCCTGGTCACTAGATATTTCTGGCTACTAGATAATTCTGGTTCTGAGAAGAACCACTATCAATGTGGTTCTTAGAATTGAGATGTGGCAGAACTGAATATACCCACTAGAACTGGAGATCATCTGTTTGCTAAATGTCTTTATTTTCTATGACTTAACAAATAACCAATGACTGGTTCAAGGATTATAACTGTGTTTGTACAAATAAAGTACTTTTAATTTGTTTTTGACTGCTTTCATAGTATTGCTAAAATCTCTGTTTTTGAATGGCAAGCTTTATTTTTTACCATGTTATGAAAAAGTTCATTTAGTCTGAACCCTTGAATTTCTGATCATATGGCCAGAAACTTTTGAAAAAACTTTGCCCTGGGTTTCCTGGGATTTCAGTGAAGCATTTGGCAATATGTCTTGCACTGTCCTTACGGACAAGATGGAGAGATGTGAACTAGGTCACAAGTTCATTTATGTTCAGGTTGTGTAAATCGGTTGATTACTGGAATCATACAATAGTGCCTAGGGTGCAGTCTCAGAATTTTACCTCAGCATTTTCATCAAATAAAATCATAAGCAGCATGATTGTCAGATTTGCGGAAAACAGGAAGACTGTAGACATGGAGTCATGGGAATATGGGGATTGACAGTCTTGGGGCTATGGAAGGGTTATAGTTCAAGCTGAGATGCAGGTCAGTAATGGGAAAGCCATTCTGAAGTCTAAGTCAGAAGTTCGTGACAACATGAGATCCAGGGGCCTGGGCAGAAGAACAGTGAACTAAATCTATGATCAAAGGTCTAGGGTGATGGAAAATGAATACAGAGCATGATGAAGAAAAACATCAAAGGGTAGAGGAAAAGAGGCAGAGCTTGAGAAATTTCTGCCTCTTCTACATCTCACTTCCCTCCCCTTCTTATTCATATCACAAGCACCCCAAATCAGACCCTTGTCACTGCTCTCACCAGGACTATTGTATCAGCCTATTAATTAGACTCCAGTCTTTCCCATCATCTTCAGTTCTCACTCAACCTGGTGGCCAAAGTAATATTAAGGGATGGGCGTGACCATGTTCCTCCCCTCCTCAAAAAGTGGCCATTGTTCTCCTATTGCCATTAGTAGAAAACAAGCTCTTTTGTTGAACATTTATCTGTATCTGGCCTGTCTTTCTACTTGATTACACACTAGGGGCCCCGTGCACCCCTTCCATCTTCCGTCAGACTGGCCTGGGCTGTCCCTCCTTCCTGGAATATGCGCTCTCCCTCATCAGTTCTGCTCCTGGGAACCTCTGGCTCCCTTCAAGTCTCAGCTCAATTACTCCCTTTCTCAAGAAGCTTTCCTTTTTCTTTTTTTAATTCCCCTAGTTCAGAGTGCCCTCTAATACTGTGCATTGATTCTTTATATATACTGTACAGTCTTTAGCTGTGATCCTCATTTATAGAACAGGGGTCTTAATAATAGTGTCTCCCTTGCAGGATTGTTATGAAGAGCGTATGAGACAATGATAAGTAAAGCACTTAGCTTAGTGCCTGACACATAGTAGGCAGTATGTATGTGTGTGTATGTATACGCACATATGTGTATATATACATACACACATTTATACATATATATGCAGACACATACACATATTCATGTATACATACACATACACACACATCTTCGTTGTCTTATCTTTGTCTCACTTTTGTATTTACATCACCAGGGCCTTGCACAACACCTGCCTCATAGTTGGTGCTTGATAAATGCTTGCTGATTGATTGCCTTTCCTTGTCTGTGCATTTACGTGACAGACCCAGAGGATTTTGGGGGGCCTGAAGGAAGCTGAGGTACCCCAGACCCACAGAGCCCTTTGTAAGTTTATCGGAATGCATTCCTCCCTTGAAGGGCTTAGATAAGATGGAGCTGCTAATTTGAGGGCTGGCTGACTCTGAGGAAGAGGGTACGTGTGTGTATGTGTGTGCGTGTGTGTGCATGTGTGTGTATGTGTTCATGCAACTAAAATGAAAAGGACTAAGCAAGACCAAAAACTTTGTAACTTTTTATTTGTTTTAATTCTTCTTATCCAAGCAGATTTTGTTTTCCTCTGTCATGTATCCCTTCCATATTTGAGGAACTTTGGCAGTAGCAGTAACCCTGTAAGAAATAAAGTAGTAATTTCATGGTGGATAATAACATCTGATGGTGAAGCCAGCTTAAATTTAAGCATGCCCTCAGTAATTTTTTGATCAAAAAGGAATATTTAGTAATTTTAGGTGCTGAGTATATTAGATATTTTCGGTTAAATGTTCAAGATATCCAAAATTAATCTTAATGTTCACACAATGAAGTGAGCTGATGAACTGAATTTTCTAATTTATGGAGTGTTGGTAAGAAGTCCCTCCTCCCAACCCCCCCCCCCAAACCAAAAACCTTTATGTTGAGTTCTTGGTTGACTGTAATGTCTAGGTGATTGTGGGCAACAAGTTTATTGGTGACAGTGCTTCATTTCCACTGTTGATTTGTTTATCCAATTCTGTTATTATTTGTTGTATTCTCAAGGAAGTGTTGAGGTCTGTAGTCGCATTTGTTGGAATTTGTTGTTTTTTTGAGTTATGAAAAATAATGAGCTTCAGTTTTCTCATCTGTAAAATGGGGACAATAATAGCATCTACCCTTTAGGGTTGTTGGGAGGATCGAATGAGATAACTGTAAAGTGCCTAGTGCAATGCCTGGCACACAGTAGGTGCTTTATAAAGTTAGCTATATGGAATTGTTAGCTATCCTTATTATTATTATTGTTATTAAAATGGAGTCTGTTAATTTGTTATTTAAAAATATTTTGACACCTGCGTTTCAGTATAATTGGTTTCCTTTCTGCTCCTCTGTATTTTATTTTGTGCATTTAAAAATGTTATTCAGAGAAGGGGATCTATAGATAGCTTCACTATAGTGGGAAGATCTGTGACACAGAAGAGGTTTAGAATTCCAGTTCTTATGTAGGATTCTATCTAGCTGGCCCCTGACCCCTGACCTTGTCATCCCCCGTTCAGTAAACCTCAGTGGCTTCCTGTGTCCTCTAGCATCAAATGCAAACACTTTGTTGTTTAGATTTTTTCATAGCTTGGCTCCTTTTTACCTCTTCATCCTCCTATATTAATTCCTCACAATACTCTATAGTTAGCCTTTACTGACTTTAACTTGCTGTTCCTCATACATAATACAACATCTTGTCTCAGTCTCAACATCTTTGCCCAGGATGTTTCTCATATCTGGCATGTTTCCTTCCTCACCTCCAAATTTTGGAGTCTGTGGCTTCCTCAAGTGAGGAGACCAGCCAAGATGGCAAAGTAGGAAGAAGTACAGTAGAGCTCTTCCCTGTATCTCCTCCACAAAGATTTAGAAAATGCCCTAGCGTGAGTATTGATCAGGAAGTTAAAAAAAAATTAGTCATCTTTCTAGCCTAGGTCAGCATAAGGAGACAGAGAAGTCAGGACACTGGGGACCAGGGCTAGCCAGAACCACTGGGTGGGGTATTCTGGTTCAGGAATGAAAGGATGAGGCTATGCACCAGGGCAAGAAGATGCCCCAGCCCAGGCCTGATCTTGTGCAGGCTGCAGGGTGAGGTGACAGATGGCAGCTCCATCACTCACTACCCTAGGCCACAGATTCAGTGTGGGATTGAGGAGGGAACCTCACCCTAGGGGTGGTCTAGGGTGAAGCCCCGTTATGAGCCCTAGACTCTATACTGAGCAAGAAGCAAGTTCAGAAGCTAGTGACAGCCATGTGGTTCTGACTTCAGGAGGAAAATGAGGTGTTAGTTTCAGCTGCCAGCTCAATCTGAACATGACAATGGAATAATCAGGGCAGAAATTACACACCAAAAGGGAGCCTGAAGTCCTTTAACTAACTCTGCAGAGCTTTCCAGCTGACTGGCTCAGTCAAGCAACAGTCTACTGGAATTCCAACCAGAGGCAAGCCCACAGATATGTTGCTCATACCTAGGTCTCGGTCAAAGAACTGGCAGAACTCAGAGCAGGAGAGCATTTAAAAAGTTCAGGAATTGAGTAAATTTTTAGAAAAGTTAGCTATGATAGACCCCTAGAGATTATTGAATGGGAATATTACTCTGCTGTGCATAGTACCTTCACAAAAGACCATGTCTTGAGGCATAAAACTCTCATAAACAAATTGAGAAAAGCAGAAATATTAAACAAATCTTTTATAGTCCACAATGCAATAAAAATTAATCAATAAAGGGCTGTTGAAGAAATGATTAAAAATTGTCAACTATGTAACAATCTGAAAGAATGGGCGGGTCAAAGAAGAAATTGGAGAAGCAATAATTTCATTAAATATAATGACAACAATGAAATGACACAAGCAGTCGTGAGGGGAAAATTTATGTCTTTAAATGCTTTCATCAGCAAAAAAAGAGAGAACAGATCAAACAAATTGGGCATGTGACTGAAAAAATTAAAAAAGCAATAAACTTAACTCCTCTCATTAAATATCAGAATAGAAAATCAGAGAAAAAATTGACAAAATTGAAAACAAGATTCACCTCAAGTACTACTTTCTGCAGGAGTCCTTTCCTGCTCTCTTTACCTTCTAAGGTTTTCCCATTCAAGGTTACCTTGCATCTCTTTTGTATGTATCAGTTGTGTGTGCACACATACATATGCACATACGCACAGTACACGTGTGTGTGTATACACATACATATATATACATACACATACACACACACTGCCTGTCTTCACTGATGGAACATAAGCTACTTGAGTGCCAGAACTGATTCATTTATATCTTTGTATCTCTGGCTCCTGGGAAATACTTGGCACATAGAGCTCGACAGATTTGTCGATTGATTGCTGTGTTCTCAGCACTTGAAGAGTGCTCTCTCACTAGTACATTTAGGACACTAAAATATCTTTTAGCATTACCCTCTTTTGGCATATGCTCTCCTTTGATAATTGAATTTTTAAAAAAGGATCATCCTTTTTTAGTCATGATTTCCAAGAAACTTCAATTAGACTTCACAAATGATAGTTGGAATTATACAAGTACTCTGGACTTAGTAGTTTATTTTTGTGGAGAGGAGGGGAGTGATTCACTCAGAATGACATTTATTTTCATTCATTTCAACCTTGTTATTATAGTGCTCCATCTGTTAATGAAGAGGATGGCTTTCGATGATACTTTGTCACCATAAACTTCATTATCAGAGGTAACGATAATAAAAAGAGCCCCAAGGATGGATATATTCCAAGATGTGGTTTCCTTCCCTACCAGATACCCACAGGGTTCTGCCTATGGCTCCCTGACCCTCTGCACTTAGGGAGGAGAAGGGAGTGGAGAGAATACTTTCCCTTCCTTCAGGATAATTACCATTTCAGTGAGTTATTTGCACATGACCATAGCTTAGTAGTGTCTTTTCCACTCTTAACTGACTAATTGTGCAGACCCCAGGAGTACTGTCCTCCCCTTGCAGTTGCCCAATGCCTCTGCTACAGCTTAGTGCCCAGAAGGCCAGAACTCCCCCACTTACCTTGTTCTGAGATTTATTAATGGGGATAGCAGTTGTCTATCAGGAAGGTTGTATGGTAACTTAACTTCAGTCAAGTGTGATTCATTGTAGTAGGTTCCATTTTTGGTATGTAAACCTAACTGCTTAAACTCCCTGATTCCATATTTAAATTCTCAGGGGTATCGTTGGGATAGACTTGTTGAGCAGCATTTCCATCCAGTCCATCATTTATTAAGTGCCTGCTGTGTGCCAAACACTGTATCAGATGCCTAGGATACAAATTTTTAAAATGAGATAGTTCTAGTCTCCAGGGAGCTTACATCCTTCTAGAATCCAACCAGGGTCAAATTATAGATGAAACGTGTGCTTATCTTTTGTTAACTTTTTATTTTAAAATGATGCAGTGTGTCACTGTGGAGAAAGAACAGGATTTGAAATCTGGAAGGACCTGTATTTAGAGCTCACTAATACTTCCTAACTGTAGTGTTCACAGGCAAATCATTAAACTTCTAAGAGCCATAGGCACCTCCCTAAGACTTATCTTAATTGTAGGTACAGTGAAAACGGTTGAAATTACACAAAACTGGCTCTGAAACTTAATTACTTGTGTGCTCTTGGGGAGATCACTCGACCTCTGTGGGACCCAGTTCTTTATTTCTTTTGGGGGGGGGGCAGTTTGACTTAATTAGCCAAAGGCAGGCCTGGAACCTTAGGTGCTCGTGGGTGGGTGGGTTCACTTCTTCACCACCACTGGCTTCTGACTCCAAAGGATGATACTGGCCCAGTGGAGAGTGACCATCTTTCCAGTATTTATTCTTGCCAACAATGTGCCAGACACTGTTGAACATGGGCCAAGCATTTTCGTTGATCATGGTCCTCACATAGGGGGTGGCGAGCTTCTCTGACCCGCCCTCTGCTTCAGCACTATCATGGCACCCTTGCTGTCAGCAACCAGCTTACAATGGAACAAGTTTTAGGCCTTTGGGGTTGTTAACCTCAGTGCCGTGTGTCTGCTTGGTGCACTTGATGAGGAAGCAGGAGCAGTTACAAATGACCATCTCTTGCAGATGGGCCAACATGGTGGCCAGATTGATAAATTTTGGCCCCAGAGAAGCAACAATGGACTTCCCTGCAGTATGGTGTGTCAACTAGTGATGGAACATGGGTCTTTTTGGCTTCTCTTGCAGCAATTCAAATATCCAATAATGAAGAGAACTTTACTAGGAGAGTGGTAGTGGAAATAAAGAGGAATGAACAGGTGCAAGAGACATTAAGGTGTCCTGGATAGGATTTGAATATGAGGAAGAGGGAAGAGTGGAGATAATGCTTGTTATTAATAGAGGAGTCCAGGTGAATGGTGGTGCCTTGGGTAAAGCTTATCTAGTCAGGAGGAGCAGCAGATTTAGGTAAAAAGATAGCAAGCTTGTTTGGGAGTTCGTTGAGTTGGGAATCCTTAGGATATGGGCCCAGGGTTGGGCTGTCCTTGGAAACTAAATTGCCAAGAGGCTCACTACCAAAAAGTTGGCCATCATGTTTTGATTTTTTGAAATTTTCATTTATTTATTTATTTATAAATTCTTATAATATTATTTTATAATATTTTATTATTATTTTATAATATTTATAAATATAAACTATTTATAATAGTCACTTTGGAAGGCAGTCTACTAAAGCATAAAGGGTTCCTCATCTGTGTCTATGGAGGGGAGTGTCTGCACTGATTATTTCATGGGGTTTTGAAGTATTCATGTAAGAGGAAAGATTGGGAGAGAAAGAGAAGAGAAAATAAAGAGGAAAAAAGAAAGAGAAAAGAATGTTGGAGAAAAAAGAGAGCTGAGTGAAGACCTGGAACCTCAGTTCAAATCACACTTCTCTCATTTATCGTCTTATCTGTGTGATCTTGGGTAAGTTGCTTAAACTCTCTGGGCCTTAGTTCTTCATTTGTAAACTGAAGAGGTTGACCTAGACCGAGATGCCCAAAACACAGTGGCCCACAACACTCCTGAGTGTAGCCCAAATCAAATTAAAACATAATTGGTAAATATTTGACAAACTATGCAAAAATACAATCAGATATAAGTAATATTAGTATGTGGTTTTCTTAGTTAATGTTAATAGGGATCCTTATGTATGCTTTAGTGACCCCGTTTCTATCTGAGTTTGAGAAAACTGCACCAGATGACCTCTAAGACCTCTTCTAGCTCTCAATAGGTAACTCTTTGAGCCCTAAGTCCTCCGAGGCCTGGGGGCCAGTGCTGGAGCTGTGAGGCCAGACTTCAGGAATATTAGAGTATCTGTAGCCACTGTGGGACAAAAAATCTGCTTCCCACCTGGGCTTTATTTTTGTCATTCAGGTGACGATCATTTCCTTTGTTGGAAAAAGCTTGCATTACAGTTTTAGAAAACACTTTCAGTTTCCAGAGGAGACTGAGAGAAAGAAAAGGAAATGGTTATGAAAACGATTCCTTGAAAGAAAGGCAGAGTAGGTTAAGAATTTACCTCATATCCCCATGTATAAGATGGACCTCTTTTCGAAAAATTTGGGGTCTAAAAACTGGATGCATCTTTTACACTGGTTGTAGATTTTTTTACTTGCATTTCCTGCTAGCACAATTGTTGTCTTTGTGCTCATTGTTTCACATTTGTTACCAGTATATTAGGTTACGTTTTGCCATGTTCTGCCCAGAAATGGCTTAGAAAAGATTTTCGTATAGTGCTGATTTCAAGTTAAAAGTGATCCAGGTTGCAAAAGTGAATGGAAATCATGCTGCTGAACGTAAGTTTGGTTCTCCTCCAACTGAGAAGACAATCCAAGACTGGCTATGGGAAGAAGAAACCCTACTGAAAACGCCATGGCAGAAGAAGGCCATGAGAGGCAAGTCAGCAAAATGGCCTGATTTAGAGAGGGAATTGAAGATATGGATTGAAGAGCAAAGGGCAATGAAATTCCTGTGTCCACAAAGATGGTTCAGCATGAGGCCAGAAGAATTGCTGATGAAAAAGAAGTTACTGATTTCAAAGGAGGACACAATTGGTGCTTCAGGTTCACGAAACAGAATGGACTAAGCATGAGCACACACACCAGACTTGCCCAAAAGATGCCTGAAAGCTATGAGCAGATGAATAAAACTTGAGTTCAATAACTTTATGTAATACATTTTTTTTCAAATTTTGGGCCGCCAAATTAAAGTGCATCTTATACATGGGAGCATCTTATACGTGGGGAGATACAGTAGATATGGAGTATAAGGGAAAAAAAAAACATTCTCAGAGGGTATCAGGTTTGCCCTGAGCACCTGGGTATTGAAGCAACAGCCCTGGGGCAACAGGGGGAGTATGAAATATATATGAAGGTCAAGATGGAAGCTAAAATGTTGCTCTAGTATTTCCTCCTGCTAGCCTGTGTTTGATTCTCAAGGCCCTGAGTGTTTGGCAGATAATTTGGCTTGTTTCCAGAAGTTCTGGAGAAGGGTTCTTTTGGCAGCACGAGCATAGGATAACTAGCTCAAAGATAGGATAGAGTAGGCCTGAACTTTTGATTTAATGGTATAGGGAACTCAAGGAAGAAGAAACTCCTTTTACTAACATAGGTTGGCACCTTCTCTACAACTTTTAGTCTGAGAGTTACCCAGAGTACCAAGAGCTTAGGTAACTTGACCAATCCTACTCACTCTCCTAAAATGCCATCCTGAGCTTGGTCCCATAAACAATAGAAAAAAGAAATATGCCAGTCTTGTAAAGAGTGCAGTTATCTCATGGGTTTTTGAAGTATTAATAGAAAAAGAAAGAAAAGAAAGAATAAAAAAGAAAGAAGAGAGTGTTGGAGAAAAAAAGAGTGCCGGGTGAAGACCTGGAACCTGGGTTCAAATCCTTGCTCGTTGGGTTTCCTACCCTTGTCCCCTCCTTCCACAAGCTGGCCCACCTTGCAAGTGGTTATTTGTTATCGTTGCTTTTTAATTAAAGTCATTTGAAATGCTTTTTATATTGAGACTTTTTCAAGAATTTCACAACTTCCTTAAAAATAATTCCAAACACTTCAAACTATCAACCATCATTAACTTTGAAAGGGACCTTTGAGATCATCTAGCCTAGTTTGACAGAATAAGCAACTGAAGTCCATGCCAGCCAGACCTACCGTTTGTGGTCAGACTGCAAATATACTGGCATATTCACTAATCCTTGGTGCCTTCCCTGATCATGTGTTTTAAAATTGTCTTGTCTTTATCTATGCATGTGTTGTATCCCAAGATAGAGTTTGAGTTTCTTGAGGGCAGAAATTGTTTTTTTAATCCCTAGGACAGTGCCTAGAACTTAATAAATGTTTCTCGAATTGAATTGAGTTCTCATGCCAACTAATTCTTAGATTTTTTTTAATATATTAACATTCTTTTAAAGCCAACATTCTTTTCCTTTCTTCCTTTTCTTTCTTTTCTCTTCTTTTGTTTTTCTCTCTTTCCTGCCTCTTGCTTTTTCCCCTCCTGTTTTCTTTCTTCCCCATTCCCTCTTCTCCTTTCTTCACCCCTCCTTCTGAAGTGACCATTGCAGTATGGTTTGATTCTCCCTCAGAGTCTGTTATAAACTCGAATGAAGGCACACCATACTATTACACAGCACACAAGGACGGGGAGAGTAATGCACGTCGGCTATTCCATTTAGCTTGGCAGGGATTGAATACAGACTAGTGGTAAAAGGGCTTAATCAGAGCCAGAATGCCTTGATTCTCTCCCTGTTTCTCATGCAAAACACTTTCTGTGTGTCCTCAGCTAAGTCACCTACCTTCACCTTGCACGTTTATGCCTTCTGAATGACAGAACTGTTGCTGAGACTTGTTCCTTCCACAGTTGTTAGAAATTGACTGATGGAAAGCCTTGTCTAAGCAGGAAAGTGAGAGCGATTTGCACGGTGAGGTTCCCATGTTGCCTTTGAACAGTATGGTTTCTTCTGTTGCCTTGAGAAATGTTTTAAGCCAGCGTTATTAATAAGTGTGGCTTGTTAGTGAATGTGCTCTGTCCTGTGCTAATAAAGAACCAAGTCATAAATGTTTCACTGGGGAGTAGTGAGAATCTTCCTCCTTCCAGGGCTGTAACTGGTATGCTGGAATAGCCAGATTCTGGATGTGATATCAGCCGAGCATCCTTTTTGCTGTGTTTACATCCCCCATCTGCCTCCCTGCTTTCCCAAGCCTTTGAATCCTTTGTGGTTCCCGGAGAAAATGTCAAATTACAAAAAGAGGAAACGTAGCCGGCCTCCTAAGGCAAAGCTTCCCTGTCTTGTACAAACATTGCAAAGCAAAGTCTTCTCTTAAGCTGGATGACATTTAAAATATCAGTGCTACTTAGGGTGTAATTTAATTCCCTGATGATAATGATAAAGATTTATTTCTTATGAAGATTTTTGATAACAATTTATTCTTTATTTTTGAATCCTTAGGTTCCTGCACCTGATTTGAGATGATGGGTCTAGGAAATGGGCGTCGGGGGATGAAGTCTCCACCTCTCCTGGTAGCGGCTTTATTAGCCTGTGTCATTGTCTTGGGTTTCAATTACTGGATTGCAAGTTCTCGAAGTGTGAACCTCCAGGTAGGATTTTTGACAGTTCCCAGAGACCAGCTAGTTTCTTGCCTTGCTATGTTTAACAGGCTTCACTCACTAAGCGGCTTTTTCTCCGTCAGTTTAGGAGAAAGCTGTAGTGGCCTGTAAAAATTCTGCTGCAGTGCCAAGTCCCCCTCCCCCTGCCCCCCATTGGGTTCAGTCTTGGCTCTGTCTTTCCAGACCCCTCCCTTCTCCTCTCTTAGCACACGGTTTGTGCCACATTTGCTTTCAAGCCAAGATACCCCGAGCACTTTTCCAGGAGAAGCATATGTTTTGTCCAACCATCTCAGCCCTCTGTGAGTCTTCTCAAGATTTCTTCCCCAATTTTTTTTTTCCTTGCCACCCTTTCCCACCACTTGGCAGTTCTTAAGAGAGCCATGTTAAGTGGATTTTGGCAAGAGTAATTGCCAGGCTCTTTTGAATATAAGCCAGTCCCAACTTTGCATCTTTTCCTAGCTTTAAATCAGTCTTTAATCTTTGAATCTAAGTATAAATTGGGGAGTGATTTTGGAATTATTTGGAATGACACATATGTGTAAATACATATTAATATTTCACACACAAACATATAATATAAATATATATACATACACAAATATATACACACAAATATATATTTAAATGTTTATTAGAAAATATTAAACATCAGTACAAACAACCATAGTTGCTTGCTGATTGCCTATAAATTCATTTTAGTACACAAAGAATCAAAGCATTTTTCCATTCTTTCCCTCCAAGTCCCCATCAAAATATTTGCTTTATTTGTATTTGCTTTTCTGTATGTGGTAATGGCTAATGTCTGATATTTATACAGTGCTTATTATGTGCCAGGCACTGTGCTAAGCGCTTTACAAATATCTCGCCGATCTTCACAATATCCCTGGGGGAGGTAAGTGCTGTCATTATTAGCCCCTTTTTACAGTTGGGGAAACTGAAGCAGACAGAGATTAAGTGACTCGTCCAGGGTCACACAACTAGCTGGTAAGTGTCTGAGGATGGATTTGCCCTAAAGGCTTTCTAACTCTAGGACCAGCCCTCTGTCCACTGTACCACTTAGCTGCCCAGATCACACAGTATATTCCATGCCTCCGGTTCAGTCTTTTTTAAAAATTTTATGTCTCATTAAGGAGAACTATCATTTTTTTGCATTCTGCATATTTGTCCATGATCACATAATAATACTCATTTACATCAGTGTGTCACAATTTGTTTAACTATTCTTTCCTCGTATTTTTTTTTTTTTGAGGAGGAGGGGGTCGTCTAGACTTCTGATTTCTTTGGTATGAGGCAAATGCCATCTATGAATGCAAATCAGCAATTTTAATGCAATTTATAATCTTAGAGAGTTACCAGGGATTTTGAGAGATTGACTGGTCTAGAGTCACACAGCCTGTTTATGTCAAGGAGGGACTCAACCTACCACTTTCAAAGCTTTCTTTTCAAATGAAGTCAGGTAAGATAAAAATGTAAAGTATCTTGCAAAAATTAAGGTGATGTTCCCGTATACACATATATGTGTATATAGAGAGAGATATATAGATATAGGTATATCACGTACATGCATTTGTATGTGTATATCTATATGATGTGTATATGTACATATATGCATGCTATTATTATTTTTTTCTGGGCTTATATTTGTAAATCACAAAATCTATTACAAATGACATTTAGATCTCTCCTATATTGTTATGTTGCCTTTTATATTGCCCTCATTTACTAAACCAGTGACATTTTCTTTTTATGTCCATGTCCTGAGTTAACAAGTCTCTAGTTACTGTAAATATGAGCTATACTATACTATTTCCCAGGATTATCTACCAACCTCAACTCTACCTTCTCTTAAGAGTTCTTTCCCCAGATGGAGGAGGCCCTAGGGTAGATGGAATTTCTGACATCCTGAGCTCAGAATGCATTTTCCTGTAGGAAAAAAAAACATTAAAAATAGTACTTTGGAATAGTTGAAATGGGCCTCTGAGCATTTCATGTCAGTGACATTTTGGGTTAGAAAGGCTTTTGTGGGATGGCCTAAGAATCCAACTGTTTGTTTTCCATGAGACAATGCATTCTGAGCTCTGGATTATAGATCTATAAGTCAACTTTAGATCTCAGTTATAAAGAGGGCCCTGTTTATAGCGATTCCTTGGCCATTTCTGTTAAGTAGTTTGGTAAATTTTACTTCTCTTGTATTGTTATTATATTTGAGTCATCTCGGTCTACAGTAGGTGGTGACTGAGCGTTCGTCCGTTATGTTTTGTTTTCCATTTAGACTCAGATCTTGGAATTGGAAGGAAGAGTCCGAAGGGCAGCAGCGGAGAGAGGTGCGGTGGAGTTAAAAAAGAATGAGTTCCAGGGAGAACTGGAAAAACAACGGGAACAGCTGGACAGAATCCAATCCAGGCACAACTTTCAGATGGAGAACGTCAATAAGATGTACCAGGATGAAAAGGCAAGATCTGATCCTTTTTTAGTGAAGTGCCCTTCTTCCTTTCCACCCCTCCCCCAACTCCTTTAGTGTTCTAATATTCCAAAAACTGTGGGAGTATGAGGGAGTATTTGCATACTTAATTAAGCTCCTTGCCTCTGTGTAGCTTTTCAGGAATTAGTGCTACGGCATTATTTTTCACGTGTCAGAGAAGGCCCTGAAGTGTGTACCCTGTAAACTTCTTTTGGGGAAAAAAAATGATGCCTCAAGTAGAAGATGTGACATTTAATAATTACCCAAGAAGGACATATGTTTCCTTCTGGAACTTCAGGATCATTCACCTTATTTTCCTGTTCCTTCATGGCTCTAATAAGGAGATTAGGAATAGACCATATGTAACATTTCATATATCTGACTTGCTTTTTTGCACTAGACCCAAATGATAAGTGAAAATACTCATTCATTAAACTGTTTGAATGCATAGCAGTATTGATGTTGGTGACACTGGAGATCTTTTTGCACCGGCAGCCCTCTACAGTCTACAGGTCTAGTGATCTTGGCCAAGACATTTTACCAAACAGAGCCTCCATTTTTCATTTGTAAAATAAATGAATTGGATTTTAAAAAAAATTAATACCATTTTGTTTTTTCCAATTACACGTAAAGACAATTAAAGAGTTAGATTTGGTGTTTGGTAAGCTCCCTTCCAGGTCCTGTTATTTAAGAGTATGCTTCATTTTTATGGAAAGACCTGAGTGTGAGCGAGTAAAGGAAAATCCAATGCTTAGGGCAATAGTATAGCATAGCTCGCATCTAGAGTGACCAGTGACTTGTTAACTCAGAACATCAAGTCACTATTTTTTAATATAAAATTTTACTTGTTTTTCAGTTTCCAAGTACTTACTTTCTCCCTCCTCCTACTGCTCATTTCATCAGCAGGAAAATACACCCCAAACCTTTGTAACAAGAAAACAAATTCCCACATTGTCCATGTCCAAAAATGTGCGTCTTGTTTACCATCTTGGATCTGGATGTGGGTAGCATGCTTCATCATTAATGCTCTGGAATTGTGGGCAGTCCCTACATCAATTAGAGCTCTTAAGTCTTTCCAAGTTGTTTGTTTTGGTGATGTTGTTATTGTATAAATTATTCACCTGGTTTTGCTTATTTCACTCTGTATTGGTTCATACAACTCTTACCAGGATTCTCTGAAATGTTTCTGATTCTATTACATTTATATGCCACACTTTATTCACTTCCTCTATTGATGGGCACCTTTCCAGTTTCCAGTTCTCTGTTACTTCAAGAATTGCTATAAATGTTTTTTGTAGCTATAAGGCCTTTTCCTTTTTCTTTGATCTCTTTGGGATATAGACCTATTGGTGGTACTGTTGGGTCAAAGGGTATATACGGTTTACTAACTTTTAGGGCCTAGTCCCAAATTTTTTTCTAGAACGGCTAGGTCAATTCACAGCTCTACAAACAGTGCATTAGTGTGCCTTTGTTCTCAGAGCCCCTCTAATAGTTATCACCTTTGCCAGTCTGATAGGTATAAGGTAGTAAATGAGAGTTTTAATTTGTACTTCTCTAATTATTTTAGTGATTTGGAGGATTTTTTCACATAGATGTGAATATTTTTAATTTCTTCCTTTGAAAAGCCTGCTCATATACGTAGATTTTATTCTGATTTGCTGATTGCATACTGTGTGTATCACTATTTTAAAGGGTAAATTTTTTATTATGCAATTTGAAAGTATCACACCTAGACTTGGAGTCCAGAAGATCTGGGTTGAGATACTGCCTCATGTATTAAAAGCTGTATGGTTATGGTCAAGTCATTTAACCTCAAAGGGAGGAGAAATTGACACTGGTGACCTCGTACAGCCCTCCCTCACTCAAATCAACTGCAAGTCATGTCATCATTTCCCTGATGTCATGATCTTCTTCGAGAATGAAGGACAAACACAACCAAGAGCCAGAGGTCTTGGATCTTTAAAATGAGTTTAAAATGAAGATAATGGCACCAGCACTAACTTTACCCCAGTAGGTTTGCTGTGAAGAAAGCACTTTGCGTATCTTAATGAAGGGGTTCTTAACCCTGATGGGGTCCAAGATAGATTTCAGGAAGTTGATGAACTTGTTTTTAAAAATATTATGATAACTGTATTTCAGCATAATTGGTTTCCTTTGTAATCCTGCACATTTTATTTTATGCATTTAAAACCACTCTTCCAAGAAGGGGTCTACAGGCACCATCGACTGCCAAAGGGGTCTGCGACACGAAAAAGGTCAAGCCCCTTGCCTTGGAGCATTTTAAAAGTACTGAATTATTTTGAATTTCTAGCATAAATATTTCTATCCTTTCTTTTTGTGTGCGGAATAGTTCTAAGAAACCAGTATTTCAACTCTTGCTATCGTGAGAAGCAGAGAGCCCTGTTATTTTCATTCACAAAATTCTTAACTTGGTGATGTGGAACCTGGGGTTTTCTTATGCATGTATACCTACCTAATGAAACTCTCTTACAATGAGTCATATAATATTGTTTTATCACCTGTTACCTGGACTGCTGTAATAGCATACTAATTGGTAGCCTTGATTCTTCCTTCTCTGATATATTTACACAGTTGCTAAATTAATGTTCCTAAGATATAGTTCTTATCATGACACCACTCCCAAAAAAAGAAACAAAAATTTCACTTAGACTCCCTATTTATTGCCTCTAGAGTAAACTAGAAACTCCCTGGTCTGGCATTTAAAGTTTCTATGACTTAGCTCCCACCTACCTTTTCAGACTTATTTCATATTTCCTTTGACATCCTTTGTTCTATTTGTTCCCTAGAATAGGGGTCCAACCTCCCATCCCCAGGCATTTACACAGGCTGCCTGGTCTCCACCCCTAGAATATACTTCCCAGCTTATGTCTGGCAGGAATTTCATCTGGCATCTACTCTTAGCTTCTGTGCAGTATACTCTGTGAAAAATCTTTTTTTTTAATCTCCTCCCTCCTCCCCCAAGCTCTCTCTAATTACGTTGTATTTACTTATCTGTGTATACTTGGTATCCTCCACCTCACCCTTCCTTCCAGCCTTGTAAACTCCTTGAGGAGAAGGATTGTTTCATTTTTGCTTGTATCTCCAGCGCCCAGCAAGGTGCCTTGCACCTAGGAGGCACTTAATATGTGTATTGAATTGAATGCAGTTATGACAAATGTAACAGGTAGAAGTAACATGCAGGATGGGAGGAGGGAACAAAGCCGCTGGCTTTATAGGAAAAGAGAATCAGTCTTAACCGGGAAAGGGAGAGCAGGAAGTGGGCAGAGGAGGATGAGGAAGAGAAGGAAGGAAGGTGGTGTTTTCTTTATGTTGTTCATACTCCTTTCCTCTTTCAAGGTCCTGGATCTTTGGTGATTGTTTCTTTGGTGTGGTCATTTTGGAAGTGGAGGGTGTGTGTGTGTGTGTGGAGAGAGACAGAGAGACAGAGGCAGAAACAATTAAAGGTTTGAGCTTAGGCTGAGGACTTTTCCCATAATGGGCATATCACTGATAAATCACGCAAGCATTTTCATCCTATGCCTTTGTTTTAACATATGAGGAAAATTTTGAATCTGAAAGGATATATTACTTATCTTTAATCACAAAACTGTCACGTGCCACAGGTAGGGTTTAAATGGGGCTATCCTGACTCCATGGTTGGTACTGTTTCCTCTACATCATAACTTGAATGTGGGTAGTAAGTAGGACAATCTCTACTCTGCCTTTAAGTTCCTAGTTCATAGATTTAGAGCCAGCAGGAATTTTGGAGGGCTTCCCTTCTCCTCTGCATCCCTCACCCCCTGATCATTTTATAGATGAGGAAAAGTGAGGCCCAGAGAGATTAAGTATCTTGCCCAGAGTTATACTTATAGTAGCTGTCGCAGCCGGGATTCAAAAATCATTCCCAGTCTAATATTCCATTCCAGGCCCGGTGAATTGTTTTGTCTCTCTTCATTTCTCCCTGTAAACAGTGGACAGTAGTTTCTTGTGAGTGACTTGGACACATGGGCAGGAAGAACAGAAGGCATTAATTGTCCAGGATTATTTGGCACAGAGAAATTGTCACAAGCAGATCAACAAAGCACTGTTGATAATGAGCCATCTTCTGTCAAGTAGATGCAATTTTGTTTTACAGGACATATCCCCTGTTGGCTCTGTAGGGGTTTTGTAGGTTTATTTTATTGTTTTTGTTTTTTTTTCTTTTCGGGGGGAAGGCAGGGCAATTGGGGTTAAGTGACTTGCCCAAGGTCACACAGCTTGTAGGTTTATTTTAACCAAGGTGTTGTGTTGTTTTTTTTTTTCTCCTCGTTTACATGTATGACCTCTTTCAAAAATTTTGGAGAACTCATGAATGATCTTAACATCTGAAAACCATGATTATTGTGTCTTTTCATAGTAAAACCAGTCCTTTATCAAACATGATCTTTTGTGTCTGCTTTTAAAAATTTTCAGTATGATCCCCTATTGAAAGATTGTAGGCAGAATTACAGTTTTTCTTTTCAGTGACCTTTCTTCTTTCCCAGAAGGTTCAACAAGTGCTGCTGAGTTTCAGGAGTGGGGATTTTGATGAAACAATTGCTTCTGGCTTTCCCTGGGTGAAAATTTTTCCTAGTTGGTTGTGTGACTAGTACAAACACATATATGGCACATTTATCAAGTTTCTTTGTCAAATTGGTTATTATTTAGACAAGAATATAGGACATGAACCTCTTTTCATTTAGTTAGCAAGATATTTATATTACTACTCTTTTGTATCACCTAAAATACATTTTTATTACAAACCTGTGATTGTAGAATTTGATTTTGACAGCCCTTAGAGATCTTAGGGATGAGGAACTGAGTGCCTCTTTTCAGATTGCTCTCCAAAAAAGGAAACAGTATTTTGACAGGAGCCCTGGATTTGATTTATTAAGATGCTCAAATCTAAGCTCTCCAGAACTCAGGTCCAGAATTCCTTTCATTAAAACATACTGTGGCTTAAGAAGGTGGTACCTCGTGGTTGTTATAACTTTCTTGTCTCAGACAATTAGAGGGTTTGAACATTTATTTTTTTGAGTAATTAGTAACAATTGTTTACTTTTTCCCTTAGAATTGTATGCTTTAACCATTTATCTGTTGGGGATTAGATAATAATATTGTAAGTTTCTATCAACTCCTAAACTCTTGTGGCAGATTTTTTCAACTATGATTACTGCAAAAATTTTTTTCCCTTTTTTTCCCTTAATGTGTTGGATATATTGATTCTCCCCCCCCCTTTTTTTTTGAGAGAGAGAAGCAGTTGAAGTTAAATGACTTGCCTAAGGTCACACAGCTAGTAAGTGTCTAGTAAGAGTCATATTTGAACTCGGGTCCTCTTGAGTTCCAGGGCTGGTCCTCTATCCACTGTATCACCTACCTGCTCCCTTCATTTTTATGTAATCAAATGCATCTCCTTTGTTTTCAGTAATTCTATAAAAAAAAAAGTTGTTTGCAATTCAGATATGTTGTCGCTTTTTCATATTGCATAGGTTTCTTTTTTTACATTGATCCATTTTAAATTTATTGTAATATGTAGTATAAGGGGTGCATCTCAAGCTAATTTTTACCTGGTTGCTCTCCATTTTCCTCAATAATACAATGCATAGGAAGAAGCTATAGGAGGACAGGGATGTAGAGGGGGAGGGTGACAATCCATAGGAGTGCTGCCAGGCTGCCCAAGGATCCCTCCTTAAGTGGAGGATCTGGGAAGAGCACTCTGGTGTCTACTCTCTTCAGTCAGAGGGAGGCAAGGTTCCAGGGGCAGGTGGTAGTGAGGAGGTGTGTCCTGATGACTTTTTTTCAGTCAAAGTCCATTAATGATCTAACCGATCAGTCTTCTGAGATTAGGCTATATGTTATCTATTAACCCATTTTGTCAGTTTGTGTATTTTATATACACCTTCCATTTAATTAAGGTCTCAGATATACCAGAATAATGCTCTTTGTAGGATCCTTGATAGTTATATAGTTTTCTTTTGTGTCCATTGTGATAGCTTTCTTTCGTATTTGAGCTTTCTGAGTTTTAGAAATTCAACTTGATAATTTTTTATTATTGTTAAATAAAACCAAGGAGTCTTTTTAGGAGCTTGCCCTTTTAAAAAGTAAAATATTATTGTGAAATGCAGTACATTCTCAATGCAATCAATAAAAGTGAAAAGGTATTAAAATTCAGAAAAAAATAATGATCTAGTGACAAGAACTGAAAAAAATTGATGGGCTGTATGCTTATTCTTTGGAGATATTTCTTTATCTTCTACACATCTTCTAAATTAAATAGGAATTAATTAAAAATTGCTGAAGATATAACAATTTGAAAACCTAATTAGAGCCATTTTATTTCAGGATGGCAAACCTAGACATAGACATATGCTCAATTTTAAGTATAGATTATTCGCTCATCTCTCTACATTTTTATGTATCAAACGCTAGCCTTTCCTTTAAGCCCTAGTTCCATGGCACCAATTGTTGTTGGATATTTTGAGCTGGATATCCCAGAGACTTCTTAAACTCAACACGACTAAAATTAAACATATTATGTTTCTCCTACACCCTCCCCTCTTCCAAACCTCCCTATTTCTGTCAAAGAGCCCACCCTCCTTCTAGCTTAGAATAGCATTATCCTTGGTTCAACTACACTCTCCCTCACTCTACATAATCAGTCAGTTGCTGAATCTTGACCTTTCTATCTTTACAACATCTCTCAAATCCAACTCTTGCTCTCTACTCATAGAACCACAACCTTAGTTCAGGTTGGCATTGGATTATTGCAGCAGACTCCTACCTGGTCTTCCTGTCTTAAGTCTGTCCTTACTTCTGTCCATTCTTCATACTGCCGAGTAAGCACTGATCTGACCAACTCTGCTACTCATCCAGATCCAGTAGCTAGAAACTCCTCCTGTTTAGCTTTTAAAGCTTTGCATGACCCAGCCTCAGCCTGCTTTTCCAACCCCCTTGGACATTCCTTGTCTTCCTGTACTCTATGATCCATCTAAGCTGGATCTCTTTGTTCCTCAGTTATAACATTCTATTTCATTTTTTGATGCTTCTGTATTATCTTTCTCCCATGCCTGGAATTCAATACCATCTTACCAATGCCTCATAGTCTCTCTCTACCTTTATTTTTTTATAGTTAGGAACACCTGAGTTAAAATCCAGCCTCAGACACTTACTAGCTGGGTGACCCTGGGAAAGTCACTTAACCCTGTTTGCCTCAGTTTCCTCATCTGTAAAATGAGTTGGAGACGGAAATAGCAAGCCACTTCAGTATCTTTGCCAAGAAAACCCCACAAAGGGTCACAAAGAGTCAGAGAGGACTGAAATTGACTAAAACAACAACAAATGATATCAATTATGAAGTCATGCAATACATACTTCCATATTAGCCATGTTGCAAAAGAAAAATAAAGCAAGTAGGGGGAAAAATATGCTTCACCCTGCATTCACAGTTCATCTGTTCTCACTCTGGATATGGATGGCATTTTTCATCATGAGTCTTTTGGAGTGGTCTTGGATCATTGTCTTGATCAGAACAGTTGTCTTTTCACAGTCGATCATCATAAGACCATGGCTGTTGTTGCGTACACTGTTCCTTCTCTATCTTTAAGAAGCAGTTCAGGCACAGTTTTGTGGATTGAAGCCTTTCCTGATCCCTCACCTTCACCCTCATTTAAAAATTAAAACATTTTAAAACTCAGAAAGGATATCACAATGCTTGTGCTTTTCTTCCCAAACTACCATTTAACTCTGTCTGGGGGTGTGTGTGTGTGTGTGTGTGTGTGTGTGTGTGTGTTCCGAATTTTAATACCTTTTCACTTTTATTTGATTGCATTGGGAATGTACTGCATTTCACCATAATGTTTTATTTTTTAAAAGGGCAAGCTCTTAAAAATACTCCTTGGTTTTATTTAAAAATAATAAAAAATTATCAAGTTTAATTTCTAAAATTCAGGAAACTCAAATATGAAAGAAAGCTGACACACACACACACACAGCACTTCATGTTTATTTTTTTTGTACTTGTAGTCCTCCAGTAGAATATACTCATTCTAACAGAGATTGTTTCATTCTTTGTACTTATGCCCGCAAACACCAGCTAGTGCCCAGCACATTATAGATACTTTATAAATGCTTATTGTTAGATTGAGAATACCTTAATATTCTTATGTTCTTTAGTAGTGTGATAAGTTTGTGTGTGTGTGTGTGTGTGCGTGTGTGTGTGTGTGTGTGTGCGTGTGTGTGTGTCTCCAGAAGTTATAGGGGAACAAATATATAGACAAAAGTGAGGTGAGGAGTGCCTGTCTGAAACATAATTACCTTAGCTCAGTCATTTATCAGAAAAACACGTTAAAACTGACACCCCAGTCCCTCTGTGGACCTTTCCTGCCTAACTGAACCTGCCAGGTTACTCTCAGGATGGGAGAGACAGGGGTGTGGCGCCTACAGAAGGGTGTGACAAATGTACCAGGACGCATTCTTTTCAGTGCCCTGCCTTCCTACCTAGTGGTTTTTCCCTTCTGCCTACCTATAGGGTTTTTTTTTAATTTTAGTATACCTAATATTTAGTCCTCGCTCATTTTCAAGTCCATTCCATAAGCATTTATTTAGCACCTACTGTGTGGTAGGCTCTGTGTTCTAGATGCTGTTGTTCAGTCATTTCAATTATATCTGACTCCTCCTGACCCCATTTGGGGTTTTCTTCGCAGAGATACTGGAGTGGTTTGCCTTTTCTTTCTCCAGCTCATTTTACAGGTGAGGAAACTGAGGAAAATAGGGAGGGTGACTGGGTTACCCAGATAATAAGTGTCTCAGGCCAGGTTTGACTCCAGAAAGAGCAGTCTTCCTGATTCCAGGCCCAACGCTCTATCTACTGTGCCACCCACATTCTAGGTGCTGGGGGTACAAAGACAAAAATGAATCTGTTGATGCCCTCAAGGATCATGCATTCTACTCAGGAAACAATGTGTGCACAGCAAAGAAAACAGAAACAAATTAATTCCAGGAAGTGGCTGGAGAAAGCACTAACATCTAGCAGCATCAGGAAAGCTCTTGGGGAGCACAGATAACTCGATCCTTCTCTGGAACTGGGGATCCTGCCAGTCACTCAGTACACAGGGCTTAGAACCAGAAGGAAGTTGGTTTGAATCTTCCCTCAGACACTAACTGGCTGTGTGATCCTAGGCAAAGCACTTCATCTCATTCAGTATAATTTCCTCTTTTGTAAAATGGGACTTAGGATATCTGTAGCACATGCCTCTCACAAGGTTGTTGTGGGGATCCAATGAGCTAAATGGACATAAAGTACTTTGCCAACTTTAAAACACTGCCTAAATCACCACCATTATCATGCTGTGCCCAGCCAGCACTCTACTAGGAGTCACACTAGAAGGGACTCACCAAGGAAGGCTAAGATGCAGATGCTCACCCTCGAGGCATTTACTGTCTGGTTTGGGAGACAAAGTGTGAGAAACTATTAGAGCTCAGTTAAATGTTAAACAGCAAGGAGTTCAGGGGAGGGAGAGACGAATGTGGGCTGGAGGGTCAGAGAACACTTCATGAAGAGTCAGAAGACCATACATGTGTGTGGGGGAGGCACTGCTAGGTGGCGTCATAGTGCGTAGTGCAGGGTCTGGAGTCTGGCCTCAGATACTTAGCTGCTGTGTGACCCTGGGCAAGTCACTTAACCCTGTTTGTTTCAGTTTCCTTATCTATAAAATGAGCTGGAAGAGGAAATGGTAAACGACTCCAGTAGCTTTGCCAAGAAAATCCCAAATGGGGTCATGAAGAGTCAGACATGACTGAACAACATGTGTGTGTGTATAAGCATATATGTATATACACATGTATAAGCGTATACATATAAGCATGTATATATCGCTAGATATATAGATATGTATATGTATAGATACATATGTATATATATATACACATTGTATGTGTGTGTATAGATGTATATATCTCTCTAGATTTAAATAGTTTGTATAGGAAAAAAAATAGAAAAAAATTCTCCATTAGCTTACAAATGAAAGAAGCTAGTTTGGGGAGCCTTCTCTCTCTTAGACCTTCCTTTGGGTGTTTGGCCTTGGTGTTTTTTCTTTGTTTTCTTGCATTTCCAAGCTCTGAGACAGAGCTTCCTGGTCCTAGCCCCAGAATCTCCCGAGGCCTTTTTTGGCCTCTTTCCATGTTCTACTTATATAATAGAAGAAACGTTTGTATTCTGGCCCAGAGCATCATGCTGTTCTTTCATGTAAGATCAGGAAAGCATCAGTCAGCTGTTGCCCTTCTTGCTCAGGTTAGAATATTTTTCCTTTCCTGGCAAGGCAGGGAAATGGGGACGAGTGCCTGGTACTAGGGACTGCTTGGCCCCTGAGTCCACTTTTCTACTCATGTGTGTCTGATTCCCCTTACTTATGGCTCAGGCTCAGTTCTACCCACACTGTGATTGTTTGGTGCTTAGCTCTTTATTATCTATCTTATCAAAAACGCTTTTAGGTGAGCCAGACAAGACCTCTCTGGGCTGCCTTGTCCTTCCGTGGACCAGGACTGCCTAGTGGTGATATTTTATTTTGATTAAAGATGATGACGCGGTTGTAGTCAGTACACATACTGTTTTCATGATTCTGCTTACTTCATTTAAAAAAAAAACTTTTTATTTTTTGTAAACAGTATTTTTTTCCAGTTACATGTAAAGATAGTTTTCAACATTCCTTTCTTATGAGATTTTGAATTTCATATTTTTCTCCTTCCCTCCCTGTCCAAGATGGCAAGCAGTCACATAGAGGTTATATATGTACAATCATGGAAACATATTTACACATTAGTCATGTTGTGAAAGAAGAAGCAACAAAAGGGAAAAACCACACAAGTGAAAATAATGTGCTTTGATCTGCATTCAGACTCCATAGATCTTTCTCTGGATGTGGGTTCTGCTTATTTCATTTTGCATCAGTTTCCATGTCTTCCTCTGATCATCTAAATTTTTCATATTTGTTATTTCTTGCAGTACATATTACATTCATGTACCACAATTTACCTCATTTATAATACCTCAAACTGCCATTCCTCAGTTGGTGGTTGTCTGCTTTGCTTCTGGCTTTTTACTGCCACACAAACTGCTGCTATAAATATATTGGTGCATGTAGAGCTTTTATTTTTGGCAGTAACCTCTTTGAAGTATACGCCTAGCTGGATTCAAGGGTATGGACCTTTTAGGCACTTTCTTAATGTACTTCCAGATTGCTTTCCTGAACAAAAGTGAAACCTCAGAGTTATTTTGAATTGTATTTCTCATACTATTAGTGATTTGCCATAGTCTTTCATATAGCTGTTGATAATTTCTGATCCTTTTGATAAAGACTTTCTTGAAGAAAGTTTCTAGAAAAACCAGTTTCTGAAGAAAGTTTATAGAAAAGTAGTGGACTTAAAACCCTATTGTTATCTTGACTGGCCCAGAGTGGTGGTTGGGACAGTGGTTTGTTATGTGTGGCAACCAAATCATTTCCTACTCCATCATGTTTTGTGAAACCAAGATCTAATGGGTCTTGGCCATTGATTCAGGCCAGAACCTGGTAGTTTTTGAGTTTTTTCTTTCTGAGCAAGTTGTTTGAAGTCTCTGAACCTCTGTTTTCTCACCCATAAAATGAAAGGATTAGATTAGATCCCATCTAGAGGTCCTTCTAACTTTCAGATTTTGATCCTATGAGCCACTAAAATGGAATGTTTTCATTTGCTTATAATTTTTATAGGGTCATAGAGACCCAAGGCCAGTTCACGTGGTGTATGTGTGTGTCTGTGTGTACAACCCTATACTCCTTTCTACCTGTTTTAATTATTAGATCAGTATATCTAAATCCAGGCATGCCTTTTTTGTTAGCCAGCTAGAGAGTCGATTCAAGATGATTTAGCTGATGAGGGAGTATACAGTCCTCCTCTGACACAAAGAAACCAAAAGATTTCCAACACTGCACATTCCAGATGCTATAGAATGTACCACAGCTGAGGTCAGCTGCTAATTTTCATTTTGACTTTGTATCCCTTCATTGCCCAGCGCAGTGCCTTTTTCATTGCTGTCTTTTTCATTCGTGTCTTGACTCTGCGTGACCACGTTTGGGGTTTTTACAGCAAAGATACTAGAGTGGTTTGCCATTTCCTTCTCCAGCTTGATGAAGAGCTAAGGCAAATAGAGGCTGAATTTGAAGATGAGTCTTCCTGACTCTAAGCCCAGTGGTCTATCCACTGGGCCACCTAGCTGCCTTTCTCGAAAATTGGAGGCATTTATAATGCTTATTTAATTAAACACACATAGCACATAGTGGGTACTCAGTGAATGCTCACAGGATTTGAGAGATAATAAGATTTAGATCTGGAAACAAGATTTTTTTTTCTTTTCTTTGTCTATTTTTTAAAGAAGGTGAAAAAACTGAGCCTCAGGGAGTCTTGCCCAAGATCACACAGGTAGGTAAGGAGCATAAGAGGAATTTCACCCAGGTTAATGACATATCTCCTTTGAAGGTAAGAAGGTTATATGTAGGTAGGAGGAGATGACCATTAGGTTAATAATGTTCAGATGGCTTGCCATCATGAAGATAATCACTTGGCTTGTTTTTCAAGCTGTAGTAATAGAAACCTTCTGTATACTTAGGAATTTTTAAGTTTGTGGAATTAAGTGGGTGTTTAATAAATATTTGCCAAAAGAATTCCTCATCTCTCCAGGGATACTCTTTTTGTCAGATGGCAGACCTTGATTGTTGGTATCATCTTTGTCCATAGAAAGAAATTGACTTATCTATCTGAGGATCAGAACCCAACCATGGCCTCATGAACATTGTGCTCCTAACCAACTGAGATTTAATATAGGGTCGGAGTGGAAAACAGTTGCAGGCACCAAATGGTTTTTAGAAAGCTGCCATATTGATTTTTTTTTTTCTCAAATACAGTTTGAGAATCTGTAGCCTTGAGAATCTTTTCTCTGGACTGGGCATACTGCTGAGTTCAGTGGTGATTACATTACATATTTAGAACTAGAGGGGTTCTCAGAGGTCACCTAGTCCAGCCTCCTTGTCGTATATGTATTGGAAACTGAGACTTGTAGGAAGGAAGGGTTGTGGCCAAGGTTACACAGGTAGTGAGTAGCTGAACCGTGAGTTGCACCCAAGTCCTCCGGCTTCCAATGGAGCACTCCTTCCATTGTATTATACTCAACTCTGAGCTCTTAGCTACTATTGCTACTATCAGTAAATCAATAAATAAACATTTATTAAGTGCCTACTACGTGCCAGGCACTGTGTCAGGCTCTAAGGATACAAAAAAAAAAAAAGGTAAAAGACAGTCTCTGCCCTCACGGAACTCCCAGTCCAGGGGGGAAGCAAGAAACAAATGTGTACAAACAAGCTGTACACAGGAAAATAGGAAATAATTACTAACAGGCAGACACTAGAACTAATGGACAGCTTGGTGGCACACAATGTATGGTGCACTGGGCCTGGGGTCAGGAAGACCTGAGTTCAAATCTAGCCTCAGACGCTTACTACCTGTGTGACTCTGGGAAGATCATTTAACCCCATTTGCCTGGGTTTTCTCATCTGTAAAATGAGCTGGAGAAGGAAATGGCAAACCACTCCAGTATCTTTGCCAAGAAAACCCCAAATGGGGTCAGGAAGAGTGAGGCACAACTGAAACCGAACAACAACTAGAATTAAAAAGGATTGTCAAAAGCTTGCTGTAAAAGACAGGATTTTTGTTGGGACTTAAAGGAAGAGAAGAGTGTGACAGTCTACTGTCTTATGAACAACAGACTTTATTTTCTGCTGAGAATTCCTGTGATTTAGTCATAGTCTGCCAAGGCAGAAGCCTCCTTCTCCTGTTAGTACCTTCTACTTCTTGTTAGCCATCCATGTCAGCCTTTTCCCTCCCATGTCCTTATCCCGTTCTCCCCTCCCTTACCTTTGTGCCCTGTGGAACCCCCTTCTGTTGTTAAATTGCCGCTTCCATCTTCTGGCACTCATGAAAATGTGTCGTTTCTCCTCCTCTCCCCGCCACTTGCACCCCAGTTTTTCTCTCTCTAGTACTGGATGCACCTTCTTTCGTGCCCTTCAACAAGTGTGTTAGCAAGGCATGCTCCATGCTTCTTGTTCCAGGCTGCCACTTCCAGGCATCACTTAGCAACTTTCCTCCTCTGTGTGAATCAGCCTTTCCAGATCCTGGTGGCCATTCTTTCTCCTTTTTCAAGAAGTTCAGAATTTTTCCTCAGTCTTTCTTCTATTTCTCTCCTTGCCTTTGCTTTTGGGGACTTCCGTTTACATGTGGATGTCATCTCAAATAGCCTTGTTTCTCATTTTATCACCCATCTCAGCATCTGTAACCTGCACCTTCACCCCACTTCAGCTGCGCACAGGGATCTTTGATCTCATCATTATGCATAGATGTTTCACCGCCACAATCCATAACTCTGGAATACTTTTTGTTATCGGTCAGTCGTGTCTGATTCTCTGTGACCCTATGGACCAATAGCGACTCAAGCCCTTCCATCCTCCACTATCTCTCACAGTCTGTCCCACTTCATGTTCATTGTTTCCATGATACCATCTAATCATCTCATCCTCTGCTGTCCCTTTTTCCTTTTGCCTTCAATTTTTCCTGCCATCAGAGTCTTTTCCAATGAGTCCCATCTTCTCGTTATATGACCAGAATATTTAAGCTTCAGCTTCAGTATTTGACCTTCCAATGAATAGCCTGAATTAGTTTCTTAAGAGTTGACTCATTTGATCTCCTTGCTATCCAAGGCATTCTCAAAGTTTTTCTCCAGAACCACTGCTCGAAAGTGTGGCTTCTACAGCACTCAGTTTTCCTTATATATATACTTCTCTCTGACTCTTGACTCAGACTGCCCCCTCCCCATCTAAACCTATTTTCTGTTTTCTTAACCATAGCCTTTAGTCACATCCCTCTTTGCACATTGTAAGGCCAATCTGTAAGTGAAATATCTTTCCTGCCCATTGAATAGGCCTTAGGCAGGGCCAACAAAGGGAGGCCTTATTAGAGGCAGGCCCACACCTTTTCACTAACTATGTGTGAGGGCCCAGGCCCCTTGTCTTTTTGCTAAGTAGGCTCTGAGCCCTCGGGGCCCTGAATGGGGTACAAAAGCTCTGAGGTTGGCATTTTTGCCTTTGGGGGCACGCTCATTGGAAGAGTGTTGGGGATTTGACCAGACTAGACTCTGGGTAGCTATTGGAGGCCACACACCGCCCCCCCCCTTTTGAAAACCCAGATGTTGGTGCTTCTCTGGTAACTGTATATTGTGATTTGGTTAGACAGAAATGTCTATCCGTTTATATTGTTTCTGTTTGTAATTTCTGTTTGTATTTGCTCTGAAGTTCAGGGTGCTGACTTTTTCCCCTGAACAAAGTGAATGATACATGTATGTTTAATTGAAGTGAGATTGTTAACCCCTTAAAGTTGCTTTCCTTAGAAAAGCAGATCAAAGAACCTGCGCTGGCAGTCCTTCTGTGTGCTGGTGGTGGCGTTGGTCTTTCACTCCCACAATAGCTGTTAGCAACATTGTTGTTACACGTATTTTCCAGGCTATCCCCTCTGTGTAGGCCACCTTTTCTTCCCTTCAAAATTTCAACCCTGTAGTTAAACCTTTTCAACTTTACAATGTCCTCTACTCTTGACTATCACTTATTTATTGGCTCTTGATGCTTGCAATAGAGAAAGTAGCTCTCAAGGTAGCCATCCCCCAGATATCATGTGTGGAAGAATAAAGGTTCAGTGTCTTGTTGATGGGGATAACTATCTTAAGAGTTGCTTTCTCTACTGCAAGCATCAAGAGCCAAGCAAAGCTGACAATGGCCTTTTACATACAACTAATTTTTTTTTAAAAAGTCCCTGCAGGTTTAGTGGAAAAGAGTGCTGGATTTAACCTGAATTTGAATCCTTGCTTTGTAATTTACTACCACCATGACAAGTCACTTATCTTTTCTGGGTCCAAATTTCCTTATCTATAAAATGAAGGTATTTAGCTATATGGGTCCTATGTCTATGATCCAGTGAATGAGTAATGTCCATTCCCAGCAAAGGAGGGTGGTGTCGGAGGATATTTCTGAGCAGTGGAAAATTATGACTAAGGAAGCTGGATAGCTTTCTTATCCCTACTAATTCAGCCAATCGAGCAAAAAGTTTTTATTAAGAGCTTGCTCTGTGCCAGGCACTGTGCTAGGTGCAAAGTAAAATCTTATAGAGTGACTTTTTAGTTTAATTTGAAATGTCATGATTTTTAAATTTAGTTTGAGGTATCAGGAATTCTTGAATCATCAAATACAACTCTATCTGAACAAATGCGAAAATAAGTCAAAAATATTTTTTGGATTATTAGGCATTGTAGGTGATCCTTAGTAGTTTTTCATTCCATCAGGAAAAGGAATTAGAGTTGTCTGTGTGTAAATAGAAGTCTAGAGCTTAACTACAAACCAGCTAATAAAAAGATTTTCTACTTTTCATTGTAAATAATTTCTTAGTGAGAAGTAAAAAAATTTTGTACATAAAACCAACCCAAATAACTTTCTTTCAAAAGAATCTATCGATGCTTTTCGCTTTTATATCACATTCACTTCTGAATATACTGAATATACCCCCATTCTGTGAGCCTTCCCTTGTAATAGAGAATAAAAGAAAATTTTAAAATTTCCACAAAACCAACCAGCACATCAGACAATGTTGGACATTATGCGTAGCATTCTACGTACCTAATTCCCTCTCTTCTCTTCCATGAAAGGAAAGAGATCTTCTTATTTCTAGGGTCAAGCTTGGTCAATATAATTGTATAGCATTTAGTTTCATGTTATTATTTCTACTACATCATTGTAGTCATTATGTTTCCCTAAATAATCTTCAGGCTTTTCAGTTAAGTAGTTGTGCATGGAATCTGTTCACTCTGGTAGGTAGAGTATTTTTTTTTAATGAAAGAAATAAGGTTGATGAGTATTACACCTTATCCAATTAAAGAAAAAAACCTCTCGCTTTATTATAACAGAATTAAACAAGTTCAATGAAAATGTATTAAATGCTTCTTGTTTGCAGGTTACTGTGCTAGGTCCTGGTGAAGATGCCAAATTTAGATAGGACCCCTGTGCTCATAGAACTCACAGTCGAATGGTGTAATAAGACAAACAGATAAACCCAATATAAATTAATTTGTAAGCTATTAGAGAGATGCAAATTAAGCCTGTTAGTGATGAAATACCAGAGAATGCTTTCTGGAAGAGGTGGCATTTGGATTGGGCTTTAAAGGACATGAGAACTAAACAGGCAAAGAAGGAGAGGGGGAATGTTTCAGTTATAGGGAATAGTGTGGAATAAGATAATATATAATATTATTTACATTATTACAACATCTATACATACATACACACATATACATGCACATACACACATATATATGTATATGTGTGTATATATATATAAATAATATATTTATATATGTGTATATATATAAAATAAGGTCCAGAAATGGGAAAGTACAGAGTATATTTGGGGAATGGTTTGACTGGAGTATAAATCATAGAGTAAGATGAGATAAACCAGAGAAGGAATAGAAATACCTGATTTTCGAGAACCTTGTGTGCCAGAGAAAGGAAATTGAATTTGACTCAGTAGGCAATAGGGAGCACATAAAGCTTTTTAATCAGAGAAGTGACATAATCAGATTAGCCCATAATGAAGATTAGTCTAGCAGTGGTATGAAAGATGAATTAGCACGGGGAGAGAACAGGAAGAAATTTTAGAGTGCATGAAGAGAGACTGGCAGTCTAGGGATAGGGAGGTAATAGTCTTGCCGTGACGTTGGTCAGGCCACCTCTGGAGGAATGTTCAGTTCTGGGCACACCACAGTTTAGGAAGAACATTGACTGGTAAGTGGGCAGGGGTCCAGAGGAGGGCAGGATGTTCAGGATGTTGAAAGGCTTTGTAATTGTGCCCTATGAAGATGAGTTGAAGAAACTAGGTTTGTTTAGCCTAGAGAAGAAAAAACTTGGGCTGCATCCTATGAATGTGACAGCTTTTCTTCAGGCATTTGAAAGACTCTTAGATGAAAACAAGATCTGATTTGTTCTTGTTCCCAGAGTGCAAAATGCAAAGTAATGGGTTGAAATTATCAGAGTGGTGGAAGATACAGGTTAGACGTGATGTCAGGAAAAGCTTCCCAGTAACATTTAGGAAGGGCAGGCTTGGGAAATAATGGTGGATTACTTCTCACTGGAAGTAGTCAAGCAAAATTTGAATGACCAGTTGTTGGGTATGGTATAGAAAGGAGGCAGCTAGGCGGTACAATGGATAGAGCACCAAGTCTGGAGTCAAGAAAACCCAAGTTCAAATCTAGCCTCAGACTCTTATACTAAGAGCAGGGAGGTAACATGTATGGCCATGGGCAAGTCATTGAACTTAAATTTAACCTCAGCACTTAGCACAGTGCCTGGCACATAGTAGGCACTTAATACATGTTTATTGATTGACTCAGTTTTCTCAACTATAAAATGGGGATAACAGTACGTATCTTGTAGAGTTTTTATGAGGATCAAATGAAATACTTGTAAAATGCTTAGCGGTTCCTGTCTCATGGTAGGTGCAGTGTAAATGCTTCTTACCTCTCTACTATCCTTCCTTTCTCCCTCCCTTCCTAGAAAGGGTTCTTGTTCAGGTGGGACTAAATGTATGTAGAAAGTCCCTGTTGGCTCTGAGATTCTGATAAGCAACCTCCATAGCACTTGTATAAGATTTCAAGATACGTGCCCTTTTGAATAGGAGAGATGAGTGCATTTCCAGATATGAAGAGAACATAGAGAAAATTCTTTTAGTGAGAGATAGTGGTTAGGGTGAAGAACTCACCATTTTAAAATTTCTGAATCCTTTGGAACACAGCACTGTCCAATGAACATGCATAGTTATGGCTAGAATCTGAATATCCACCTGAATAATGAGCTAGTGCCTTTCGAGAGGGGAGAGGGTGTAACAGTGTTGCTTGCAGCTGCTGTGGAGGTGTAAGACCGATAACACTAGCACCCAGGAGGGCTGCTAGCACAGGCTTTTTGATCTGCTTTTCTAAAGGAAAGCAACTTTAAAGAGGTCAACAATCTTACTTTAATCAAACATATATGTGTGTGTGTGTGTGTGTGCATACACACACACACACACACACACACCATTCACTTAGTTCAGGGGAAGAGGCAACACCCTGAACTTCGGAGCAAATACAAACAGAAATTACAAGAAAGAAGTTATATAAACAGAGCAAATAACACAAATCAATAGATAGGCTTCTGTTTGTCCATAGCAATACATACATAGTTACCGGAAAGAGAAGCACCAACATCTGGATTTTCAAAGCTGGGAGGCCCCAGAGTCTCATCTGGCTACATTACATAAACATTCTTCCTGTGAGTGAGCCCCAAAGCAAAATGCTAACTCCCAGTATATATACACACACACACACACTTCTTCAGGGTCAGAAGGCATCACAGCCCTCATGACCCAGGTTCATGTGACTTAGGCTTCCATGTAACTTAAGCAGATCACATGGGCCTATTAATAGATGGGAAAGATCTTCCCAAAAAGCAAAAAACACACTAACAATACAGAGAGTTGGATAGAAACAGCATTTTTTTTGTGGGCTTTGGGAAGAAGAGAGTTCTAAAATAGTTACACTATTATCCACCAAGGAGGCACAAACTTTTTTTTTCATTTCCCTCATGTTATCTTTGATTCAGGAAGCTAAAAATGTAATGAAATTTTAAGTGTCCTCTGGACTAGTCACTGAAAAATGGCCAGAAGATGCAGTGCACACAAAGAAGGAGGGATGTCATTGGATGCACCATAGAAGATGGTGTTTGGGGAGAGACTAGGAAACCTTGTTCTGCCAAGCAGACTCACTCTGCTAAGAGAGCTGTGGCTGCTTCCTGCTCTCATATTAAGTTTTGCTTGCCAGCTTGGGGGCGGTGGGGCGGGGATGGAAAGCACTTCCTATTCTGCCTTCTAGTTTGCGAGATTCACAAAAATTGGGTTTTTTTGTTTTGTTTTTGCTGCTGTTTATATGATATAATGTTAAGACTTTGCATTTCCTTTTGAAAGGATGTAATATAACACATACAGTAACTAACTCCATTTGTAATGGGGACACAATTCCTTCACTCATATTATTTGACTAGCCACTGTGGACCACGGTTCTTCCATTTTCCAGCATAACATTTTATGGCTCTATAAATAGAAATTCCCTTCAGCGCAAATGTATTTCTTTTTTAAAGAAATTGAATTAGAATGTAATGAATTATTGTAGTAGCTTCTGAAATTTGTTCATAGTAGGATGTTTTATCAGACTGTGCACATTTACGGACCTTCTGAAGGTTACTCAATAACCCCTTGGCTACTCTTGCCATTCCCTGTCTTTGGCCTGAATGGGGTATGGCAGTGACGTGTTATTTGAGGCATACGGCATGAAAAGTTGCATATTCTAGATTGACTGCGGCTTTGTTTTTAACGTCAGCAAAAAGCTGAGTGAGGTTGAGGTCTGTAGTCACTGGCCAGTGACAGTCCAGAAATCTCATTTGAAATGTCCTTCCCCATCAACTTCACTCATCCAGTTTATTACCCATTCTTCAGGCCCCAATGAAAATGCCATCTCCTCTGACATTTTCCCTGTTGTCAGTGAGAAGTGATCTTTCTCCATCTCTCTCTTTCGCCTTGGATTGCTCTTATTGTACTTTCACATTCAAATGCCGTCTCCTCTTTGAAGCCTTCGCTGTTTTCGTTGGGAAGTAACCTCTCCTTCTGTTCTAAATTTTCTGTGGTATGGCCACATTGTAGTCTGTTTTCTTTTTTGCTCTCGTTGTACTTAACTTACTTTTTACAGTTCCAACCTTTTTGGTTGCCAAGTTAACTCTAGTTCTTTGAATTATTTATTTATCTGTTCATTTGTTTATCCATTATTTCCTTATTCGTTCATTCAATTGCTGTGGGCCTTGGTAACCTGATGAATATCTAAAGATGCCTTTTTGTAGTTTTTGGTACTGTTAAAAACTGACTCCTAATAATAATAATAGCTTTTTGTACCTATAGCATTTTCTTTTATCACAACTCTGAGAGGTGGGTTTTGCAGTGATTATCATTCCCATTTTGCAGATGAAGCAAATGAGGTGCAGATGGCAAATGACTTGTCCATAGTTAAATAGTTAATAGGTATTATAGATGGGATTTTAAATCAGATGCCTCCAGGTTGTGCATTATCTAATATGCCCTGCTACTGGATTTCACAGACAAAACACTCTGCCAGTTTCTTTCCTATTTCCTTGGCTGGTCCTCCTTCTCTTCCCAAGCTTACAATGTGGGTATCCGTAGGTTCTCTTATCCTTACTCCGTGTACTGTCCTTCAACATAATTACTTCCATGACTCTGACACAGAAATGTATCTCTTTGGTCTTGACCTCTTTTCCAAGACCCAGTTGGCTAGAGGCAGCTAGGTGGCACAGTGGATAGAACCCTGCATTTGAGTCAAGAAGACCTGAGTTCAAATTGTACCTCAGACACTTACTAGCTTATGTGACTGTGGTCAAGTCACTGAACCCCTTTGAGCCTCAGTATTCTCATCTGTAAAATGGGGATAATAATAGTAGCCTTCCCCTAGGGTTGTAGTGAGGCTCAAATGAGATATTTGCGAAGTGCTTTGCAAACCTTAAAATGCTATATTAATATATACATACAGAGGGCACAGGGTGAGTTGAATATGAAGGGATGATATCTAAAAAAATAAAATCAAATTAAGGGATAAGGGATAAGAGAGGAATATATTGAGAGAGGGAGAAAGGGAGAGATAGAAAGGGTAAATCATCTTGCATAAAAGTGGCAAGAAAAAGCGGTTCTCTAGGAAGGGAAGAGGGGGCAGGTGAGGAGGAATGAGTAAATCTTGCTGTCATCGGATTTGACCTGAGGAGGGAATAACATAAACACTCATTTGGGTATCTTACCCCACAGGAAAGAAGGAGGAAGAAGATAAAAAAAAGGGGGATGATGGAAGGGAGGGCAGATAGGGATGAAGGTAATCAAAAACAAGCACTTTCAAAAAGGGACAAGACCAAGGGAGAAAATTCAATAAAGGGGGATAGGTTAGGAAGGAGCAAAACATAGTTAATCTTTCACAACATGAGTATTGTGGAAGGGTTTTACATAATGATACGCATGTGGCCTATGTTGAATTGCTTGCCTTCTTAAGGAGGTGGGGTGGGGAGGGAAGAGGAGAAAGAATTTGGAACTCAAAAGTTTTAAAAACAGATGTTCAAAAACAAACAAAAAAAAGTTTTTGCGCGCAACTAGGAAATAAGATACACAAGTAATGGGGTGTAGAAATTTATCTTGCCCTACAAGAGAAGAAGGGAAAGGGGGATGGGAGGGGAAGTGGGGTGACAGAAGGGAGGGCTGACAGGGGACCTGGGCAATCAGAATATACACCATCTTGGAGTGGGCGGGAGGGTAGAAATGGGGAGAAAATTTGTAATTCAAACTCTTGTGAAAATCAATGCTGAAAACTAAATAAATTTTTTAAAATTGCTATATTAATGTTAATTATCATTCCTGTTATTTCAGAGGTCATGATACTCTAAGCACCTTCTCAGCACCACACACAGCACAGGGGAAGGAGGTTTGCATTTATAGTCACAGGACCTGGCTTCAAATCCCAACACCAGTAATTACTAGTTGTGTAACCTTAAGCGAGTCACTTAACCATTTTGTTTCCTCATGAATAAAATAAGAGGTTTGGGTTAGATATCCTAGAGATCCTCAACAACATGAGTCCGTATGTTCTACTTTCTAGCTTCCTTGACATATGTAAGGAATTCCCCCCCCCCACTTTTTTTCAGTTTAAAGCCTTTAAGGCTATTAATTATTTTGTTGTTCAGCTGTGTCTGACTCTTCATGACCCCATTTGGGGTTTTTGTGGCAAAGATACTGTAGTGGTTTGACATTTCGTTTTCCAGCTCATTTTATAGATTAGGGAAACTGAGGCAAACAGGGCTAAGTAACTTGCCCAGGGTCACAGCTAGTAAATGAGGCCATATTTGAACTCAGGAAGATGAGCTAACCACATGAGAGGCACACCCCTCCCCCCCCCCCCCCCCCCCGCCCCGGCTTAAGATTATAGGGAAATACATTTTAGCAGTCCTTTAATGTACATTCTATCTCTGGTCAAGAGTCCATTATTCCTATTTTCTAAGCCAGGGATTCTTAACTTTTGTGTATGTGTCCTGAACCCCTTTGGCAGTCCAGTGAGAAGCTCACAGACAGACTTCTTGTCAGAATAAATTTTTTTAAAAAATTCATAGTTTAAGGAAATACTAAATATTAGAGATTAGTGAAAGTAAAGATGGGTTTTTTTTTTCCTAACCAAAATTTAATAACCTCAGAAATCTATACATGACCCCTGGAGTCTGTGGGCCCTGGGTTTAGAACCTCTGTTTGAAGCTATGATGCAGAAATATAAAACTTATTCTCAGATACCATTTTTATTAGCTTTTCATGTCTCAAATCTGCCTTTGTCTTTTGAAGCCCTTGACTTCAATATGTAATAGAAATGAAAATTCTGTATGTGCCTCTATAGTGTTTAGTTTCTCATCCAGAATTGAACAGTATTGGACTTAACCTAGGTCCCTTCTGGTAGTTATACTTGTTTCAACAGCTATATTGTACCCGACTCAACAGAAATGAGTAGTAGTCATCAGGTTTGATAACTCCTGGGTATTGCTCTGTTGTGTCCTCGATCTCTGACCTTTGGAGACAACAGACCTCTGTTATTAATGTTGCGCTACAAATAGCCGCTTCTCACTTCTTCCGGATCTTACTGGATACTCTCTCCTGACTGTATCTCTTTTTTTTGTGCTGGGTGTACTTAACTTACTTTTTACACTTCCAACCATTTTGGTTCCCAAGTTACCTCTAGTTTTTGAATTATTTATCTGTTCATTCACTTATCCATTATTTCCTTATTCATTCATTCAATTGCTCTGGGCCTTGGCAACCTAATGGATATCTAAGGATGTCACTTCTATTACTTTTTATCTTGCTTCAGCCCATCTGTCACTCAAGGATCCCCTGAACTTGGGCATTCTGTGCCTCTAGTAACTCAACATTGGTTGGCCATACTGACACTCAGGAACCCCTTTTCACCCTCATTTCCCTCATCCGTAAAGTGGAGATAAAATAGCATCTATCTCATAGGGTTGTTGGGGGGACCCAACGTGAGGTAACATAAAAAACCTTTTGCAGTCCTTAAAGTGCTACATAACTATGAGCTGGAAATCATTATCATTAAATCATTATTATTATTAAATACAAAAATTACAAAGTCGAAAAAAAGGAAATAATACCTGCTCTCAAGGAGCTTGTCCAGAGTCACATAGCTAGGAAGGATTTGAACTTAGGTCCTCTAGACTCAGCCTTAAAGTTCGACATAAATGATGGTCCTTCTCCTGGTTGCACACCTTCCAACAGGCTTTCCTCCCATGCTTGGGATGCTCTTCCTCCTCATCACCAATTGTCAGAGTTCCTTAGCTCACTCAAGGCTCACCTCAAGCACCACCCCCTTATGAGAGGTCTTTCCTGTTCCCTCAGTTGTAAGAACTCTTCTTATCCCAGTACTTTTTCTTGCTTTGTTCTCTCTGCCTCCTCAGTAGAATGGAAATAAAATGGCTTTTTATCCCTAGCACCATGCCTGGCATATATAGTAGGTGTTTAATAAATACTTGGTTCATTTTAGTTTTTTGGGTTTGCTGATGAATTTTGGATTTAAAGTAGGCAGTTTTGCATCTTACCTCAAATTGTTTAGGATCATAAGAATTTAGACCTGGAAGGGATTTTACAGGTTATTTAACTCAGCCTCCCATTTTGTTGATGAGGAAACTGAGGCCCTAAGAGTTGAAGTGATTGGGCCAAACTCATACATTTAGCAGGCAGCAGAGCCAGGATTCAGACCGGGGTCTTCAGATTTCAAGTTTTGTGCTTGTAAGAGACTATAATTATTTTTTTAAAGATAATTTTCTTTTTAAATTTTGAGCTGTACAAACTTTAACAAAAATGAATATTTCCTTTAAAAAAGAACAGAAATAGAGCGTTGTATAAGACACTGTAAACTTTAGTTACATCTTTTTTTTTTTTTAAAAAACCCTTTATTAGGAGAGACTGGAATTAAGTAAATACATCACTCACTTGCCTTCCTTTCTGGCAAGAACAGAAAAGTGAATGAAATCAGTGTTCCTTACTGCGCATCTAACATAAGTGTCACTTAGCCTGGGCAGCAGGCTATATGGACCTTCTGCCTGTGTCCTTGCGCCGTAGAGCCATGCCTTTTCAATCTTTTGGCTCTCTCTAGTCTCTCATGAAGCTCTTTGTTCTGACACTGAGAGTCGGCGAGGTCTGAAAGGAAAGGACATAGATCAGAGCTTTCCCACCTGGCAAAGTCTTGATTTTACTTGGATACTTTCTTCAGATTAATGGATAATACAGATTAATACTAGGCTGCCCTGAGAAATTCTCTCATAACACAATAAATGCATGATTAGTTGGTGACCTAACAATGTATTCTGTGTTACCTGCATTAATGCCCTGCTCTGTACTGGGGCTTAACAAACTCTTTGTAATCCCTTGTTCTTGGACTTTATCTCAGGGTACAAAGCTGGTTTTCTTCACAAAGGCCTTTCTTTTATGCCTTAAGTACATTTCTCTAGTGTAGTGGTGACAAACTCCAACTAGAAACAGAACCCTGATGCCCCAGATTGACTTAGAAAACCACAAATTAACATTATCTATGCTGTATTGAATTTTAATTTTGTTAAGCATTTCCCAATTAAATTTTTTTTGGAGGCAATCAGGGTTAAGTGACTTGCCCAGGGTCACACAGCTGTTAAGTGTCCAAGACCGCATTTGAGTCAGATCCTACTGACTCTATCCATTGTGCCCCACTAGCTGCCTCTGCCCTGCCCCCCCCATTTACATTTTAATCCAGTTTACAGTCAGGAGTTTTTGGTGGTGTAAATTGGGCATGATATGGTGTGGGGTTTCAGGACCCCAAAATACCAAGATTCAGGGTGGAGTTATCTAGAAAGAATTCATGGACTCGAGCAGTCTTCCAGTCAAAAAATTTATTTTAATGCTAATATGGTGGGCAGAGCCCCTGTAGGGAACCCACAACTTAACACGAGTGATGCTAAAGCTTATATAGAAAAAGTTCAGTGAGTGGTGTGCCCGATATGCTAATTAGGTGGTGAGCATACAGTTTCTGTACCTTGGGCACAGGCATCATTCCCTACTGAAATGGCCTGGGCGGGGGACTTCTAAGGGGTCTCTCCATCTACGCCTGTAATGATAGCCTTGGGAGTTGACATAGATGGCTTGATGTCTGGATTGTATACAGTAACTGTGGGAATCTTTAATCAGTACATGGTAGCTCTGCTGGTACAAGATAGTCCTGTTCACACAAGGGGAATTCTACAGAGGTGAGCTTTTTCTTGTAACAGGGAGAGATAGTTTGCCTCACTGGGGCCCACTCATGAGTTATTACCAGAGATGGTGTCTTTGGGCTAGGGAGAGATGTGGTCCTAGGGCTGGGGATCAAGCATCCCATCAGGCACCTCTGTTCCAGGACACTCATATTTACTTGCTAGTCTTCAGTAATCATCTGTTTGGCTGACATGACAACAACCTCTATCTAGAAAGATGACTAGATCTAAGATGCCTCCAACATTAGAGCTCTTGTATTAAATTGAGAGAAGAAAAAAAGAATGTTCCACATTTGAGTCTAGTCCCATTAAGGCATGAGATGAAGTCACTGCGCCTTCTGAAACCTTCCTTCCTTCGCCTCCATGGGAGGTTCTGGCAGGAAGAGTGGGCTCGCTTGCCAAGGTTCCTCATTAGTGGTATTAGTTCACGTTTATTGAACATCTTGGCATGCTCCCTGTGAAGAGGATGTGGCACTTGCCACGAAGGTGTATAATTGAAACATCAGGAAAAAGAGACACGGGCCACAAATAGCCCAGGCCCTGGTTTCAATTTTCTTTTGTTTTCTTCTTTCTGATCCTTTTTTCAGCTGCTTCCATCTAGGTGGGGAGCTGCTAAAAATAGCCGTGCCCTGTCATTTATTTTTAATCTTAAAATCATCAGCTGTGTATTTTTGGTTCTTTTTGTTATTTGAGATGTGTTCACATGCCTGGAAGGCTTTCAGAATTAAGTCCTGGTAATGTCGTGGCTGTGGGCCTCAAAATGGAATGTCAATAGGAACCTTTTAGGAGAGAAAATGAAGATGGAACACTTTGCAGATGGGTGTGTTTCTGTGTATGAGCCATATTTCGTACATAATTGCATTCCCTATATTTTCTACATCCTCTTTCCTTAAAAAAATTTTTTTTATTGATACCTTTTGCTTTCACATCATCTTCATTTCCCAATATATCTCTCCAGCCTCAAAGAATAAAAAAGAAAAAGTTTGGGAGAAAACATCATCCAGGTGGTGATAATGTGTACAATATTCTCCTAGTGCCCACTTGGCATAACTTGCTCTTGACCTAAACTAAGTCTTTTGAGCATAAATGGTTTGTGTTTTTTTACCCTTATTCCTAGTGGAAAGTTTATGGAAATATATGGGAAAAATTGCCCGAGATGAGAAAGCTGTTGGGATCTGTTCTGCTGGAAGGAAGACTCTCACCAGTAAGGCGATGGTTCCCCAAAGGACTCTTCATAGAGCTGAGAGCTTAGCAGGATCTTGGAGGAGGGTCTTTTAACCTTTTAACCTTTAACCTTTTAACCTTTAAACCTTTGGTGTCAGACTCCATTAGAAATGGGAGCCATCAGGCCATATGTAAGGATCACCACTCATGAACATTATCTATGTTTTATTGTGTTTTTATTTATTTTATTAAACATTTCCCAACTATATTTTAATAGGTTTGGTGGCACTGGAGTGTTGGGCTGCAGTATGTCCACACTTTTGCTTTAAATCAAGCTAATTCATTGATTTCTCTGTCTCAAGAAATGTTCACATTCAAAAAGGGTTAGCTTAGAATGGGGGTGATTCTCGCTTTGCTTAGGCCAGTGTTTATCATCAGTCCTTGATACTCCGTCCATAGTGGGGAATAGTGAATAGAGTGGGAAAGCTGAGAAACTTGAAAAGTTTTTAAAAGTCAGGTCTTCACACAGTGACGTTTTATTTTTACCTGAAATATTGTGAATTCCCAGGACATTATGCAGAGCTATGTTCAGACAAAAGCACACACCCACATCTCAAAGCCTAACAGAAATCATTTTTCAGTGAGTCTGTCAGTGTCTTTCCCATAGCCCAGGTAGTCGAGAACTACTTGTATTATGCTGGAGAGGTAGGGGAAGCAGTAGTGGAAGGGGCGCTAGAATTGGACGGTGGAGACCTAGGTACAATTCCTGCTTCTTACAGTTGGTACATGTGACTGTAAGCAAGTTGTATTTATTTCTCAGTTTCCTCATCTGTAAAATGGCGACAGTATTATATACACTACCTACCTCAGAGCATTTGTGATTTAAGTGCTATAGAAATATGAGCCGCTCTCCTATTGCGAGAAAACTCATTTTAAATCATTAATTAATTTGAAATAGTTTGAAAATAGTCTTGTGAGAACCCCCAAACCACTAGCACAAATGTTGTTTAATGGGTTTTAGCTGGAAGAGGGGGCAGAAGGATTATTTATTATCCTCCAATTATCTATCCAAGTGTATTTCTTAGGTAACATTTTTCTGTGTAAAAGAAACAATTAGTGTTTAAATTTGGCGGGGGGTTAAATTTTAAGAAAAGGGCTTTTAGGTGTCTTCAGAAAGGGAAAGGGGAAAAGTCCTATAGACAAGAGTCCTAGCCAGAGGGCACAGATTTGTCACTTTCTAGAATTTTTCTATAAAACCAGTGTCGGCATCTGCCACTATCACATAGCCACTGTCACTGTGGCTAGTGTGGATATACCCTTCACAGATCTGTGATTTCATTAGAGTAGGCACACCTTCCACTGAATAGTAGACATTTAGTCTTTGTGAATTGCTATGGCCAAAAAAAAACAAAGACAAAACCAATCTGGTGACCCCAGGACAATAGGCCTCTGGGATCCTAGATTTTGGACTAGAAGGGACCTCGGAGTCGAGCAAATCCGAACATTCTGCAGAGGAGAAAACTGAGTCCCAGAGAGGTTAAGCGAGGTGCCTCAATCACACAGGGAGTGTTGGAGTATGCCTCCTTTGCCTAGGACATTTCTAGCTTTGTCATTCTCTCCAGTGCTGGTCATTTCTCTTGTGATTTGGTAGCATCTGCCACTGTTTTTGTTATAGTCGAGTCTGATTCTCAGTGACCCCTTTGGGCTTTTCTTGACAAAGATATCGGAGTGGTTTGCATTTCCTTCTACATCATTTTACAGATGAGGAAACTGAGGCAAACAGAGTTAAGCCACTTGCCCAGGGTCACACAGCTAGTAAGGTTCTGAGGCTGGATTTGAACTCAGGTCCTCTTGACTTCAGGCCTGGTGCTCCATCCACTGCATCACCTCGCTGCCCACCAGTGCTTTTTGACTTGGTAGCATAAGCATTGGAGTCACAAAGACCCTAATTCCCATCTCACCTCAGACACCAGTTGTGTGATCCTTGGTGAGTCACACAGCCTCTCAGTGTGTTTTCTCATCTGTAAAATGTGGATAATAATAGCATCCATGTCAGATGGTGGTTGGGAGGATTCTGTACTTTGTTGACCTTAAAGCCGTGTATAAAGGCTAGCTATTATCATGAATGACCTCTGCACCATTATTAGGCCCTAGAGGAGAACTTTGGTGGAAGGGTTGGAGTGTGCATGCATGTACAGTAGTGGGTTCAGAGAGAGCTGGTTTCAGAACCAGGAAGCCTTCCTTATGTGTGACTGTGAGCAAGTCACTTAACTTCCCAAGATTCTAGGCAACTTCCCGAGGACTATACAAATTGCAGAGAAGGTGCTGACTCGTTGATAAAGGGAATTCCCCTCACCTGGAATTTTTTGTATCAGTGAAATCACAGGCCCAGACCCTGCCCCTCCCAGTCTCAGAGTTATCTTTGGCTTTTGGATTCAATCTGTATCTTTTGGTTACCTTTTCTAAGTATTAGAGTATCAAATACTCAAAAGGTAATTCTTTTTTTTTTTTTTAAAGTATAGTGGTAAGTTTATATCACTGGATGTGTTCCAGTGGACATTAAAGGTACACATATCAGGAATATCAGAGAAGGTTTCTGTATGAGATGAGAGATTGGGTTAAATGTCCTTTAAAATCTCTTCTAACTCAAAAATTCTATGACTTTCTAAAACTTTCTTCATTAACATGAGCTGGCTTGGCCTAATAAACTAGTCTGCTAGATGGGTTGAATCTGGTATATGCTTAGTATTTGTTGTTGAGTCATTTCAATCAGGTTTGACTCTGTGTGACCCCATTTGGGGTTTTCTTGGCAAAGATACTGGAGTGCTTTGCCATTTCATTCTCTAGTTCCTTTTACAGATGAAAAAACTGAGGCAAACAGGGTTAAGTGACCAGTCATTCTTAATTGTATCCAACTCTTCAAGACCCCATTTGGGGTTTTCTTGGC
>CM053624.1:265690618-265754451 GCA_028646595.1 Phalanger gymnotis
ACCCCATTTGGGGTTTTCTTGGCAAAGATACTGGAGTGCTTTGCCATTTCATTCTCTAGTTCCTTTTACAGATGAAAAAACTGAGGCAAACAGGGTTAAGTGACCAGTCATTCTTAATTGTATCCAACTCTTCAAGACCCCATTTGGGGTTTTCTTGGCAGTGCTTTGCCATTTCATTCTCCAGTTCATTTTACTGATGTGGAAACTTAGTGGACTTTCTACAATTATTATACTAATATATTACATAGAAGCAGCAAGGTGGCACAGTAGATAGAGTTTAGGCCTTGGAGTCAGGCCAAATTTGGCCTGAGACACCTACTAGGTAGTTATGAGAACCAAATAAGACAATGTTTATAGAGTACTTCGCAAACCTCAAAATATACTGTTAATACTGTTACCATTACGTGAATAGGACTTTCCCATTTTAAAGCTCTTATATGATTCACTGAAATGTTCGTTTCATAAAACAGGTGTTATTGGCCACATTTTCATATGATGAAACTGAAGACTTAGCTAGTGTTAAGTGCCTTGTCAACAGTCATATAGCTAGCAAATAGCAGAATTAGAATTAGAAGCTGAGAGAAAGGACTGCACGATCCAGAATTCTTTCTAATGGATCTCTTTTTCTTGACTATCTTTTCATGCTTGTCTTGATTCTTGTGTTTGAAAGTCAAATTTTCTATTCAGCTCTGGTCTTTTCACTGAGAAAGCTTGAAAGTCTTCTATTTTATTGAAAATCCATATTTTGCCTTCAAAAGGTAATTCTAAGGGGCATCTAGGTGGCACAGTGGCTAGAATACAGGCCCTGCAGTCGGAAGGACCTGAGTTCAAATCCCACCTCAGATACTTACTAGCTGTGTGACCCTGGCCAAGTCATTTAATCTTGATTGCCTCTCCAAAAAACCAATCAAGCAAGAAAAATAATTTATTATAAATAGAAATAAGGCCAGAAGTTAACCTGTAATTAAAATGCCTGAGAATTAGGTTCAGGCTCTAATATTTGCAGGCTATGTGGGTATTTTCTGATTTTTTTTCCTTAGAGCAAAACGGAATAACCAAGACCTGTTTTATTCTCTCTCACATGTAAATAACAAAGGTGATGGGTGACCTAATAGACATGTTTGTCTTTAACTTTTGGTTTGTTTGCTGGCGCTTCATGAACATATTTTGCCCACACAGATTTTTATCGAGGTTGAGCTTATTCTCACAGATGATCCTTTGCTACTCTATAGAAGTTGGTGCAAAAACGCAATTTGGTCTCTATGTTGGTGTTTCTGCTTCTGCCTCCCCTGATCCCCAGGATGTAAGATGACCTTGGATAAGTCCTTTATCCGTTCTGGACCTCAGTTTCTTCATCTCATCTATAAAAAGAGCAGGTTGGACTGGAATCTGTGCTAAACTAACAGACTTGAATGCTTTAATGCAAAAATGGTGGAGAGGGAAATGGTGAAAAATATGTTGGACTTCTTGAAAAGTGAGAAACAGGGAAGCCAAGAGCAGCTAGGTGGTGCAGGGGATAGAGTGTTGGTCCTGGAGTCATTGAGACTCATCTTCCTGAGTTCAAATCTGGCCTCAGACACTTACTAGTTGTGTGACCCTGGCCAAGTCACTTCACCCTGTTTGCCTCAGTTTGCTCATCTGTAAAATAATCTGGAGAAGGAAATGGCAAACCACTCCAGTATCTCTGCCAAGAATATCCCAAATAGGGACAGAAAGAGTCAGACATGACTGAAAAAGAACTGAACAAAGGAAAGTTGAGAGCAGCATGGGTTTAAAATGTAAGCCCATTTGCAAATTTTTCAGATTTGGGCTTGGGGACCTTTAGAATCATATGATCCTAGAGCTAGAGCTGAGAGAAAGCTCATAGGCCATCTAGTCCAATTCCTTCATTTTTACAGATGAGGAAACTGAGTCTCAGTGAGCTGAAGTGCCTTTCCCAAAGTTATTCAGGTAGTGAGTGCCAGAAGTAATTTCAAACACAGTTTCTTTGACTTCAGTCACATTCTACCTTCCCACCCCCTTCCCTACCCTGCTATGCTGAGTATGTGTTGTACACCAAGTATACACCAAAATGTATAGGAGAATGGATGTAGAGAAATCTTCGTTCAGCCAGATCTTTCTGGGAGTGTGTAGGGATGAAATTGGAGGAAGGACAACAAATAGAAGAAAAGTGGGGGAAAAAATTTGTCAAGAAAAGCAACCTGGCAAAAGAGCCCTGTATTTGGAATCAGAAGATGTGGGTTGTAATCTCAGCCCTGCCATTTATAACCTGTGTGAACTGAGTGGACAAGTCTGTTCACCTTTTGGATCTGAGTTTCTTCATCTGTAAGATGAGAGGTTTTTTCTTAGCTGACTTCTAAGATCGCTTCTAACTTTAATAATATAATCCTTCCCCCTCCTCCCCACCCCATTTCTGCAACATCTTTTGTCTCCAAATCATTCTCACTGGTCCCACTGTTAACAGCCTCCTGGATGCTTATAGTAGCTTCCTAAGAGCTCACCTTCACCTTTTTTTTTTTTTTTTTTGCCATCCCCTTTGTATCATTGCCATTGAACTAATCTTTCATATGGTTACATCATTCTACCACGGTCTCTGAGCCCTTCTCTTGACCTATTCAATATTGACCTCTTTGGACTTCATGTAGCACTTTCTTCTGCATATCCTTAATGCACTTAAAATGCATTCATTTGTTTTAGGATTATCTGTGTATGTTTCACAGTCCTCTGCTTGGCTGTAAAATACACGAGGGCAGGGCTGAGTATCTAACCCCAGAAACTAACACATGCAAGGTGCTACATAAATGATCATTGAATCAACATTTCTAACAAGTTATCATCACTATTACAGTTACATTTTGATAAAGTAAAATAAAAAACTTAACAAAAAACATGCATTTGCTCCACATTCTCTCCTGAATCTGCCTTACTTTTGTGAAAAACCTTACATTTTGAAGTGGAATTTAACATAATGAAGATGCGTGGGAGTAAAGTAGTTGGCTTAAGGTCGGTCACCCTTAATCAATTTGATAGAAAGAAATCAATTGGGATATACGAGAGTGATTTCATAGTGGTAATTTTGTTTTTATTTTTTGTTTTGTTTTTTTTTCTTTTTATGGTATTTTTATTTTTTAATAACAATAATTGACATTTATATAATGCTTTAAAGTTGGTATAGTACTTTTAAAGACCTATTTGAGCTTCACTACAGTCAACAAGGTGTAGGTATTCTAGGTTCCCCTTTTACGGATGAGAATAAGTTGATGAGGTTAAGTGATTCACCTGTGGTTAACATAGCTAGCAAGTATCACGCAAGATGTGAACTCAGGTCTTTTGGATTCCATGTCCAGCACCCTGTCTGATATACCATGTTCCCTCTCTTGATTTTCTTTTTACAGTAAAAACACTCATGTATCTATATGTATGCATGTATATATATGCATATGTGTGCATACATACATGTATGTATATATGTATATGTGACTCATTATCTGTGTGTGTGTTAAAGAGGAAAGAGGGGAAAAGAGCAAAAGCTATTTATCCTTTAGTATCTTCAGATATTATCCACCTCCGTGTGGCTTTTTTTTTATCTCCAGTAGCCCTCCTAAGTGTTAGTATTCCGTAGCACTTAAGGTTCTTCTTTCAAAATGTGGTATTTAAAAAAAAACCCTTGCTAAAAATGATCCTATTTTCAAAACCACATGGTTGCTGAATCTTCTCACCTTCATTTGCTGTGTACACAGTATTTTGATGGTTCAACCTGTGTGTATTGCACCATTGGACAGTTTCAGTTTACAATCAGATATACAAAGCAAACTGCTTCTGAGCCCCGCCTTTCTATGAACAGAGCAGCTGGAAAATAATGAAGTGATAAAGCTGAAGTCACAGAACATTCTGACCATTAAGTAACTTTGCTTTTAACAAACTAGAACACTTTTGTTAAGTGAGATGCTCTATCTGAGGCCTAGACAGTTCAAATTAAAAATGGTAAGATGTTAAGCTGGAAGCGACGTTCAGGATTCCCTAGTCTGTCCTGCCATTTTAGAGAAATGGAGATATGGCGGGGTGTGGCCTCATAAGCCACCTCATTGTGCCCATTGGGAAGAGAGAAAAGTGGGACCCAGTGAGGATGTGGTGTATAAAGGGCATTGCATGGGTGTGAGTCCTGAGGACCTAGGTTTACTTCCTGGGTCTACCCTTATTACCTGTGTGAACTCATGTAAACGACTGAACCTCCTAGTTTCCTTATCTGTACAATGAAGGAATTGGACTAAGTGAGACTCTGGGGAGCTGTTAAGGAGCCTTCCCAGCTTTGAAAACCCAGATGTTGGTGCTTCTTTCTCTAGTAACTATGTACGTACAGTTGGATCTGTCTGTTGATCTGTGCTAATTTCTCAGATGGAAGCCCTGTCTGTTGATCTGTGCTATTTTGTGCTTGTAATTTCTGTTTGTAATCTCTGTTTGTGTTTCCTCTGAAGTTAAGGGTACTTTTCCCCTGAACTAAGTGAATGATATACATGTTTAAGTAAAGTAAGATTGTTGACCCCTTTAAAGTTGCTTTTCTTTAGAAAAGTAGATCAAAGAACCTGTGCTAGCAACCCTCCTGGGTATGCTGTTACAACCTAATCTCTATCTTCACCACAAACTCCACTTTTTCTTCCTACTCCCATGAAAATCTCAACCTTGTATAATCAGATCAACTTTACACTCATTTTTACCCACCTTTGAATTTTTTGCACCCTTGTCCAGTTCCTATTTATTGCTTTCTGAACCCCACCCTAATCTCTCTCTCTCTTTCTCTCTCTTACTCTCTCTCATATAGCTTTAAAAATTTTTTTCACTTCCAAATTCTCTCCCTCCTTCTGCCCTCTCTCTCACCCAGTGAGAAGGCAAGAAAACCAAAACCTATTACAAAAATGTATAGTCATTCAAAACAAATGTGTACATTAGCCATTCCTTTTCCCTCCCCCCAAAAAGAAGGAAAGATAGATAAAGGAGAAAAAAAAATGTGACGCTGATCTTCCTACTTGTCCCACCAGTTCTTCTCTGCTCCCTTTTCAGAACCGTCATCCATGGTTTGCCCCTTATATCTATCCCAAGCCTCTGTGCTATATGCCCTCTTCTATTCTCTCTGCATACTTTCTTACTGATCTCATCAGTTCCCATGACGTTAAACCCTTAGTGTCATGCACATGATCTCCATATCTTCATAACTAGTCCTAATCTCTAGTCCTGTATCTCCAACTGCCACCTGGACATCTCCACCTGAATGTTCCCTAGACATTTCAAACTCACGTCCACAGTAGAACTTATAAGCATCAGCCTTAAACTTCCCAATTTCTGTCAAGAACACAGCCAGACTTCTAGAAACCCAGGTTTGTAATTTAGGGGTCATCCTTGACGATTCACTCTCACTGAAATTCCATATCCAATCACTTGCCAAGTCTTAAGGATTTCTACCCCCTCAAGAGTTCCCACATTCATTCCCTTCTTTGTACTTATACCATAAGCACCCTGGTCCAGGCCCTCATTAATTCTCACATTGACTATTAAAATCAAATACGTACCTATTGGTCTCTCCATATTTATTCTTGCCTCCTTTCAATCTAGCCTCCCTACAGCTGCCAAATGGACATTTCTTTTTCTTAGTATTTTACTTTTCCCTAGTTATGTGTAAAAACAATTTTCAACATTTGTTTTTGAAACTTTGAGTTCCAAAATCTCTCCCATCCTCCTTCCCTATCCCCCCTCATTGAGAAGGCAATCAATTTGATACAGGTCATACCTGAAGTCATGCAAAACATACCCATAATAGTCATGTTAAGAAAGAAAAAAATAGACAAAAAAACTGAAGAAAAATAACTAAAGTAAAAAAAAAAAAAAGAAAAAACTATGGTTCAATCTATATTCAGACACCATCAGTTCTTTCTCCGGAATGGATAGCATTTTTCATAAGTCCTTCAGAATTGTCTTAGATTGTCGTGTTGCTGAGAATAGCTAAGTCAGCATCTTGCAATATAGCTGTTCCTTTGTACACAGTACATTTTACTTTGCATTTAACCCATGCAAGTCTTTCCAGGTTTCTCTGAGAGCATCCTGCTCATCATTTCTTACAGTACAATAGTATTCCATCATAATCATACACCACAACCTGTTCAGCCATTCCCCAATTGATGGGCGTCCCCTCAGTTTCTTATTCTTTACCCCCAGAAAAGAGCTGCTATCAGTATTTTTGTACATCTAGGTCATTTTCAAATGGACATTTCTAAAGCACATATGTGACCATGTCACTCCTGTGCCCAAGAAGATTTAGTGTCTCTCACTGCCATTAGGATGGATTGTAGACTCCTCTGTCTTTTAAGCCATTCGCTTTCTTGCTCCAGCTTCTCTTTCTAGGCCAATTACATATTATTCCCCCTTATGAAGTGTATTCCAGCCACACTGGCTTATTTGTTTTTCCACAGCTTTGCACAGGCTGCCCCACACACCTTCAGTGCTTTCTGTCTGCCTGCCTGCCTGCCTGCCTCTCCTCCCAAAGCACTTTTGTATATATCTTGTATTTACTTATCTGTATATACATTGTATCTCATCAGAACAATGTAAGCTCCTCAAAAGCAGGAAAACTATCACTTTCATATTTGTATCCCCAGCACCTGGCACATAGTAGGTGCTTAATAAATGCCTGTGTTTCGATCAGTTGATTGGGTGGGCCACCTAGTAAGAGCTAGAAATAACTTGGTGGACAACTTTTGTGATTCATTGTTATCCGTATTATATTAAGAGAATTTAAAGGAAGCATCTAATGTATTGAGTGGTCTTCATGTAATGAATTTATACGAGGACATGGACAAGTGTTGCACAGAATGGGCAGATAAGGATGAGTTTTGGTCTGTGCTTTGGGAAGTTTTACCCAAATTGATGAGATCACAGATTTCTTGAAGTAATACATTTAAATAGAGTGGGGGTGGGAATTGAAGGTGATTGAGGGCACAGGAATGTGACCTGACCCCCCTATAAACCTTTGGGGAGAGGGACATTCCCCCCCCTTTTTTTGTCTTTGTGTGTGGTCAGTATAGTACCCAGTAGGTGCTTAATAAATGCTTGTAGACATAAGCTGAATTATATTATGGATCCCTGCAGTGCGTGAGAAGGCCTTTTCATTGTGCTTCATTTCTGATTTCCCTTTGCCTCACTGCTTTCTTACCACAAAATATCATTGTGCTTTTATGGGAATGCTGGGAGTTTGAAAGGTAGCCTTGCTGTTCCCTTAAAACCAACTTTGTCATTCTCTTAGGTTCTCTTGAAACCCAGTCCACTTCTGTTCTTCCACCTCCTACTCACCTCTTTTAAAAAAAAATTAAAAATACATCTAAAAGAACATTACAATTTACAAATTTATGGTTTAAATACATTATCTCAGTTGATAATTACAGTACCCCTGTGAGGGCAAGTAGTGCTTTTCCAGGACAGAGAACTGAGGATCAGAGACTTTAAGTAAACAGTCTGGTTTAAACTCTTTCCTGTCTACCGAGCAGTCCGACAGCAGGCACCACGATTCAGTGAATGGAGTCCGCTGGATCTGTGGTCAGAGAATCTGGGTTAGAATTCATTCTGCAGATGAGACGACTAAATTTGTAGTTCCCTATCAGGATTACTTACATTGAGATAGGCAGTCAATCAAAAAAGTTTTATTAAGGACCTAGGATAGCACGAAGCATTGTAACAATTCACTCATTGGTGCTGACGCCAGGCACTCCGCTAGGTGCGGAGGATACAAAGACATAAATTCCTGCCCTCTGGAAGATTCCATTTTACAGAGAGAGACAGCACATACATAGAAAAGCATATACAAAAGACGGAGAGTTGGCAAACTGTCTATGGAAGGGAAAAGACTGTGCATTAATTGATCCAAAAAAATAACGTTGTGGTTTGGCGGTTTTTGTTTAGTCACGTCCAACTCTTCATGACGCCATGGACCTTGGCATGCCAGGCCCTTAGATCCTCTGCTATCGCTCAAAGTCTGTCCAAGTTCATGTTCATTGTTTCCATATAGCTATCCATCTCATCCTCTGCTGTCCCCTTTTTCATTCAATCTTTCACCAACATCGGTCTTTTTCCAATGAGTCCTGCCTTCTCATTATGTGGCTGAAATATCTAAGCTTCTGCTTCAGTATTTGACCTTCCAGTAGCAGCCCTAATTAATTTCTCTAAGAATTGGCTGATTTGACCTTCTTGCTAAGTTTTCTCCAACATCACAATTTGAAAACATCAGTTCTGCAGGGCTCAGCTTTCCTTATAGTCCGGCTCTCACAGCCGTACGTTGCTACTGGAAAAACCATAGCTCTGACTCTATGGACCTTTGTTGGCAAGGTGATGATGTCTCTGCTCTTATTAAATCATCAGCATTAGGCATGGAGGGACTTTGATCTCCATTAGTAGAGAGAGTACCTAATGCCGATGAATATTTTTTAGAATATTGAAGTAAGAAGTATTATTTGCATATTCCTTGGAAGTAAAGGTTTTAATGTTTACATGGACCAATTGAGAGGACCCATTTGATGGAATTATTTATCTGTTCTTTTTCCTTTTATTTCTTCCTGTACTTTGGAAGTTATAGAATGGAGTGTGCAGAGCATGCAATCCTCACTTGGCTCGGGGCCATGGAAGTGGAGGGTTGGGCCCATACTCAGGACTGTTGGATTCTTGCCTCTCTGTGGTCTGTTGAGTAATCCTAGGTAGTCTGTATACCAGCTGCCAAGGTTATAAGACCACACTGGGCAAATGTCACTTATGCTTTTATTTGTGAATGGGTGTGTGTTTGCATATGGGTGCTTTGAGCTTGAATGACAGAGAGGGAAGGATCTATTTACCCTTTTCTCAGGTTACAAGAATGGCAGGTGGAAAGTAGTTCCTGAAATGCCCCCCACCCTTTTGTGCAGATACTGCCTTCATTTTAATAAAGACTCTACTTGAATGGGAGCCTAGTACCAGTGACAGCTGCTTTGTGTATGATTTGGGGATTACTGGTAGAAATGACTGTCTTCTCCTGTTCCGTTCAATGTGTTCTTTTCCTTAATGTTGCCATGGGGGAGAATTTTCATGTTGGCTTTATTTTCTTTTCAGGCACTTTTAGTAAATAACATCACCGAAAGTGAGAAACTCATCAGGAGCCTGAAAGGTATTTATTTCTTCTACCATTTGCCTTGAGCCAGAATTAAGACTGTCCAACAGAGACCAGCCTTTCCTCTTGCGATTTTTGGGGGAGTATTAGTGCTGCCATAAGGCTTGGATTTTTTTTTCCTTTGGAATATCCTCATGTGAAATATTCTGTCCCAGTTGAATTTAATATATACTTAAAAAGAAAAACAACCCACTCACCAAAGAGATTTGTAGTATTGCATACTTTTTTTTGTTCTACTATGTTATATAGAAATGCCCATTTTATTTGATATTTAAGTTCACGATTAAAATTTTTTTTAAAGTTTTGTCCTTTTGTCTCCAGAAATCATCTGGATGCATTAAAAATTCTACGTATTTTAGCTAGTAGAAACTGAGATGAATCCAATCAGCATCACAATGAAAATCTGTGGATCCAATTATTAGCTGTTTATTTAGTTGGTGACCTTAGCAAATCACTTAAAACTCTCTGGGCCTCAGTTTTATCATCTGTAGAAAGAAGAGGCTGGACAAGATGGCCTTTAAGACCCCTTTCAGATCTGAATCTATGACCTTATTGACAGGAAATTTAGAATCAAGAGTATCATAAGCTGAAGAGACATGACCATCCCATAATGTGAAGGGAGGCATGCCAGTGTTGATAATTGGGCTGCAGTGTTTCTATTCAATAAAATATAATATTATTTGTACTGGTCTGAGCTGATATCAATGCTTGTACATTTATAGCAGAAAGATCACCTGATTTTAGATTTGGAAAATATGGTCATTGTATGTGCTGTTTATTTTTATGAATTAGTGAAAGAAAACAAATGCTTTTCCTTTCACTTACTAACTGTGTGACCTTGAACAAGACACTTAACCTCTCTGTGACTCATTTTCCTCTTCTGTACAGTGAATGGAATTGGATAGTGGCTTCTAAATATCCTTCTAACTCTAAATCTGTGACTGACTAAGTATACATCTTAAAGAGGAATTCAGGCCTCCTGCTTATGGACCATTTTCTGTTTTTTAATCACAGTTTAAGTGGAATATCCTGAACACAAATTATCTTCCTTCTTATTCAATAAGAATTCTTGTTCTTGTAGGCCCATCTCTCTGTTGCTTTAATTAAATTCTGCTATTTGTAATTAGTTTTTCTCATGGCTCTTGATGTAATTATAAGGAAATGCATGCATCAAAGGCCTTACACTTGCTATACGGGCTTACAGTTGCTGCTGGGTGCTCTTCATTTGAGCTGGAAAAGACCTTAGAGATTTTGAGATCATAGTTCTGGAACTAAAAGGAACTTCAATAGGCCATGGTAGATTAAGTCCCACATTTTACAGATGAGAAAACTGAGGCCAAAGGTAATCAAGTAACTTGCCCAAGGTCTTATACATAAGAACCATCAAAGATAGGGTTTGACCCCTGGTTGACTAGATTAAGCAATCTAAAGTCTCTATTTTATAGAAGAAGAAACTGAGAGAACAGAATTGTAAAGACCTGCCTGGGTCATACTTCTAAGAATCCACAGCAGCTGAGAGTGGAAAAGTCATGAGGAAGTTTCATGGTCATGTAGTAGTATGGTAGAAAGCATGTTGGAGGGAGACCCAGAAGACCTGGTTTCTTGTCCCAGCTCTTCTCCTAATTATCTGTGCCCTGGGGCAAGTCAGATCATCCCTCTAGGCCTTAGTTTTCTCATCTATAAATTGAGATTGTTGGACCAGTTGACCTCAAGAGTCCCTTCTAGCTCTAACAACATTTTACAGTGCCAGCACTTTAGTCTGGAGTGCAGGACTCTGTACCTTATCATTCTTTAATCTATCTGTCTTTGTAGTCCCCAAGATCATCACAGTGCCTTGCATACAGGAGACATTTATAAGATATATAGGACGTCGACTTGAGCTGGAAAGGTCTTTTAAGGGTCATAGAGGCCAGCTCCCTCATTACAGATGGGGAAACTGAGGCCAGAGGAGTCACATGATTTGCCAGCCAGCACAATTTGAATCTTCTTGACTCCAAGTCCAGTGCTCTGACCAGCCCACCACCTCTCATGTGATTCTTTTTTTTAAAAAAAAAATTTGATGTATTTATTTTAAGTTCTCAACATTCACTTCCATAAGTTTTTGAATTCTCTCCCCCTTCCTCCCAAAGACAGTATGCAATCCAACGTGGGCTCTACACATACATTCCTACTAAACACACCTTCATATTAGTCATGTTGCATAGAAGAACTCTAATGAATAGGAGAAGTCCATTCTTCTTATGCCGGCATGTTGCCTCTGCTATTCCTCCCTTGGAGCAGTGTGGCTTCTCTTCTGTAGAGCTGTTGTCACAAGCAAAGCCTCTGGAGAATGGGGCGAGGACAGGTGATCAATTTCTTTAAAGGAAACATGCTGGCTTCTACGTAAGATTGTTGGGTGAATGACCCAGAACCTGAGAAAAACTTGGATTTAAATAAGTTGGCTTGTTGCTGTCTTTTGTGCTCCAAGAGGACCAAAATGGCATCACTATGTCAGGGTCAATTGAAATTAGTAAAAGGAGATTTATTTATTTAAATACTCACCTGCATTTTAATAAGTGTGTTAGATATATTTATCTGTTTAAATAAGAATAGCTTACATAAGAATATTTTAATATTTCAGTAAGTAGGAGGAGAATAGCTCCAATAACTTGTGGTAGTCCTCTTTGTGGAGATTGTAGCTTCTTTGGCACAGTAATGATAAGATGAGAACAACAAAACAGCTGCCGGCATTCCTGTAACTCTTCTAAGGTTTGCAAAGGTTTTCATGTTATCTTTGTGAAGAAGGTAGGTGCTGATATTATCCCCATTTTACAGATGGAGGAAACAGAGAGGTTAAGTGACTTGCCTAGGGTCCTACAGCTCCAAAGTGTCTGAGGTGGGATTCAAACTTGACTCTTCTTAACTCCGAGTCCAGTGTTTTACCTGCTGTCCTACCTAGCCTAGCCAAATCCATTTAAGGAGGAGGGGCAGCTAGGTGGCAAAGTGAGTAGAGCACCGGCCCCGGGGGCAGGAGGACCTGAGTTTAAATCTGGCCGCAGACACTTGACACACTTACTAGCTGTGTGACCTTGGGCAAGTCACTTAACCCCAATTGTCTTGCCTTCCCACCTCCAAAAAAAAAAAAAGAATACCTGGAGGAGAAGTTCAGCTTGGGGTGGGGAAGGAGTGTGGGATTCAAGTTCTGGGGTACAATCTCACTTCCTCCATCCTATGTGGCTGCTTTGCCTTGAAGTTTCCTTATGTGCTTTAGACTTGGCAGGACTAGAAGGGGCGGACAAAGGGATTTGGAAAAGAACTGGGATCTTTCTAAAAAATGACCTGAATGAAAAATAGGTGCCGGATTCCATCCTCCAAAAGCAGGAACCCTCAGGAATTCAGCGATTAAATGTGGCAAATAGAGATGGCCGGGGTGGGCAGGAAGTGGGACTGTCGTCTGCCTTGTCGTCTTTTGCTTGCTGTGCTGCTTACTGTTTTTCCCTCCTCTTCACTTCCCACATTTGTACCTTGCTGTTGGGGTACCGCTGTTTTTCCTTCTCTTGTGCCTTTGTGTGTTTGTTGCCTGGGACCTGGGATCTTTTAGTCATTACTATTCTTGGTTCTTGGCACAGAACATTTGCAAGACTTACAGAAGAACTATGGCAGACTCCAGCAGGAGGTGTTTCAGTTTCAGAAGAACCAGACCAACCTGGAGAGGAAATTCTCCTATGATCTGTAAGTGGATTTATCAAATGCAGCACGGTCGCTGTTGGAAATCCAGAAGCATTTTTTGAAAAGTCACAGGACAGAGGGAGAAACTGCCAGTGTGGTCTTATCAACTCATTTGGTTATAGCAATAGCTAGACTGCAGAAAGATATTGTATTTTTTTATTTTGTTTTGTTTTGGTGAGAGGAGTGACGAGGAAATTGGGAAAGGAAGGTATTTTATATTAACACAACATGGAAAACAGACACAGATAAATGATGTCCCAAGGTCACATGGCTAATCAATGACCTAGACAGAACCAGGTCTCTGTTCTAGAAACTTGGGTTTCTGGGTAATTAGTCTTGACTTATTTTAGAACATAATGAATTTTTAGTCCATGAAATAGTTACACACTAATAACATCATTTAATAGTTTCAGACACTTATATTGACCTACCTTAAGTGTTATCTTCGTACAAAAGTGCCTACAGACAAGAGGAAACACCTAAGTTGTGTTAAAGAAAAATGTATTTAAATTATAAATAACAACAGAAAGGATTTTGTAAATGTGCAAGGTAAAGAATAAAAATTTACACAAACTATTGTTTCACAAAGTTGAACCAAGTGAATCAAACAAAAATTTTTTCCCCCTTAACCTCTCCAGGTCTATCTGAAGTTTTACAACCTTTGGCTTTGTTTTCTGTGCCTTCCTCTTTCCCACCCTGCTCAGTTCTCATTCTCCTGCCTTCATTAAAGCATACTGAGTTTTGATAGGTAGATAATTCTAAGTTCATCGCTTATGCTTAGTTTTAGAAACTTTTTATTGTGATATTTTTGATTTATTTGCCTTGAGAAATCTGCTGGGATCTTGATTACTTTTTCTGGGTGAGTGAATTATACATTTTTTTCTCTAATTACTGTTATATAGTTCTGGACTCAGAAAAGCTACACCTCGGTTTAAGGTAGCCTCAGCTTCTGTCCAGTGTATTCTGTCTTAGACCAAACCAGATTTGACATGTAAAATCAGTAAAAGATTTTTAATAAAACAGAATAGTAAGATAAATAATAAGGAAAAATTCCTTCATACACACAAGGACACAGTCTACCATAGATCCCCATGCTGCTAGTAGAAGAGATAACATCTATAACCTTGGATGACTTCGTGTTCCATGGGCTGCTCTTCTGACACATCTCTTTGATTCTACAGCTGATACTTGGGCCCACCTCCAGTTGTCCTGATCTGTATCTGGCCACTGGAACCAGATGGCTCTGGGGGAGAAAGTGAGGCTGGTGACTTTGCACAGCCTTCCCTCACTTAAATCAAATTCACTTGCAAGTCATGGCATCACCTTCCTGATGTCATGGTCCTCTTCGAGAATTAAGGACAAACCACACAACTGCCACTCGATGCTTAGCTGGGCTGCTTCTTCCTATCATCTGTTGATGATATTGTCTCAGAACTATATCTATGAGGCAGATCTTCCCATTCAAGGATTCTTTTATAGCTCTTTTGTTACCCAGCCCATAGTCTTAGGTCTGCTTCAGCTTTGTTGTGAGTCAGTCATAGCTGCCTCTAACCAGCATAGCAAGAGTCCCTCCGGTTAAATCAGTTTTCTCTTTCTTTCTTTTTCCTTTCCTCCCTTCTTTCTTTCCTTCCTTCCTTCTCCACTCATCTGGAACTCTCCCAAGCTCACTAGATATTTGAGTTTGGATGAATACATTCCTTTCCCTTTCCATCACATCCCTAAGCAGTTAGTGCCAGGGCCAAGCATATTATCCTAGCGCTTTGCTTAACAGTATTGAAGCAGTAGGGTAGAGCTGGAGATCTTTGTTCTCATGCTCCTGTAGCTTCAACCAATTTGCTGTACCCTTTTGAGTTAAGTTGCTATAAGGTATCTAGGTATGATAAATCTTGAGTTCTTCATTTTCTGGATCCTGTCTATTATTTTTATTTATACTTCACTGGGTTGTTGTTTGACCACTTTTGGGACATTTTATTTGATTCCTGTAATGTAATGTTCAGGTTCTTTTGTTTTTCCAAAATTTTTAGGATATGAGAAACTCTGAAACTGCTGCATCAGAGTCCAAATCTGTTCCCCGGGTCTACATATTTTCCAGTAATTTGGATAACTTGGCTATCAGTGATTTTTTTGACCTGCTCCCTGTTTTTACCTATTCTGCATTCTGTGAAGTTCTGTTTAATAATTTTTAAATTGTTCTCACCTCCCTACCCCCATTTTTTGGCATCATTTAATTCTAATTTCTTCCTATGATCTTTATTGGGCTTATCATTTACCTCTTATTGGACTTAGGATTTTCTTATTAGTACCAGTTCTTGCTCGGCTTCTTTGAGTGTGTTCCTTATCCATTGGAGGACATCTCTTGGCACATCTTGCATGGTTTCTTTTTCTGTCTTTGTTGCTTTCAGTTCTTTAGCTTATTTAGTTGTTCTGTAGCATTTTGAATTGTATTGGTGCGTTTTCTCTCTTTTTTTTGTGTGTGCTTCTTACTTGATGTGTGTGTTCCAGACATTTCTCTTGTCTTTTTTTTTTTTTTTTGTGGTCTGTGTGAAAAGTAACCTGCTGCCTAGGTTGCTGTCATGCCATCTTGGATCAGTATTATGTTTTCAAGGTGGATTTCATAGTTAAAATAGAGAAGTACATAAACTTATCTAATCTCATTCCTTAATGACAGGGTTGTTTGTTTCTGTTTTTGTACTTTTCTTTTGGCCCATTTCCCCCTAAAGGAATCAGTGCATCAACCAGATGAAAGAGTTGAAGGAACAGTGTGAGGAGAGGATAGAAGAAGTCACGAAAAAAGGGAACGAAGCTACAGCATCCAGAAACCTCAGTGAAAAAAATGATCCAAAGAGTCCGGTGAGTAAGGACCTCATTTGTCATGACCTTGATGAATATTTACTGTTGGCATTGTCTTCCTTCTTTTGTTTTTTGTTTTTTTTTTCATTTCTTCACTTCCCTGTTAACTACAGCAGCCCTGTCCCTGCCCTTTCCTGAATATTTGGCAGATCCTGAACTATCTCTGGCCTGTTCTGGTTAGTTTGCTACCTTGGGTACTAGATCAAGGGAACCCAGCCTTTTTCTAGTTTCTGCCATTTGACAGATACGTTTGCAGCATGGTGAGGCAGAAAGAGCTCTGGTTTTGGAATTAGAAGACCTGATTTCAGCTCTCTGTCTGGCTGCTTACTAGCTGTGTGACTCTGGACAAGTCACTTAGTCAGCTTTTGTTTGTTTTTTGTTTTGTTTTTGGCAGGGCAATTGCCCAAAGTCACACAGCTAGTACATGTGTCAAATGTCTGAGGCTGGATTTGAACTCAGGTCCTCCTGACTCCAAGACTGGTGCTCTACTCACTGCGCCACCTAGCTGCCCCCTTAATCAGCTTTTATTAAGCACCAACTGTGTTCCAGGCACTGCTGTGCTAAGCGCTGGAGATGCATAGAAAGGCAAAAGACAGTCCTTGCTCTCAAGGAGTTCACAGTCTAATGGGGGACACAACATGCAAAGCACTATGTACAGATCAGATACACAGAGGATAAATCCGAGATCATCAGCAGTAGGAACCCACTAATATCAAGGGGGACTAGGAAAGGTTCCTGTGGAAGGTAGAATTTGAGCCGGGACTTGAAGGAAGCCGGGGAAAGCAGGGGGGAGAGAGGAGGAGGGGAGGGCATTTGAAGCATGGGAGCCGGTACAAACACACAAACGAGGATGGAGTGTCTTGCTCAAGGAAAAGCAGGGATGCTGCCTTCGCTGGGTTGCAGACTCCATGGTGGGATTTAAGGTGGAAGAAGATTGGAAATGTTGTGGGGAGGGGGAACAGGTTATGAAGGTCCTTGAATGCCAAACAGAATTTAATATTTGGTCCTGGAGATCATAAGGAACCACTCCGGTTTACTGAATGGGGGAATGACAGTTAGACCTGCACTTTAGGAAGATCACTGACAGAGGAGGAATGGCGGGTAGACCTCAGGAGGGAGAGACTTAGAGCAGGCAGACCAACCAGAAGGCCATTGTAGCAGTCAAGGTGTAAGATGATGAGGACCAAGGTGGTGCCAGTGTCAGAGGAGAGACAAGAGCTTATGACCGAGATGTTATGAAGGTGAAATTGTCTGGCCTTGTCAACAGATTGGATGTGGGGCGTGGCAGAGGCTGGGGAGTCAAGGGTGACTTCGTGTTGGCTGGAAGACTGGAAGGATGGTGGCACCTGTAGAAAAGTCTGGAAGATTTGGAAGAAAAATGAGTTCAGTTTTGGACATGTTAATGTTATGATGTTTGTGGATCATCCAGTTTGAGAAATCCAGTAGGCAGTTGTTGATGTGAGACTGGAAGTCAAGGCAGAGAGGTCCCAGTATTTAACTTTCCTGGGACTCAGTTTCTTCATCTCTAAAAAAATGAGAGTTGCATTAGTTTGATATCATATATGAATCTTAACTTATCAGTGAAGGAGGACCTGTGCTGTGAGCAAAAATGAGGTGTGAGATATGGTGACAGTAATAAAGCTTCAAAGGCTCATAAGCTTGCAAGAAGGTGATGGATGGTGTTTAGCAGAAACAAGAATTATCTAAAACTTTAAAAAAAATTTACATTGTGTAATCCTTCCATCAAATCCAAGTGCCATCAAACCTATATCTGGAGTGACCTGAATTTTGTCTAGTGCAGAATGTTTCCAAGTTTCTAATATAGTTAGATTTTCCTTCTACTCTGATTTCATAGGTTCATAGAAGTAGAGCTGGAGAGACCTCAGAAGCCATCTAGTCCAACCTTTTTCATTTTATTGATGAAGAAACTGAGGCCCACTCAGGGAGGTGAAGTGAGCAGAGGTTAGATAGTGAGAGTCAGAGGTGATATTTGGACCCAGAGCTCCTCCCACCACACCCTGCGGCTGGGCTGTTTCATCGCCATCATTCTCTTTGTGTTTCTGGCCCCAAAACACATTCTAGCTGCACCAGTGAGATGTTATCTCCTCTTTGAAGCCATTCCCTTAAGTAGTGATTTGTGAATGATTAGAAAATATTTCTTGCTTAATTCATTTTTTACCCTACAGGAAGGCAAATTGCTCTTCAAAAACAGGAACAAAATGACCAAGTGGATTGGTCAATTCTGATAGAAATCAAAGCCTATAATAACTGAGGTAGCAATATAGTTCTTTTGGGCTGTTGGAATTTTCGTTGTGTTGAATAGCTTTTGGAATATGTTGGCTATTTTTCATATGGAAACGGGGTTTTGTTATATAAATTGTACTTATTCAGATAGCTGGTTTATAAGCCCTCTGTCTTATATGACTCACAAGTTAATACCATCCAGTTCTTTGGGGGTGTCAGAATTAAGGCCCATTTTTCTTTTGTTTCTGAAGGACCTTGTTGTTCTTGATTCTTGATAACTCCCGTTGTTATCATGGTACAGTTTTATGTTGACATGTGATAGACCCTTAGAAACAAGGGTTGAAAATGACCTTAACTGTTATTCAGTCTAACTCTTCCCAAAAGCATAAATCTTTTCTACAGTTTTCTTGAAAATTCTGAGGAGGGAGAATTAGTTGCTGGGTCCCTCACACGAAAAGTGCCTTGTGCAGGAGTGGAAACCTGTGTCCTCGAGGCCACATGTTGTGGCCCTGTAGGTCCTCAAGTGTGGCCTTTTGACTGAGTCCAAACTTCACAGGACAAATCCTTTTCACACTTGAGGATTTGGCTGTTTACTTTATATATCTTTTGTTTTTGCTTAAGTGTATACATGTTTCCATAAATACATTGTACATTCCTTAAGGGCAGGGATTGTTTAATTCTGTCTTTGCATCCTTAGGTGTCTCAGCCATAGTACCTGGTATGCAGTAGTTTAATGAATGCTTAATAATAAATGTAATTTATGTGGCTGTGGGTGTTTTAGCAAACTGCCATCAATCAGCCAGAGCCCAAGCAACGTGAATTGGAGCCGAAGGAGGTCGGAGTGCAGCAGGGAAAAGGAAATACAGTTCCTGAAGGATCCGTCTCTCCTTCTCAGAAGACCCCAAGTGTGATGAAACAAGAAGAAAAAGGAGGTAAATTGGATCTAAGCAATTAGGTCTCTCATAACCCCGTTCAGTTAAAAACAAACACAAGTCCCAACAACTACGTGGAAAGAAACTAGGGCATAGTTCTGTGGTTCAGGCTCATGTCTCCATGGTTTGCAGGGTGGTTTCCTCTTTGTTTTGTCATCTCTTCCCATAAGCCATCAGTGAAAAAGGGCAACTTATTCTTGAAAACGTTGCCTTGGGGATGGATTAGGAGCAGGTTGTGTCTTTATCAGGCCACAAACGTGACTGATGATCACTTTGGGCATAAATCTTCTTAGGTTTCAATTAGGATCTCAAAGATTAATGGAGCTCCATTGATTGGGTCCATGACTATTATAGAAGAGTATTGCACTCTGAAAGAGCAGTGGATCTGAAGAATTCCTAGAAACATAAGGAAGCTTATATGAATTGATCCAGAGTAAAGTCAGCAGAACCAGATATCTAGTATGTATAATGACCACAATAGTGTAGGTAGAAAGAATAGAATATGAAATTGAACATGATGGAGTTCTAATAACCAAATGTGGACAGAAAGGAGAGTTGAGAAAATGCACTTCTCTCCTTTCTTTGTAGACATGGGAGACTATGGATGTGGAACATTATGTATGTTCCACAGACTCCCTTCATATATTGGTTAGTTTTGTCAGACTGCTTCCTCCCCCTGCCTACTCCAACCTTTTTTTCTTTATTGTTTGTTCCAAAGGATGGTTCCATTGTGTGTGTGGGGGGGGGGGTGAGAAAGAGATACATTCAGAAGTGAGGGTGATTTAAAAAAAGAAAGTATCAATAAATTTTTAAATTGTAAAAAAAGATTAATGGGGCCATTAGGAAAAAAAAAATTAATGTGGCCAATCTGTTCCCTAGAATTGACTTACTTCTAGGTGGCTATTCCCTGGTAGTTCCCAAATGTATTTTCTCAGTTGTAAAGGATTGGGGAAAAAAAAGAACAAAACACAAAACTGGCTAAGATGGTCACCCTTGGCTTCCCTTGTGAGGTGACCACAAGACCAAACAGTTCTCCAAAACTAACATCGGAAAAATCCAATGACCAAAAAAGGGTATGGCTTATCTTCCTTTTCCTCTCCCTCTGGCTGTGTGGAAAGCACACACTTCATGTAATGTAAAGAGTTCCCCATTCTGAGCTTACTGGGAGTGCTTTACAGGTTGAAGGAGGCAGGATTTGTCTTTTGAGCATTTGTGATAATTTGTCTTACAAGTAAATTGTGTTCTTTCTGCAGAGGAGACCAATGACATCTTGACTCCTAGTGAAGAGGAGGCTCAGAGGGAGAACCAGGGAGGTGAGCTTCTGCCTCTAGAGCCAGGCAGAGAGCAGAACTCTCATGAAAAAGGCAAAGAAAAAGAGAATGCTGAACTCAGAGGATCTCTCCAGACCCAGAAGGGGCCAGGTGGACTTTTGGTCAGCCAGGAAAATCATGAAGCTGATGAGCCAGAGAGGGAGGAACTCATCGTTAGGGAAGACGAACAACAGGGTGAGCAGGATGGTTCTAGAGAGGGTAAGTTAAGAGACTTTCTGGGTCAGGCTTAGGTTGTCTTCTCTTCAACCAGGAACAGGTTCTTCTTTTCCTTATGGAAATAGATTCTGGGAATTTTCCATTGCGTGTGTGTTCACATTATGGTGGTTCCCCAGAAAGGAAGCAAGCAAGCAAACTTTTATTGAGTGTCTAATGTGTGCCAAGCACTGAACTAAATGCTGGGATACAGATACAAACCAAAAAGACAGACATTGCCTGCCCTCAAAGAGCTTACATTCTAATCGGGGAGACAAGGAAGAGGGAGCTGAAAAGCTGAAGCGAGGGTGGGCTGGGGAGTGGGGGGAATATAATAGGGGAGAGAAGACTTAGAAAATTTCAGCCTGGTATACCGTAAGATGAGGTAGTAAACAGACCAGTGTTGAGGGGAAGTGACTGGGAGCACTTCATGCAACACGAATGTAATTCTTGTGGTGGCGGCAGTGGTGGTTGTTTTTAATAAAATAATAGTGATGTGGTAAACTTGACTCTTGTCTACTCAGAGCTTTCTAGGCTCTCTTTTTAAGTATTCAACCCTGTGAGTGATATGAGGGCCTGCTGCTATGTTAGGAGGGGTATATTCTTAGTTTTGAAATTTGGATTTATTATATTTTACTACAATTTTCATTTAAAAATCTAATATGGTTTTACTGTGTTACTCCCTCACTCAAAAGCCTTATGAACCCTGAATCGCCTATTGGATAGAATGAAAATAGCTTAGATTTGCATTCAGTGTCCCTCATAGTCTGTCTTCCACCTACCTCTCTAGTCTTATTTCACCTTGTTCCTCCTTCCCACATTCTATATACCCAGGCCAAGCTGATGTGCTGGTCGCAGTCTGGTCCTATCCCATCACTTTGTATTTGTACAAGGCCGTAACCCGGCTAGAACATACTTCTTCCTTCCCTTTTTACGGGTGTTTCAGAGGAAAAGATTTAGAAATGGAAGAAGAGAGACCTCGGGGTGATTTAGTATGTTGTTGCTGTTAGTATGTTTTGGGGTTGTTTCAGTCATGTCCAACTCTTCATGACTACATTTTGGGGTTTTCTTGGCAAAGATACTGGACTGGTTTGCCATTTCCTTCTCCAGCTTATTTTACAGATGAGGAGACTGAGGCAAACAGGGTTAAGTGACTTGCCCAGGGTCACACAGCTAGGAAGTGTCTGAGGCCAGATTTGAACTTGAAAATGGAATCATCCTGATTCCAAGCCCAGGGCTCTATCTACTGTGCCTTCTAGCTGCCCTGTGATTTAGTACAACCCCCTTATTTTACAGATGTGGAAACTAAGGCACATAGAGGTTACAGGACATACCCAGGGTCACACAGTAAGTCATCAGAGGTAGCATTTAAACTCGTGTCCTCTTGATGAAAGAGCCAGTGCTCTCTTTGCATTATACTTAGATGTTTCGCAGCTACTCTTTCTTTAAGGCCTTTCTTAATAATATAGGGGCCCCCCTCCCTCTTACATGAAGTTTCCTGTCATTTTCATCAACCCTCCCACTTTTCCTCTATCCTACACTCCTGAAGTAGGAGGCGAGCTCTCCCTCTTTAGATTTTCTTACAGTATTTTGTCTGGACGTCTTCTACTTCTTTGATATGATGCTCTCCTTGTCCCCCAGTTGAGGGATGGGACTGTATCATTTTTCATCTTTGATCTCCTAGCACATAGCAGCACACCTTGGCATGTAATAGGCAGAACTTACATCCTCACAAGGGAAGGCAAACACGTAAAAGGGAGCTGGAAAAGAAGAATGGTGGGGGTCAGGAGGGAAGGTACCTGTGCCGTGACATGGCGGCAAACGCCATGGTCAGAAACACAGCCAAGAGGAGAAGAATACAGTATGAACTGCCTGGATTTGCTCCTGAAAGGAACAACCAGTGGGAGAAAGGGCTTGGCATGGCAGAAGTTCCAGGATCTTCCAGGGTGATAAGGTCCTATGTGTTGAGGGAAGTTCCAGGGTAAGAAGGCAACTGAGTCATGGAGGCAAAGTCCTTAGAATCAGAAGCAGAGCCAGTAGGGGAGTAGACTCCAGTTTTGTCCGCCTCTTCCCTCTATGATCAAACATAAGCTCTTAATATTTCAGTCCTTCACAATGCAGCTCCAGTCCAGTTTTCCAGCCTTATTCTACATTAGTCTTCTTAATACACTCTGTGGTTGAGCCGGTTTTCTTGCTGTTCTTACACACGACTCTTCATCTTTCATCTCTAGAATGTACTCCCTCCTCACTGTCTTAGAATCCCTAATTTCCTTCAAAGCTCAGCTTCAAGGGCCATTTTCTACATGAGGCCTTTCCTTGCCCCTCCATTTTAGTGTACTTCCCCTCCCTCCTCCCCCGCCCCTACCTTTTTTTTAAGTATACTTTTATATGCCCATAGGTTCACACATCTAGAACTGGAAAGTACTTCAGAACACCTTCTCATCAAATTCCATCTTTACAGGAGAGGAAACTGAGTCTCAGAAAAGCTAAATGATTTGCCCCACATGATGCCAATAGAACATAGCAGAAGTAAGATCTGAACTCTGGCCCCATGATTCCGAATTCAGCAGGAAAGTTCAGAACTCTCTGTATTGAATAAGGCTTGTTTTTCATGATTGTTTTACTATCTTTACAGGAGTAAATCCACCCAAACCGGGAAGGAGTGAAGACTACAACGATGAAAACGAAGCCGAGTCTGAAAGAGACAAGCAGGCAGATCTTGCAGGCAGTGATAACAATCTAAATGGTGAGTGTTGTTGGGGGTCTGGGCCTCTCTTGTCTTCTCTCTCCTTCTCCCGAGAATGGCTGATGGTTCCAATCCAAATCATTATCTTGTCAAGCTTAAACTTTGTGGGAATATCTTCTCTTCTTCAGAAGGCTTTGCAAAGACCAGTTCCATTTTTAAAAACTAGATTTATATTGGTATCATTCATTTTTACATGACCTAGATTTTTCTTTTATTCCTCTGGTCTCCCCTCCCAGAGTGCCATGCTGTATAATAACGTTTAAAAAAAAAAAGGAACAGGAAAAAACAGTTTTGTAAATTCAGTTAAAATGTTGCAAAAAATCTGATGTCATACACAGTCTTCCATATACGTAGACCCCGACCTCTGCAAAGGCGCAGGGGCGGGGAAGTATCTTCTTAATTCTTCCATATCTCTTCTTTGGGGATTAAATAACCTAGTTCTTTATAATTTTGCAACATTCAGTTTCAGTCATCTTGTAGTTCTTTACATCTGTGCTGTTCAACTGATTGTTTTGTTTGGGTTTGTTTTTTTTTTTTAATTTGGGAAGGGAGTAGCATTCAGAACCAAATTTCACATCAAGGACTTTTATGGAGATTATATACTGTGCTAAAGTCTCTTTGGAGTTGTTCAGTCATAATTGATGGCTTTATTCAATGGAATTACCTTGCTAATTCCATGATAAATGCTGCTCAGACCAGGGAAAGCGTCCCTTGGAGTTTTGTCCCGGGCTCTCTCCTCTTCTTTCCTTGTCCTACTTCACTTGGTGATCTCTTCAGCTCCCATGGACTTAGTTAACTTTATGTTGATAATTTTCAAATCTACCTAGCCTGCCCTCCCCTAACCACTCTCCTGACCTCTAGTTTTATGCTTCTAATTGCCTTTCAGACATCTCAAACTGGATGTCTTGTAGACATCCTCATACTCAATCAACTCCAGTGGTTCCCTATCGATTCCAGGATCAAATATAAAAGCTTCTGTTGTTCAAAGCTTTTCATAATCTAGTTCCCACCCCTGCTCCCCCAACTCCTATCTTTCCAGTCTTTTTACACCTTACTCCCCACCATATGCTCTTCCGTCCAGTGATACTGGTCTCCTGGATGTGCCTCGAACAAGACACTCTCTCTCTAGGCTCTGGCTGTTTTCTCTGACTGAGCTCCTTGCCTCAAATGCTGTCTCTCCTTGCTTTACCTACTGATCTCCTTGGCTTCCTTTGGGTCCCAAATAAAATTCCTTTTATAGGAAGCTTTTCCCAACGCCTATTTCTAGCACCTTTCCTCTGTTAATTATTTCCTCTTTATCCTGTATAGAGCTTGTTTATCCATATTTGTTTCCTTGTCTCCTTTAGATTGTAAGCTCCTTAACAGCAGGGACCATCTTTTGCCTCTTTTTATCCTCAGTGCTTAGCACAGTGCCTGACACATAGTAGGTCCTGATTGTCTTCTCAGAACCTGTGCCCTGTAGAATTAGGAACACAGCAAAACTGTTGGAGTTCTCTGCGATAATCCACACTATGGCAGCATTTCTTTTGCTGATGTCATAGTAATTTCCATCTGTGATAACTACTTTTTCTATTGAGAAATTTTGGCATTTTAAAAAAAATATACCAACATGATAAAAAATTTTCTAAGAAAAATATTAGCTATAACCTGTATGGTGCCACCACAGAAAGATCAGATTTAGTCAGAAGTTTGAGACTAGGTCCTAGCTTTCCTGCTTCACACTAGCTTGTTGACCATCACCTCTGTTATCCTGTTTCTTCCTTTGTGAAACTAGGAGGCTCAGAAGAGCGAACTGATGTGATAGTGTCTTAACCAAATAAACAAAACCAGACCTCTGGTTTCACTGGTTCAGAGAACTCCGCATGAGGAAAGTCTCTTCCGACTCTGATCGGCACCTGTGCTACAGCTAGTCGTCATAGAGATTTGCCTGGGCCACTGTGAGGTTCAGTGAGGTGGGTCTTGAACCCAGGTTTTCTTGAAAATGTAGGTGGATATAGGATAAAAGGGAGACACACACAGAGGCAGATGTTGCACGTTACACATTGGAGATGCTGAAAATAATCATGTTGGTGACAGAGCCTATTCAAGTTTACACAGATGGTATCAGAGCTGGAATCTCTGGATTCAGAACTGGAATCCAGATCTCTTGGCTTTCAGTCCAGTGTCTTTTCTCCCCTTACAACAATGTCTCTTAGCCTGCGTAAAAAGTATCATACTGAGTACCTACAACCGTGACCAAAAGATCTCAATGTTGGTCTGAGTTGAACAAAATGAAATGTAATGAGGGATAAAACAATTTAATAGATACAAAAGCCCATAAAGCCAGTTTCACCAAGAGGTGTGGGTGTGGCTTGACAGTTCATCTGAAAAAGATGTAGAGATTTTGGTGGACTGCAAACTCAGTCTGACTGGAGGGCGCTGTGGCAGCGCATGCTGGTCAGCGTGAAGCTGCATTGAAAGGCGCAGCATTGAGGAGTGATCGTCTGGCCGTACTTTGCCTTAGACCGTATCTGCAATACGATGTTTGGGTCTGGGCATTGGTAAGCTGCAGAGAATGCAGAAGAGGGCACCTAGGGTTGTGAAAAGACCTAATGCTTTATGTGAATTGACAAAAGGAGCTAGGAATGTTTAGCTGAAAGATAAAAAGCCTATGTGAAAATATGGTAGCTGTCTTCAAGTATATAAAGGGCCGCTATGTGAAAGGGGAATTAGACTCATTCTGCCTGGCCCAACAAGGCAAAACCAGGAGCACTGGGTGGAAGATGCAAAGAGAAAGATACAGGCTTTGTGGGAAGAAAAACTTCCATGCTACTAGAGCAATCCCAAAGGTGGGCTGCCTCAGGAGAAAGGAGTTTCTTCCTCACTAGGAATTTTCAAGTAGGGGCTGCTTGACCACGTTGCGGGTATTGTAGATGGGACTTCAAAGTGAGAAGGGCTGGAATCAGAGGTCCTGGATTCAAGTTCTCCTTCTGATGCTTTGCATTTGCTTGACCTTGGGCAGCTGATGACCTTGAGCTTCACTTTCCTCCATCTGTAAAATGAAGGAATTGGACTGCGTGGTCTATAACACGTCCTTTCCAGCTTTAAATCGGTGACTGACTAGATGGCCTGACGGGTGTGGGTCCTTTCCCAAATCTGTTTGGATGCTTGTTATTTTCTAGCTTACAAAATACCCATAACACAGAGTATGTTCTCTTTACCAAACAACATTGTTGAAAATCTGCTTCTTACCACACTATGCTTTGAATCAAAGTATAAAACTAAAGTGCTTCTACTCCCACGAAGCTTAGGAATTTGAGATCTAGGCAGTTCCCACCTTTCTTTCCTTGGCGCAGAATAGATATTATGGGAGCTTCACATTCCCTGCCTAGTAACATATAGTTCCACTCTCTAAAGTGGTTTGCCAGAACATAGAAAAGCATCACACCGGGAGCTGGGATCCTGTGCTATGTCTATCAGAGTAATCCTGCAAAAGATGTTTTGAACCTCCCTTTAAATGTGAGCTTGCAGTTACTTTTATAGCTTCCTTCAGAAGGGCTCTGAAACTTCCTTCTGAGAGCTGCCACTTCTATGCTGGTGGTCTTTATTCAGTCTGAGGCTAAGTAAAATAAACTGAGGCGGGAGAAGAAAAAGCAAAAGCCCTTTCAGAGAGCTTCTTGGTGGGAGGAGTACCCTAATCGTGAAGTAGAGTTGTGGTATTTTCAGGCAGCAGAAGGATTTTGAAGAACTGTGCAGCGCAATAGGGGTCATGCTGGACCTGGTGTCAGGACTTGGATTTACATCCACTAGGCGGCTCTGAGACAATTTAGGTGGCCGTGAGCAAGCACTGCTCTAAAGCCTACTTCCCCATCTACAAAATAGGAAAATTTTCAGTGCCTACTCTTGGGAAAATTTTGAGGAAAGTGTTTTTAAATCTTTAAGCACTGTAGAAATGTGAATTATTACAGGGAAGGTGAGAAAAAAAGTCATCAGCTCAGACTAACTTTTAGAGACTTGGAAAAATCCCTTTTAATGTATGAAATGTTTGATTCATTTTTGATAGAGCTGGCCCACTGGTCTTAGGTTAAATTCGTGATGAATTAGAGAGGTGGGTGTATATTATATACACCTGTAAGTCTTTCATAATCCTGGGTGCTCTCTTCTGCATTCTCTGCAGCTTATCAATATCCTCCTAAAATACAGTGCCCAGACCTAAACATAATTGTGAGACTATAACTACATTTGATAATACAAAGTAGACACTCGTGTAATTAACATAGAATATGCCTGTTTTTAATACTTGTAAAGGTTAATTATTTCATGATAGCGGTTGTCACTTTTTGGTTATATCTATGGGATTCATTTAACAGTATATATATCCATAATCAGGAAACTTAACTCCCATTATAAGGTTGCTCCTATGGTGAAATGAAATGACCCACTTTATAATACGGTTTGTAGGAACTCATCCATCATGGTGGGAAGTGGGTGTTGTATATGCTAGTTTGTAAAACTGTTAATACAGGGAATTCCTTTTCTTCTTAGAACCAGACACTGAAGAGCAGAACAAAGACAACGTCAATGATAACGTAGTTGAAGAACGTGAAAAGAGGGATCAAACAAAGTGAATCCAGGGTTAAAGAGAGACCTCACAATAGACGATCCCTGTGACAATGGACCATTCATAAGTATGAAGCAATCTAATGTGTGCACTGGGAGATCATTGTTGGAAAATTTTAATATGTACACAAGATGCCAATAATAGGGGGGAAAATAGGAATGTCAGATATTGAGATGACACTTGGGTTTGTTTGGTTTTTCCCCTGGAATCAGCTTCAAGGTTTCTAAATGGGTAGAGATTTTTAGAAAGGAAAAACTGACCACTTTTTTTTTATTATTGGAAAAATGGATATAACCCATGAAAAGACTGTCCTTGAAAAAGCCCAGGAGTCATATTTCAAGTATGATTTTTAATGTGGCAACATGGCTCCAATTATTCTTAGATGTTATTAAAAACTGTCTGACAAGAGTCCAGCTTCTGGCCATTAAGAATGAAATCCACTCTGTTCTAGAGGATCCTCCGAGCTTGGTTTTTCCTTTTTCTGCCGTGGAGTCCATTTCTCCTTTTGCTGCTCAGTGTGTCACTCTTATATCTGTTCTCAAGGTGAGCAGCACACATACTGAAGACTGGACAGCTGGCTCTCCTGCTTTGAGACAGATGCACTTCTTGGTAATTCTGACAATCAGAATAGCCCTTAAATACTGACTGTTAATACACAAAACATTACTAGCAACACTTTTAAGCAAGACTAAGTGGAAAGTTCTTGTTTTGGTTGTATACATTTTATTTTTTAAAAAAAATCATCATATAACACTATTTTTAAATGATTGTAACTTACTGAGTATGTGTATTTCCTTTCCAACTAGGGACTTCTTTAGTGGCATTATGATTAATCTACAAACACAACTGGAATATGATTGTTAATGTCACATGAGCATTTTTTTGTAAGACAAGACACAGACGGAAATGTAGAATTATTATTAAAGTTACTTTGATCTTAGAAGTGAATCCATACCTACTTGGGTGAAAACAAAATTAATAGAAGATGTACTGTGTTCTGGATTTGGGAAAGGTTGGAGAGAAAGGAGAAAATGAAGGGGTTTTTGTCCTACATTTTACACATTAGCTTGTAAGGGGAAAAAATAACCTATGTAACAAAGTTTCTTCTGATCTGAATAGTTAGATGGTGTTTATTTTCCGAAATGAATTTACCTTCCTTTGCTGTTTAAGAGTTAACTACTTTGTTAACACAGACTGTGAACATAGGTAATAGATTTGAAGTCTGTGCCTAATATTTAAGGGAAAGAGGCATCCAGCAAAACTGTGTATGAAATTACTCTTTGAATGCAAATTTCCATAATTTAGAAATCTCTAAAATATTATATGGCATATAATAAATTAAGAAAATAGTTTGCCTTTAAGCTGTAGTTAGAAATGTAGTTTTAGAATTGGAAGGGAGCCTTAGGGATCATCTCATCCATCTCCCTAATTTTAAACACAAACAAATAGAAGTTCATTGTGGTTAAATAGCCTTTCCAGGGTCACGTGGGTCTAGAACAAAAACCCAGGTCTCATGAATTGTAATCCAATGTTTTCTTCATTATGCCACCCTGCACTGGTATGGGTTAATGACACAGATAGGTAAAGATAGAAACATTTTGCCTTTTCATGCTACAGTGTCTTTCTTGTTTAGTCTTATATCTTCCTCCTTACTCAGTTACCAAAACTAACCATTTCTTAAAACCAGGAACTTGCTAAAAAGCACTTCAACAATTCCATGGTTTCCCTTACGACCTTATTAGGCTGTTGTGACCAAAAACAGTAATCACTTGGTAGCCAGCCTTGGGGTGAAGAGTGTATTTGGACTGTACAAGCAAGGTTGGTCCTTAGAGAATGACCGACTATGGCTGGGTCCCTATTCAAAGGCTTTAGCACAGCTTGTCAGAACTTGTGCCATGCAGGCATAGCTTTTGAGAACCAGGTTCACCTTCCTGCCATGACAGAAAAAAAAAAAGCTACAGACAATAAAGTCAACTGGAGGGCATAAAAATGGACTTGTGAAAAAATAAGGCCTTGCCCAAGCTCTTCTCTGTGGTTTTTGGTAACTTGCTGATAGAAATGACATAAAATCTCCCCTGCCTTTGAGATACTGTCTACATAGTCTCATCCTGCTCTTACTCATGCAGTGATACATCCAGGGGTTGAAAAATGAAATCAGCCATTGTCGATTCATCCACTAAAATCATTTTCGTAGCCCATGAAAGAATCCGACCCACCATCAGAAAGACAGTATATTTCATATTTTTTGCCTTGGTAATGGTAATGCTTTGGGCTGAGTCATTCACATTGAATTCTGCGCCCTCTTGTGGCCACTGGCACATACAGGCAGTAAGCAGGCTGTGGCTACTTAAGAATTATTTTTTACACACACACACACACACAAAATGTCAATAGCACCGGGTGCTAACCAACTAAGGAAGGAATAATTATTCTAAGTAGTCAGCAAACTACTTGTCCAAGCACACTGTCAATCATAGAAAATTAGTCTCCATTACTAAAGTTTAAGGAACTCTTATTTTCCCCAAATCAGTAACATTAGCCTCAAATAATATCAGGTAGCAGGAATTTAGTCACCTTGGGGTTGTCTTTTCACAAAAGAGAATCTTAGGGTAGTTTCCCTTACGATTTCAACCATGTGCTCCGACCCCTTAAGCAGCTTCTTTCCAAGAGATACCATTAGTGGTTTTGTGTTAGGTGCCTGAAGCGTACCTACCTTCTCTGTAAGTAATGATGGGGTGGGGTGGGGGTGGGGGGATAGGGACAGAATTAGCCCTTTGAAGTAAATCACCAGCTTACCACTGTTAGAAATTTTGAAGGAAGGATAGCTTAGTGTTATGGTTTGGTTTTTTGTAATGGTTGTTCCCTCAACCTGTTGTAATTGCTTTTTGTTAAACATTTGCTTGTAGTAAAACCTGGAATGATGAAATTAAACTGTGAAGAACTGTTTTAAAATCATGGGTCATTTAGGGTAGATTAGATCCATTCCCACAGCTCTGTATTTGGCTTAGATTAGTTTCTATTATGAAATAATGAAGGGGATAATGTTTACTGAACTTGGAAAAACTTGTCTAACATTTTTGTTTTAAATTTTTGCTTTGAAATTGTTTAACTGTAGAAAAATATTTAATACTTTAAAATAAAAATGAATTCTGATCTATTGCATGGGTTACTACTGCATTATTTTACTTCGATAAACAGCTGCAGAACATTAGTGTCTGATGATGTATTCAGTCATTTATAAAACTACCTATAAGGTAGGATTGGTGGCCATTCATCTGAAATAGGGACTTAAACTGAACACATTTGCTAAGCAGATATCGATTGGTGAGGAAGGCTGTATCAAATAGTTGTGTTTGTTCTCTGTATATCTTGGCTATCAGAAAACTGGCAGATTTAATAGAAAGTTATTTTTTCACCTCATTTCACAACTCACTTTCTTGTTCTTTTTGCGCCAGTTCTATGGGTGCAATATTTTTCATTTTGCCACCATGTTACTTTTAAAACTGTTGTGCTTGTCTGCTTCCTTCTTTAGTGCTTAAAAACACCAACAGAAAGCTTACATGGCTCTTTTTCTGTGGCAACACTGTAGCTAATCGTTCCCCTCCCAACCCTCCAATTAAAGAACAAGGTTTTGTTATGTTTTGGGAAAAAACCACACAGTGCAGCAAATAAGCACAGTCAAGCATAACAAATCTCTCTCTCTGCACCTTGAGTCGGTCACCTCTGTTAGCTCTATCCGAGATCTAGAGATGTGGCTGGTCACTGCCCTGAACAGCATTCTCAAGACTTTCACAGTTTTTCTTGTCAATATCGTTGTAGCAATTCTGGTTCTGCTCACGTTACTGTACTTCAATTTCTACTTCCCAGGATTCTCTGGTTTCTTTCAACATATCTTAGAGCACAATATTCCCATCACATTTGTACACCAGTTTGTTCAGCTATTCCCCCGTTGATGGGCATCCCCTTAGATTCCTCTCTTCTATCCTCAATCAGAAAGTTTGTTTTGCTTGTGACTATTTCCCTCCTTGTTCTTATTCTTCTGAGCCAGCCCTTCTCCTTATTCCTACTGGTTGCTCTATGGAGTTTGAGCCGTTCCTACGCCAAACTTTGTTATGTCCAACCATCCTTTATCTGGTTCAGGTCTGAGTGGAGTTTGTCTGATGCCTTTTCCCACTACTGCTTCCATGTTTGTATACTCATTTATGAGAAGTAGCAAGTTCCACCTACTTGTTCCACCCTTCCAAACTAGTATATTCCTTTTGTTTTCCTCTCTGCTTCTTAAGGCTCTTGGAACAGAACCAATCTCCCCCACAGTTTTCTTATTTAATTCTCTCAGTCCTTTTGAAGACATTAAGGTTCTGAAGGGACACTTGCTTCTCTCCCTATTAAAATCTTAGCACATCATTATACAGTTCCAGTTGCTCTTGACTCATATTTGTCAAGAGTTCCCATTCAGCTTTAGTCTTTTAATCAGAAATACTTAAAAGTACTATTCCACTAAAGGTCTATTTTTCTACCTTAGGATTATATACTCAGCACTACAGAGTAAGTTATCTTTAGTTGGAAGCTGGTATATTTTGCCTTTTAAATTCTGTACTCTGAATTTTGTTCTTTCTAGTTGAAGTTGCAAGATCTTGTGTGATTCTGACTATGGTTTCTTGGTACTTTAACTGCTTTTTTCTGGATGCTTGCAGTATTTTTTATCTGATCTAGAAGCAGCTCTGGACTTTGGATATGACATTGCTTGGGCTTTGGGGAGTTTCTCTCAGATGAATTCTATCTTCCTCTGGTCCTAATAAATCTGGGCTGTTTTCATTTGTTATTTTTTGAATGTAGTGTGTGAGTTTTTTTGTAGTATGGTTTTCAGGTTGTCCAATGATCTTTTTAATTTTTCCCCAATTTAAAAACAATTTTTAACATTTTCTTTAATTTCTGAGGTCCAAGTTATTTCCCTCCTCCCCTCCCCTCTCTCCTTCTAGAGCAGGCAACATGTGCAGATATGCAAAACATATTTCCATATTAGTCATGTTGAGAGAAAAAACCAAAAGAAAAAAATTTTTAAAGTTAAAACAGTATGCTGCAATCTGCACTCAGTCTTCATCAGTTTTTTCTCTGGATATGGATAGTATTTTCATCTTAAGTCCTTCAGAATTGTCTTTTCATTATATTGTTAATAGGTAAAGCCATTCACAGTTGATCATCGTATAATATGGAGTGTACAGTGCTCTCCTGGTTCTGTTCATTTCTTTTTGCATTAAGTTCATCTAAGTCTATCCTGGTTTTTTTGCTTGTCATTTCTTACAGCACAATAGTATTCCTTCACAATCATATACCAATTTGTCCAGCCATTCCCCAATTGATGGGTATCCCCTCAATTCCCAATTCATAACTGCCTGTTCAGTCTTATAAATTTGATTGTTCTCTACGTTTGAGAAGTGATGCCTTTATCAGAGAAGCTTGCTGTAAAAATGATTCCCTCTATCCTATTTTCCCACATTTATCCTCCTCTCTCTCCTTTCACCCTGTCCAGCCTCAAGTGTTTTGCTTCTGACTACCACCTTCCCCAATCTCCCCTCCCTTTTTTTAATCCCTTCCCTTCCTAATTCCTATAGGGTAAAACAGATTTCTGTACTGAGTATGTATGTTATTCCCTCTTTGAGCCAATTCTGATGAAAGGAAGGTTCACTTGTCTCCCACCTTCTTCATACCACCCCCGCCCCACCGTAAAAACTTTCAAGCCTTTTATGTGAGATACATTTGCCCCATTCCACCTCTCCCTTCTCCTAATGCGTTCCTTTTTCTCACCCCTTGACCTTACTTTTTTATATTATCCCATAAGAGTCCGTACCCACCCATGCCCTGTCTATATATACTCCTTGTAATTGCCCTAATAGTGGGAAAGTTCTTAAGAGTTACAACTTAGGAGTTACTTGTAACTCCTACATCTCATGTAGGAAATAAAGTTTGACCTTATTGAATCCCTTAAGATTTTTCTCATTTACCTTTTTATGCTTTTGAGTCTTGTATTTGAAATTCAAATTTTCTCTTCAGCCCTCAGATCCTTTAATGTAGAAGCTGCAAAATCTTGTGTTACCCTGACTGTGGCTCTGAAATATTTGAATTGTTTCTTTCTGGCTGCCTGTTTATACCCAACATGCTCCTCTCCATTGTTCTTTGTGCCATCATTTTTATTTTCAGACACTTTTGTATTCCATGTCTCGCAGGCATGTAACAGAGTAAATAGCAATATTGACAAAATGGCAGTTTCCTGGTAAAACCTGGGGTCGTTCATGGAGCTCTGTCATTTCCTGAAGGCAATCCAGTCCATCATCTTCCTCTCCAATTCTGAGTCTCACTTATTATCCACTTATACTGTCTATCCCAGGTTATATGTACTGACAGGCAAGTTGCTGTAGGTTGTTGTCCATTCTACTAGTTGTAATCCAGGCCCACACTCATCCTTCATCTACCTACTTGGTTTTTCCTTTAAGAATGGTCAGACCAAAGCCTTTTGGTTGATTACACATCTTTTTTACAGCATTCCACGCAGTGTTCCAGGGCCTAACACCACCCCCACAGTGCCATCTGTATTTAGGATTATCTAGAAGGCATAGTCATCCATAGCAAAGCCCTCAGCAACTCTGAATACTATGCTACTCTAACAGTGGCAAACATCTTCGGCAAATGTCACGTCTCCCTGTTACTCCTTGCCTGATGAGGGTAATAAAACAGAACCGTGTCTGTTCCATCTTTCAAAGAATTTTGAATGAACGTGTAGATGGGAGCCACCCGGTTGAAAAGAACTGCTTATGTCACTGTTTTTGTCAAATGAACGCTTTTTTCAGATTTGCGATGAGTGCGCTCTGCCTCGTCACTCACTCCCTGGGTGATCCTGAGCGCATGATTTACTTTTCTGGGCATTTCAGTCATCCGTAAAATGTGCGTGGCAGTCTCCATGACCTCTTCAAGCTCTAGATCTTAGGATAACGACAAATGGGAAATGGACGGCGCGCACGATACCCATCGTTACTAAATTTCGTATATGTTTAAATATATATTGGTTAAATCATTTGCATAACAAGGATGGTAGGATCATAGAGAGCTTCCAAAGAGCCTAAAAAGCACTTTAATCAGGTAACACAGGACTTATCCAAGGTCATACATTACATTTAAAATAGTTCAGAATTGTTATTGCAATTTCATGCCATCTTTTCCTCATATTTCTCCCAGCTATTTACTGATTCTAATCTTTGTTCTCAGGAGTTGGTGGTCTGACCAGATAGCTGATTCTGCAATGATTCCCACATCAATAATGTCTTTTCCTGTCTGTTGAACTGCAGTCAATTTCATTAAAAACAAAACTGATTTACTGCTTACTATATCAAGCACTTACCAATTCTTTTCTGTAATCCTCTATTATACTTTGCTACATTGTAGATTACCTTGTTACTGTACTTCAGTGGATTCATGGTTTTGAAGATATATGGTTGCTTGCTCTGAGTTGTAGTTTGCTCTCTGATGCAATGGATCACTTAAGGGTTCAGATAAGCAATTCCTTAATAAAAAAAAATCAACCCCAAACCCCCCAAAACATCAAATAACTCACCACTAAAAGGCAGCCAATCTATAAGGAAAAAGCAGTCCAGGAAAGTAAAAGTCAATAAAAATCACCAATAAGGAGGATCCCTGGGGTCTCAGGAGATCCTTTACCAAAATTCCATAATTGTATATCCTCCTTGTTTAAAAGACTCATTGCTGCATCCCAGATCAATCCACATGGTGCAAAGTTAACTCAAACTGCCCCAAAGTTTGCTCCACAGCATTGACTTATAATAGCCTATGGAGGTTAGCTCAAGCCTCCGCAGTGTCCCAGCCCGTAATACCTGATTTTGGAAGCATCCTTCCAACACCCTAGAGGCCTTCCTCTAGGTAGGGAGTTCCCATTTAACAGTTCAGAAATCCACGTCCAAGTTTCCTGAATCAAGATGTAACTGATAGATAATGGCTGTGACTCTGGGTAAGTCACCCCCCACCAAACTTAGATTATAACTTGTAGAGCAGATACTGATGTGCACTGGCAGAGGGAGTGTCTTTGTTGAGAATTCCCTACACCAACAGACCCAAATGGCAAAATACTATAAACAGTCCACTTAGGAGTTTTGAGTACTAAAAGTGTATTATGGAAACCAAGAGGTCGAAGAAAAACCAAGAAGTGAGATGATGTTGGCGAGCAACAGGCCCAAGCCAAAGGATGAGCCCCTACATACTGGAAAAAAAAATAGTCTGGAACTAGAGTGTGTTATTTTTTTAGGGATGATGACCTTATTTTTTCTAAGCATATGTCTCAAGTAATACAGGGAAAGATAGAAACTGGCCTCTGTATGACCATCCATGACCTTCCTTTATCTTCTTGCTAGAGCTCTTGGGGTACGAAGGCTAGCTGAAGGTTCTAGGAGTCAGGGAGCACAGGGAGACTGTAGAAAGAAGGCCTGTGAGGGGAGGAGGACACCAATAATTTGTAGTTTAAAGAAAGGGCTCTATCCCATATGCAAAAACAACACTCCCATACTGCAGGTGGGCTGGTAGGGAGGCTCTAAGTGCAGCTCTTCCTATACACTGGTCATTTGTAAGTCAGTGGCTCATATAGCACAGATTGTACACAAAAATAAAGAATGGCATGGGCATCATGCAAAAGAAAATCATCTCCTAAACTTTAACCAGACAGTGAGAGAAGAAATGGGGAATAAAGTTGAATATACAGTCACATAAAACCAGCTCCCAAATAAAAGCAAACTCCTTTTTGAAAGATACTAGTAATCTGGCAAATTTTGCAGTTTTCAGATTATTATTATTTGGCTTTGGGATTAAATCACCTGTTTTCATCTTCACTAAATCTAAGATGAAAATTTATTGCTTTAAAGCCACTTTCCCCACGCACTGTGCTTTCTCTTTACAGTTCAAAGAGCCAAAGCCTTGTTAAAAGGTACACTGAGATTTTTGAAAAGGAACTGAATCCAACTTTAAGTATGAACAGGCTTACAAACACATGCACTTACTGACCCACAAAAGCTACACGTCCTTTTTCCTGAATGACCAAATCTTTGACTTATATTAAAGATCAAAAACATCACTCAACTCTGTATCAAGAAAGTGCTCTTGTATTTTCTCCCAGGCAGTGCATTTTCAGTCAAGAATTTTATTAACCTTTACAAACACCATTTCACTCAATTCATTCATAAAAAATGATTTATGATTAAATCTGTAACAAAACCATCCAATGCTGTTCCTCAATAAGATCAATTTCATCCATGGAACATAACAACAAACCACTTTAAAACAGCAGTTTTCGTTCAGGTCATGTGAGGCTGTCAGGTTCAAAGCCGTCCACGTGAAGGTTCTTTATAAAGAAATCCATTTCACCTCGAGTACGGGGTGAGACTGATAGATGTCTGCTCTCTGGTGGAATTAAAAGTTCAGATTCTACCTCTTTAGGACCAGTTTTTTAAATCTGTTTCAAACAAGTTTCACAACTGGAAAGTATTTGTGAGCAGTGAAGTCAAACTCAGGAGGAACCTGAAAGGAAAACCAGAAAGCCAATTCATCCACTCACAAACATGTACTATATCACGCAACGGCTTTTCATCAGTAGAGTGTCCAGTTTTGATCTCTGTATAAAGAGGCATGACATAAGAACTAGAGAAATGAGTTTTGTGAGGAAGTTAAAGGACTTAGAAGCATTACTAGGGAATGTATATTGACTAGCTGTTTTTTTTCTCTATATCTAAACAAGTGGAAATGGACTGATATTTGGTGAGTTTAGCCATTTATTTATCTCTGAAAACCACCAGGAGGATCCATCAATGCCAGTGGGCATTTGTTTGATGCATTAAAAAAGGGAAAAGGAAAATGGGAGGGGACAAACACGGAGTGGAAAAGGAAGGGAAATTAACACATGGAGTGGACAGAGGTATTCTCCTGCCAGGGGGCAGAAAACAGCTTTAAAAATGTCTCTTTTCACAGCAATATGTTTCTATGAATTTTCTTCCCACAATTTGCATCCATATGTTTTCCTGAAATATAAAATCGCTAGAATTTATAATTTTATTCAACCACACTTGTAACCCTCAAAGAAAAACCATAACCATAAATGTTAATGGCTGACATTCATAGAGCACTTTTAGGGGTCTAGAGCTCAGCTAAGTGAAGTGAGTTGGCTCAGGCTGATTAAGAAGTGGAATTCAATCCTCACCTCTCCTCACTCTCAATTCATATTTCTTTTCATCATACCAAGCTGCTTCCAGCTTTGATGCCTTTTTGCTTTGGGTACACACTATAAATGTCACATTAACTCTCTACTTTTGTGTTCCACATTTCTGAGTAGACATTTAATGCAACATAATAGGTAATGACTACATGAAAACACATTTTCACGGATAAGAGATAAGGGCTTTTAGGTTTTTCTGTAATGTGCTTACCTTAGATTCCTTCTTGTGCCCTCCTGCCAACAACTTCATGACCACAATGTTAGGTTTGGCAACTTTTAGAATCCGACTGACCTAAGAAATAAGCAATACAAACTGTCAAAGAATGAAAGTTATGGTCAATGTGTCTTAACTTTTAAGACACCAATCAAAATAACTGCAGTGTGACATCATTAATTTTTCATTAAAAAAAGGCAGGACAAATTCTGAATATTAGTATCTAGAATTAAAACCTTTGTTAGTAACAAGTCCCAGAAGCACTCACTTCCTAGGGATTTCTGTGGCTTTGAGCATACACACAAACCAAATTTCTATAAGTCAGTGTCTTAGCAACTTGTTCTCTCAATAATAAATAAGTATAAAAAAGTATAAGGTTTTCAGAATATAAAAGTATAAGAATAACGATATGCCAGCAATAAAGCACGAGTGACAAAGGCAACTATAGAGTGTTCCATCACACTTCATATGAGATTTACGTGAGGGATACAAGTTGAGTTGTCTCCTGTTCTTTCTGAGGTCAGCATTCTCAGGACATAGAAGACTAAATAAAGTGACAGTCGTGTAGGCTCAATACAAAACACCAAAAGTCCAAATTTTATTTTCAACTCTGGGAAAGATGACCTTATCCTGTCCTTTATTCCTCAGGTTCTTCTGGCACACTGCGCTAATCTGCCTCTCACACTGACTCCCTAATCCTGAAGTCAGTCACTCAGCCTCTGCTCCAAGCAGGCTGGATGACCCTCTACTTGGGTGGCTTCCTTGGCCTTAATTCTGCCCAGATTCACTTAAACCTAAAGCCTTTCTCTAAATTACCATTCCATTGTTTTCCCAAATTAAATTCTCAACAAACTCTATGTTTTTGAGCTTTTTTCTGCTTCTCCAGTTCCTTCTCTTATTCTGTATTACAGTAAAATAATCCTACTTCTCATCAGCTCTACTGATGTTGGCACTGTTCAATCTACTCATAAACTGCACGGCTTCACTACTTCGTTCGGAATTTTACTGGCTATACCCAGTTGGTTTTTTCCCCTCAGACATCTTAAGAAACTTCTTATTTGGTTCCTGATGTTGCTTCTGTACTTTTTTCCTCTGCTACTTTTCTTGGTATTTCTGCTGCTGTATTATATAATATTCAGGAAGTAGGGTATCCATTCCCAAACACTTCAACCAACATTTCTTTTACCTTCCATTTAAATAGAAAGCTGATTTTCCATCAAGATCCCCACAATACTAGAAGCCATCCTTTCTATTCCTCGATTCACAGGGCCAGGAAGGGAAGTTGGTAGTTCCCTTTTCCCCTCTACCATTTCTATCATCACTCATTAGTAACTTTCCCCGTCTGGAACCATTCAAACCCATTCTTTCTATCTTGTTACCATTATCTACTGAACTCCACATCACTTTTTCTAATTAATACAGGACTTGGCTCATGGTCTTCACCATCCTATCTGCTTATGCTCAGGTACTTCACGTTAACTTCTCTAATAAACTGACCACAAAATATGATCTCATCGGCTCTAATGAATTCCTCTACTTCAGCTCAATTAACTATACGTAACCAACAAACATTTATGAAGTACTTGCCACGTGTCAGCCACAGTGCTAGGGATAGAAAAAAAGGCAAAATCAGTCCCTGACCTCAAAGAATTAACACTGCACCAAGGGAGACAACAAATAACTAGGTATATAAAATACTTACACATAGTATATGGAAAATAATCTCAGGTAAAAGGAAGGTACAGGAAGCCAGGGAAATTAGGAAAGGCATCCTGGTAAAATATGAGTTCAGTCTGACACTTGATGGAAACCAGGGAAGCTAAGAGGTAGAGGTGAGGAGGAAGGGCATCCCAGGCATAGAGAAGGGAGATAGTGTGTTATGTGTGGAAAAACAGCTAACAGAAAAGCAAAGATGGATCAAGGAAAGTGTATATGTGTATAGGGGAACAAGGTATAAGAACATCAAAAAGGTAGGGAAAGGCCAGGTTAGAAGAGCTTTAAAGTACCAAACAGTGGACTTCTAAGAAGTCAATGGAATTTAGAGACGTGGGCAGTGTGACACAATTAAGCCTGTGCTTTAGGAATATCACTTTAGCAAAAGGAGGATGACTAGAGTCGGGGACAGATTTGAGGCAAGGAGATCAGTTAGGGGGCTACTGCAATAGTCCACACTAGAAGTGTCAAATGCTGTAAAGCTCAAGAATGAGGACTGAGAAAAGACCAGAAGAGTTGGCAACTAAGAAATCACTGGTAAGTTTGTAGATGAACGATAAGGTTAGAAGTGAAGACCTCACTATTTCTTGGAACTGAAACGCATCACTCCAAGACCCAGAATGATGAAATTCCTCAATCTAATAAAACCAATTTTCTTCCTAATCTACTCTTTTTGCTCACACCAAATCTATTCTTCACCAAAACAATGGGTTTTGGTGCCTCAATCTTCATCTATTATCCCAGGGTATTTGCTCTACTTTGACTTTACTTACCTCGATACACGGCTTTAATTCCATAGTCTGCCACTTTAACACATTGTTAGCCACCATATTTAGAATCCTTTCTTTGCCTCTTGGATATTCTACTATTCCACATCTGCCAAATCTTACCCTTTAGGAATACCAACCATCTAATTTCTCCATTATTGTTTGTCTAACAAAAATCACTAAAGGAAGCCACAAAATCATGATTTTGCCCAATCTCATGGACTATAACTGCCTTGCTACTCATACACAATTCCTCTGTTCTACTCTTAATTATGGAGAATCTCTCATTCTCCATAGCAATTATCTCAAATTCTTCTTCTCTCCTCAAACTCCTACCCCTCATACTTAAAGCAAACGTCTTGAGATCCTACTGCACTGAAATTGTGGTTTTCTCAAGAGAACCAACCCTTCAGCATTCTGTCTCAACAAACAGGAAGGCCTTTTTTCAGTCCTCATCCCTCTGTGCAGCACCTGATACTCCTGAGTGACAACGCCCTCCTATGAGATATACAATCTTTATTTGACTGCAGACACACCATTCTCTTAGTACTCAGCTACCTTCTATTTGTTTTCTACTTTCTTCACTGGCCTCTTATCCTCTCCTAACGAACCTCATGAGTATTGCCAGTGTTCTGTCCTCAGTTCCTTTATTCTTTCTGTTGTAGTGATTTCTCCTTTCTATCTATCCTGCCTAATCTTTCTTATTGACAAATGTAGACATTTCATTGCTGTGCTCAACTCTTCAGTGACTCCTTATTGTGTACTGAGTAAAATTCATTCTTCTGCCTGACATAAAAACACTCCACAATACAGGACAGCCTTGCTTTCTCAGGTTTATTTCTTTCTTTGAAATATTCTATGCTCCACTTTGTTCCTTGGACATACCATTAATTTCTTGCTCCTGGCACTGTTTATGCTACACTCAGAATGCCCTCCCTCCTACTCACACTTTTTACCTACTCAATTCCTGACCATCTTTTATAGCCCAACTCATATGCTATCCCTAAGCTTTCCCTGAAGCTTGCTATGGTAACAACTTACATGCTTGGATTTCACACAGCACTTTGTTATGTACCTCTTTAAAGATAGCTGTTTTTGTATCTCATCCTCCAACTACATTGTAAGCTACACATCTTATCTAAACTTGTATTCCACCCAACATTCTGCAAAGTAAAAAGCATGCTGAATTAGCTAACTGTTAATCCAGTAAAGAGATATTTCATTACTGAGGCAAGAAGTAAAAACATCTCCAAAATTTAGCTGGATTTTAAAAATCTGTTACAGCAAGCTTTTACTATATATGTATAGACAAATCCAAATATTATATATTAATTGATGTCTATATATATATATATAGTAAGGCAAAACTCAGTGAATACATGAAAATAAATTTCACTACATATGCATATAGATAGCAAAAGCTTGCTTATTTGTAGTATGTAATATACATGCACATACATATTTATAAATTTATATATAAATAATCATGACAGTATTATAAAATAGCAGGATGACTGACCATTACTTTTCATGATATTAGCCATTTTAGGCTATGGTCCCCCTTGTTAAACTAATTTGAGTAAAATTTTGAGCCTATAGAGTTTTCCAAATCCTTTGCCAAAATATGCTTTATATACTTGGGTAGAAGGCATTTCTTCCCTGAACCAAAGATACCTATACAAAGGCAGAAACAATATAATTACATTTTTAAATTGGTAGTATTGAAGAGTGGGGGGGGGGGGGGAGTAGGAGGGGGAAACAAGAAAGGAGATAGATAAAAGTATGTGTGGGGAGGGGGCTGGGAAGGGGAGAGAGAAAGATCTTTCATGTTGTCCTGTTTCAAATTTAATATACCAGTTTTTATATTTAATAAACTGTGGCTAAAACAAGTAAGGAGGAAACTTTAAGAGCTGTGGGCATCAGGGACCTGTTTCCCACTTTCTTACTGCCCTGCTCATTATTTTAAGTTCAGCCTATGTCTTTGACAAAACTCATCAAAGCCATAATTTTGGTCAAATTGGTCTGCAAGTCAATTTGGTAAGAGAAGAACCATGACTTTTGAGCTTCTTGCCAATAAAACTGCGATGTAAATGAACCAATGCTAACTCTGTCCTATAAGTAAGTATAAACGTCCCCTAACTTCCATATGCATCAGTTTGACCATTTACAAAATGGTCACAGTGCTAACTATGTCACAGAAATAGCCTAAGACTGCTAAGGTTATGATTGCAGCATTATCTGAAAAATTCAGAAAAAAGTAACAGATATTTTTAATCAATAATAATCTTTAATTTTGATTTTAATAATTCCATTTTTATCAAGGAACAGGGGGAAAAAGTGTTCTGCAAAGTTGGGTTGGTTCTAGTATCACCACTTCACTTGGTCTTACCTCATGGTCTGGATTTGGGATATTCTCCAGTATCATTTTTGCCTGTTGAAAGTGTTTACTAGCTGCCATATATAGGTCAGCAGACTGAGGAGGAGGACTATATTTATTAAGGTCAGACATTTCCTAAATAGAAAAAGAGAACACACTGTCTAGAATATGTACAATACGCAAAATCTTGAAACAATCTGTATCAAAGGCATCTACATTTGTTGACTTTCTAGTATCATGGATCACGAAGTAAATAATTACACTGCCCTATTTGTTTTTCCAAATGGAATTCAATTTCCAATCCTATAAAATATTATAATTTAAATTAAAAAACCTTAAATAGAAGCAGCGTGGTCTAGTGCTAGACCTTCAATAAGAATATTGTGGTTTAAATCTGCCTCTAATCGTTTATTCTTTGACCCCAGGCAAGTGGCTCAACTACTCTGTACCTCAGATTTCTCCCTCCAGTTCATGCAGTAAGGCAAAGAGGGGCTGCCATCTGAATTGGTAGAAGGATTTCCCACAAAGGGAGTACCCAACACTTATGGAAGCAGAAATTGTTCACATATTCACAAATTCTTTTGTTGTTCAGGCTTTTTCAGTTATGTCCAACTCTTCATGACCCTATTTGGGGTTTTCTTGGCAAAGATACTGGAGAGGTTTGCCATTTCCTTCTCTAGCTCATTTTACAGATGAGAAAAATGAGGCAAACAGGGGGAAGTGACTTGCCCAGGGTCACAGAGCTAGTAAGTGTCTGAAGACAGATTTAAACTCAGGAAGATGAGTCTTCCTTACCCAGGCCCAGCACTGTGCCACCTAGCTGTTTCCAATGAATTCTTCAAAATGCTATAAATAAAATGTTGCTGAAAGACCAAATAAAGTCAAATAATTTTCAGGTTATTTAAAATCTTGCCTTCATGTTATGATGAGATTGCACATATTACTCAAGGTAACTGATGGTACTAACTGAGGTTAACAAAAAATATATATTTTAAAAAACCCTTATCTCAAAATAGATTTAATGATATGTAACAGACCACACTGCTGTAGTGCTTTAAGAATTACAGTGCTTTCCTCACAGCAACTTCAAAGTAAGCAGTGCAATCATTACCCTTATTTTACACACAAAAACTGATGCTCAGAGGATGAGTGACTGGCCAAGGGCCCACGCCAGTGCTGGAGCTGGGACTAAGCTTCCACTAAACCAATGCTCGAGGCACAGAGTCAAGACTGCCATTCGAATACAAACATTTACCTTGAATTGCAAATAGTGCACTGGGGGTGGTGTGATAACACTGTTGAATGGAGCAAATCTGTGTTCATATCGAACCTGTTCACTATCCAACTCAAATTTGGGTTTCCTCACTTTACCATCCATGTCAAAAGCTATCATGGTCTAAAAGGAAAAAGTGGGTGAAAATAGTAGTATCAATATAAAAATACCGATTACGGAAACAAATAGCAACATTCTGAATGTCACTCATGACCTGTGATATAAAAAGGCAAAAACAACGTGGTTCTGATCACCATTAACTTTGTTTATATTAACAGTTCTCTCTCCTCCCTCCTCCCCCAACCCCTACCATTTTCCAAGCAGGATTCCATGTTCATTTAATGTACTATTCTTTACAGAAATTGATCTCCCCACACCCATACACAAATTTTATTGATTCACAGCTCATGCTTTTTTGATAGCACTAAACAAAAGCCTATTATAAGCATAAAGTTTATAACTTGTCCATACCTGGGAACTCCTGTTAGGGGAGCTACATTTCCCAAGAATATAGATGGGCCTCCATACAAAACAAACTAATCAGACCTGAGCTAGCAAGGCAATGAGGGATGTCCTCGGGGTTTGCCTCTTCACCTCCAGGCTCTGTGTTATGCTCATTTTTATATGTGATAACAATTTGACCTCACATTTATAGCAAGATATTAGAGGCTAATAGAGACGTTGGAGACAATTATATAAAAGTATAGAGAAAATTGGAGAATTCTCTGATCCTCTTCTCAGAGAGCCAGAATAAATTTCTATGGAAGAAACCAAAAGATCATCTAATCCAATCCACACATAAGAAAACTGACCTAAACCACTTGCCTAAAAATCACATAGAGAAAGACCCAGATCTCCTGACTTCTGGGCTGGTGGTTCTCTCCACCGTGCCACTACCTTTGCTTTGATTTCATCTATCTACCAGGGATCTGAACCTAGGTCTTCCTGATTTCAAGTCCATCTCTCTATCCAGAGGTACAAATGATACACACATCCTTCAAGAACAGATGTAGCTAATGCTGGTGACTCTTGAGTCTTTATTTCTAGTACTGAAATGGGATGACCGTTCTTTTATATTTGAAAGAAACTGTATTTGCTATTTACTGTGTATTGTAATGTATGTGTGTGATTGTAAAACAATTCAGAGAGGTACTTCTCTAAAGTCAAATAACTCAGTTATTTGCAAACAGGGCTGGCAGCCAGATGGGTTCAGCATAAAATGCTTAATTAGACTCAAACAATATGTTGCTTTGACCTTGACCCTTACAAAAAGAAGTAAGGACCAAAGCCAAGCATAGAAGCATCCTGAAGCTGAAGCTTGGTGGGCTATGACAAGAAGTAGTAACAGGTTTGAAAGAGAAGAGTCGATGAGTTTAGCAGCTGATAAGGACAATTCCATTTCTGCAGAATACAGAATGTATGCCACACAAGGAAGCTAGACTTCCAGGCTAGGTGTATATAAACAATGACTGAGCTTCCTATGGTCAGATTAAGAACATTTTTGGCTAAGATGTTTGCACTCTCTAACTCAATAATTCTGCAGTTATACAACTTTTTTTTCTTTTCCCTTTCCTCCCTCCTCCAAAGTTTCAATACAGCCTCCATTAAAGTCTGACTACAATCCTTATTGTGTCTCTGAAAGTGACCCTTTGGTTACGCAAGGGCTTTATCAGCTGAACTAAAGCTCTCGAAGTAGGTGTCCAGTGAGAGACTGACTCTCTCCCAAGGATCAGCCTTAAATCTGCTTAACATCTCTGAGCAACTTGTACAAAATCACCGAGGCATAAGCCTCAGAGGAAGGATCTGAACCCAAGTTCCCTGACCCCAGCACTCTTTCCACTGTATTCTCCCATTTTACAACATCCTCCAAATGTTCAGTTGTTCAGTCTTTCTTTGAAGACCTCTGGCAAGACCTCACTAGCCCCAGAAGCCACTCAATTCTAAATTAGCCTCTTTGCAATTTCAATCCTATGGCTCCTAGTTTTGTCTTCTGGAGTCAAGCAGAACAAATTTAATTCCTCTTCCATATGATATTGTTCTTTAAATTCTTGAAGACAGGAAGAATCTATCACATGCCTCTAACTCTTCTCCAGCATAAACTCTCCCCAGTTCAGGGCACAGTACTGAAGTCTCAAACTATCTTATTTTAACTTTATCTACTACTACTCCCTCACAAAAACTTGGTATTCTTACTATTCCCCAAACACCCTTGCCCTTTGTCACCTCTGGAACTTTCCCTACCTTCTACCTCAAGTGCTGGGGAGCAGCTGTTTCCATACATGCTTCATGGTACAAATCAAGTCCCAACTCCTCCAAGAATTGCTCCCTAATCACCTCAGCTGGAAATAGTTTCACTTTTGAATTAAGTCACTCATATAATGTATAAGAAATATATCAGGCATATGAATTATAATATATATATATATATATATATACACCTTGTTTCCCTAACTGGACTAACTAATCTCAGGGTAGAAACAATATCTTTTTCAATTTTTTTAATCTTCTCGATACAAAATGATACTTGGCACAGGACATGCAAACAGTTTCTGAGCAATGAATGAATATACAACTATGGCTGACTTCGCTTGAAAAAATACTCCAAGAAAAAAGAGGAGAAGCAAATGTTTAGTGCAAAGAGTTGTGTGTACAATAATCATAACAACTGTTGTATATACAGAACAAATAAAAAGCCACAAAAACTTCACATTCACCAAACTGTCAACTTACCTTATACATTCCAGCACACATGTTCTGATACGCTTGACTCATTGTGATTTCTCGGCTCAATGGGCGAACTATAATATAAAAAAACAATTCTGATGTATACAAATACCTTGTTCGTTAATACAAAAAGAAAATTTACTACTTAAGGTTACATTTCACTTTATAACAAGAATCTGTGTATAGGACAGCCAAGAATTTGGGTATTGGGGAGATTCCAGCATAAGATGATTTGGACAGAACCTTTGACTCCACAAAGAGATTTCCCTTAAGAATAATACGAATCATTCACACATATGGTGGGAAGTAATGAGGGCAAGGATTGCTTCACTTTCACCTTGTAACCATGTGTGCCTAGTTTGGTGTCTTGCATAGTAGCTGCTTAATTAACTATTGATTTAGGAAAAAAAAGCATTTTGATATGGCATTTTTTTAGTTTACAAATTAATCTATCTGCAACTATGTAAAGCAGTCCCATTTGGACATTTAAAAAACAACCAACCGGTCAACTTCCTACCCACTATAGTGGCTAAATCTTAAAGAAAAGCAAAAACATGGAGCTTCCTACTCCCTGTCTTCACGGATCATAAATATAGACTGCTAAAAGCTCCTTATGCTTCCCAGGCAAATTCTCTTAAGAGTCCTAAGATGTCCAGAACATCTCTGTAGTACACAACTCCTTCTTACGTTGCCTATCCCATAGTAAGAGAACACAGACCAGAGAGTCTGAACCCTTTACTCTTGTAATTCTTGTTAGTGGAGAGCCAGAGGCTAGTGAATTACTTGAACTGGGAGTTCTGAGCTGCAGTAGGGCTAAAGGCAATTGAGCGTCCACGCTAAGGGTGAGCCCCTGGGAGCAGGTGGCCACCAAACTACCTGAGGAGGGGGGAAAACAGCCTAGGCAGAAAAGACAGAAGGTCAAAGCTTCTATGCTGATCACTACTGGGAAAAGGCTCATGACAGGAAGGGAAGGAATGAGTACTCATTAAGTGTCTTTTCGCTGCCACTAACAGATCTTATTTTAAAATCTCGTCCCATAACTCTTTAGTTGTTCTCAAGTTTTAAAATGACCCGTAGTACCTTTCTTCTTTTTCTTTGTTTTTTTACTACTACGACCTTTTTGCTGCTCTTCCATTATTCTTTCCTCCGCCATCTGTGAGCTGTCAGCACGACTCAATGTTGACATCAACCAGGCATAAAGAAATTCAGATAGGTACCTAAAATTAGATAATCCTTGGTTATTGCTAAATGATTAACTACCAGACAATTTCATAACTATAGTTTCATACATGCTCTTTAGCCATAATCTATTAGGAAACATTAATTATAATCTGTTAAAAAATCTTAACTGAAAAAAAAAATCTTAACTGGTTCTTATTTTAACACTGTAGATCTAAAGAGGATGATCATAAGGATAATTACTTACATTTCTAATTTTCATGGCAAATCTGTGCTACTGTAAAATGTTTCCATTTCAGCCAAACTTCACAAATTGACATTTCATATGAGGTTTCTTTACTTCAAACATATTAATGAAATGTTTTCTATTAAGTTAACAGAGTTCAATCTAATGTGTTAAAACATTATCAAAATGCTTATAGGTATAAGTAGCTCTTTCATGTTAAATATATTCTATTATTTGAAATGGTTGAACAAGAAAGGGTACCTCTATACATATAATATAAAAGAAATTAGAAATGTTCTCACTTTCACATCATTTTCAGATTTATACTTTACTTCAGTATACTCATTTCACTGGAACACTGGAATAAACAAGCATATTATATGAATATTGATTTTTTGGTATTATAAACTAGCCATCATGTTTGGTTGCATTCAATACTCCAAACTCTCTACGCACTTTATAAATGACTAAATATCTACGAAACTAAAATTCAATATACTTAATCATCTGAAATAGATGTAAGCATTATATTCGAGTTTTTAATTCCTAAAGCCATTTTATCCAAATACATTGTAAATTACATTCCAGTGCCTTCTAGGCTGCAAAAAATAATTTTCATGATCAAAACCCAGTGCAAAGGAACCACAAAATGACCAGAAGAAATCTATGGCCACTATCCTGGCAAAATAAAACTGCAAATTTCATCTATCATTGACTGGCCTGATTATAAAGTTGTGTTATCAACTGACATAAAGTAGCAGTATTACTAGTAATTTTTTCTATTTTGTTTAACATAACCTAAATTAAGAATTGCCATACTTTACTAGACCAAAAAAGTGAATTCGAAAAGCTGAATTATTAGCTCTGCCAGCTATTTTTCTCCAATTACTATACTTCTATACTTAGAACTTCCCAAACATACCTGCTAGGCTTTCCACTTCTCTCATTTATCAAAAGAAATGTGGTTATTTTCTGACTCTTTCACAAAGCTAACTTTAAAAGTATTACTATAATAAATAGTAATTTTAAGTTAATTAAGGTAGGATATGGAACTAATCTTTTACTCTAGCAGTAGCTACAAACAAATGTGTAACAACTTTCTTAGTAAATTTTTTAAAAACACCACTAATTCTAAAACCTGAAAAATCTATTCACTAGGTTAACTGAATCTTATGGTTTAATAATGGTACTGTAAAATCAGAGCTGGAACAAAAAGACCAGCAAATATGAGATTAAGCTTTAGGTTCTTTTTATTACTGACTAATATACAAAGGGGTGGGTGACATATTATAGGAGTCATACTACTTAAAAGGATATAACCACAATAATATTATCAGCACCAGTAACAACTTCACATTTACACAGAACTTTAAAGTCTTCTAAGTCCTTTCTTTACAACGAACCTGTGAAGCAGTTGGCACAAGTATTGTCCCCTTATGTGACAATCAGAGGCTCAGAAAGGTGCAGCCTAAGGTCCCAAACCTACTTAAGGGTCAACACTGAGACTTCAACAAATTGATCTGTTTTTCCAGCTTCTAAATAAGCCTTCTACTTGACTCACAACAAGAGTTCAAATGTACACAATGGGAAAGGAACTGGCAAAGAAAGATATTCTGCAATGGTCTCTTCTTTCCATTTCCTTAACGTACGACTTTAAACAGTGTTCCCTTACCAATAGATGTAGTAGTACTCATGCATACTGTATAGTTCCAGTTCAAAGCCACTTAGAAGATACTGTATCATAATTCGGAGGTTATGATAAAGGACCCAGGTACCTAAACAGGCCAAATGTTGTCTTTGAGGTTCCTGTTTCAACAACATACTGTGAAGCGCAGCATCAACTTTCTCTGCCTATTAGAATAAAATATTTTAAAACACTGTCATAAAAAAGAATTTTAATTAAGGTAATGGAGAAACTTAAAAAAATAAGGCAGGACAGATAATAAATGAACAGAATAGAAAATACAATCCTACCTTCCCATAAAAATCATAAATTCTAATGGGTTTTTTTGGGTAAAGTTCATACCCCCAAATCTTCATTTAATAAAAGCTGACTAATTCTCCTGAATGTTTTTGCTCTTATCATCTCCATCTTATTATAGAAGATAAAAATACAAAGAGGTAGTTTCAATCAACTCTTTACTCACACCACTAGGTAATGCTCTATTCATAAATTTACCTACAAAATTTAGATCTTTTAGTATAAAGTAAACTTGGCACAAATACTAAAGCCCAATTTATAACTTCTCCTTTTCTTAACATTAGAAAAACCTGTTCTCTTTTTAATACCAGCTTGCAGGTTATTTCTTTGAAAACATTAAATTAAATTTAAAAAAAATCATACTCCTTTCTCAACGAAATATTTTATATCTGCTCTTTAAAAACAATCTACTCTATGAGATAGATTAAAATAAAAATGCTTACTCAGATCTGGAATGGTTTTAAGAATGCAATCATTTTGCTGACAAAAACTCATCTTGTAAATTGTACTTTTCTAGTAGAAAAAACTTGTTGGCTCTTACTTACCTCGTCCTGCAAGGTAGCAAATTCCTCAAGAATATGACCCAGTTTATCTCTCTGACGAGCCCTGTTATGCCCATGGATCTGAATAAGACTACAGAATGGCTGAAATACATACCATTTGTTAAGCATTAATGTGAAATTCAATCTACAGAATTCACGTTATAGAAATTTGACATTTACAAGATTTTTAACATCTAGTATTAGGATAAAATGCTGCATTTTGTGTGTGTGTGTGTGTGTGTGTGTGTGTGTGTGTGTGTGTGTGTGTGTGTGTTACCAACAGTGAAAACAAAGTAGCTATCTGTGAGGTTTTTATGTGTTCTGCATCTGTCCATCAAAGTCTATCCTAAATTTTTAAAACTATGCCTGCTATAAAGAGCTGTGAATACTAAGAAGAAGGGTAGAGTTCTTTTCCTGCTTATTTCAGGCCAGTTTGTATTAAGTGCCTTTTCTTACATGCAAGAGACTTGAATATTGGTTCTTCTAATACTACTTTTTCCTCATAATATTCCTGAATAAATTTAGTAACTTTAAACTATAAAACTTCATCATATTCAGACTACAGATTTTTTCTAGGGTGTGAGGGAGCGGGGAAGAGAAAGAATAGTATAATACTTTTGAAATAACCTATCACTTTACATTTGCATCTTAAAAAAAAACTTTCATAGAAATTATCTCATCTGATCTACACAACCCCTCTGTAATATGGGTAAAAACAAGTCTGATTACTCTAATTCTGGCAATATAAGCCAAACTATTTGCCCAGTGGTTACATAGTGATAGTCAGCAGCAAGGATGGGATCCATTTCTTGACTTTTAATGTTCTGTAAACTGTACCATTTAGGCCATCTTACACCATCTACCACAATAAGTTCAAATAATAAGACAAGTAGAAATGGTTCACAATATTTAAAAAAAACTGAAGAGAATGGAAGGAGGCACTTTTCAAAGGAGTTAGGGGGAGAACTCTTAACTGAGTATAAAATAAAGATGATCAAAAATGATAATTTCAATTATATAAAATTTTGAAAAACTTTTTCATGAACAAAATCAATGCAGTTAGGATACAGGGAACTGTGTTAATTGGGAAGAAAATCTCTGCTTGAAATATTTAGGACAAAAGTTTGACAACCAGGATGTACATGGGATTAACACAAACATATAAAGAATCCATAATATATAATAAGTAGTCAAAGGATACAAACAGTTTTCAGCACAAAAAACGAAAATGACCACTAAGCTTATACAGAAAGTGCTCTAAATCACTCAAAATTTAAAACCCTGAGGTTTTTCGTACTCAACAAATTAGCAAAGATGATTAAAAACAGAAATACTAAAGGAATTATAGGAAAACAGGAACATTAATATATTATTGGTGAAATTGTGAACTAGCCCATATAATGCTATAAGTAAAGTGACTAGTGTTCACACTCTCTGACCCAATGATCTATTAAAGACTCCAAGGAAGTTAATGACAAAAAAGAAATGTCAATGACAGAAAAAAAACGACCTATATATTACAAAATATTCGTATCAGCACTCTGAAGTATCAAAATAGTGGAAATGAAGTGGCTCCAACTGACTGAAGAACAGCTGATCAAAGCGTGGCATCGGTATAATACTGTGCCATTATAAACAATCAATACAAAGTATTCAGAAAAACTTGTGAAGACTTGTACAAATCCATACAGAACAAAGTAAGCAGGAACAAAAGATCCACATAGACAATGATCATAGAAAGGCAAAAGAAAACAACTCTGAGAACTCAGATCAAATGCAGGGCCTAATTTTGATTTCAGAGGACTGAAGAAACATCTATTTTCTGCTTCTACTGGGGAGTGCTACTGGGAAATGGCAGTGAGGTTTTTTTTAAGCATTAAAAAAAAACAAACAAAAAATCTGGTTGCATGATCAGGAATAAAAAGGAGCAAGACCATATAAGCCTGCATTTGCATATAATACAGTAGCCAGAATAAGACCAAAGAGCCACTTAGTAAAGTGCTTCATGGGAATTTAATAAATAGCTATTAACAGTTATTAAGTACAGTATGTGTGAGCAGCTCCAGGAGGCTGACTATCCTCTCTAAACTTTTCATCTCTAGAGGCATCTGCCAGGAGGTACTTGCACAGGTGGCCACACAGTGCTACACAAGGCACTTAAATGTCTGTTGAATGTATCCATTCAAAGCACTTTAACAATACCTGAAGACGGGCTCAGAGTTATGCTTTGGAAACAACCTTCCGAGCATCTAAACTTCAACCTTGTCTCTTGTAATCTTACTGCACTATTAATTTGCTAAGTAAAACCACTTATTTGGAGGTAATATAGAGATAACCGGGAAGCAGCCGGTATAAATTTAACAGAAATCCCACATTAGCGGTGCCAAAATGAACGGTTTACATATATAAAAGATTACTTCTCAAGTTATTCCTAAACTGTAGCTTAGCTTTAGAATATTATAAACCAGATTAAACAGTGGTCTTTCTGCCTTGGAGTGAGGTATCCCCAAAAATGCATTGAGATGTTGATAGGAATATGGCATTTTAAGTTTCAGGTTTGAGGGAACCATTAATTTCAAGCAAAAAACATATGCTATTAGATAGGTTTTGAAAAAGAAATAAGACTGGTCAGTGGCATATTTATTCCCTTGTTTTTATGATGAAAAATATGGTTACTTTAGTCATAGAGCATCTACTAAAGTTCAAGTAGGACAAAAATCTATTAATTACTGGTGAAACTGGGTGACAAAACAGATTAGCTAACACATACTAGAAAATACTAATATTGAGAGATTATATCCCACGTTGTATTTTACCCACATTATAGTGACCTGCTAGTCTATGCTGTCTATGCTAAGTGAATTCTTACCCGAACACAGTGAGTAACAAAGGAGTCAATACAGTCCTTAGCCTGGTGATTATTATACAGACAGCACCTGTAAGACAATTGTCAGGAAATTAAATTAAACTGTATTTGGCTTGGGACAAGGATCAGCAATTTCTTTAAATCTAAGTACCATCAACTGGGCTACATGCCTGTGGGTGCCACTGGCAAATCTAAAACAAAAGTGGAGGAGAAAGAAAAAACCAGTACAAGAAAATGGCAAGGAGCAGTAAAATGCCAACAAATGCCACCTTACATAGTTATGTGGCAACAGGCCAAAAAAAAAAATTGTCCTCTCCATCATAGGTGCCTTACAAAAAGGAAGCTTGAGACTTCAAGAGAATTGGGGGATCAAATTTAGAATAAAAGAAGCTAAGGGGGTGGGGGACACTTAGGGTAGCTAACCTGGGGAGACGAACTTTCACAAAATGATGCCTAACTATAAAATATTGTTCTGCTATCCAAAATATGTCTCATCTAAACTAAATTTTTCACATCAAATGATACTGTTTGAAATTCCATCAATCTGATGTCTATTTACATTAATATTTTTTAAGGAATCTCTAATCAACATAGGTACTCTCTCTCCAACAAATCAGATCACAATCCATACGTGCTTTCTTATCCAGTGACCATCATGTCCAAGTGCTTCAATAAACTCTCCTGGGCATTTACCAAATAGGTTTTGGGGCCTTCTTCTGGGTCTCAATATTATACCAATTCTAATTTAACACACAGTATGGACATGTGTGTATGTGTATACTCCTATTATGTTTTGGTATCTGGTCAATTTTCATTCTGATACTGGTAAGATGTTTGCAGACTATTTGTGCTTGCCGTGTGTGTGTGTGTGTGTGTGTGTGTGTGTGTGTGTGTGTGTGTGTGTGTCTAAAAATGCCTTTTGAATAACCCACAATTTTGATTCTTCAGAGATTTTTTTAATCCAACTAAAACCCACGAAACATCAGATTGTGTTTGTAAAAGATGATTTTTTTCTTATTATCAGGGCAAAGCTTGGGGTTATTGAAAGTACCCATGCAATTACCCAAATTGAGCCCAACATTCTCATTCAATTTGGGGGCCACATTTTTGTATATCTGCACTAAGACATATGAATGAATAGACAGATACAGACATAAGTAGAAAGTTCAGCTCTACAGACTGTCCATGCAACTATATGGAGAGTCTGGACCACAGATATTTTTTATCTACTTAAGTTTTTCCTCCACAGACTGCTACATCAAACTCCTGAGTGCTAGGAGACTTTGCAATTGTGTGGGGCCCAATGCAATCAAGATGTCATCCATGACCAGGATCAGTTAGAGGATCTCACATTTAAAAGGAAATCCTCATTCAAACTGATTCCGCATTGGTCATCCTTTGTAACTGTAAGCAGATGGGGCAAGCATACACCTATCTGTCTAATGCTTTATTAACAGTCAGCAGATAGATGAACAAACTTATCTCTCTCGTTTCTATCAAGATATCTTAGTACATGTCTGGACAACCTTAGCAGATGCCTACTTCATATATGCTTGATTCTGAAGGATGCATTTTGTTCTGCTGATTCAAAGGCTTAAAAAGCAATGACCCAGCAATCAAGCACACCCGCATCTTGTATTCTATGCACCTTTTCATGAACCTTGTAGTTGTAAAAATGTAGTCGCTAAAGATTATCAACTATTGGTAGAGGATTGAATCAGTTCAACTCTTCTGCCAAATAATTTAGAATTATGTATGAAGTGACTAAAGTATCCATACCCTTTAGTCCAAAGATCACATTGCAGAAAGCCTTCATATTTTGAAGTAAAAATATTCATAGTATCACTTTTTGTGGTAGCAAAGAAATGGAAACATAGTGGGTACCTGGAGAATGGCTGAATATACTGTGGTATGTGAATATACTTAGATATTGCAGCACCCTAACAATGAATACAAAAATTAACAAAAACATAGGAGCACAGGTATGAGCTGATGTAGAGTGAAGCACACAGATGAGGAAGACAATATGCATGACTATAATAGTGTAAAGGAACAATAAGATGAGGCCAATCACTATTTAATTATAATGACCAGATGACCTAGACAAGAGGTCAGGAAATGCCCCACCTCTTTTTCTTGGGGTGGGGAAAGGAACACGGGTATAGACTGTGCCAGGTTCTGCTGTGCCAACTGGTGCTTAGATGCCACTGTTGTGGCAGTTCGTTTTACTTAACTGTTTTTCTTTGTTACAAGGCTCACAAAGTGGGAAATTTGGGGGGTTGGGACTGGAAATGATATTAAAACAAAAGGCCCTCTCAATATGTGTAAGACTTTGTTCTCAAAATTTCTGAGATAAGATAGTAGCTATATGGGTGGATAGTATTGGTATTTTCTTGATTGCCTTTTTTCCACAGGATTATCTGCTATGGTATTTTCCAATCCTTGGTGCCCCACTGTTTCCTATTATCTTCAGAACTTTTATCCTAATATCCTTAAAATTGTTGTGCCTCTATTGCTGACCTCCTCTCCATGTACTTGGCTTGGCCCAGTGGCTCTTTCCATTTTTGTCTTTAGTGTCAGTTCTACTTCTAATATAAGACACTGATGTTACAGCCCAAATATAACAAATTCATTGTCAACAATGGAAAAAATAGTCCATTACCAAATCCTGACAGATTTTTTTCCTTTTTCTGTCCATTACCCTTCTTCCAATTCAGCCTAAAATGCTCTTGGGGTAAAATGGCTTAATTGGATCTCAACCTAAGATTTCTACAAACTATTTTTCCTTCCAATGCTCCTCACTGGTTTATGAAGCATTACTACTCACAATTTTCCACTATGCTCCTCCACATGAAGTAAACTATCTATCATAAGAAATAGTAACAGTACATGTTGGTAGCTATTTTTTTTTATCCATTTCCCATTTTCTTTTCAGCATCAGTATCTTGTTTAAATATCTCAGGTAGCACAACATATCTTCCTCTTGTCTGGCTGTGTGCAAGGGGTTGATTTGGGAATATCTCCCATATTAGTAATTAGTTATGTCTGTTAATACACAATCAATTAAATTCTTTGTGATGTTATTCAGACATGTCCAATGCCTTCTCTCTTCTTGAAGAAAATATTTATGATCTATAAGTAGGATGACTTCTATAAACTGCCAGGGTGCTTCAAGGAAGATCCCTGTCCAATGGTTAACAAGCTGATTTGTTAACTTTAATTCAACTATCATATCAATATTGACACATTCTTACTATATATGAGACCAAAACATAGGAAGGTACAACTAAATGGAAAGACGGCTCATAGTTTCTTCTTGGAAAGGCAGATAAAGAAATTAGCTGAGACTTTATCATGGATCCAAAGGCAATGAGGATTTATTTCATAGGACACTTGCATCATCTCACTTAGTGGTGCTGGGGATGAGTATTAAATAAAAAATGCCACGATGAAGATAATCATGCACCAATTATTCACGAGTATTTATTATGGAGGATAAGAAGGCAAGAGAATTCTACAAAACATGTGTTAAGACATTCCCGATTAAAATCAGTATTTATTTTTATATTCAATGATATTACGAAGGGTAAAGAAGCTATCAGTCACTTATACATATCAATATTATTTCTTCCTTTATAATTTAACTACAAATTAGCTTACTAAGGGAGAAAGTAATTTTGGAGGTAAGTAATTTTGGAGCACAAAATACTTTGGACTGCAGTGGGGGATTTAGGGCAGTACAAAAACACTGAATATCTGAAGAGAGAACTACAATGTTAGAACAAAGTATGAAAAAGGAACAAGTATTAATGAAAGGGGGGAGGTTTGGGGGGATTCCATTCTTTCTCTTCCTCTCTCCTATACTAATTGGCTCCCAGGACCAAGGATCAGGTTAATAATATTATTTGGACTTTTGTGGGCTGATCCAGGAAACTATCATGTACACGATGCAATGTTTTCGTAGGAAAAAACTCCAAAACCACTACTGTATTTGCTAATCTTTAGAATATAACCCAATCGTAAGCTGTATGATACGTGCATAGTATTTATAAATATATTTCAATATTACAGTGGTGTCTCTACTTTTGTTTTAAACTCAGTACAAATTTGATCACTTAAGAGCTGGAACAAAAGAAATCAAGTTAAAGGAATAAGTAGAGTCCCAAGACTGTTATACTAGCTCCATATTAACTTTGCTCAAATTTGTCACTTAGAATCTTTCAAGTGATCACTTTGATTGGCTGGAGTTAGTAATAATTAAAGAAAACTTCATAATGAATTTTATCTTTTTCCAGGTAACTCAACGTATTTTCTCTTTTCTCTATACTAATGTGGAAAATCTAATGTGGAAAAATCATCTGTATCTGCCTAATAGACAAAGATAGATGATCATCAAATGGTCAGGTCATTTGCTTTAAGTAAACACTACTTCACAGCATAAGTAAAGGGAAATTACTTAAAATTTCTTAAGATACTTACTTAGGGGAAAGCACCGGAGGACTGACAAATGACCGAAGCGCATCTTTCACCATGTCTTGCATGAGATGGGTCCCAAAGACCTTTTTGTTATCCACTAGAAAAGTAGTCTTAAAGGAAATGTTAATTCATTAGAAATATTTCCACAATCATCACATACTGCTACTAGATACAGCTGCCATTATTGTGAAATGAAAGACTAAGTTTCTATAAAGATACCAGAAAGATGATGATGAAGATGTCTATCAAGATGAAAAGATTGTGTTATTTGACTCATTGATGAAAATTACAAATTATTTCCTTTCTGGGCCATAATATAATAGAGAAAGAATGAGAAAATGGTACTCCTGAGCTCTTACCCAAAATAAAATAACTAAAATGTAGGAAATAAAAAGCACACAGCTCTCCACAGCTCTTTCTCCCAAAGAAAGAATTACAGAATCTAAATGAAGGCTGAAGCAAACTATTTGCTCTCTCTCTCTTTAAAATTATTTTATTTTAGGTTTTATTACATCTTTCTCATGGTTCACTTCATTGGTTATAATTCTTCTTTACAACTTGATTATTGGGGAAAAAAAGCTTTAGTGTGAAGGTATACGTAGAACCTGTATCAGATTACATCTTGGGGAGAGGGAGGGAAAATTTGGTACTCAAAAACTTGTGGAACTGAGACTTGTAAACTAAAACAGAAATAATAATTAAATAAAGCACACAGTAACATCACTGAAAAGTCAAACTAGAATCTATGAACCCGCTCAAACTAAGCTGAGCAGTGAGGTGAACTGCATATGTTTAAATGCTTTCAAAATATTTAGTTATTAAATCTAGTAATAGCAACACCATATTAAAAGCACTGTTGCAGATGTAATAGAGGATTCATAATTTTATTTGTAAGGCTTTTTTCTGTTCTTTGTACATGGAAATGTTCATATTTGTTAAGTACACAGTAAAATAGGAAACAGAAAGCAGTACTTCAAAGTAACTTTCTTAAGCATGCCAAAAGTAAACTTTGAGCAACCAACAATATTTTGCATGGATTTTTAATATATTTAGCACGCCTTAATAATTTATTGATATTGACACTAAAAAAATCAATTTTTCAACTAAAAGTACAGTTCTATGATAGCTGAATTTCCTTTAAACATTTACTTTGCTTTTTTTTTAAATATATAATAATAAAAAAATTCAGTGTATAGGGACATAATTCAAAACTAACTTACTTGTAGGAGGGATCTTGAAAGAACACAGGGTGACTGCTCACTAAATTCACAGAAAAAATCCTAATACATATTCAGGGAAAAAAATCATAGCATTAGCAAAAAATCAAAAGATTATATAATTCACATATTAAAAAATGACATGATGCAGCTAACATTTTTTCATGGCTACAACAAACAAACATCTCAAGATGACAAGTCTGTCCATTTTGCAAGAACTATCAAATTTTATTTATAAACACAATGGACAATTTTAAGTCTCTTCTTTTATAAAATTAGCCAAGCTTGCTACGATGACAGATTACAAAATTTATTTTTAATGTGTACAATGCATAAACATTAACATATCAATAATGATTGACAAATGCCTGCTTATTTCAGGGGAAAAAACCCCAAAGGGCTAGAAATGATTCTAATAAATTCTTATCACTGAAGAAGCTGACTACACTAAGACTTTAAAAATATTTATATATATTTATAGCATCATTTTAAGATAATAACATTTCAATAAAAAAATCTTCAGGTTTATGAGGTCTAGAAAAAACATACTTGGGTTTTCTTTGTTAATTATGCTTAGCTAGGCATATTATCCTTGGTGGGAAGAAAAAGGATGGAACTCAAATATAAAGTTTCTAGTTATATCTCTTGCTGAGAAAGATAACTCTGTATATCAAGGCACAAATGACTACTATCAAGCCAGGAGGTGGCTTATTCCTTCAGTGATTCTTAGGTATCTCAATTTCAAATTTAAAAAAAATCTCCTTGGGCCTACTTCCACTTCTGGTCAATTTCTTTTTCCCTCCCTCTTTGTCCAATTCCTTGAACTTCTTGTTTACCTATGCATGTTACCTTTACTTCATATATGTAAGTCTTCTACAACCTGACTTCTGCTCCCACTTCTATAATGAAATAGCTCTAAGGTGACCACTAACTTCCTTCTTGGCAAAAGCCAATGACTTTTTAGTACTCAATAATCCCTAAAGGCTTAGAGTCCCAATATCAAAGATTCATATTAACTAAAGTGAAGTTCTTTTGCGCACCAGAAATTTCTCTACTTACCAGGATACAGTGTAAATTTGTTAGATTGACAACTTCACAGACAGTTTTTATTCTATCTATAAGTTTTGCAAAATAGTTGACCATTTCTTCCCTTTTGATTATTTTTGCATATCGAGGGAAGGTAGGAGGAAGCAATCTCTGGTTAACAAGAGGCTCAAAACCCATCATAATAGGATGATCTAAAAGAAAAAAAAAGATTTTTTTTCTTCATCTTTCCTTTTAATTTTAACCTTTGCATTAAATAATTTTAAATATATTAAGTGAACCTCTGTAAAGCAGAGCAAGATGCCAGCTTGAAAGTTCCCCAAACAAGTCTAAACATATTGGTTTTTTTGATATATTTTGTAATTTTCTGTTCCTTAACTTGCGTAATAAGACTGTTAGATTTAGTAACTTCAGTACATTTGACCTACCTCTACCTCCTCTGGAGGTGTGAATTATATACATAATAGAGGATATAATAAGATCCCTAACACCTTTAAGCAGAGTCGGAGTCTACATCCTACTTCAAGTACTTCTACGTGATTACAGGTCTTTTTCTGGAATTCACATCATTTCAACTAAAGACAACCTGTGTGACGAACACGAATAAGGAAGAACTGGTCTAACCCCTTCTATTAAAATGTAGTATTAACTTATTTTGATAGATAAAAATTACAAGCCTAAACCCCCCTCTCAAACTTAAAAGTAAAGTGAAGTTAACTCTCCTTGAAATAAGCTAAATAATCAAGCATTGTGATTTCTAAGGACTTTACTGCTGGACTGCATGTGGAGACAGAATTCAAACTGGGTCTTCTAATTCCAGATCTACTGTTGCTCTTTCTGCTATATAACACTGTCTCTGGTGACTATGTTTACTGCCACAAATACGAGTTTTTCTGCCTTTATTTTACATGGTTTTAGAATATCTGAAAGTACATATCCAGGCAGGCTTTTTCCCCTCACATCACCTTGACTTTTTTTTGTCTATAGGCAAAAGGACAGATTCCTGATTCCTCCTGATTAGCCTCTACTTTCCTTCTCTCATCTCTCTTCTGTATCTTTCACATAGCTCTCAAGTTAATGGTCTTTAAATTGAGATCTGGTTCAGCCACTGCCCTGCTTAGAAAATGTCATTGGCTCCCTAGTACCTTTAAAATATAACCTTTTCAGCCTGATACTGACAATCTTTCTCAACATAGCAGAGCTCCCCTCTACTTTTCAGTTCAGGTGCCTCTTTATCTGAAAGCCTTCCTCACCCCATGGCTATGGGTGTTCTCTCCTTCCTCAAATTATATTAGCCCATACTTACTGATCAGCGTATATGTTTTTTCTCCTCCATAGAATGTATGCTAAGAGCAGGAAATGTTTCAATTTCATCTCTGTATCCCTGGCGCTTATCACACTGCCTGCATATACGTAAAATTGTCATTCAATTGTTATTAGTCGTGTTGAACTCTTTGTGACCCCCTTTTGGGGTTTTCTTGGCAGAAATACTGGAGTGCCTTGACATTTCCTTCCCAGATCATTTTACAGATGAGGAAATTGAGGCAAACAGGGTTAAGTGACATGCCAACAGTCACACACCTAGTAAGTATCTGAGGATGGATTTGAACCTAGGTCCTCCTGACTCCAGGCCCACTGTGCCATCTAGCTGCCTCATGTGTACATCTGAAATGATGTCCATAATTTTCTTTATTCATCTTAATACCACACTTTTCAGCTTTGAAAGAGAAGCAGTGGGTTAAGTAATAACTAGCAACTCAAAGAAAACTAAAATATCATGTTAGGTAAATATTAATGGAAATGACTACTATGAACATATTATTTGTATAATACTTATTCATGTTTAAACACAACAATCCAATCGAACACTCATTTTTTAAACCAATTCCTTAAAAGTATAAAATCTTCTGTTCTGCTTACCTAGAAACAAATTATATGCTAATCAAACAAATCTCATTTCTTGCATATACTATTTCAGCCTAGTTCAGCCAAAGGAAAGATATCTACAATATTACTCAGTAACAATTATATGTACAGAACTGGCAATAGCCAAATAGGTAAAAGAATCAAACTTTTTACTGTTTATAATATTTGTAACAAAAAAAAAAAGTTTAATTAACCTTTTAGTTTTGAGTTCTTTGGTAAATAGTCATTTCATCCTAAAATCTTAATCGATTTCCTACCTAAAACTCAATCTTTTTGGTCACTTTTCCAGGCAAATAGTTTGTTCAAATTATACAGCTTAGACAAAATCTGTTTTTCAAATCCTTAATTAAGAATTCTGTCAAGTTGACATAAATACAAAGTCTAAATTTCTGTTGAAAACATCCTAAAGACTTCATGTTATAAAGAACAAAAGGAAATGGTGCAGGCACACACATACACAAAACACACACATACACAAATTTGGTACAAGATTACTACCAAACAGGTGGCGGAGCCAAGATGGTGGCTGGAAAGCAGGGACTAGCACGAGCTCCCTGCCAAGTCCCTCCAAAAACCTATAAAAAATGGCTCTGAACCAATTCTAGAACTGCAGAACCCACAAAGTAGCACAGGGAAGCAGGACTCTAGCAAAGGACAGCCCAGATGGTCTCTGAGAAGGTCTATCGCGCGCTGAGCTGGGAGCGGAGCAGAGCAGAGCCCAGCATGGGCCGCGAGGACCAACCAGACCAGGAGCTGGGCGGAGCGGGCCCTAGTGCCCTGAATCAGTGAACTGCAGCAGTTACCAGACTTAACCCACAAACACCAAAGACAACAGAGAAGGTTAGTGGGAAAAGCTGCTAGGGACAGGGTGATCGAGTTCCCAGTTCAGCCACAGCCCCACAGGCAACAGAGGTGGGGTAGCTACCGAACTACAGCTGCAGTTGCTTCTGGCCCCAGGCCCACCTGGTGGGAGGAATTAAGTGGCGGATAAGACCAGGAGTGCAGAGCCTGCTGAAGATCTGAGTCCAGTCCAGGTTGGAGGTTTTTGGGGAAGGAGGAGTGCTGGTGTGGCAGAGCTGGTGCATCCCCCCAAGCGTGGAACATAGAACTCTGTACTCCATAAGCAGTCATACCCTGCTGAAAAACTCAAGGGTCAGGTAAGTTGGCTGGGAACATGGTCAGGCAGTGAAAACACACCCAGAGTCAGTCTCAGACTTTGGAATCTTTCTTTGGTGACAAAGAAAACCAAAACATACAGCCAGA
>CM053624.1:265754951-265786286 GCA_028646595.1 Phalanger gymnotis
TGTTGCTCTGGGCCCTGAATAAATTTTTTGATGCCTTCTGCTTGGAGAATTCTGTATACCCAACGATTTCGAACCATTCAGATATTTATATGATCCTTTTTGAGATCATAAATTCGGCCTTCCTACTACAGGCCTGTTATTAAAATAAAAATGATCATATACACTGAACTAAGTAAGTTGGAAAGGAAAACAGTTAATGGGTTGCAAAGGCGGTTTCTTCCAGAAGTTTCTTCTTTATAAATACTAACATGAAAAGGCCAAACACCACATTTGGACCTTGTGAAATAATTCTAAATTAAATACACAATTCCCAATATAGGCTAAAATAACCTAAAATATAAAATTAGGCACAAAGCCATATTATATTTTAAGCTACTTTAAAATTAATCATTTCCAAAAAAATAATAAAAAAAAAAACAAGAAAAAATGAATCACTTCATAAGACCCAACTGTTGATGCATTTTCATTAATGTTTTTAAGGATCTCAAGGAGTTCTCCTTAGTGCAGTGTGGGGCAATCATATGTGCACAAGCAAACAAATAGTCTACATTCATGGGGTATAATACATTCAATCTTTAAAATAATCTTATTCCATTTCGAGCTACTACACTGTCTATATACTAAATATTTCTCTTAGGCTGTACAAAATAACTCTCCACCCTTTGGCTTTCTTCTGATCCATGGGCATAGCATCATTCACCCTTACTCCCCATTACCACAACCATCAAGATTTGATACATTCAGCTTCTCAGGTTTTACCAGTTCCAGGGTCTCAACCTAATCAGTGGGGTCTACAGTGACAGTGTTCTTAATCCCCATACCCTAGCTTCCTGTCACCAATTTCAACGGTTCAACAATAGGTGGCAGCAGCACTGGCCTCAGAGCATGGGAAAATCATGAGCATTCCATAAGGCCACTAAAGCATTAACTCCCATTCCAAGCCCTCAATCACCACTTCTCTGCTTTAGCTCTAGCTGCCTTGAAGGAGAACAAGGGAGAACAGGAGAAACACAATGACTAGATAGGTTTTCTAATGATCCCCTCCCAGTCTGGTCCCCCCCAGGCCTACCAAAGCTCTTGCCTTGGCCCACAGAAGTCACAGCTAGTGCCTTGAGAATGAGAGGATCTGTGCTTTCACCACCCGGCCCCACCCCAGGGCTGCAGAAAGTAAGATAGATGTGTCCCTCAGGATGGAACTCACAATTAATTTCCCTAAAGGAATATTTTTATAGGTAGTGATTTGAAGTTAGATTCTTTTGTTTAGTGGAAAGAACACTTTATTTAGAGTCAGGAGTCCTGGGTTCAATCTCTGCTGACACTCACCAACTCTGTGATTAGGGGCAAGTCACTTAGCCTCTCTGCACCAGTTTCCTCACCAATGAAGCAAACATATCCAGACTACCTCAGGGTTGTTCAGAGGAAGGGACTTTATTAAGCCTTAAAACACTATGTAAGCCATTGTTATTCTTCAGTTTTATGATGATTAGAACAAGCTTTTACTGGTTAACCTGAGCCACTCTCTAGAGGAGGTCTTATCATTGTTTCCATGAGAAAAAGCATCACAAGATCCAGGAAACTTACACAAGTGCTGTGTTCCAAAGTTTGTTTGTAAACTGAGTACTGCCTGGTATTATGTTCCTGAAAAAGAACAGGAAGAAAAAGGATGATTACCTCCTTTTGTAGTATCATTCTGTGCCTGGATCCCATGATGTAATGAATTGTGAATTGCGGATAGAAGATCTGCTGCTTGAATCATCAGTTTTTGAGCTTCTGCAACAGCACTTGTCTGAAAAATTAATTATCAATGCAAGAATGCTTCAATATTAGGAAATAATTAGCATAATTAATACTATCTGTAGCAAAATCACATGATTATGTCAATACATACAGAAAAAGTCTTTAACAAAATATAGCAATTATTCATGTTAAAATAATGAAAATCCTTGGCATGGCAGATGGGTCCTTTAATATGATCAGAAGTATTGGTCTAAAGCCAAGAAAGAAGGAAACAAGCATTTATCAAGGGTCTACTTTGTGCCAGGTGCTGTGCTGGGCATTTTATATTATTTTATTTGGTCCTTGCAATCTCCATTTTACAGTCAACGAAACTAGGCAAACAGAGGCTGACTTGCCCAGGGTCACAGAGCTGGTAAAGTGTTTGAGGCCATATTTGAACTCAGATAATCTTGACTCCCAAGCCGAGAGATCTCTTCACTGCATCACTTGCTTGCACTAGAATTAACATTGTGGGCAACGAAGTAACACTAAGTTACGGAACTCAAGGGAAAAAGGAGACTCCCTTTTCTCTACTATTTGTTTGACATAGTACTAGGAATATTAAAGCAATAAGACGGGGCAGCTAGGTGGCGCAGTGAGCAGAACAACTGCCCTGGAGTCAGGAGGACCTGAGTTCAAATCCATCTTCAGACAGTTGCCACATTTACTAGCTGTGTGACCTTGGGCAAGTCACTTAACCCCAATTGCCCTGCCTTCCCCCCTCAAAAAAAAATTTTCTTTAAAAAAATAAAAAATAAAAAAAAAAGCAATAAGACAAAAAGGAAATTAAATATACATTAGCAAAAGGAAGGAAAGAGTATCCCTCATATGATACAATGGTTTGCTAAGGAAATCCTATAGAATCAATGAGGAAACTAACTGAAATGATTAATCGCTTTACTGAAGCAGAAGATACAACATATAGCCACAAAAAGCATCAGCATTTACATATATAGCACTGTATCTAGCAGCTAGTAGGCTCAATAAATGCTTGCTGATTGACTTTACATTAGAAACCAAAACCAATACAATAACAGAAAAAAAAATTCCACTCAAAATAACTCCAAAAAGTATAAAATATTTGGGAGGTAACCTAAGTGACATATATAGGACTCATATGAATATATCTTTTAAAAAGCACTATTTACAGAAATAATGATCTAAATAGAGATATGGCTAATGTACATACCTGAGCTACAGCAATATAATAAAAACAATACTAAGTTAATCTACATATTTTGTGTATTGTACACCAAGGTATTAACTTATAGATTAAATAAAATAATAGTAAAATTCATTTGGTGGAATAAAAGGCACAGAATTTCACAGGAAATAATCTTTAAAATAGAAATGAATCGTATTGGATAATCTCAAAATTATTTTAAAAAGCAATAACTGTCAAAATTAGATTAAAAACAAGAGAAAGGTCAGTGGAAAGAAATACATAAGGAAGAACCCCAAGCAAAAAAATAGAGAGATTCCTCTATTCAACAAGAAGTGGAAGGTGGTTTGGCAGAAAATAGATTCAGATCAACATCTTATGCCATATGCCACAAGAATTATCCAAAAGGATAAATGACTACAATAATTACTATGGTTACATAATTTAAAAAGGAGAAGAGACTGTTAGGAGAAATGCTTCACAACTACAATGAGAATTAAAAACCAAAGGACAGAGGTAGTGATGGCAAAAGACAAAACAGACAATTTCAATTATGTAAAATTAAAAATTTTGCAAAACTGAATAAATACAACTAGAATAAGAAGCTATTGATTATAAGAAAAAAAAATCTTTGTATCAAACATGCCTAATAAAAATCTGACAAGATACATAGTGAATATACACAAACATATTAAGACTAACAACTATTTCCCAAATGTTAAGAGGTCAAAAGGTATAAACAAATTTTCAGAAGAAATACAAGTAAGGATGATCTGCTCAATAAAAACATGTTCCAAATTACTACCACTAAGAGAAACACAAATTAAAACAACTCTGAGGTTTCACCTCAAATTCATCAAACTGGCAAAGATTGGAACAGTCAATTCTGGAGCATATGTAGAAAAACTGGGTAATTAGTATTGTGCTGGGAGAGCTGTGGATTGATTCAGTCATTCTGCTTATCAATTTGGAATTACATGAAAAAACTGACTAAACTGTGTAAATACTATGAAGCCCTGAGCCTATGACTGGGAATATATATCAAAAAAGTCAATGACTTTTATACACTAAAGGTCCAGTACACACTAAAATACTTTTATCAGTGAGATTTTAGCAGCAAAAAGCTGGGAAAAAAATGCACCCCCGCCAACTAGGAAATGGCTGAATAAACTGTGGAATCCAAATGTAATAAACGATTGCCATGCTACAAGGGCAGTTTTGATTGCTGGTTTTTGGGAACTGCCACTTTCCCAGTTCAGGAATCTCCCTAACAAGAAAACTCCTATCTATGGAAAATAGCAAATATTCTACAGACTTAAACAGTGCTTCCTGTGCACAGACAGGTGAAGTGAGGGCCCAGAGTGCACAGAGCCAGGATATGTCAAGCAAACTTGCAAAGTTTGTCCTGCCTCTGTAGTCAGTCCTTAGGCATTATGCCACACTGCCTCTCAGAGAATGATAAATATGAGGAAATCAGAGAAATTAGGAAAACATGGATGAACCAAGAAAGAGCAAAGAAGGTAGAATCAGAAAAAAATACATATATAAAATAATTACAATAATATAAAGACAATATCAAAAGATAACATAATTCACATCAAGGGCAATGAACGATGTTAGACCCAAATGACTGAGTCAGAACGTGTTTCTTACCTATAGATAGGATATGGACCGTGAGTACAGAATATCATATACTCTCTAAGTCTTGGTCACTGTAAAACAATTTTGCCCATTTTGTAGGCAAAGGTAAGCACATACTATGTGGGGCATTTGGAAATGATTGTGGCATAAAATATGATTACAAAATATTTTTAAAAATAAGTCACGAAGTGTCATTAGATATTTTCACTGATATACAAGGTATCCCCAAAGTCTTTGGGTAATTTTAAGCTATTAAACCTTAAAACTGCACTAAGACTTTTGGGACACTGTGTATGTTGGAAAAAGAAAACCCTCATTTCATTTAAATGCTTGGTAACAGCTTTGGTTTTTATAAACTAATGATTTAATATAGGACTATCCAAGTCCAGCTAAACAGGGAACCAAACATCTACTTCTATTTTTAGCATCCAATTATTACAAAATCTAATATAAAATGCTCTTGGCTTACCCAGATATACCTCCATAAAATTAAAACACATAAGACTGTAGGAAACTGGCAAACTGAAATTGTGACATTTCTAATTTAGTGTGAACTATAGTTTAATAAAACTGGATATGGTATATGTCTTCATGAAAAGATATGGAGGGCTAAGACTAGTACAGTTAGGTGGATGGAAAGAGAGCTGGCTCTTCTATTCCCACATTACTGATAAACTGATTATTTAAAAAGTTTTGTCATGGAGTCAGTAACTAGTGCCACATCAAGCAAATTGAAAGAAAAAAGCCACCCAAGTTTCACTTTTTGGTCATGGATATTTCAGCTGGGCCTATTATTAACTGATCAAGGAAGACAGTTTAGCTTGTATTTTAAGGTACAAATTTCTTGGTACATGAAGATATTTCATCAGAAACAAATGACAAAATGAAAGAAAGTGTCCTTACCTCTTTTTTAGTAAAAGCGATGAGAACTGTCAGTAGCACTCGAGTAAATTTCACTCTGCTAAATACAGCTAAACATTGCTGATGCTAAAACAAAAGAAATGCCTTTTCAAGGGTACTTTATTTTAAAATACTAAATATTCCTTTAATTCCAAAAAATAGAAAGTCTCTCTTTTCCCATCATAAAAACTATTATCATAAAGACATTCTTGTATGCTACTTTAAATTCCTTTGAATTGCTAACCACATAGCAAACTCAGTCTACATTCTCATCTTTGAGTCCACAGAAAAGATAAGCTTCCAATTTACAAAACTGACTGTTCCTGTGTGACTTTAAAGTACCAATTTTTACAAAAATCTGATTCATTCACACTAAAAAGGCTATAATGATCAATTAAAAACATTGGGCAGGGAATCATTTAGGTTCTCACCTTAATTTCTATATATGAATCCAGGACCTTCTATATCTTAGTTTCACTAACTTTTTGGAAAACAAACATAAAACTTCTTCCTACCTCATACAGTAGGATATTTGAAACAACATATTTGAAGGTGCTTTGGCGGTCTTTGGAAGAAAATGCTAGATAAACCCAACAGACTATTATTATATCAATGTAAACAAAAGGGAAATAAAAGCCCTTTGCATGGTCCAATTTTTTGAAGAAATACCTTAAAAAGAGCTTCCATATATTACAACGCAGTTCATAAAACTATAACATTAAGAGGTAGACTTCTCTGATATTATCTACCAGAAAATAAGTTCAATTACTTCAAGTTCAACTTCTGGATCTCTTTCTTCTCCTTGTCGACTTCGGGTGCTCTAAAATTTAAAAAGTTTGAATTACAACCCCACATTGTGCACCAAGTAGAAAAAAAGAAGAGATAAGTCAATAAGATATGGCTATCATCAGCTTCAAGTTAAATTCCAAATATCACTAATGAGTATTTAAAAATAAAAGCAAAAGATGTTCTTCATATTAATTCCATGTACCAAAAGCATATATCAGGAAGAAAGCTACCAAATGTTACCTAATACAAATCAGACAATTAAATATGAGTGATGATATTTCTTGCTATTCCTAGAATGCGAAAATTGTAAAAACAATGCTTCATAAATCTCATGGGTAGAAAACAAACATCAAATTAAATGCTCCTATAACTATTCAAAACCCAAGAGATCCTACCTATGTCAGGCTCTCATACATCCAGGCAGAGCAGAATCCTTCTCAATATAAAGCCCTATGGAATTACTGAAAGGGCACTATACGGGGAATTGGTGGAGCAGATAGGAGCTCTGCTCCTCCTTGACAGGCCATATTATTTATTACTAGCTGAATGAACTTAGAACTTAGAACCTAAGCTCTCTGAGCCCCAGTTTTCTCATTTGTAAAATGGGAATAATACCAGCCTTGTGTACTCCATAGCATTACCACGGTGATCAAATGACATTGTATGTGATACCCCCAGGATGCCCACCCCCAGGCAGTTCTACTTCTACTCCTTCAAGATCCAGCTCAAATGGCACTTCTCCATGAAACCTTCCCTGATTTCCCCAGATGAAAATGACCTTTGTCACCTCAAATTTTTTTAGGATTCTCTTTTGCTCTTTTATATTCTACTTTCTATCAGATTCATTTGTGTACATTCTTCTTCCCCCCACATACCCATTATTAGAATGAATTCTTGAAGAAAGGGACAATGTCATTTTTCATCTAACACCTAGCATAGGACCATGTGCATTGAAGAATATACTAAGGTACTAAACAAATCTTGTTAAAAGAATAAAAATACTGTCCAAATTAAAGACAGTTATCATGACTAGTTATAAAAAGGTCACTGATAATCAGCAATTTGGTGACAGATGGCAATAAAAATTCTGCTTTTTTTTAAGCATAAAAGGGAGAAATAGATAAATGTGTTTTAATCAAGTAATAAATGGAATTTTAAGCTCAGTAAGAATAGGTCAGACATTTACTTTCACAATAATTGGGACATCATCATTACTGGAGTTACAAAAAACATGACACTTATTCAATTTTTGCTAAGAGTCTAAAGTTATGAGATAATTAGATTTTAGCTAGTTAAAATAAAAGTGAAGTCCTGAGGATTAGTTCATATAATAGTTTTTAATTGTTGCCCTCAGTGTCTAGTACAGCGCCTTTCAAACAGGAAACATTTAACAAATGCTCCAAGAACTCAATTACATTGATTATCAACTTCCTGAATACTAAAAGTTAAACCACAACAAAACTTTGAAGGAATCAATCCATCAGCATGAATTCATTAAGCACCTACTAAGTACCATGCATTGTGCTAGGTGTCAGAGATGGACAACACAATAAGTGAGATAACCCTTGAATTCAAAGAGCTTATACTCTAAAAGGAGGCCATAATACATATAAAAGAACAGCACCCAAGAAAGGTAGTTTTCATCTAAGCAGTCAGAGGACTTATGAGAGGAGCCCACAGAGTAGCAGATTCACACCCTTCTAGGGACAGTGGCAGTATTATACAATTACTATTCCAAGAACAAAATAGGGAAAGAAGGCACAGGGGTAGGACAAGTGCAAAAATACCCATGGTGAGTGGTGCCTGGTATCTCAAAGTACTATCTCCTCAATTGTAACCTCAACTTGTAAGAAGCTTTTCTTTAAAAACACTCTGATAGTGAGAAGGATAAAGACAGGATGGTGAAGAAAAATAAGGGGAAAATACATACCTTTACCCTTCTTTGCATGTCATCTTCTACATCTTTTAGCATGCCTAAAATAGATTTATTGTGGTTAAAAGGTAACATACTAATTTTATAAAGGATACATATAAAAATATAATGCTTCTTTATAAATAATCTCACCCGTGACTCGAAGATCTGTCACACTATTTGCCATTTTAAATCCGTAAGTCATTGACTGAAAATCTTCCTAAAGAGAAAAGGAATAATGATGTTAAGACTCAAAGACTGAACTGCTAAGCCATTCATTTTATCTCTTACAAAGTTGTTCCTTAAGGGCAGCTAGGTGGCGCAGTGAATAGAGCACCAGCCCTGGAGTCAGGAGAACCTGGGTTCAAATACAGCTTCAGACACTTGACACACTTAGTAGCTGTGTGACCTTGGGCAAGTTACTTAACCCCAATTGACTCGCCTACCCTCCTCCAAAATAACTCCAAAAAACAAAGTTGTTCCTTGTTTGTGAAGAAGTGGAATACAGCACAAGAAGTCTCATGCTTTTTGTCTAAATATGTAAATACCTAAACATTCTCTCTAGGAACATACTTAAAATAATGAAAATTAATCTTATGTTTGTCCCTAAATTGTCATTCCTTAGGCAAATTAAACATGCTTACCATTTAACAGCTTCATTTGTAAAGTACAACTATTACTAATTCTAATACTTTAAATGAAGTGAGAATTTACATTAATAAGGAACTTAGCAAAGACGAAAGGTGAATACATAATCACTGTCGTTACAATGTAAGAATGCTGTTTCAAAGACTACTATGGAGCAGGCATTCCTCAATTGCTAATCAATTAAATTATGATTTACCAAATAAGGCTAATGAAAAGTAAAAACCAAGTGTTGAACTTGGGTAGGAAGGAGAAAATTACCCTCCCAGTTCATTCCACTGACCCAAGAAATATTTCATGAATCACATTTACGCAAAATTCTTTGTTCAAAATTCCTGTTTAGTTTTTAATGAATCAAAAAACAAGAGATTTCTGTGGTTCAGGATCTAGATAGTCTACTTGATAAAATTAATTTGAAAACTGCTGATTTAATATTATGCAGTCGATTGAATTAAAAAGACACCACGATCAACACAGGACAGCTTAGACATGAATACAATTCTTACTTAAAGCGTGCTTGCATAAAGAATATTAGAGGTAACTTCCTGTAAATATTCTGTCCAATTACTCAGAATTGCAGCCCTTAAAACTTTCTAGCTGTCCTCAAACCTAACAGGAATTATTTGATCCCTTCAAATTTTGGAGATGAAATGGTCATTACATGTGAATACAGAGTTTCACAAAGCCTAAGCATGTATCTTAGATCCTACAGAGATACAAGTTAACTTGCACCTGCAACAGGTAAGTCTTAATGTGACTATAAGTATCTGTATCATTCTAGTAGCTTTCATAAAAACATAGTACATACAAACAACTCTGTACATGGACGTGACTTTGTAGACTATAACAGCAAAATGTTCAATGATAATATCGAAAATATACTTCAACAAAGAAAGGAAAAAGGATCCCATAAATACAAAAATATTTGTAGCAGCTCTTCTGGTAGAGGCAAAAAAATGGAAATTGAAGGGGTATCCTTTAACTGGGGAATGACTGAATAAATTACAGTATATGGATATAAAGGAATACCTTAAGAAATGAAGAAAAGGATGGTTTCAGTGAAACCCTGGCAAGACTTGAATGATTCAATGCAGAATGAAATGTATAGAACTAGAACATTTACAGGTATCCCTTCCACATCGTGACTTTACCCATCACAGTTTTGATCACAGGTCAGCATAAGAAACCAAATAGGAATTTTTGGAGAATTTTGAGGGAGCCACAGATGGCATGGCAAAGGCCAGCAGACAACACAGAGCATATGACCAAATATTTAACCTGAATTTTACAATAAGGTACTGTAAACACCAAATAAAAGAAAAATAGAAAATTCAGACTTCTCTTGTACAAAGGGAGAGCCAATAAGTTTTACATGGATTTTCCAGATCACAGGAGCACCATGGCCCTAACTCCTGCAACGTGGAAGGGATAACTATATATGATCAGGGCAGAGCCAAGATGGTAGAGTCAGGGGCAGGAAATCACTTGAACTCTCCCAAATTCCCCCAACTTTAAAATAATGCCTCAAATTTAATTCTAGAGCAACAGAACCAACAAAAGTTTGGGTGAAACAATTTCTGGCCCAAGACAACTTAGGAGGTAGCAGGAAAGATCTGCTTTGTCATGGTGGTAGTTGGCTTGGCATGACCAGCAGCAGGCACTGGAGACAGCTGCAGCAGCAACAGCTTCAGCTTCAGCTTTCAGTCCACAGACAGTAAGGGTGTCAGACAACTGGTCAGAAAAAAAGTACAAAGGACCCTTTGCTGGTGTGGGTTCAGGACTCTGCTGCATTGCCAATAAGCAGTTCCAGAATGAAGAAGAGCACTAACACCTGCAGCTGCTGGGGAACAGGGGTCTTGGTCACAGTTCCAAGGAAAAGAAGTTCCAGTTCCAGTGTTTGTACTTGCTCACAAGGAAGCAGGGGCCTCATCTCAGTTCTAAGTCAGAAAGAAGAACTAGTGATCATAGCTTCAGGAGAGGAGAAGACCTGGTCACAGTTCCAGGGCCAACAAGAGTGCTAACATTGAATAGAGTCAATGATCAGAAGCAAAATGGACTTTTGAAGAGGGGAAGGAGGAACAAAGAGGAAAGAGAAGAAAGAAAGGGAGAGGAGAAACAGAAACAGAAAGGATACAGGGAAATAGTAATAGTAACTGTAAATGTGGACGGGACAAAACCACCCATAGAACAGAAGGTGACAGAATGCATTAAAAACCAGAAACCAACAAGATGCTATTTACAAGAAAAATACGTGAAACAGAGAGAGACACAAAGAGAAAAATAAGGAGCTAGAGAAGAATCTATTATGTTTGAGTTGAGGCAAAAAAAAAAAAGTGGGGGTAGCAGTAATGATCTCAGGCAAGCAAAAAGAGATCCAATTAAAAGAGATAAGTAGGGAAGCTACATTCTGCTACAAAGTACAACAAAGGAGTATCAATACTAAACATACATGCACCAAATGGCATAACATCCAAATTCTTAAAGGAAAAATTGTATGAGTGACAGGTGGTAACAGACAATGAAACTATAATAGTGGGGGTCTTCAACTTTTCCCTTTCAGAACTAGATAAATTTAATCATAAAATAAACAAGAAAGAAGTAAAGGCATACAGAATTTTTGAAAATTTAGACATGATAAGAGACCTCTGGAGAAAATTGGAAATAGAAAGGAATAGACCTTTTCCTCAGCTGTACATGGGAGCTTCACAAAAATTGACCATGTATTAGGGCATAAAAACCTCACAAGCAAATGTAGAAAAGCAGAACTATTAAATGCATCCTTTTCAGACCATGATGCAATAAAATTCATATTCAATAAAGAGTCACGGAAATACAGATAAAAAAATTGAAAACAAAATAATCTAATCCTAAAGAACAAGTGGGTCAAAGAACAAATAAGAAACAGTCAATGTCATTAAAGAGAATGACAATAAATAAATAAATAAATAAATAAATTTTTAAAAAGAGAATGACAACAATGAGACAACATACCAAAACATATGGGATGCAAAGAAGTACTTAGGGGAAAATGTATACCTCTAAATGCTTATATCAATAAAATAATGAACTGGGGATGCAACTAAAAAAACTAGAAAAAGAATAAAATTAAAATCCTCAACTAAACACCAAATTAAAAATCATGAAAATCAAAGAAGAGATTAATAAAATTGAAAGAAAACTTTTGAACCAATAAAACTAAAAGCTGGTTTCATGAAAACAACAACAATAACAATGAAATAGATAAATCACTGGTTAATTTGATTTAAAAAAGAAAAAAAACAAATTGCCAGTATCAAAAATGAAAATGAAGATGAAATTACTATTAGGAGCTATTTTACCCAATTATATGCCATTACATCTAACAATTTAAGTGAAATGGATGAATATTTACAAAAATATAAATTGTCTAGATTAAGATTACAAAAAAACACAGAGCACTTAAACAACCCATAAATGAGTTCCCTAAGAAAAAAACCCAAGACCAGATGGGTTCACAAGTGAATTCTACCAAACATTCAAAGAACAATTAATTTCAATACTACATGTACTATTTAGGAAAATAGGCAAAGAAAGGGTCCTATCAAACTCTTTTTACAACACAAATATGGTGCTGATATCTAAACCAAAAGCAAAAACAGAAAGAAAACCATAGACCAATTTTCCAAATGAATACTGATGCAAAAAAAAATTTAAATAAAATACCAGCAAGGCAATTATAGCAATATATCAGAAAGATCATATGCTATAAACAGGTGGGATTTGTAACAGATATGTAGGACTGGTTCAATATTGGGAAAACTATGAGTACAACTGACTATATCAATAAGAAAACAAAATATAATTATCTCAATAGATACAGAAAAAGCTTTTGACAAAATGTAAAGCCCATTTGTATTAAAAACACCAGAGAGCAAGGAAATAAACAGACCTTTCTTTAACATGATAAGTATTATCTATCTAAAACCATCAGGAAGCATTATCTGTAATGATAGAAGCCTTTCCAATAAGATCAGGGATAAAGCTAGGATGCCTCTTATCACCACTGTTATTCAGTACTGTACCAGAAATGCTAGCTATTGCAGTAAGAGAAGAAAAAGAAATTAAAGAATTAGAATAGGCAGTGAGGAAACAAAACTATCATTCTTTGCAGATGATATGATGTTACGTTAAGAGAATCCTAGAGAATCAACTAAAAGACAAGTAAAAATAATTAACAGCTTTTGTAAAGTTGTAGGATATAAAATAAACCCTCATAAATCACCAGCATTTTTACATTATTACCAAGAAAGTCCAGCAGCAAGACAAATTCCATTTAAAATAACTGCAGACATCATAAAATACTTGGGAGTCTACCAGCCAAGACAAAGACAGAAAATATATGAACACAATTACAAAATACTTTTCACACAACTAGACAGATTTAAACCTGGAGAAATTTTAATTGTTCATGAACAGACCAAGCCAATATAATAAAAACAACAATTCTATCTAAATTACTTTACTTATTCAATGCCATACCAATCAAACTACCAAAAATTTATTTTATCGAGTTAAACAAAATAACTACAAAATTCATCTGGAAGAGCAAATGTTCAAGAATATCAAGAGAATCAGTGAAAGAAAAAATGTGAAGAAAGGTGGCCTAGCACTACCAAATCTCAAACAATATTACCATGTGGTAATCATCAAAACAATCTGGCTAATTTTGAGTGGAAGATCTGTGGAAAAGATTAGGTACACAATGTACAGAAGTAAATGACTATAGTAATCTCGTGGTTGACAAACCCAAGAATCCAAGCTTTTCGGACAAGAACTTGCTATTTGACAAAAATTGCTGGGAACACTGGAACGCAGTTTGGCAGAAACTAGGTAGACACTAATATCTCACATCATGTACAAGATAAGATGAAAATGGGTTCATGATTTAGACGTAAAGGGTAATATCCTAAAAGAATTAGGGGGGCATGTAATATTTTACCTGTCTTATCAATGGAGGAGGAAAGAATTTATGACCAAACAAGAGATAGAGAGCATTACAGGATATAAAGTGGACAATTTTTTCACAGTATAAATTATAAATAAGACTTTGGAGAATGTTTAGAATGCTTAAGAACCAACTGATAAAGTGCTCAATCATTTCAGAAGTAGCCATTTACTAATATATATGTTCATTACAAACCACTTATACTTAATTCCTTAAGAACATAGACCAAGCAATATTTTTAAAATCTGAGTCACTCTACATACTACATCTCTTCAAAAATATTCTGTAAGTCACGTTATTAAAACAAGTTTCTAATTAGTTCAAAATAGTGAGATCTTATTGTATGAGTGATTTTTACATGTATATTCACAAGACTTGCATCTTTATGAATTCTTCACCTGTAATTACATCCAAAGTAACAGAAGTTTCAACATCACTAACCTGAAGGTGCCAGTAGGATAAAATACACTTATCATTCTATACTAAAAATAGTTTTAACTTAAGAATAACTTAAGCTTAGGGAAGACAATATGATTACTTATGAAGAAAGATGTTAAAATAGATTTTTTTTACGTGTCTAGGACTTTATTTAGGGGACGACATTTTCACAAACAAAGACCTCTCTATATTACCATCTTAGGAGACAAATTCAGTTAACTAAAAACAAAACAAAAACATTCATCATACCCAATAAAACACAAATAGTCCTTTTAGACATTTGCTTTCATTAGCTCCCTCTTATATAAACATGATGACAGGACATTTCTGGATGCCAAGTTACAAGAGTCTTGAGAGCAAAAACTACTTTCTTCGTAGAAGAATGGGGAATATTAGGGCAGTGGGAATCCTATAATAGTAGAAAAGAAAGGATCCAGCTTTACTATGTCTCTCTAATGATTACTTCAATTATTATCCCCCTTATCTATCAGGATTAAAAATTCCAAGTTAATTAGTGCTCTTTAATAGGCAAGAACTAAAATATGTTCCCTAGACATTTTCATTTTAATTAATCAGGCAAAAAAGCATTTATTAAGACCTACTACATGCCAGCATATAGTAGGTACACAGGAAATGCTGCTAGCTGCTAGAACAGATGAGAGTAACAAACACCCTCTGTTACACTACTATATTAACTTAATAACTAATGGCAATAAAATCCATTCCATAAAAAGCATTTTATCTACCACTTTTGCACGTCTGACAAGACTATCATAAAATGTTTAAAAATATATAGTCCTTTTTTCTTTTATCTTACCCAAATAGTCAAGTCCTCTTTCCTATTCTGTATATCTGAGCTGGGCTAACGTGGCAATAAGAATATAAGATATCTTGGGAAAACATATAGGATGGAAGTAAAAGGTGGTGTATTATGATCTCCAGGTCTTTGTCAAAGAAGGTAGTGAAGAACTCTTGGGTACTGCAGGTCAATAGAAAAGATTAGATTTCCTTGATGGAGAAGTCTAGGGAAACACTACCCTTCCCCCGTCTCACTCCTGCTCTTAGTGTCATGGACTCCACTGCTTCTCTTGCTTTTATCCAGAACAGTGGGGGAGCTGATGGAAGGCCTCTCTCCTTCCTTGGATCTCAAGCACTTGTTCTTAAGTTTTTGTCAGATCACTCAGTTTTAATCAAGTAAAATCTACCTGTTTCAGTGCCATCTGGCAATCATTTATTGATGAGTAGCTGTAACCCTCATGAGACTAACCAGTTGCTACTTTAGTAAAATAGCAGATCTGGTCTTACAGTTGAGCCTCCATTTCCTACAAAGGGGACATGAATGCGGCCACCTACTGGTCCAGGACCCATTCCTTGCCTTCTCCTTGGACATTTCCAAGGTCACACTGCCCAGGTTCTGCAAGATAGTCCCTTATCTCCCATTTGCTATCCTCCAAGGCCTGTGGCCACTTGTTTGCAAACTAAGTTCCCACGAATGCAACAAGAACCCTTGTCTCGACTGTTTCCCTGCAGAATGCCAGCCTGGAAACCTGCAATTGTTTCTCATCTCAGCCTTGCAGAGGCCAACCTGTTCTGCCACAGAGACATTTACAAAAAGCACCTACAAAATAAGAAGTGCATATATATGTGCACGTGTGTGTGAATGTATGTGTACACACACACATACATGCAAAAACCCCCAGAAAACTTACCTCTTCAAAAACAGCAGCTTTATTTACTTTTTCCCTTGCAATGTCACAGATTTTCAGGATACCCAGAGCAAAAGCTTTCATAGCAGGATCTTCTATAAAGTCTGGATTATGGATGTAAAGGCAAGTAAACACTGTCTGTGCCAATGAATGACCTTCTAACCATGTTATCTATAAAAGAACAAAAATGTTTACATTTTATGTTGATTCAAATGAGAAGTCTATAAAATCTAAACTGTTCCTTAATTAATTAATTAATGACAGACCACTCCTCCAATATAATGACTATTCCTCTAAAATGTAAGATAAGCAATGACTAAAGGGTTGTGGGAAAAAAGTTCAATATATTCAGTGTTGATTACCCTCTATGATTCAGATTTACAGAAATCTATATACTACGATGAAATGAGCCATCTCTAGGAAACACTCTCCAACAGCACATCCTTGACTACAAATTCAGGCTATCTTCATCTTTAGAATTAAAGTCAGAATCACTCAGGATAGTAACAAAACTAAGAGGCCATATAATTAATCAATCAATAAACATTTATCTCTATGCAGATGACTCCCAAATCTAGATCTCTAACTTCACCTATGTACTTAGGCATGCGTTAGCCTCTTTTTCCATAGTCTGACATTTTTACCTGAATGTCTAACATCATCTCAAATTCAACATATTCAAATCGAAAAATAATCCTTTTGGCGGCTTTTTCTTACTTCTTTACTATTAATGTCAACTGTCTCCTTTCTTTACCAAGGCTCGAAATTTCAATGTCATCTCTGATTCCTTCTCCCTACTCCCTACATCCAGTCTGATCCTATGTACAAACTCCCTTCCATTCATATTACCACTAACCTAGTTTTGGCCTTTAGTGTGGTCTTCCTACCTCTAGTCTTTCCTCTGCTACAATTCACCCTGTAATCTGTTGCCACATTAATCATCCTAGAACACAGTTTGACCAGGCGTCTCCCCTTGCCCCCACACCCTCAATGGCACTTCTCTGACCTACCAGCATTGTCTATCAGGGACAAGGGTTGGGAGATGTTCCTCTGACTCTGTAGGAATAGGGAACTCCTAGTGGGGAATAGCCTCTACCAATGTAGATCAGCATTTTCCCTACAATTTATGGTCTTAAAAATGCTGCTTAGAGGATTATGAGCAACCTGCTCAGAGTCACACATTTAATGAGTGTTAAAGGAATAATCTGGACTCAAATTTTTCTGGCATTGAGAAATTCTCTATTCAATACACTGGAGCTGCATTTTTTCAAATAAATTCTAAAATCGTTAGTCTGAGAGTTTCCACAAATGGTTATCGGTCTACTTTTCGTGAAACTTCCTACTACTCCTCTTCTTTTACCACATACTCTAACCATACTGGACAATTTACTATTTACTTTCTTACCTCCATGCCTTTATTCATGCTGTTTTCTCTATCTTTGTGCTTTTCCTAACCATCATTCTCAAGGCTCAGCTTTTCTCCATGAATTTTCCTGTGATTCCCTTCAGAAGTATTATCTCACTCTTCTAAACTGCCACAGCCCTTTTTCATTTTCATATTTTATCTCATAGTTAGTTTTGTGTATATAGCTTATCTCTCTCACTGATTACAAGCTCCCAAGGGCTGAGACAGTGTCTTTTCCTCTTTTGTATCCTTCAAAGTATCTAGGACACTAGCTTGAACATAGCAAGCTATTTTTAATACTATTTGGTGATACTGTCATTGATGTAATTACAATGTCTTCTTATACACCACCAGAACGCAACCAATCCATGATGTAATTAATTAAAAGCAACCTATAAACTTGGTAATTTGCATATTATCATAGAATGATTTTAGGTTTTATCTATTTCAACTCTCTCGTCTTACAGAATTACAATAAAAATATGTTGAAAGAGACTAATGATTGAGTTTTCAAAAAGAAAAGTGAACAAAAAGTGTAGAAAAAGGAGAGTTGGAGAATAGGAAATTTTCATTTATACAACACTGTGTAACAGATAGAAATGCTATGTAGCAGACATAAAGCAACCAGTCAGCAGAGCGGAGCAGATAGAAGTCTGATCTGGGGATTGTGTTGTGAATTTTCCTAAGATTTACAGTTCATTTCCTCTGTGCTGATTCCACCCTCACTAAGAAACCTTCTAATTTCTAGTTAATAGTCTAAGGTATCAGGAAGACGGTACTCTGAATAGTGAACACAAATATTCTGGCCACTGAAATGGCATAGTTCTCATTGCAAATTGGCATCTTATTTTATAAATCAGTTCTTTGAGATTTTGAATGGAATAAGCCACCGCTCTAGGATCTGATAACGGTGTGTTGTTAAAACTGAGTTTCTGAAACTACAAAACAGAGAGCTGAACTGCGTATAGTTGTAACTCCAACATAGCATAGCATAGCATCTTGAAGCCTGGACTGATAGAGCCCCATAATACAAATAAGGAAGGAAATGAAAAAGGCTAACCCAAATTTTGGGAGAAGGAGAGTAAAGACAGGATTAATAACTATTCACATTTATATAGCATTTTAAGGTTTCCATAGTGTGTTCTTCACAATAATCTTGTGAGGTAGGAAGGGGAACAAAAGTGCCTATAGTAAGTATATTAGAACTGTAAAATTCAATACACACTACCTTTAAAATATGTAATGTGAAACCACGAATGGGATATTGCCAGGAGTAATTATAATATCCCATGGATGGGGAGGTAAAAGGAAACCTCTAGATAGGCCAGTTGAGTAGATGGTGCCCAGGAGACAATTGTGTAGAACCTGATTTAAAAAAAAAAAGCTGAGACAGAAGAAGATGGAGTAAGGATCTAGTGGCAGACCCCAAGTGCAGTGACAGCAGTTAGGAGCCCCCTAGAATATCCTCAAAGAGGAACAAGACAGAATATCTAGAATGTTTTACTGGAGAAAATAAGATCTAAGCTACAAAGCAGAAAGAGGTGAGTGAAAAAAAAAAGGATCTTACTTTTATGAGGAGTAGATGGAGGCTAAAAGACGATAGTCTGCCCAAGAACTGGGGAGTAGCCTCCTCATTACAATTACATTTTAAAGATCTGGACCTAGAATTGACTAAAAGAGAATTTTGAAGCTCGAAGGCACATTATGTCCATGGTTAGTAACAACAGTAAGAATCCATGCTTTAAACCTGCATGAAGATAACTAAATAATAAGCATGAACTTGGTACATAAGATAACTCCATATAGTTTGTAGCTGAAGAGACTTTTCAGGGTAAAAAGGTTCAGCATTAGTTTTTTTTTTTTAAATTGCCATAGGTGCCAGATTACATTAGAAAAAAAATGGAAAGGAAGAATACAGTGCTGGAAAAGCCTGAGAATTCAGGAGGAAAGGTTGAAATTCAGGAATCTGGTCATCATTTGAAAAAAAAAAAAGCCATTTCTCTTCTTCATTGCCCCTCCCCCACTTTTAACCAGAGGGATCGCGGCAACAAAGAAAGAACCTCTGATCACATAGTGAAAGAGACAGGATGCAACAATACCCTAAGCTATCACATACTCTACTAACTTTACCCGTTTTTTACTGTAGGCCTAGTATTAGATACTTTATTACCAAAATATATACATATATACATAAAAAATTAAGTTCTAGTTTTGAAAGATATAACTAATAAACTGTATCCAATTCTTACCAAGCAACAAAAACATGTATCCATAATCCCTATCAACTCAGGTAAAGTTAGGTCTTTAATTTTTATGGTGCCATCCTAAAAAGGAAAAAAAAAATCAGATGTATAAACAATAACCAAAAATTTATAAATCATCAAAAAACCACTGCCCAAATAATTGATTTTCAAGAAACAATCTAAGTAAATTATCCCACATGAGGAGAGTCTTGAAGCACAACACTTATGTTGACATATTTCCACATCTATGGTAACCACAGATATGTAATTTTATTTGAAAACGAATCTAAATCTCTTAAAACTGCAATTCTAGGAAAATGCCAACTCATATCTTCCATGATCTGGAGACTAGAAAGAATCAGTTAATTCATGCTTTGGGTGCTCCAGAATGAATGACAGAAAAATTTTTAACTTCACAAATCTGACCTGGGGAGAAAGGCATCAAATTAGTAAAATATTTAACAAATTAAAAATAAAGAAATGCAGGAACATTACTTTCATGAACAATGAGTAACTCTTTAGTCTTACTTCTTAAAAGATAAGACTAGGGGCAGCTGGGTGGCGCAGTCAGTGGAGCACCGGCCCTGGAGTCAGGAGGACCTGAGTTCAGCTCTGGCCTCAGACACTTGACACATGTACTAGCTGTGTGACCTTGGGCAAGTCACTGAACCCCAACTGCCCTGCCAAAAAAAAAAAAAGAGAGATAAGACTAATTTGTAATTAGTCCCAGTTATTTGAGTGGAAACAATAAGATTTTGCTTTCGGTTTCCATTCAAGACAATAAATCTAAATTCTAAGTCTCTGGTGTAGTGGACTAAATCCTCTCTCTAATACTGACTTAACTGTGTGACCAGGTACAAGTCACAATGTCTCTGCTGCTTTCTTCATCTGTAAAATGGTAATAATACTTCTAATACCCCAGAGTTAAAGTACTATATATATGTCAGCTATTAATATTTTTACAAGTTGGATCCCATAAGCAAGCTAATTTGTTGTTGTTCAGTGGTGTCCACCTCTTTGTGACTTCATTTCGGGTTTTCTTGGCACAAATAATGGAGTGCTTTGCCATTTCCTTCTCCAGCTCATTATATAGATGAAAGATGAGGCAAAAAGGATTCGTTCAGCGTCCCACAGCTAAAAGGTGTCTGAGGTCAAATTTGAGCTCAGAAGATGAGTCTTCCTGACTCCAGGCCCAGCATTTTATCCACTAAGCCACCTAGTTGCCCTTAAGCAAGCTTAATAGGCCATTAATTTTTGCTAACAATATCAATTTCCTTAACATAGCTATCTTCCATTGATATTACAAAGTTAAGCTTCACTGTAGTTTACGATTGAATTCAAAATTTTCTTTCAAATAGGTTTTAAATTAATGAGGTCTTAACAGTATAATATATTTTGTTATAGTGATAAATCTCAAATGAACTATCATTCTGACACTTTAAATGCATTAAAAAAATTTAACAAAATTTCTGATGTAAATTCATCTTATTCTTTTAATGGACATTAAAAATACTGTGAGTGTGTGAGTGTGAATGTGTGTGTGTGTGTGTGTGTGTGTGTGTGAGAAATGGACAGTGTTATTTGAAATTATGTTAAGCAGCACTTATCTAAATGTTTAAAGACACCTGGAAGAAAAGCTGCCCTTTAGAGTAAATATGACAGTAATGCAAATGGTTCTGTTTATCACTTTATTTTAAATTTTGAAATTATAAAAATAAGAGCATAATGACAATAACGCACCTTGATAGCTTGCTCAAAATTGAGAACTTTCCGATTAACTTGGTTTCCAATCATGCCAGCATCCATCTTGGGATCCATCATTTCAATGGCAGACATAGCTTCAAAAAGACCAAAGCTGCAGGAAAAAACTCAACAAACTATAGTCCTTCAACCAATCCATTAATCTGCCTATAAGTACATACAGTCATCGGTCACATAAAAATTTGTTTTTTGGGTAAAGGGTTTTCTCAGACTTTGAGACTTGCATTTCAATTGAATGTCATCCACTTAGTTACAGAAAAATTATATACAAGCATATCCTATCTAGCATAATTAACTGGCTATATAAAAACACAATAATAGGAAAAAAGCTTTCTAGAAGGCAATTCCAAAATTTTTTTTAAAAAAAGCTTTACACAGTTAGCAACAGAACAATGGGATTCCAGCCCTAACTTGTATCAATTACCAACTGTCCAATTTGCATGTCAATTCATGTTACAGTAGGGTTTACTGAGTCATTAAAGTGGGATTTGGTTCAGATGCTAACGACCCCCTCTCCTTCCGTCCCTTTTCCTCCTTTGCCTCCCAAGACATAATTCACTCAACTGTAACTTTTCAATATCCTTCTCCAGCTACCAACCACAGAATATTGTTGTTTGCCGACATTATGTCTGCTGCCCTTTTCACTCTTCCCCTTGTTATCACACAATCTAACTTTATACTCTCCAGACTTAGCTCATGTTACCTCCTTCTATGTACTCTCTGCAACATCCCCAAAGGATCACTCACTCACAGCTCCTCAAGCATAGTTGAATTTTCCAACCTCCAGGCCTTTGTTTATGCTATTCCCTATATCTTAGATGTTCTCTCTCCTCCTTCTATTTATCTATTAAATCCTTAACCAATAGTTAAGGTACAACTCAAATGCTATTTCCTTTAGGAAGCCTTCCTCCAATTGTTAACAATAAGAGGCATTACCTAACACTTAGTGAGCTTAGCTTGTATTGTTATAACTAAGTGCTCCTTTCCTAGAGAGTAAGCTTGTTATTAAATTTTGTATCTCTTCTTCTGCAAGGGTTCTATACCCAGTGGAAACTTTATTGATTGCTGAAAAAAAAATACAAAATTTTTGCATGTGTCTCACTCCCTAGTCAAAGAGAGACATGTATATTAAACATGTTACCACTGGTTAAAGAGCATTAGTTAATTTGGAATTTCACACTGTAACCCACAAAATTTCAGAAGAGGGGTGGCAGAATAACTGGGCGTAGACACTTTGCGGTTGTTGTTCAGTTGTACACCAGAGACATCATAAGACCAGATCCTTTCTAATGCCTAATACCTTTATTATTGCAATGCCACCTGTTCCTTGGGCAAAAGAAAGTAAATCACTTGCTTTTTTTAATAAGCTGATATTGGCAAAGAAATGTAAGGACATAAAACAGGGTGCTTTTGAAGCGCTTACATTCTTAACCCCCTTATTTCTACAAATTCTACTTTATTCCAAGTGAGCAGTGACAACTATAGGGTCACATGGAATACTATAGTGAAGATAAGTTAGGCAAGTAAGTAGCCAAAAATGGCCTCATCGCATTCAAACAAGCAGCACTATGACTATGAATGTGCCTGCTGCCACAAAACAGTTCACCAGGTTGTATGAGTGTTTATAATTAGTCATTTTTCAAAAAAGTTCTAAAGTACATGATTAGATAATTCATGTTCCATGAGAATACTACTCTCCAAGAATTCATATTGCCTATACATTATCTAAAACAAATATTAAATCATACTATTTCAAAGGCAACTTCAACAATATACTTACAGCTTGTCATGAAGCAGTTCTCCCAACTTCAATTCTAAAAAAAGTAAAAAATTACTCTTTTGAATAACAAATACTATTTAGGTAGTACTTTTTAAAATAAATTTATTTTCTATTTTTAGTTTACAACATTCAGTTCCACAAGTTTTTGAGTTCCAAATTTTCTCTCCCCCCCCCCACAGCATGTAATCCAATGTAGGTTCTATACATACCCTCACATTGAACTTATTTACATAATAGTCCAGTTGTGAAGAGGAATTATAACCAATGGAATGAATCATGAGAAAAGAGAAACGAAACCAAAAAAGAAGGAAAAAGAATAGAGAGCAAATAGTTTGCCTCCATCTGCATTCAGACTCCATAATTCTTTCTCTGGATGTGCATAGCTTTTTCCATCATGAGTCTTTTGGAGCTGTCTTTGAACCTTGAATTGATGAGAAGAGTCAAGTCTATCAAAGTTAGTTCTTACAGATACCATGTGTCTGTAATTGTGTATAATAATCTCCTGGTTCTGCTCCCCTCACTCAGCATCAGTTCATATGTCTTTCCAGGTTATAATGAAGTCTGTCCGTTCCTCATTTCTTATTGCACAATAGTATTCCATTACATTCATATACCACAATTTGTTTAGCCATTAGCCCATTGATGGCATCTCCTTGATTTCCAATTCTTTGCACCACAAAAAGAGCTGCTATAAATATTTTTGTACATACTTGTTCACTTTCCCACTTGTATGATCTTTTTGGGATATAACCCTAGAAGTGGTATTGCTGGGTCGAAGGATATGCACATTCTTATTACGTAGTACTTTTAATTCTGGGGTATAACTTTTTTTTTTAAAGCGGTAGTATAAAATAATATCTGCACATTTTAACCTGTCTCATAAGAAAACATTAATTCAATGCCCAGGATTATGCCTTACATAGAGTAGGTGTCTACATACTGACCAAACTATACAACACTTAAATTAAGTAACTTGGAAACAAATTCAACAATTGTTAGACTAACAATCATCCTGGAATTGGCCATGGCTCACCTTGAATCCCAACTGTATTCAAATCATTACTACTTCTTAAAAAAGGATACTGGTATATTTACAACAAACTGAAAGTGCCACTTCGAAAAGCTATTTTGGAAACACTGCTGCCACAAATTAATCTTTTTGTTTAAATGTACTTGAATCTGACATTTCTTCATAAACATAAAAACTGATCAAATCCATTAATACATATCAATGGTAAAAAAAATTAATCTGAATATTGCCTCTTTCCTAAAGACATGATAGTATTAAAAATTAGACAAGATTCAGTATATTCTTTAATTCATAGGCTTTTAAAAGTATTTTTTAAATAAAAAATTAAGGGAGAATAATACTTCTAAGACTGCACATTACATGTTAAAGAAGTAGACATTGGTTAAGAAACAGGAAAGCAAATCAGTGAGCAAACTACATACAGAAGAACAAGAAATGATGAAGCTCAATAATTAATTCAATCTTCATAAACCTAAGACAATAAATTAGAAGGAGGAAAAGCTATGTATTTAATAGGAGCTGAGGGGAAACCAAAAAGTTTAGCAGAAATCAGGTTTAAACTAATCTCTTACATTATACATAAACCTCCTTACCCCCAAAACTTGAAATGGGTATATGACCTAAGAGAATAAGGGCCACATTATTTAAGGGAGAGAGCGAGAGCGACAGAGAACGAAACCTGGGTACCTTTCACAATTAGAGTTGGGAAAAGAATTCTTAACAAAAGAAAGCTAAAATGAATAAATAAATAAATGAATAAACAAATAAAATAAATAAATAAAAATAAAATAAATAAATAAAAGAAAGCTATAATCACAAAAGAAAAAAGAAAGATAATTTCAGTTACATAAACCTGAAAAGCTTCTGAACAAACAAAATCAATGTGGTTAGGAGAAGAAGTAAAGGTGTTGATTTGGGGGGAAAATCATTTACATCAAAATTTTCTGATAAATAAGATATGTAAGGAATTTACATAACTATATAGGGACATTCTCCAATGGGCATTAGGTCAAAAGAGAGCAACAAACAGTTCTCAAGAATTTCTAACTATTAACAACCATATAAAGGACTGATTACAGTAAAGAGTTTCCCCTTTGAAACTCAAAACAACTCTTTAAGATTTTACCTCATGCCACGTAAATTGACAAGATGACATAAAATGGGAAGAATAAGTGTTGGAGAAGTCACTGAAAGAAAGACACACTAGTATATTGTTGGCAAACACTAAGTAGCATCCCACTGATCCACCCTTTCTAGAAAGAAATCTGGAATTATGGTAAGAAAGTGAACAAAATGTCCAATATCTTTTAATACAAAGATCATAGTGCTAGGAATATACCCTAAAGTAGTCAAGAAAGAAAGAAAAGTCCTATATATGCTAAATGTTCAAAAGCAGGACTTTTTTTTTGCTTTAAATAGTATTTTTTTTCCCAAAATTACATAGCAAGAAAATTTTTAACTTTTTTTTTTTTTTTACAAGATTTAAGTTCCAAATTTTTCTCCCTCCCCTCTTCTGAAAATGGCAGGTAGTTTTGTATATATGTGTATACACATACACAAATATGCTATCATGTAAAACGTATTTCCATATTCATCACAGTTGTGGAAGAAGAATCAAAAGAAAAAAAATACAAGATAAAGAGTAAAGTAGGTGAAAAAATATACTTCAATCTACATTCAGAGTCCATCAGTTCTTTTTCTGGATATGGATAAAGTTTTCCTTCATGAGTCCTTTGTACTTGTCTTGGATCACTGTGTTGTTGAGAAAAGCTGAGTCATTCATAGTTGATCATCACATGATACTGCTGATACCATATACAATGTTTTCCTGGTTCTGCTCATTTTGCATCAGTTTGTACATGTCTTTCCAGGTCTTTCTGAAATGTGCCTGTTCATCATTTCTTATTACACAATTGTAGTCCATTACATTCATATACCACAGCTTGTTTGGCCATTCCCCAATTGACGGGCATCCCCTCAATTTTCAATATTTTGCCACCATGAATAGGGCTGCTATAAATATTTTTGCACATTTAAGTCCTTTCCCCTTTTTTTATGATCTCTTTGGGACACAGACCTAGGATTAGTATTACTGGATCAAAGTTTGGTTGCCCTTTGGGAATAGTTCCAAATTGTTCTCCAGAATGGTTGGACTTAACTCCACCAACAATGTGTTAGTGTCCCAATTTTCCCACACCCTCTCCAGCATTTATCATTTTCCTTTTTGTCATATTAGCCAATCTGACTGTTATCTGTTGGTATTTCAGAATTGTTTTAATTTGCTTTTCTCTAATGAAGTGGTTTAGAGCACTTCATATGCCTATAGATAGATAGCTTTGATTTCTTTGTCTGAAAACTGCCTTTGACCATTTATCAATTGGGGAATGGCTTATGTTCTCATAAACTTGACTCAGTTCTCCATATAATTGAGAAATGAAGCCTTTATCAGACACTTATTGTAAACATTGTTTCCCAGAAAAGCAGGACTTTTTATGGCAGCAAAGAACTGAAAATAAAAGTTGATGCCTTAAGTTCAGCTATATACTGTGGGAAAAGCTAAACAAACTGTGCCACGTAAGTGAAATGGAATACTAAAAATAAATAAAAAAAGAAACGAATACTACTGTGCTCATAAGATACAATGAATATGAATACAGAGAAGATTTATGTGAATGAGTTGAGATTTATATGACCTGATGCAAGTGAAATAAGAGTTAGGAAAATAATACATGATGGCAACAATGTAAACAAAAGAACACAAAAATGAAACAGCAGTGTATAATCATAATGGCAAAGCTTGGCCCTAGATAAATGTTGAGAAAGTATCTCTCCCTTTTTTCAGAGGTGATGAGAAGCTGGGGTGGAGGACTGGGTAGAGTTATGGGTATGGATTATTACATATATTATTAGACCTTATTTAGATGTTTACTGTTTTTGCTGGGCTGCTTTTTTGCCCTCTTCTTAATATTTGTTACAAAGGACGACTTACTGGGGAGAGATTTATTCTGAAGTAAGTGATATAAAAACAAAAGATATCAACGTTAAAATTTTTACTAACACATATAATTATTTTTTATGATTATGTTTGCTTTTTTAATTGTTGAATCAACCACATCTCAGACCCTTGTAATCTGGCATCTAACCTCACCACATAAATGAAAATACTCTCTCCAAGGTTACTGATGATCTCATCAACAAATCTAATGGTCGTTCTTCATTTGCTAGCCTTCTCAACCTTTCTGTGGCATGTGACTCTGTTGAACATTCCTCCTCCTCTTCCCAATGGATTTTCATGACTGCTTTTTCCTGTTTCTTCTACCTGCCTGATCACTCCTTAATTCTAAAACTATGTACTGACAGAACAGCAATGTGGGTTGCTAATCCAACTGAGTAATGTTTGGATAATAAACATTTTTAGCTACTTTCTTCAATGTACAGTAAAGCCAAATAGATGATTAATCTCATTTAGAAGATTCTGCAATGTTCCGTACTTGATATATAATGTCACCTGCAAGCAAGAGCACCTGGAGAAAAGCCTCTTCTATATGGACTCTGCATTAGATGCGGTCAAGATAGTGGCAAATACCTTTAAGTAAACATACATTATCCTGTTTCATACTTAGTTTGATATTAAGTCAGAGAAATTATGTCTCTGAAGAAATCTTGTATCATTTTTGATCTATGAAAGGGAGGTATCTGAAGGACAAGTCACTTAGGTCACATTTTGTTTTATTGAAACTTAAGTTTTTTGGACAAGCAATAACCATAATAGAATTTTGCTGTTCCTATACTTTTCAGCTAATTATGAGATTATGAAAATGTCACCTGCTCTTCCAAAAGTTACCTTGTCTCCTTTCCATACTTTCGTCTAGAATGTCCTGTGGAATTCAGAGAATCATCAGAAAGAATTCTAAGGAAGGTTAGTAAGAACTGATGCAAAATAAAAGAAGTTGAACCAAAAGAATAATAATGACAACTATGCAAAGGAGATGATCATACACTGAGGGACTGAAAAATCAAAGGTAGTTCCATAGAGCAAACAATAAAACGAGTCTCCCCTCACAGCATGGGGGCAGAGGAGCACTAGGATAGAATGATGTTTGTTCACACTGTCAGAGGTGGTTGAAGTGCCTGATGTTTTTGCTTAACTGTCTTTCTTAATCCAAAGGGAGGCTTCCATGAGGGGAGGTATTGAAATGACTAAGATACAAGGGCAAAAGGCAACAATACAACATTTATTTTTTTTTAAATGCTCTTAATAAAGGTGTAAATTTTTCTCAAAGATTTCCTAAGAAATTGTAAAGTAGGCATAAGGGTTGTTAGTTATTGATATTTTCTAGATCACTTTTTTCTTTTTTTGATAATAATAAGATCTATATCTTTTTCCAAGCGTTTGATAAACACTATCTTTCTGAAAATTATATTTTATGTTTTTCAATTAACAAGCAGTTATTTTCTCTATTTCCTGTCACTCTTCCCCTAACAAGGAAGGAAAAAAAGAAAAGCAAAACGCTAATAAGTATGCACAGTCAAGCAAAATAACTTCTCATGTTGGCTGTGTCCAAGACTGTATCTCATTCTGCATAATGACTCCATCCCCTCTCTGTGAGGAGGGGGGTAGCATCCTCATCACTCGTCCTGTGGAACCTTGGCTGGTCAGAATTATGTCTTTGATAGTTGTTCGTTTTTACAACATTGTCAACACTGTGTAAATTGTTCTCCTTGTTCTGCTCATGTCGCTCTGCAACAATTCATAAAAGCTTTCTCAGTATTCTAACTATTGATATCCTACTATCTCCTCCTTCAGTTACCTTTAATAATCAATGCCTCAAAACTCTCGAAATCATGCTGTCTCTAAGAGGGATCTCTTCTGTATACACATGGACCTAGTCTTGCTGATCATTGTTTTCTTTAATACTATCTCTATTTCCTCATGCAGCAGCAATACTGGAATTCAACCATCAAGGCTCCCCTGTCATTGACAAAAAATTTCATTATAGATATCTTTAAAATCTGTTCATTGCCCTCCCTCCAGTTTCATCTTTATTTATTTATATTTATTTTTGGCAGAAATCAGGTAGCCATTTAATTAATTAGTTTACGAAGAACAGACTGGCATATTCGGAATTGATCAGGATTCCACCTTGCTGAAGACAAGGCAGAGATTATATACAAGGTTTACTGTAATGCCAGTAGTGTCAGGCGAAATTTCTTGAGAACCTCCCCAATTTCACCTTTAAATGCTGTTGCAATGACTTGGCTTAAGTGAACCACTTGCCCAAGGTTTCTTAATGCTTCTCTTCACAACTTCTTGCTGTCTTATGAGAAAATGAGGCTCATAATGTTCCACTGTCTTTGTTTATAAGGCTTTACAAAGTTTGCATTTTAAATTGTTGTTTCCTTTGACAGTCACCTCAATCTGCTTAGCAAGGAGGGTGCGTTTTTAGGGTCTTTAGATATTCTCATTACACTAATTGACTCATTCTGGCAGAACAGCCTTGGGAAATGATGAGGGTCTCTATCTGTATCTCTTCTATCATTTCCATTTTCTGATATCAATAATGTTTAAATAGGTCAGCCTAGAGATGTCTTAATTGCATGTCCTATCTTCTACTCATGCTTAACCTCTCTTCTAATTTGATATTAAAGTTGATCTTTGCTCTAACAAGTCGTTTGTCTCACTTCACAAAGACAGAAAGTCAGAAATAACTTTCAGAGGGGGCGAGCCAAGATGGCGGCTGGAAAGCAGGGACTTGCTTAAACTCTCCCCCAAATCCCTCCAAATACTTTTAAAAAATGGTTCTGAACAAATTCTAGAGCTGCGGAACCTACAAAATAGCAAAGGGAAGCAGGTTCCAGCCCAGGAGAGCCTGGATGACTGCTGGGAAGGGTTTATCACACGGTGCTGGGAGAGGAGCACAGCCCAGGTAGGGCCTCTCCAGGACAGACCAGACTGTCCTGGAGACTGGAGACCAGACTGGGAGTTGGCCAGAGCAGGCCTTAGGGCCCTGAATCAGTGAGCTGTGGCAGTTACCAGACTTCTCAACCCACAAACATCAAAGACCACAGAGCAGGTTAGTGGGAAAACTACTGAATCAGCTTAGAGAGTGGTCTGGCCCCAGCTCTAGGGATGGCAGAGGTGGGTCAGTGGCAGCAACAGGAAGCTCCGATGTTAGCTGCTCACACAGCAGGAGGAATGAAGCAGCAGATCAGAGCAGGAGTGCAAGGCGCACTTTGCTGGCGCAGAGGCAGATTCTCTTGCTGTGCCCTGCTTGGATCTTGGTCACAACCCTGGCTGGCAGTTCTTGGGGGAGGAGGAGCTCTGCTGTGGCAGAACTTGCAGTGACAGTGGAGTAGAAGTGGCTCTGAAGAGCAGCACAGTCCCTAAAGCTTGGGACAAAGCACTCTCTACAAGCAGTCGTACCCTGACAAAAAGCTCAAAGGTCAAGTAGTTGGCTGGGAACATGAATGGGCAGTGAAAAAGGATGCAGACTCAGACTCTAGAATCTTTTTTTGGTGACAAAGAAGATCAAAAAATACAGCCAAGTCCTTTTTCTCTTCCGCCGCTTTCGAGTTTGCACTCGGTGCCTCAGCCTCCGACATGCAGAACGACGCCGGAGAGTTTGTGGATCTGTACGTGCCGCAGAAATGCTCTGCGAGCAACAGGATCATCGGGGCCAAGGACCACACGTCCATCCAGATGAATGTGGCCGAGGTTACAGGCAGATTCGATGGCCAGTTTAAAACCTATGCAATCTGTGGAGCAATTCGTAGAATGGGGGAATCTGATGACTCTATTCTCCGACTGGCAAAAAGTGATGGTATTGTTTCAAAGAACTTCTAATTGAAGAAATCTTGTGAAAAATGTCTTAATAAATCAGAAAAACAGCAAAAAAAAAATACAGCCAGAAGAAGTCAACAAAGTCAAAGAGCCTACATCAAAAGCCTCCAAGAAAAATATGAATTGGTCTGAGGCCATGGAAGACCTCCAAAAGGATTTGGAAAAGTAAGAGAAGCAGAGGAAAAATTGGGAAGAGAAATGAGAAGGATGCGAGAAAACCATGAAAAACAAGTCAATGACTTGCTAAAGGAGACCCAAAAAAATACTGAAGAAAATAACACCTTAAAAAAATAAACTAACCCAAATAGCAAAAGAGCTCCAA
>CM053624.1:265786386-265801094 GCA_028646595.1 Phalanger gymnotis
TGTGAAATATCTCACTGGAAAAACCACTGACCTGGAAAATAGATCTAGGATAGATAATTTAAAAATTATTGGACTACCTGAAAGTCATGATCAAAAAAAGAGCCTAGATATCATCTTTTAAGAAATTATCAAGGAGAACTGCTGATATTCTAGAGCCAGAAGGTAAAACAGAAACTGAAAGAATCCACCGATCACCTCTTGAAAGGATCCCAAAAAGAAAACTCCTAGGAATATTGTCGCCAAATTCCAGAGCTCCCAGATCAAGGAGAAAATACTGCAATTAGCCAGAAAGAAACAATTTGACTATTGTAGAAACAATCAGAGTACCACAAGATCTAGCAGCTTCTACATTAAGGGATCGAAGGGCTTGGAATATGATATTCCAGACGGCAATGGAGCTAGGATTAAAACCAAGAATCACCTACCCAGCAAAACTGAGTATAATGCTCCAAGGCAAAATATGGACCTTCAATAAAACGGAGGACTTTCAAGTTTCCTCAATGAAAAGACCAGAGTTGAATAGAAAATGTGAAAGAACATCTTAGACCGTAAATAAAAACCGGGAAGATTAAGATGAGAGGGAGATTTTCCTGATGGTAGTAGACAGTAGTTACAGGAGACCCTAAGGTATAGTGAGAGTGCTGGATTTAAGGGTCAGAACACTTAGACTGAGGTTCTACTTCTTCTACAAACTTGCTATGAAACCTTGGGTAAGTCACTTTACTTTCTCATCTATAAAGTGAGAGAATTAAATTATCTTTAAAGATTCTAAGATTACAATGAATGTTTATGTTCCTCTAAGACTATCTGAGGTGAAACTATAATGTGAAGCTAGGAAAAGTAAAAAGCACAGCATAAGTGTCCCTAAAGGAAGCAGTACACAAGACTCTGCTTCCAAAGTTGTACATTCTGATCACTAGGTAGCACTAAATGTCCCAGGGCAGTTTTGTTGTTACCTAGAAGAAAAACAGGTTGCTCATGTGGTAATCTGAGTTGGATGGGCTGAAAGTAGCATGCAACTGCTGATGAAAACAAATTGTATTTTTTTAATCTAGGAAACACCTACATAAAAAGTTAGCAAAGTATGCTGAGATTGACTGGATGTAAAATAAGATAGTTTAAATCAAATGCCTGGAACTACCATGAGAAGGGGAAGAATACGAATGATAAGTAAAAAGAAGGAAATTATTCTATGGCCATGAAACACTCTGAATAAAGACAAAAAGGAGAGACTTCAAGCAAGAGCCTCTCACATTCAATTTTGATAGAGCTAAGTATACATGTTTAATGTGGTACATGATGAGAAGATAGGTACAGTAAAGTAATTAAGTGTAGAGCCATAGTATAAGAAAGAATATGAGGAAACATGGAAAACAACTTGGTCTTCATTGCAGAGGTTCTGGAATTAATAAAACAGTAACAATAGATTTATGTTTAAAATTATCAGAACCTAGAAAAATTCCACTATATGATTTACTAAAGGAGGGGGAACCCACTGTGATAAAGGTTTATTCGAAAGGAAAATACCTATTTTTATCTTAAACTATTTAAACAACAACACACGCCAAACCATGAGAGCAGTATTCCAAACTGGAATCTTCACTATAAACCTATATGGTTTATTCAAGAAGAGGTAAACAATATCCCTTGAAAAGAAGGAAAACCAATTTCTCAAGGTCATTAGTTCCAGAGCTAGCAATATGCTATAAGCCTTATCTAGAAAATGAGTAATTTTTTTTCAGAGGATCTATTTCTTCTGATAAATCAGAATCAATCAGGTCCTAACCTTAAGTCATAAGACAGCTTCGGAACTCTGGTAAGATTAGCTGTTCGAAGGGGTATGCTATATCAGGTACATCGTTGTCCTCAAGACCTAGTTCTATACACAAGTCAATTGTGAAGAGACTGTCATTCTGCCACAAATCATACTATGTCAGGGATTAATGTGTGCCTCCTGCTCACGCTTTTTCAGCTACTCAAAACAAAATGATCTTTCACCTACCAGAACTCCATTTCTTGGACTTCTTGGAAAACCCACAGGACAATAAAGAACCAGTTAATAGTAGTGGCAGCCAAGTGGCACAGTGGATAGAGTTGCTGAGCCTGAAGTCATGAAGACTCATCTCCCTGAGTTCAAATTCAGCTTCAGGCTCTTCCTAGCTGTATGAACCTGGGCAAGTCACTTAATCCTATTTGTGTCCATTTTCTCATCTGTAAAATGAGCCAGAGAAGGAAACAGCAAAACACTCCTCTATCTTTGCCAAGAAAATCCCAAGTGAGATCATGAAGAATCAGGCACAACTGAAACAACTAAATAACAACAAACAGCAGCAGCATGTACATAGTGTTTAAAGGTTCACAGAGCACTTTACATAGGTTATCTCAGCTGAGGGATTTACTACTAGTGTTTCTTTACTGTGTCCTCAGGCTCTAGGACCAAGCCCCATAATCCCAACTGCCAATATCATTATCAGTAATAACTTACCTCAAGTGCATACTCAGATTGTAGAGGGGGTTGGCTGGGCAGGCCTTGGTTTGAATTCTGCCTATATGGATCTTTAATTTCAAACGGCAATGGAGAAGATCAGCCAGTGTCAAATGAATATAGGCAGCTTAAAGTCAAATGCAGTGCATCATTTGCACATTCAAAGATAATGGAAGAGCAACTCCAATGAATGGCCTCTTCTCAGTCTCTAGTCCTTGGCCTCTCAGCAGTATTTCTTGCCACTTGTCTCTTTTAGTTAGAAAACTCCTGTGACACTACACTATTTTGGCTTGCTTTCTAACTCTGATTTCTTCATCTTTTTTCATTTTTCTTGACTTCTAAATTGTGAGCCTTCCCAAGGGAGGTCTTTAGCTCTCTGCTCTAAGTCACTCACTCTCAGTTTCAGCTTTCTTTTATACCTCTCATCTAAGCAGTCACTTAAGTCCTGTCTATTCTTCCTTTGTAATTTTTCTCAGGTGTCTTTCATTTTCTGTTCTCACTCAGCAATAATCAACCAACAAGCATTTTTTAAGTACTTATATGCTGTCACACACTGTACTAGGTAATGGGGATATAAATACAAAGTTAAAACAATCCCTGTCCCCAAGAAGCTTATGGTGTAAGTATAGAAACATATAAACAAAATTAAATACCAAACAGTGACATAGTAAATACAAAGTAATAGCCACCTACTTGGTCTTTCTCTGCTCCGGTCCATTGTGTACAGTTGCCAAATTAATTTAATATTGCTTTTATACTTTTACCATAGCATTAACCTGCTCAATACTTAAAATGGTTCTCTAGAGACTATATAGTTAAATACAGTTGAAAGTCTTTAGCCTGGTTACACAACTTAGCTTTCCAACCTTATTTTCTACTACCACAGGGACCCTTTACATATTCCAGATTGGTCTATTCACTATTTACTGAACATATACATGTGATCATACTAGTTTCCTTCCCTGTATCCCACAGTTGGAAACATCCTCCTTCTCACCTGTTTTTCCAAATTCTACTCATCTTTTAACGCTTGACTGACTGTATGAATGACCAGAAGCAAATCTTAACCTCTCTGAGCTTCGATTTCCTTTTCTGTAAAATATGGATAATAACAGCACCTACCTCAACATATTTCCTAAGGAAGTGTATAAAGTGCTTTGAAAACTTTAAAAATATTAAAATTATAACAAGAACATTTATATGGCACTTTAAGGTTTGCAAAAGCCCACCCTTACACCTTTTTTGCCTTTCTTAGCATCCCAATACTTAAAATGCCTGGCATACAGTAGCTGCTTAATAAATGCTTACCGACTTATTTTATTGGATCCTCAAGACAACACAGTGAGGTAGGTGCTATTATTATCCCTATTTTATAAATTAGGAAAGGGAGATTAAGAGGTTAAATAACTTGCTTATGGTCACAAAGCTAGTATCCAAGAAGGATTCAAACTGAGTCTTTCTAATTCCAAGTCCAGTACCCAATCCACTATGAATGTCAGCTAGGCATAGCTCATAATTTACCTCTAAAATGAAACTTTCCTCAAACACTCCAGCTGGTATTCCTTCTCTAAACTTAAATCATATGCTGTCTTTATTTATTATTTAATTATTCATATAGGTTTGATTTACCTAATCAAGGCTATAAAATCCTCATAGATAGCAATCTACCTTATGGGTGATAGCTTCCTTATCTATGGAAAGAAGCTATTGGTCTAGATCAAGGGCTCTTAATTTGGGGTACATGGACCTTCAAGAAGTCTGTAAACTCAGACCAGGAAAAAATTACATCTTCACTAATCTCTAAACTTGGCATGTCTGATCAATTACCTAAAAACATTATGTGGACATCATTGAGGTGTCCACAAGCTTTGCCAGATTGCCAGAGGGGTTAACATGTCACAAGACAAAAGAGATTAAGAATTAAGAATCCGTGCTCTAGATATCTCCAAGAAGTCATTCCAGCTTTAAATTCTATGGTTACACTTAACTAATGAGATGCTCCACAGAGGCTACCAGAGTGCTATGAGCAGGGCTGGCACACACGGTTGTCCAGAAGTCTCAGCAAGGTCCACTTGAGCTATTTTAGACACAATAAGCTGTGCTGTGTCTTGCCCCATTTAGTATCCCTGAAATTGCCTGTTTGTATAATACAGGTACTGCACTAATCCCCTTGTAAGGATAATGCTCACCTATGGGCCATTCCTCAGTGTTATGAACCAACTGATAAACTTATGCTGATTCATGCTACTCACTACATCAGAAACTTCCACACTGGGCCACCTTAGCCAAAGAGCAGTGAGGACTGCTGCCAAGGCATCTCTGAGTTGGCATGTTTACCATCTGTACTGCTGTCTATTATACAATTCAGGAGTCCTGGGACCAGAGGGTGCCTGTACAACAGAAGTAGCACATGTCCTTACAGGTATCTTTTGTCCAATGAACAGCTGATGCAACTCATTAGCATGTTAAGGTAGTATTATATTCCTTGACTCAATCCTTATCCCCAGGAGGATAATGGCTCAATCAATATAGCATATAAAATATTTTGTTTTATGAACACAATTACCTAACTATATTTAAGTCTAGACACGTTCATTTGTGGACAGTCTTATCAGAAAGTCTTTACAACCCTTAATTGAACTCAATTGTTTATCAGTTATCTTCTTTACATAAAGCAAAAATCTTTTTATTTCTTAAGTATTAATAACCACAATGTACAAGATAGGAAAGCAACTATAGTTAGTAAAATAAGTACTAGCTGTGGAGACTGAAGACCTGGGTTTGAGTCCCAATTCTGTGATTTATTGGCAGAATAACCTAGACAAATAATAGCCTCTCTCTGTCTCAGTTACTCCTTCTGTAAAATGGGGATAATGTTTTCATTACCTACTTCAAAGGTTAAGAGGACCATATAAGAATGCATAAAGTTTTTTGTAAGCTTTAGAGCATCACTCTAAGGGGTAATATATGCTCTACACAGTTCTTCAAATATAATGCGCTTAATAAATGCTTAATTTTTAAAATAAACATCTTATAATTGAAAGCTAGTTTCTAATCATTGTGACAAAATGTAGTTTTTGTTCAATAAATATGGCCATAAATGGCATATGGAAAATCCAGGTCTTCAAAGGTATGTACGAAAGCCTTCTGTTATAGCAACTGTATCACAGATCATAGATTCATTGAGTTGGATAGAACCTCATATACCACAGTTCTAGCACAACTCTCTGCCTTGTACATATAAAATCATCTATTTTCATCGGAATGAATACTTAGAAATTCTTAACTCTAAATTAGCCAAGTGTTTCTCTGACTCACTGCAGCTCTAAGTGTCAGTGAAGCAATAATGGAATTCTTATCTGAATAACCTTTCTTGGTAGATAAACAAAAAACTGGGAAGGAAGAGTTCTAGGGTTGGCTTAATATGTAGGCCTCAATCTTTCTGCCGCCTACAGAATTTAGAAATTAGTCAAACAAAGGAATGATGAAGTAAAAAGAAACTGAAAACAAAGCAGCACTACAGTTACTCCTAGACTGTATTCACCGGAAAGATAACTTCACAGTATTCCCTCTTCACACCCAGCTGTAAAAAGAGTAGAGCTTACAGTCAGAAATCTTTAATTGACTGCAAGTACTCTCTATACATTTTACTTCTAAAGATTTTTGTAAAAAACATTGTTTTAACTAGCATCTGCCCTCAATACTTTGTATTTACAAGGTAAATTTTAGTTTTCAAATTACAAAGACACTTTATGAACACTGCTTTCTTTTTAATACTGTGAGAATTTAGAACTAAAATTCAATTTTCTCTTTTCCTGATTTGTAGCACTTCTGATCCAAAAGTCATCACTTACCTCGGCAAGCCTCTTCGAAATCTTGAGTTATGTCTACCCAATTTGTGCTTGTACTGTTCTTTTCCATCTTTTCAGGGAGACTGAGCTCCCATCCCGAATCATCATCTTCTACAGAAGCTTTCATAACCATTTTACCTGTAAAGCATGTCAAAATGAAAATTAATAGCTTTCAGTGATCCACAAAACTCAAGTATTTACACAAAGTTCTCTCTGTTAAGTTATTAGAGGAAGGAGTTACCCGGCTGCTACCCAGGCTCTACCACTTGCTTACTGTGTGACCTTGGGCAAATCTTTCACCTCTCTTCTCTTGTGAATGGAGCTAATGATCACTAAGGTCCCTTTCATTCAACTCTTAACATGATTCTACGATTCTAACTCATACCTCTGATAGCTGAACACTGGAGATGGATCTGCTACAAGCCCTTCGTTTTACAATGAAAGACAACCTGAAGCCAAAAAAGTTCCAACAGTAATTTGCGATTGGTCTGGTCTGGGCACCCAAGTCTAACTCTGCAAAGTGTCCTCCTCCAACCTAATTCTCACAATCTGCCACTTTAACTGGAACTGCTTGGGGCTGGGCATGCATCTCCAGTTACAGATGGGAGGCCAAGGTCACGCATGGGACCCAGGTTTGGGCAAACTGACCCTGACGAGGTCCACTCCTGGAAGGATCATTATGGACTCTTTATAAGACAGCCTACGGGGGACGGAGACCAAGGAACACCACGGTGACTGTCTTTGAGACACTACTAGACAACAAAAAGACTGGAGGCCACTCTGCTGGTTCTGATGAATGCAGCTGGAGCGCTCCTAACTTTGAGGACTGGTGGCCACCCGACAACCTCCTTCCTCTGGTTCCTCCACCGGACCCCCCTCCCCCACGGCGGGACCCCGGGCTGCTGGGCACACCGCCTTGCCAGGCGGCCCGAGGGGGCACCTACAGCGCCACTGCCAGGCTCTCCGCCCGTCCCCGTCCCCCCAAAGCGGGGTCGCGTCTGCGGCGCCCGGTGCCTCGGGGGCACCCTGGGTCGGGCCCGGCCCCCGCCCGGTTCCCGGCTCCCGGCTCCAGCCGAAGCAGAGGCGCGTGGAGGAGCAGGCGGGGCAAGTATCGGGCCGGCTGGCTATAGCCAGATCGCCGGGTCGTCGCGCCGGTGACATCGGGAAGGCGGGCGGGGCGGGGCTGGACTGCCCGGGGGCCCTACCTGGGGCGAGGCGGGCCAGGGGCCGCAGGGTGACCCGCCAGCTCCGAGGGTCCCCCGCACCACGGAACTCCGCGCCACGGCCGCGACGCCCCGAAAGGCAGAGCGAGGGATTTCCGGGGCTGCCCTGAAACTGTCCCTACCGACTAGCTTGGCGGCGCCCAAGCCGCTTCACACCGTACAGCCGCCGCCGCTGCCGACCTCGGAAATAACGTCGCCGCCACGGCCGCCCCCTCCCCGAGCAGACCAGCCCGGCCCGGCCCGGCCGCGTGCGCGCATGCGCGCATGCGTACGCCCAGTTCATAGGACCCCGCCCCCTCTCTTACTTCCAGGGGCTTTGCTCACCACGCCACACACACGCACACATACACGCATCCGTCCATACACATGCACATACTACATACACACGCAGGCACATGCACAACCTCCTCCACTCAACTCCCCTCCCCAGTCTCTGCTAGGGAGCCTTCAGTTCTCGCGTAATAAAGAGGATCTCGCGATAGCAGTTTATTCTTTTCCTTCTCAGGCCTCTCTTTCCTCTCCGTCCCCTTCGCAGTGAGAGGTGGTGGAGTGGGCGGGCTCAAAGAAATGGGCGTGGCCTGTACGTCTGCATGTACGCGTGTTGCGGGAGTGGGGCTCTGGCTCGTGCGCCGTCGCGCTCGTGAGTCCTGTCACTCCTGCGAGGGTGCACGTGCTGCGGTGTATCGTGTCTGGCTTCCTCTCTGCCTCTGTCTCACAGCTCTTCATCCCCCTCAGCCCCGCAGTCTCGCACTTTGGCAGACTCAGCCCAGCTAGCGCTCGTACCTGGCCGCATCCTCATTCCCCATTTATTCTCGGGTGATGGTTCAAGTGCGGAAAAAGTGTGTTCAAAACAAAGGTGGTTCTAACACTGGCCAGACAGCAAATAAAGAGGCCTTTTGAACAGCCCATGAGCCACCCTGACTGATGTATTCGACCTAGCGTGGTGTATGGCACATCATAGGCGCTTAATAAGTGTTTATGGCTTGATAGATTTAACCAACACTTGTACTTCCTTCTCTAGAAATTGTAGAGGCTTTGTAGGAAGAAAAAAAAATCCCACAAACAAACAAACAAAAAAGCCAAGGTCACAAACCTTGACTTAAGAATCCCGCAACACATCATTATCTATGTACAGATGATTTCTAGAGCTACATGCCTGTTCCCCGTCTCTCCTGAATTCCACATTTATTTCAGGTCCCAAAGTAATTCACAATTGTCATTCTTATTGGTCCAGTGACGCTGGCCTCCTGGCTTTTCCACAAGCAAGACACTGAGCATTTTCTCTGACCATCCCCCATCCTTGAAATGTTCCCTGACCCTGCTCCCTGGCCTCGTTTAAATCTGAATTAAAATCCCACTTTCTACAGGAAGCCTTCTCTGAGCTCCCTTAATTTCAGTGCCTTCTTTCTGTTAATTATTTCCTATTTATCCCCTTGTACAACTTGCTTTCCATATATGTGCTTGCATGTTGCCCCTCCCCCCATTAAATTTAAGCTCCTTGAGGGCAGGAGCTGACTTTTGCCTCTTATTATATCTTCAGTTCCTGGCACATAGTAGGTTCTTCCTAAGCGTGGAGATAATGGTGTGAAGATAACAGGCCTCAGGAGTCAGGGAAAACCAAGGTTCACAAGATCCCGGATTTAGGCCTACAAGAGAATTTAAAAGACATCTAACCTGACCTCTTCATTTTGCAGATCCAAAAAACAGAGGCCGCCAAGTGTTAAGTGACTTGCCCAAAGTTACACCTGTAACAGTTACACCTGTGACAGTGACTGAACAACAGATTTAAACACGTGTTCTCTGACTCCAAATCCTGCACCCTCCTAGCTGTTCAACTCCTGCTCTGACACATACTGCTTGTGTGACTTTGGACATGTCACAATATCTCCATGCCTTGGGCAACTCTCTAAGAATGTAAGCTGCAGAAGAGTTGTCTTTCCGCAAAGGTCGAGGGGGTTTCCACCCAAGAGTTCCCTAGATTGGTAAACTCCTAAGTCTGAACAAAAACAAACCAACAACCTTCAGAAAGATTACAGAAAGGAGAACTTCATAGATCGCTAAGTGGTGTCATAAATACTTGTGAAAAAGTAGTCTTTAGTTTCCTTTTTAAACATCATTGAAGAATTGCCCTGTAATCAACTGTCACTTTATACTAGCAAACACAGCCTGCTGTTTATAATACTATCTATGAGTTACAATTTAGGCAGCAGGCTCACCATATTTCTAAGTAAAAAAAGTAAGACTTCATATAATATAAAAATAAACTTTTTTTATGATGCCTCAATGTCAATGTGAAATAAAGTATGTAACATTAGGTGTCAGCATACTGTTTAGTTAAGTGTTACCACTTTCTACTGGCAAATGTAGCCTGCTATTCATAATACCATCTATGAGATACAATTTAAGCAAAAGGCCCACCATATTTCTAACACATTTTTAAGTAACAGAGTAAACTTTTACATAATGTAAAAATAAACTTTCCCCTATCTTTTATGATGCCTCAGTCCCAATGTAAAATAAAATACACAACATTAGGTGACAGCATACCATTTAGTTGTGTTATCATGCCAATCAGATAGTATTTAAAATAAATCAGATCTCCAAATTTCCCTTTAGTATCTATTGCTAAGCTTTAGATATATAAAATGTATATATGTATACATATATATGCATATATAATTGTATACATATATATGCATATATATGTAAATAGTAAAGTTTTGATGATTGTCAAAATGCCAAAGTTATGATAAAAAGAACAAGGGCCCAGCCCATGCAGGAATCAAAAACCTCACTACAACAAATCATTTTGACAAAAAAAGAAAATCACAAGGAATGACTCGACAAGGAAATTGAAAATGTTGTCTTCTATTTTCGTATGGTTTCAATTAATGGGAACTGAGAATGACATCTAAAACTAAAAGGTACCTAGAGAGACTTCTCTAACTAGATAAAGAGAGCCGATTGTTAAATTATCAGTGTAATATTTTGGAAGCCGTCATGAAACAAATCAGGGCTTGATTTGTTGTTTTGTCTAGACGTTAGAGAGTGATAGAGAAAATGTTACTAATGCTAATGTTTAAGATTAAATTTAAAAGCGTGTCATGTGTTTTCAGAGAGAAACATTTACCAATACACCCCTGTATTAATAGTATGTAGCAGGATTAAGTTCTGCCACAAACCCGAAGCTTGTTAGCAATCAACACACAGACTTCTGTATGTAAGGAAGACAGTTACTTGCTTTCCTCTAATCGTGCAAGAATCCCAATGTTCAAATTACAAATCAGCATGTAGAAAAGGAGAAGGTAATTATGAAAAATGTATACCCTTCAATCTGTTGGCACCTGGGTTTCAAGCACTCAGGTACCAAAATGTCTTGTTAAGACTGATGAGAGGGGCATCTAAGTGGTACAGTGCACTGGCCCTGGAGTCAGGAGGACCTGAGTTCAAATTTGGCCATAGACACTTGACACACTTACTAGCTGGGTGACCTTGGGCAAGTCTTTTAACCTCAATTGCTCTGTTTTCCCTCCTCCAAAAAAAAAAATTTCTTAAATTTTGAAAAAAAAAGACTGATGAGAAACAATGAAATCATTGAAAATTAAAAAAAAAATGTGAAACTTGAAGGGATCTCAGAGCTCATCAAATGCAGCCACTTTATTTTACAGATGATGAAACAAGCCCAGAGATAAGGTCACACAGCTAATTGGTGGCAGAGCTGGGGCTGCAATACTATTTTTCTGATCCCTAGAATGAGCATGCTTTTATTAGTCAGGAATAAGAAACAATTAGTTCAAAGTAAAGGCATTTAATGATCTGTCATAGTAGGGATAGAAGTGATTACAAAATAACAAAGCAGATGGTTTTGATCTCATGGAACTGAAATGCTTTTCCATTAACAAAATCAATGTAATTAGCATTACAAGCAAAAGTGTCAACTGGGAAAAATTATCTTTACCTTAAATATCTCTGCAAAAGCCCAGTATTAAAGATATATAGGAAGTAACACAACCATATTAGACCAAGAGCTATTCCTCAATGAATAAATGGTCAAAAGATATGACCAAACAGAATAAAGACGTAGTCCTGATGAGGTTAAAGAAAAATGATGATGGTAAGGAACCACAGGTTTCTAGGAGTGCTCAAGACCCCAAACTACTAACACTCTAGGTCCTGCCAAATGAATTCGACTCAAGCCTTCTCAACCAAGGAAAAAGACAAAGTTTATTAAGGATTTGCCATAATGGGTTGTCTTAAGAAATTCCACCCTTTGTGAGGCTTGTTTTCACAAGCAGGCCAGATTCAATCTTGAATCTGAGCACCTGAAGTTCATGGAGGCAAGATGAAACATATACAGAAAGATTGTGGGAGGGATTGAAGGGTGGTCTTGAGTAGTCTGGGATGACTAGAGGAGGGGTTTAGAGTGGACTAGTGAGACTGGGGTGAGGTCAGACTCCAGGGTGAGAAAAAGCTGAAGGCTACCTGGAATTGAAAGACAACAGAAGGCTAGGGTAACAGAGCTAGGGCATAGATATTTTGATCTGGATCTAGGGTGGGAAGCAGCTGGACAATAGAGGGCTAGGCTAGGTAGAGATTTGGACCTAGATAATGAAAGGCTTATGGCCTTAGGCAAAGGCCAAATCTAGTGGGAAGATACTAGGAGAGTTCAAGGGGGTTCCCAGAGATTGTATCCCATCAGGTTCAAGGAGGTTACCAGAGACACCCATATCCAGATGAGATTGGCAGTCCCATAAAGGACAGTCCTGTGACATTGCATATGTACAGGGAGAAAGCAGAACAAGAGAGAGAAAAGAAGCAAGGCATGGACTTTGAATGGTAAATAGCTGACCTCCAGCATTGAAGGTGACAATCCTTTCAGATTATTTGAACCCCAATAATATCCAAAGGATCCAAATCACTTTTGCTCTATTCTAAAAATGCCTCTTTCTGTGTCAGCAACTTCAAAGACCAGATAAGATTGACAAGAGGGATCTTTCCTGTTGGTGACAGGAAGTTTGCAGCCAGAACTGTGGGATTTCTCTTACCTTGGTATTCTAGAGACATTTGTATCTTGGGATCTAAAACTCTAAGTGAGCCTGCCTTGTTAATTGTCTTATTCAACTAAGAACTTCTTTTCTTTGATATGGAGATCATAAACTGCATTTGGGATTGTTACTTAAACCTTGTCTTTCTTCTTTAAGTCAATCAGAAGTTTGCTTCTGATTCCATGATCATGTATCTGCTGGCTTCAAGGGAATAAACTATATGAAATTATGTATCACCTAGCCTGTTTGCCTCCTTTAACCAAACTTTCAGGTCAAGGAAGGCTTATGTGAAAAAGTCAAAACCTCAGCACGTCCCTTGATTCTCATTGCCTGCACTTTCAGAGACTACCAAAAATAAACTCATGGGGTAAGATAATTCTTTCCCTGATGGAGCTGCTTCCAACGTCACAGATTCCCCATAATTCTTATGTATTCTATAAACTAACCCAAGAGTTGGCAGACCATGGCAACTTATGGTTCAAGGGCCAAGTCTGGCCAGCTGACTATTTTTGCACTGCCTTTAAACCAAGTGGTTTTTATATTTATAAGTGCAATAAACTGTATTTTTAAATGTAAAAACCATTATTAGCTGGCCCTAAAAAAAAAAACCGACAACAAAAAAAAAACAGGGTAAAGGTAAAGGCTAAATGCGAATTGTAGTTTTCAATCCCTTGGCCTCTGTTTGCCTTTCCTAATTACTTTTTTATTGCTTGCTTTGATAAACATGCCCATTTGCTATTCATAATTATTTTTTATGTAATAGGTGTTTGGTGGAAAAGGAAACTAAGCCAGTTCAGATTAAATTAAGTATTAACCTCCAGGTCTGGGGCAAAACTATTTCCCCCAGGAATGACCATGGAAAGTAGCTTTTATCCTAAGCCCCAAAAGAATAATACTCTTTCAAATATCTGAGATATAATAGATAGATATACTTTTAGCACAATATCCCTCTCAAAGATAGAACAATGCAGGAGTAAGAGCCTTGTAGGCTGTCCACCTATAAAGGTGAAAATCCAGATTTTTAGGAGAAAAGGATGGGGCCTCTCCATATCTATCTATATATTCCTATTGTGGTCCATCCAGTCTTTCCTTATGTGGCTCATTGTTACAAAGAATTACAAGCTTTAAATAACTGTTTGAAAGACAGCTTTAAATTATTAGTAGTAAGAAGAATACAAGTAAAAAACTCTGAGATTTTACCTCACATTCAGCAAACGCACAAAGATGATAGAATATGGAATAAGAAGAGAAGTTGGTCCAGACCAACTGGTTTCTCAAAGGAGAATGTAATCACAGATGATGAGGTGTTAATGTCTTAACGAGGCGTGAACACCTTTCTGATTGTGTCTGAAGGGTTAGAAATTGACCATGCTTCTGAGAGCCCATAGAAAATGGGAGTTCAGATGCTCTATGAGGTCATCCAGGCTACAAGCAGCTGTGTGGAAGAGACCCTTATACTGGGGGCGGAGCCAAGATGGCAGCTGGAAAGCAGTAACTGGCATGAGCTCCCCACCAAGTCCCTCCAAAAACCTACAAAAAAATGGCTCTGAACCAATTCTAGAACTGCAGAACCCACAAAGTGGCAGAGGGAATCAGGGCTCCAGCCCAGGACAGCCTGGATAGTCTTGGGGTAAGGTCTGTCCTGCACGGAACTCCCAGCTCCCAGGTGAGGGGAGCAGAGCTGAGCCAAGCAGAGCCCAGCGCGCGCGGCGCGGGCCAACTACACCAGGAGCCCAGCGGAGAGTGCCCTACAGTGCTGAATTACTGAGCTGTGGCATGTACCAGACCTCACAACCCACAAACACCAAAGACAACAGAGAAGGTTAGTGGGAAAAGCTGCGGGACAGGACGGAGTTTGCTGTTGGGCCACCGCCCCTGGGGCAGCGGAGGTGGGGCAGCTTTAGAACTAGGGCTGAAGTTGCTTCTGGCCCCAGGCCCACCTAGTGGGAGGAATTAAGTGGCTGATCAGAGCAGGAGTGAAGAGCCTGCTGAAGATTTAAGCCCAGTCTGGGTAGGGGGTTCTTGGGTCAGGAGGAGTGCTGGTGAGGCAGCGCATCTGCCCAAGGGTGGAACATAGAACTCTTTAGTCTTTAAGCAGGCACAC
>CM053624.1:265801594-265843736 GCA_028646595.1 Phalanger gymnotis
TCACTTGACCCTTAAGTTTTCCAGTGGGGTATGACTGCTTGTAGAGTACAGAGTTCTATGTTCCACCCTTGGGGGGATGCGCCAGCTCTGCCACACCAGCACTCTTCCTTCCCCGAGAACCCCCAACCTGGACTGGACTTAGATCTTCAGCAGGCTCTTCACTCCTGCACTGATCAGCCACTTAATTCCTCCCACCAGGTGGGCCTGGGGCCAGAAGCAACTGCAGCTGTAGTTCTAAAGCCACCCCACCTCCACTGCCCCTGGCGTGGTGGCCAAACCGCAAACTCTATCCCAGTCCCCAGCAGCTTCTCCCACTAACCTACTCTGTTGTCCTTGGTGTTTGTGGGTTTAGAAGTCTGGTAACTGCTGTAGCTCACTGATTCAGGGCGCTAGGGCATGCTCCTCCCGGCTCCTGCTCTGGTTGGTCCGGGTGCCGCCCACGCTGGGTTCTGCTCTGCTCCGCTCCCAGCTCCATGCAGGATAGACCTTACCCAGAGACCATCCAGGCTGTCCTGGGCTAAAGCCTGCTTCCCTATGCTATTTTGTGGGTTCTGCAGTTCTAGAATTGGTTCAGAGCCATTTTTTATAGGTTTTTGGAGGGACTTGGCGGGGAGCTCACGCTAGTCCCTGCTTTCCGGCTGCCATCTTGGCTCCACCCTCTGGCATATATTTTTCTACGAATATATATACAGCATTAGTAGAAAGAATAGACACAGTTAGGAAATATGCAGGGAGGGGCATACACATAAGGAATGTATATGTCCAGGGTACATATGTGGAAGGAGCAACTCATACCTCTGACACTGACTTCCCTGGCTTCCTTTAAGACCCAATTAAAATCCCATCATTTACAGGAAGACTTTCCTAACCCTCCTAATTCTAGTGCCTTCCCCTGTTAAATATTTCCTTTATTTTATTTCTTTCTATCTCCTTTAGTTTTTTTTCAACATACTAAGTGACAATGAATACTGTTTATGTGGCATTTGAAAACACAAAGACATAGAAGTAGCTATAAAATGAGTAGCTGGAATTAGATTGTACTATTTGTGTTTCTTTGAAAGGCAATTGACAAGCGTATGTATATTAAGTGCAAATTGGTTTCTCTGCTAGAAGAAATGGTAAGAGGGCTAGAGGAAGGTTCTTCTACTCTGATTTGTTGGAAAAGAGAAAGTCTTCCTTGAGACTAGAGGAAATTGGGGCAGCTAGGTGGCACAGTGAGTAGAGCACTGGCCCTGGAGTTGAGAGGACCTGAGTTCAAATTTGGCCTCAGACACTTGTACACTTACTAGCTGTGTGTCCTTGGGCAAGTCACTTAACCCTAATTGCCCTGCCTTCCCCCCTCCAAAAACAAACAAACAAAACAAACAAAAAAAAAGAGTAGAGGAAATAAATTAGGCAAAAAAGTGAAGAGGAAACAAGATTTTGAGGAGGCATATAGTAATCCTAATGTGTTTAGAGGTGAAAGGTGGAATAAGAAGGGGAAGGGAATAAGTATCTCTAGTCTAGATTGTTGAGGTCACATAGTTTTTCCTTAGTATGGTAGACTTGGACTATCTGAAGAAGTATGTTATTTCATTCCACAGATTTCACAGGAAGACATGCTCCAGTCCCTCCTCTACTCAGCTGTCAAAGTGATCTTCCTAAAGTAAATCTGACCATGTAACCTCCCTTACTCAATAAACTCCATTGGCTCCCTATCACCTCCAGGATCAAATATAAAATCCTCTGTTTCGAGTTCAAAATCCTTCATAACCTGGTTACCCTTACCAACCATTCCAATCTTCTTATGCTTTATATCTCTTCCCTCACGTACTCTTCAAACCAATGATTCAGGCCTCCTTGTTCTTCCTAGAACGAGATACTCCATATCCTGACAGTGCATTTTCACTAGCTGTCCTCCATGCCTAGAATGCTCTCCCTCCTTATCTCTACCTCCTGTCATCTTGAATAATAACAGACCCTATCCTCTGACACTGGCATATTTGGGAAGCTAGCAGGAACAAAATCTTGAATGTAGGTTTTTGGACAGTGGTTAGAGCAATTTGGATGGAACAGGTTTGTCCAAGGAAGCAGTAGTTCTGGTGGGATCCTCGCTATAGACGTGATATAATGAAGTATCTATATCTATATATAGATAGACAGATCTATGTTTAGATTTATCTATCTATATCCTAAAAGGATGTTCACAAATTTTTTGTTTATGCAGATCTCAAATACACACACATACACACATACACACAAAGTCAGGAGGAGATCCAAATGCTATTTCTTTAAAAAAAAATTTGGTTACTTAGAACAGGACAGATTGTTGCTGTACTCTTGCATATAATTAAAGCAATAATTTGCAACAAACGATTGAGGTGGAAGGTGATAGGCTTTGGTTCCTTGCCTCCCCCCACCCCTTATATTTACATGAGAACCAAAGACACCTGGACCAAAGGGAAATGAAGTTTCCTCACATTCACAAAACTCTTGTGGGAATTCTTTGGCAGAGCCCTTGCCTGTGCAATAGTTTGGGGGTTTAGGAGCCCCATAAGGGATCAGAGATACAGGAACTTTCTCATTTTGAATTAGGTAAATGCTTAGAGCAGAGGTCTTACCCTTGGTAAGAATGAGAAAGTGGTTCAGAGAGTGCCTGTAGGCATGACTTAGCTAGCTACCGATTCTGTATTTAAAAAAATATTTGTCCCTTGGTGGCAAAGACTGTTTTGGAAACAAAGAAACAAAAGCTGACCGTAACCCAGGCTCAGAAAAAAATAAATATATGCATATACATACATACACACATATACACACACACTTACATTTGTGTATTCTATATTTTTCTTAAATTAAAGAGCTCTGCAGACATGGATTAATATGCCTTAGCTATTTTAAGAAGAATATTGTGCACTTTATGTAGTTACTAATGTCTTAATCCTAATGATACCCTTGTGAGTTTAGCAGGAAACATACATTGTTATCCTCATTATGCAGGGAACACAACTAAGACAGATAGAGGTGATGATAATAGGGTCACAATATTGCATAGGTGTCCTAGGTTAAAGATTTGCTTTTGCTTTTAGATTGATTTGAGTTGCATTACCTAGTTAGATCTCGATTATGTTAACTACGTTGTTTCTGCAGAGGAGGATGATGGCACCCATAATCTCCAAGCAAGTAATGTAGAACCTCTGTTTTTTTTTTGGAACATGATTTTTTTTTTAAAAAAGCAAGTGCTATCTGCTCTTCCTCTTGCAGGGCCAGGGTACCTATCTCTTCCCCTCTGGGTTCTAGCAATGTCCCTGAGGTTTAGGGTATCTTTTTCTCTAACATCTGTGGTGTGGCTAGAAGGGATGCAAGAATAGACATCTCTAGCATCTCCTCCCTCTATACATTTCCAAAGGAGACTTTGATTACTGCAAGGAGGGGAAGCAAGAATTTGGGGCCAGAGGCTGACCACTCAGAGAGAGCGGAGTACTAGGCTAAATATTTTTAGTCTAGGGAATGTAGTTTTTAAATTCATACTAAACTCCTGATCACTTTTCCTTAATTGGGAAGGAGGGCCCCAAGTTTTAAATCTTTTCCCAATAAAGGCCAGTTCCTCAATGAACACACAGAGCAAATAGCAAAGAAACTCAATTATCCAAGTCAGTAGCATAACAGAAATTAGAGAAAGTATACATAGGAGAATATATACCAGACGATATGGAATGAACGAGTTCTCCTACTGCGAGTGAAGTAAACTCAGCTCAATGAAGAGAAAATACTAGATCTCATCCAATGGGAAAATTCCCTGAAGTCTCTGGTGTGACAAGCTGGGGAAGGGACATGATAGAGACTGCCATCTCTTCTCATGTTAGCTTCTTCCCAGATTCTTTCTCTCACTTCAGTGACCCAAAGAGAGGTTGGCATTGCACATCTTCTGTTGAAGTAGGAAGCTAGAAGAAACCAGGGTCTTTCTTCTCTCTCATTCTCACCAACTCCTCACATTGGTGTGAGACATTGATCTCCACTAAAGAAAAGAGAGTCCCATACTGATGGCCTTTGAGGGTCAGGTTATACCCTTTTGGCCTGAGGTCTCTTCTGCCTGGGGAATTGCATCAGTGGTACATCACATATGCTTGTAGGGACTGGGCTTATGTCCTCTCACTTCCCAACATGAGTCTTTCACTCCAGCTAGACTGGTCCCAACTCTTGTTTAATTATTTTTAATCCATTAAAATACATATTTGTTATGGACCATCTCTTTGACTTGATGTTTCCTGTTATGACAATGAGAAGAAATATTTCAGACTTCTCCATCAAAAGTAGTCAGGACCACCTTACTTGGACCCTGACATCACAGTTTCTGAGGTGCTTACAGCAGAGATAGATATGGTGTTATTCTCTATAAGAGAGCAAAGATGGGAGATCAGTTGGATTGGATTAAGATACATACTTAATATAAGAGGACACCCCTGCTGAAGGTGATACATTTGTGAAAGCACTAAATGGCTAATTTATAAGGTATCTAGAGGACAGGAAGATATCAAATGCAAAGAGAAAATAATTTGGACCTTATCAATATGTATTAAATACATGATATTTATACATATTATATATTACATATATTATATAACATATATATTTTAAAAGGTGACACATTATATCAGTAACTTCTGACATACAGTCCTACATTCCCATCTATTTGAAATCTTTGTCAGAGTCATCCATACATAAATTGAGGGCATCCTTAACGAGGATATTAGTAGGGAACAAGCAGGTTTTTACCTTGATATTCAACAATGGACCATGTCTTTACAATATCCCAATTGGCTGAAAGAGTTAGCGAATACAAGACCCCATTGTGCTTATTGTTTGTTGAATAGAAAAAAAATACCCCATGTGATTTAGTAGAACAAAAGGCTACCTTTCAGGATCTTTTACAGCAAGGTCATCCAAGATTCCTTGGAGGATATCACAACATGAATAAGCCCATTCAACAGGCTTCGGATCGTGAATATCAAGTGAGACATAAAACAGGGAGATGATGCTTGCCAAAGTTATTCATCACCAAAATGGAGAAAATCCATCACAGAGCCCAGGTCTAGAAGGGATTCCCTCCGGATAGTGAGGACCTCCACACGTTCCTATTTGGCATTGTACTTTGACATTGTACTGATCATATCAACATTGCAGAGCCTCCTGGAAGAGATCAACAGCTACTTGAAGGTGTTAGTCCTCTCTATCCACATAAAAAAGACCAAGTGGATGAAGAATATCTATTGCCCACATTTCAATGTTCATTTGTATGGCCAGTATCATGTATATCTGGTGCCGGAGTTGCAAAGAGGAGGAGAAAAGGCTGGACTGCTCTGGGGAAATTACAGAGCTCTTTTACTTCCCCAAAGCTTGAAAGCAAAGGTCTATCCTTTCAATACTAACATTTTTACTAGTGTTTCTAATTGGCAGCAAGACATGAAGTATCCCACAGACGGCAGTGAAAAGGTGCTGAAGATAAGCAACTCCGAAGAAGAATAAGAGCAAAGGATGTCCTCAAGGAATGCTATCATAGGAAGAGAATATGGGTTGGTCATGTGGCAAGAGTAAGAGATAACAAGTGTGACAGTAATAATAGCTAGAACTATATAGCACTTAAAAGTTTGCAAAAGCGTTTACATATTATTTCATTTGACCCTCACAAGAACCCTGTGAGTCAGGTATTATCATTATCCCTATTTTACAGATGAATAAACTGAGGCAGAGGTTAAGTAACTTGCTCAGGGTCACACAGCTAATAAGTATCTGAGGCAGGATTTGAACTCAGGTGTTCCTGACTTCAAGTCTAACACTCTATTTACCGTATCACCTAGCTGTCCAATCTCACTGTGTACAACCAGAATGCTTCATTGGTCACTTCATGATGTCATGAAAAAGAGAGGAAGCCCTGTAGGATGTTGAGTGGACCTCCTGTGGCAAACTTTTGGGACGATATAGACAAAAGTCATTTAATATGGGCAGTCATGGATGGGTTATGATTTGTGTCACTGGAGAGAATTTCTGAATTAATAAGAGTACAGAGCAATATGAGTATCTGAGAACATTTATCAAGTATGACCAGCTGGCAGACTGACCAAGTGCCACCTATGGATGGTTACCTTTTTGATCTGAGAAAAGACAGTCTTAATTGAATCTTACTTCCACAGTGCATAAACAGAAGACAAAACAGGTCCCTGGCTCAATATCTCTATTTTCCCAAACACATACACATAGGATTAACCCCCTGAGCTCCAAATATTAGGAAAGAAATTCCATTAGGCTACACTAACTCACACACAAATGCACAATAAGGTAGCTAGGTGACATAGTGAGGTGACATTCTAGTGGAACTTCTAAACTTCCAGCTATATTTCTGTTTGACTGCAATCCCTTTCCTTAGGTATCACTTTCTTCTGGGATATCATTGTACTCTGTTATCACATGGCCTCTATTGTCACATGTTGGTCTTCTCTGGGTGGTAGTATATACTGAACTTATGGTTGGTGAGTACTATTATCCACATCTGGCAGTCGGTGTCCAACTTGGCATTGGTCAAAATATAGGTCAGTAGATAGTTTTTTAACCATGGTTGAAATTTAGCTACATACACATAGTTTTGAGATGATGACTGTGACTGTGCACTTCAAAGTCATCAATTCTAGTTTCTGTAAGTTCAATGTCAGTAAGCCCACAAGTGCCAGATGCAACTGATTTCTGTTGATTATTCTCTTTGTACAAGACAATTCCTAAACCTTCTAGGCTAACATTAGTAGGCAGACCAAGGGGCTTGTATGGGTACAATATACAAGGAAGCTGACCAAGTGGTTGAAAAGGTGTTGACATTTCTCATCCAACAATCTCTGAATAGTTTCAGAGAATTTAGGTGAAATTGGCCTTTCTTGTCCTTCTACATTGGGTTTATCTCAATAAAAAGTCAAAAATTTTTTGGACATAACTAAACATTTGTATATTTTCTTATTCCTTGTTGAAAAACTGCATGAGTCACATACTTGACAGATGCTCTGCAGAAATGTCATTTGTCAGTTAACATCTTCAGACCAGCTTCTTCCAGCCAATCCAACCTGTTAATCAATATTACTTCAGATTTTTTAATACCTTCTAAAGACAATGAGGTCATTCAAGTACATCAACATTTTCCTGGTAGTTTGTCTTTAGCTATTTTCTCCATAAGCTATTCAAAAGTGACAGAGTGCCCTGGTGTTGTTAGGGAATATTCAAATTGGTAAAATCCAGCTTGGCAGATAAAAGCCTTCCTCTGCCATGGGAATCTAACAATATCTACTTCGTAAGTCCAATGCTGAAAACTGCTGGCTTACAGCCAGCAGTTTTCAGCATTGTCAATCCTTGGTATGTGATATAGGTCTATGTTAATTTTCTTGTCCAAAATTCAACTGAAAGGTAAATTTAAGCTAAAAAAGCTCACAAGTTTTTAAAAAACTAAAACGTCAGAGGAGCTCTCATATGTATAGAGGCATGAGTTCACACATTGGGGCTACAGATTTACTACATTGCTTCTAATGTGGAAGGTTGGAAGTGGGAAAGGAGTGCCTGAATACCTACTCAAACGCAATATCTATAACAGCCACAAGGTGGCACTCTAGACCCTGAGCTTCCTTCTCATGCAACTGTGCATTGGCATCTTTATCCTTTAGCCACCCCTTACTAATCAAGCACGCTTAACATTAGTCAGGATTGTAACCTTATACCTCTTGGCCTTTTGTTCCTGATGTCTTCTCTAGGCCTTCTCTAGTCTAAGGGTAGGATTAATTTCCAACAATGATTTAAAATTTATCAAATGACTTTAGCCCCTATTTCCACAGAATCTATTCGAAAATAAAATTTTGATATCTTACTTTACTTGCCATCAGTTCATTTAAATCTTTCCATGCTGCTTCTCTGTTGTTTTTTATAGCACAGGAACATTCCATTGCATTCATGTACCACAATTTGTTTAGCTATTTTCCAATCAATAAGATCTGCTTCGTCCACTCCCTCCAGATCTTTGCTATCACTAAAAATGCTGCTATAAATATTTTGATGTTCCTTTTCGTCAATAACCAACTTGCAGTATATGCGTAGTTGTGGAATCTTTGAGCCAAAAAGTATGAGCGTTTTAGCCACTTTATTTGAATAATTCCAATGTTTTCCAGACTTCTTATACTAAATTAACACACTATAATTTATTTTGCTATTCTTCAGTCTTTCAACCAAAGGGAATCTACTTTGTTTCCAGTTCTTTGCTACCACAAAAGTGTTGCTATTAATATTTTGGTGTATACAGAGACTTTCTTTTTTTATGAATGATCTCCTTGTTATATATGCCTATATAACAATGGGTCCCATCTGTTGCTGGAGAGAATGAAGTCTCAATTCTGTTCTATGTGAAGGATGGAGTTGTCATGAGCTTTTGGGAGGGATCTGCTTCAGTCCCACTTCTAGAGAGTACTAGGGTGGGGAACTTGTGTTCTCAAGGCCACGTGTGGTCTTCTAGGTCCTCAAGTGCAGCCCTTTGACTGAATCCAAACTTCACAGAACAAATCCCCTTAATAAAAAGATTCGTTCTGTAAAACTTGAACTCAGTCAAAAAGCTGTACCCAAGGACCTAGAAGGCCACAAGCTTCCCACCCCTCTTCTAGATCCTTTTCAAGAAGAAACCAGAGAAAAGAGTTTGGGAAGTGGCAAGAATGCAGAGAATGTAGCATTTGGGCATGCCCTTATTTTCCTGTGTGACTCCTTAGAGACTCTGGAGAATTTCTGCTGGAGGAGCTTATTTCCTTTGTACATTTCTAGTATGTTCTAATCTGTATGGTTCTCTGATCTTGGCTTCCCTCTGTATGCTTCTAGTATGTTCTAATCTGTATAATTCTCTGATCTTGGCTTCCCTCTGTATACTTCTAGTATATTCTAATCTATATAATTCTCTGATCTTGGCTTTCCTCTGTACACTTCTAATATATTCTAATCTGTATAATTCTCTGATTTTGGCTTGTTATCTGCTTAGATAAATGAGTTAACTCATAATTTATTTGTAATGGTCTTTAGTGGGAAGGAATCAATCTTTCAACTATAGTCTTGGGGTACCCCTTCCTGTTTGAGGGATAGTGACCAGGAAAGCATTTTGAACCTAGGAAGTAATCATTTCCCCAAGACTAGCAATATCAAGAGAAGCATATAGATATAATTCTAGTCTGGTATTCCCTGTATGAGGAGCACAGAGTGATCAGTCTTGTAGTCCCACTTCCTGTTTCTCTCCAAGCAGGAATCAAAGTCTATCTTGGAGTAGGGTAGGTGAGATTTCAGATATCTCTTTACATCTTCCTCATTTTACAAAACCTATGTGGACGAACACATAACTAACGTGGTCAACATATACTCTCTACCTAGTAGTCTCATAATTTAATTTTTAAATTTCTTTTCCACATCAAGTGTGACCCTCTCCCCTCCAAAAAAAATTCTCACTCACAAATTAAGTACATTTTTTGAGGGGAAATAGAAAAACAAAAGGGGCAGGGTTAAACACATCATGGTTTTAGGGAACTTGTAGTTGCTTGTTTTAGATTGAGGACATTCCAGTCTCTCCTACTTCCTTCTGGTTTTCAATAGGCTCAGTCAGAGATCTTTGTAGGGAAGCATTCTGAGTATCTCCCTCTTTGCCCACCATTAGAGTCACAGTAGAAGGAGAAATTATCCTGTTATCCTTGGCTTTCATTCCCTGGACAGTCTTTAGGAGGCAAATCCATTGTATAATGATACCTTCAGGGGATGATCATTAGATGACCCAGGGGTATCTTTTGTCAAGGTATCCATGTAGCCCCTAGAGTGTCCAGAATCAGCTCAGCTCCTGACTTTGTATACTTTCCCCTTCTTCATTCACTAGCTCCTAGTATGTTTGGTGTCTCTTGCATGTCAAGCATCTTCCTCAAAGAACAATGACTGTTTTATGATATGTCTTACTCAAAGCAGAGCATTTGAATGATGTCGGGTAACTCAGTTCACATTAAATGGCCAGAAGACATACATACCAACCCTGTATTATCTATTCTTTCTAGTCCCTAAAAGATTTTAGAAATGTATAGGAGAAAGAACATGGTTATCAACTGAAACAAAAGCTACTTCAAATAGGAGTTCCATTATTATTGTATGAGCTCCCTAACCACCTTGTAAATGCATTAAAAACTGAGTTTAATGCTTCTATGGAATGCCCAAAGGTACTTCTCACACTTTTTACCACATTAATATTTGGTAAATTTTTGCTGAATTGAATGTGATAGTTGTTACTAATTGATTTTCCAATAAACATTTATTAAGCATCTACTATGAGACAGACACTGTGCTAGGCAATGGGGACACAAAGACAAACAAGGACATATGAATTCTTGCTATTAAGTTTCTGCTATCCAAGAATATACATTCTAATGGGAGAGATGTCTCACGCAACTATTAGCTTGTGTGACTCCAGGCAAATCATTGAACTTCTCTATGCCTCAGTTTCTTCATTTGCTAAATGGGAGTTTATGTGAGCTCAAAGGCTCCTAAGATAACTTTTGGCTCTAAATCTAAGATTCTATGCATGTATACAAAGTTGGTAAACATTTTTTAAGTGCCTACCATGTGCCAGGCACTGTGCTAAGCACTGGGGAGACAAAGAAAGTCTCTACTCTTAAGGAGCTCACAATATAAAAGGGGGAGATAGCACATAAAAAGGAGCTGAAAAGTGGAGGGGGGAGATTATCCAATACAGGGGCCATGTTGAAGTCATGCAGCAGGGGTGAGAAATGATCTGATGTAGTGTGAATTTCTAAGTTGATTCATCTTGAAGAATGATGAGTTCATCATCTGGAGATAATGAAGTCCAGGAAAGTGGTTGAGTGACAAATGATGAAAAGAATTCCCTGAATGTGTTCATGTCCTCCACATATAGTGTGTGTGTGTATACATATATAATCTGTGTGTGTGTGTGTGTGTGTACACAAATATCTGTATGTGTATGTCTATAAATATATATATATGTGTGTGTATATGTATGTATGTATGTATGTATCTATCTATCTTCTTCTGTATTAGTACCAATCAGTCTATCCTTTATAGAATATCAAACTCCTGTCTTGATTTTCTCCATTTAGCAGGACTATTTTGCTATTCAGACTTGGAGAGTATTTATGTCAGTTCTAAAAATTTAATTCCAGATATTCCCCTAAAAGGAAGCCAGACTCTCATATGCCTATTGTTAAAGCTATTTGGAGAAGGATAAATTCTTTTGTTTATTGTAGAAACTTCGATCTCCTAAAAATCTATTCTACTAGCTCATATTAAAAGAGTTTTTTCCCATTCTAAGATCTGTCCTCTTGTCCCTTGTTTAGAGTAAATGAAAAATAGATGATGATGAGTAAAGGTAATCTCTTAGGTGCTTGCAGCTCCTAAACTTCCTTTGAGTTTTAGCCTTGAAGTTGGAAGTTATTTTTATCCAATAATAAAGTGAAATGAACAAAACCAAGCATCCTTTCACATATGAACCATATAAAGTTATATCTTTGCCTTTTAGACAGTTTTTGTAAGCTATAAGTAATGAAGTGTATCTTTTAGCAAACAGCAAAAAAAATTAGTGGGATGTTATTCTATGTTTTTATAACTCTATGACATCTGAAGTCTTTGGAGAACCTTTCAAAGCTAAATAAGGTGAGACAACTCAAAGGAAAAAGCAGAAATTATGAAGAGAATTTTGCTATTTATAGACTGCTACTTTTCCATCTTTCTTTGCCAAATATTCTTAAAATATGCCCAATAAACAGAAACAAATGCTTTCATCTCCCATTGGTGATATTAAATGGGAAGCTGCAATGAGAAATTAGAGAGAAGAATTTGACTTATTCAAAAATGGAAGCATAAAAATTCCAAAACAGAACCATATCTTGCTAAAAAAATTGCATATATGGTACTTAAAAGGAGGCCAAGGAAAATGTACTAGCAAGTGTGTGTTTGTGGGAAAAAAGGAATCACCTGCTACTATTATTAGTTCTTTTCCCAATAACTATGCTTTAGCTTTTTTCCCTTTTGAATACATTCGAAGACACTTATTTGTTTCAAGAATTAACACTGTTGTGACTATTCCAAGTCATTTGAAGCTTTTAAGTGTCAGTAGAAGCTGCAATGTCTGGAAATTATTTGGGGACTATGTGGAATTCTTTTTTTTTTTTTTTCACCAACAAATTGAGAAAATAGTTTAATGTCTCTCTTTAAAGGAAATGACAGTTTTCTTTTTTAAAGTAAAATAAATAAAACAATGGTTATGAAGTCCAGCGCCACCAAGCTACCTTCATTCTGTCCCAAACAGCTGTAAGAGAATCAAAAGCAGGACGGACATCCAAGATGGTAAACTGATAGTCCTTATTTACTTCTCCACCATCATAATAATCAATAACATATCTAACTTCTGTTCTATGTGGAATTCTTAATAAAAATTCCAGGAAGTCTGATAGCTTCTGGGCTGCATTATCCACTGCTATCATGTTCTATTCTCACCAAGTGCCATGAACCACCCTTTCCCTTAAAGATGATGGCATTGCCTTCAAGGCCTTTAGTCATAATATTTTGAATAACCTTCTTGGTGGCACATCTTCTTCCTCTGAAAATGGATATGACTTTGGAAAAAGCCTGTCGTCATTCAGAGCCAAGTCTGGTAAATCGAACTGGGGAGGGCTATTTTTGGTCTCAAAGAAGGCATGAACAAAAAGGGATGAAACTGATTATCTTTTATGACTTTGGTTCTAAAAGAAAAGTCTGTGAGGAGTTTCAAAAATGTTTAGTGTGATAGCAGCTTCATTTTAAGGAAGGTATAATCTTTCATGGTGACTACTTTGAAGGGAGCAGCCCCGATAAAATCATAGTCTCCCCACAAACAAAAGAAACAAAAAAACCTGTCCTTACAATTGATCTCCACACAACTGTGGGAAGAGAGGAGTGCAGGAAGAAGATTTTCACCCAGTCTTTGGTAACCAATAAATATCATGCAGTCACCAGTTTCTGAAGTGTCCTTGTTAGTAGCAAAAGCACCAGTGTTTATAATCCTAATCCTATATTCCTTGCACCTCTAGCCATCTGGGTTGTAACAGGAACAAGAGGATTAATTACAGCAGAGATGAACTGTCTTGTATTTGTCTCTCTAGGCAGGAGTAGCAATGCTCCCCTTCAAAACAATGACTTCTCCCAAATGACAGAACTGATTGAGATACCTGTGGGTCTTCATCTATATTTTCTTCCACGAATCTCTTCATTACAAAATTGACCCAGAACATCTCCAATTTGAAGGTATAATCAGCGCTAGGAATGCTAGCACTCAGAGAAAAATTTAATTTGAAGTGGGGGAGCAGAGTAGGAAAGAAGAGTACATCTATTCTTGTGTATAGTTGAGGTAAAATGGAAACAGGTCATCAGAAACAAGAAGGAACTTCAAAGCCAGGGTGTTTGAAGTGGGGCAAGTTTTAGATGAAGAAGACTGTGAGTTAGGTACCAGAAGAAGGAAGGTTGGTAACCTGGAGGTCCATACATAGCAGCAACAATATTTTGGATTGAATGGAGCAAGCTTTAAAGAGAGAATTTGTTACTAAATGATGATAGAAGGATGTTCTAAAAAACATCTCCCAATGTGGGGACCTAAGAATATGTCAATTCCTTTTCTTGACCCCGTGGGCCAAGGAGCATAAGAGGGAAATCCAGCCTTGGAGAAGAGCCAAGAGAAGTGGTTTTCAGGAGAAAGCCAGTGTGTTCAGTAAGAAGTAGAAATCTGAGATGAAGGGGAGTTTGTTAGCAAGAGGAGAATGCAAGGGAGGAAAGAGGAGGATAGGAGCAGAGAATAATAGCATTTATGTAGTGTTTAAAGGTTTGCAAAAAAAACTTTAAATATGTTATCTTATTGACCTTCATAACAATCTTTGGAGTTAGGTACTATTATTATCCCCATTTTATAGGTGAAGAATCTGAAGCAGACAGAGGTTAAGGGACTTAGGAACATACAGCTAATGAGCGTCTGAGGCAGGATTCAAACTCAGGTCTATCTTGACTCCAAGTTCAGTGCTCTAATGCACTGTGCCACCTTGCTACCTATAGGAAGGTGGCAGGGCAAGAACTGGCACATGCTGCTTTTTGGAACTTATCCTCTCATCAATTCCTTGCTGATCCCAGGGTGCCATAGAGTCACAGGTTTCCATAACTCATTCATTGATGGGGGAAGTCCAACCAGTTAGGAAGGAGGGTCCTAGGATCCTGGAAAGCAACAACCTAGAGGGCAGACTGGTGAAGAGGAAAGGACTAATCCTATCGCTTCCCCAGTGGGTGAATTAAAGCCACGTATACCTGGATCTTCTTGATGGCTTTGTCTACACTGTTTAGATCTACTGGTTACACCTAAAGCAAGGCAAGTGAACAAGATGAGCTGTTAGGTCTGGTACGGTTCTAAAAATCATCTAAAAATCATTCTTGGCCACACACTGCAGACCTTCAAGATCATTAACGTTTCTCTTTCTTTTCTCTTCAACTCTGTCCCCACCCCTTGTCACGAACAGTTATTTGTCAATCAATCATGATGTTAAGGTTTCGTGAGCCCATTTTTACATTTTAAAATATTTTCTTCTGGGGTATACAATTCAAATCTAAGGATGGCAGTATTTCTCTACACTCCTCACTTTTTTCCTTATTTCTCAAAACTTTCCCCTACTTTATTATACAATTTTCAGAATTCTGATTTGCTTATTAACTAAACTAACAGTTTTAAATGATGCCAATTACTTTTCTGATGTCTGATTATCTTGCGTTCAACGCTATAATTTTCTCAGAGGGAGCTTGGATATGGAATTGATATCAATAATTTCTTCAAAAGATGATTGCTATGACCTAAGAAAAAGAGGCATAAGATGTGCCATTTTAGCTTAGAAAGCATATAATATTATATAGCATATGATAATATACAAAAGATACATGAAAATATGAGTGTATTGAAGCAGAAACTAAAATTTGTCAAATTTTACATTTTCTGATTCTATTTAAGGATGAAATATGCAAAATGTACTGTGGAGTAAGAGAAATATAATAATTACACACTGTCCAAATGGAAGCCTTTTTGACTTTCTATATTTGACTTCAAACAATAGATAAGTGATAATTAAGCACCTGACCTGTACCTAGCACTGTGTTACAGGCTTTGAAGAACAAAGGGAATATGACATACACAGTTCCTGACCCAAGGAGACAAGACTAATACAAATAAAACAATGAAGACACACAAACAATAGAAGAGAGAACATAATTAAATGCTAACTTATGGAACAGAAACTCTAAGTGCTGTAGGTTCTGAGCCTTACATGTGTGCTAGAAATAGAGGGTTCCATTCAATATTAATTGGATGTTCTAAAAGTAACATCCTGAAACTACTATATAGAATGAAAAATGACTATAGTACGGACATAGTATGGTAGAGCTTTGGGGAACTTTTTTATTTTTTATGAAATAATTTTATTGATTTGTTTTCTTTTCAGATCACCTACATTTTGCAATGTATTCCTTTCCTTTCCCTCTTCCTCCTATAAGAAAGAATAAAAAAGTAAAAAAAAAATGGTTCAGCAAAATTAGCCAAGTATCAAAAAAGGCCTGACATTATCTATAATATCCCAGACCTGTAGTACCTCAAAAAAGGGAGGGAGTTGCCCTCTAATATCTCCTTTTTGGGGCCAACCTTAGTCATTATAATTTCATAGTATTCAATTTCAGTTGTTTTATTGTTCTTTCATTTTACATTATTATAGTCATCATATATATTTTCTTTCTGGTTCTTCTTACTTAACTTTGCATCAATTCATATGTCCCCTCCTAATTTTTTAATGATGTCACTTTTAATATTTAGGTCATGTTTACATTTGAAGATTACTGTGGTGTGTGGCGTAAGTTATCTAACCTCAATTTCTGTTCATTTCTTCTGAGTTTTCTCAGCAATCTCATATAGAGAGTTCTTTCCTGGGTGATTTAAATTTTTGAATTTTATCATACATTGGATTACTGAATTCAATTATTACTGTTCTTCCTTGTCCAGTCTATTCCATTGATCTAGTTTTATACATTTTAATCAATGCCAAAATTTTTGGTGATTAATACTTGTTAATAAAGATTGAGGCTTTTAAACTCTATTCCTCTTTCATTTGTACTTTCTTCCCCATTGCTTCCCTTGATATTCTAGATTTTGATGTTCTTCCATATGAATGCTGTTATTTTGTCTACTTATGTGAAATATGCAATGATAGTTTGATAAGAATAGTAGTAAATCTATAGATTAAGTTAGATAATTTAGTCACTTTTATTATATTGGCATAACTCAGCTATGAACACTGACTATCCATCAAGTTATTTAAATTGTTTTCTAATTCTTTAAGGAGCATTTTGTAATTGTCTCTATGTATATTTCAAGTGTATACTTGGATAAAATGATTTCCAGATGGTTTCATGCATTTTGAAGTTTTCTTGAATGGAATTTCTATTTCTATTATTTCCCTTTGAATTTTGTTATTGCTATGCTGTTGATTTTGCCGGTTTATTTTATATCCTGGTACTTTCAATTAATTTATTTCTTGATTACTCAGCAAACAAGAATAATTTTGTCTCTTCTTTGTCTATCTTTGTGTCTATTTTTTTTCTCTCATCTCCCTACTATTGCTAGAATTTCTACAACTATGGCAAATAATAGCGAGAAAAGAGAATTCCTGCTTTACTCCTGTATTTATTGGGAAATCTTTTAGTATTTCCTCAATTCATATAATACTAGTTTTTGGTGTTAGATTTTTTTTTATCTTATTGAAAAAAGGTCCTTCTATGTCTATGTTTTGTAGGGTTTTTTAATAGCATAAATATTTGCTATACTTTGTTAAAGCCTTATACTTCATTTATCAAGATAATCATGTAGTTTTTCAATGTTTTATTTTTTAAAATGATTCATTATGTTGATTACTTTCCTAATGTTGAACCATCTTTGCATCTCTGGCATAAATCCAACTTGATCGTAGTGATCTGAGCAACTTTTAATTAAAAATGTTCATAATTGAAAGATTTTATCCCTAGAAATCTTAATTATTTAACTATAATAGTGTGAAGGGAAACAACATTGAGAGACATTAGAATGTTGAAAAACATAACAATTGATCTTGGCTTCAGAGGACTAATGGTGAACCGGGCCTCCTTCCTCTTGGTAGAGAGGTGATGGGATATAGGTACAGAATGAAATTATCAGATGTGGTCAATGTCTTGGTTTGTTTTGCTCATCTACATTTCATTGGCACAACAGTGAGAATTCTATGGGGTGGAAGGTATCATTGGGAAATGACCAATGTCTTTTTTTCAAAACATTAATAAGTTTTTAAAAATAAAATTTGCAATTTACAGTGATAAACAACAATAAAAATTGACACATTTTTATGTCATACTAGGTTTCCCCCTGAATTTCTCAGAGAAAAATAAAGCCTTTAAAAAAATTGTTAATCCTTTAGCTCAACTTTAGGAGATCTAAATCCTTTAGGCTTTGTTCATTCTGTGAAACTTTAGGAAAATTTGGAAAGTTTATTTATGTCTCTATGTGTTATATTGACAGCAAAACTATTTTTGCTTCCTATTGTCTGTCTCTTAAGTCTCCCCCTAGTTTTTCTTGGGCCTAGTTAGTAAATACCACACTAAGAATTAGCAACTAAGATCCTTGTGGACATATTCTTTCTGAGTCAGGGTAAATTTTTGGAAACTTGCTAAGTGTATATCTTCTATGGAGCACTGTTTTAACTTAGAATAGTAAGGAAATGCTTAATGCTGTTAAGTATATTTATTAATCCATACACAATTCTATTTTTTTTTTTTTGCATTCAAAGTGACTACAAATCTGTGACTTACCTACATAATAGCCTTTCTGCGAAAGAATGGCTGACTTTGCCTTTCTCTACTCTATTTCAAAAGCAACCAAACACATTACAGCCTAAAATTCCTCTGTCTATTTAATAATTATTATATTAGGCCAATGGGAAGATGCAGCAAAATGCAAATTAGTTTCCAGGCATCTGGGACTCGAGCAAGTTTGTCACAGGGGAATAATTGTTCAGTATGCTGGGTTTTTTTTTTTGCCATCTGGAATGTTTTCATGAGCTATGAAGAGATGATTAGGATAGCTACTAACCTCATGTTCTGCTTACTGTTTTGTCAGCCCATGTGAAAGAAAGCCACTGATCAGCAACTCTCAGGCTTGGAGATCCATCAACCATGAAGCTAATTCATTATTTATTTCAGAATCTGATCTTATGTCATTGCCTGATGAAATAAATCTAGGATGCAGTTTGAGGAAAAGAATACATACAAGCAGCTAGCTCAATTTTTCCTAATGGAGTAGGTTTATATACCTACAATGTAGCTATACAGGTGACATGGAAGATGAGATTACACCCTGACATCAAAAACCCTTTTTTTTATCTTTATGTAGAAGTTTTTGGACACAGATGTGTTCTACTCATTCCTATTATAGATTTAAAATAACTTGTTAGAATTTTTTTCTATTCATTCATCTTCAGATTAACAAACAGTAAGGTTTTCAGCATTAGTCAGATATTGATGCCCAGTATAATTTAAGTGGAGGTGTCCAGAGGAAGAAATGATGGTATAAATTGATCAGTAGAAGAGAAATTTGTAAAAAATTAATAAGTAAACATTTGAAATAAGATTTGCACACTGCTGGTCCTTCTTTTCTGCCTTGTATTAACCATTAGACATACTCCTAATTTCAGACTCTGGAAGCAGGTTTTCAAAGTAAATGACCATTTCAAACTTTGAAATACGAAATACAAAATACAGCTATTTATTATGTATTTTGCAATTCTTTGCAGCTATAACTCCCCTGAGATAAATAAAGATTTTTTTTTTATAAGTGACCACTAGAGAAAAAGTTTTCCTTTACATCTCTCAGCTATGCCCTCTTCTCTCTTCAGATAGAACCACTACTGTGGTAAAGGATCTCATCTTCTCACGCCTGGGCTACTGCAATAGCCTGCTGTTTGATCTGTCACTAGTCTCTCCCCATTCTGATTCATCCTCCATTTAGCTACTGGATGGTCTTCCTAAAGCACAGGTTTAACCATGTCATTCCCCTGCTTAATAAAGTCCAGTGGTTGCTTATTGCCTCCAGGATCAAACACAAAATCTGGAGTTTAAAGCTCTTCATAACCTAGTCCACTGCCTTCCCTGTCCTGTCCCCTATACCTTTCCAAGCTTCTTATACCTTATACTTCCTCTTGTATTCTTTGATCCAGTGACATTGTGCTGTTGCCCAAACAAGACTCTCCATTTCCCAACTCCAGGTATTTTCAAAGACTGTACCCCATGCCTGGAATGTTCTCCAACCTCACCTCCATCTCTACCTTTCCTGATTTCCTTCAATCCTCAGATAATATCGCACCTTTTATGGGAATCTTTTTCTCAATTCCTCTTAATTCTAGTGCCTTTCCTTTGTTGATTACTTCCTATTTATCCTATTTATAGTTTGTACATGGCTGTTTGTGTATTGTCTTCTCTATAAGATTGTGAGATCTTCAAGGCAGAAGTGTTTTACCTTTTTTTGTACCCCCAGTGCTTACATGGTGCCTGCTACATAGTAGGCATTTAATAAATGCTTATCGACTGACTTGACAAGAGAAGTTGAATATGGTCATTCAATAGTAGATGTGAATATTATCATTTTTATCTTTAGCTCTTCATTATCACCACCACCATCTTTATCATTCTAATCATTAACATCATCAACAAACATTTATTGAGTCTGTGGGGTAACATATATGAAGCAAAGAGCTAAATGCTATATTGGGGGATAGCATTCAGTGGATCACAGGGTGAAATAGCACACTAGACACCTGGATGAGGAGTTTTCCTTTTGGAGCTTCCATTGGCTTGGTCTTGGCCTCATTGAAGTCATTTGACTTTTCTCATTTTTCATTTTCTCCATTTGTAAGTTTAAAATGGTGAAATTAATTCATCATCAAAACTCCTTGCTCTTATAAAAATAATGCTTCGTCAAATACTTAGGAAAATTGACCCAATAATGCCATCGTAGGGAACATACCAATCAATGAACAGTTATTAATGCCTCTTATGTACCAGGCCTTAGCATTGGAAATACTAAGAAAGATGTCTGTATATACACACACACACATATATGTATATACATATACATAAAATATTCTCAAAAAAAGAGTCCTTTTAAAAATCTATCTGTTCAAAGTTTTTCAAAGCAACATTATACACGATTGCAAAACAAAACAAACTTAGAAGCAAATTTCATATCGAACTGTTGCATGTTGGCTATGCAGCAGCAGCAACAATAACAAACAGGCATTTTATTAAGCATCTACCGTGGGACAGGCACTGCTCTAGGCACTGGGGATACAAAGAAAGGTTAAAAACTTTCCGTTTTTTTAAGGAGCTAATAGGTTAAAGCAACACATCTGGCCTGCATCCCCAACTCCTGCAAGATCTCTTGCAACTGAGAGTATAGGCCTAGAGAATACACTCTGGTCCAGACCTGGGAACCTTACTCTAGCTCCTAAAGACTGAAAGTGCTCCTAAGTATGTTTCCACATGACTCTGATCCTTTTTAGAAGGGTTTCAAAAAATTCAGACTGAAGTAAAGTTTGCTAGGAAATACCTAAGATAATTGTCTTTCTCTATAGATCTTGGAGGTTAGAGTGAAAATCCTTAAACTGTTCTGAACTGTGATTATAGTAGCTCTTGTTACTTCTCTTTCTTGCGGAGATCACCACTTTAATGGTGGCATGCCAGACCAGGCAATCTCTTAGACTTCTCCCTTCCACTCACCCAGTGACTTAGCTATTGGACAAATGAAGCTACCACCATTAGTCTTTGCTTACATAGAGAGTTTTACAAGAGCAAAGATTTTATATTACCTTCCACAGAATGAAATACCCTGAATCTTATTGCCTGGCTTCTCCTTACCAGTAGTCCCCTCTCCCCAAATCTTGGCCAAGCCCTATCTGAGCTAAAGCTCTTGATTGTGAGATGCTGCTCACTCCCATCCTTAGGTGGGGATTCTCCATAGTGTAGATAGAAGGAACCTATGGGAATATGCTTTAAGACGCGTTCCATTCACAGAATGGTAACCAGGTCTCATTACCACTGTATGTCAGTGCTGGTCCTGGCATGACCTGGCGGTCATGCTTAATGCCATTTCTTACTGAACGGTAATAATATTCCATTACATTTATGTGCTATAGTTTGTTTAGTCACTCTCTAATCAATGGCTATCAATTTTGTTTCCAGTTCTTTGCCAACACAAAAAATGCTACTTTGAATATCTTGGTACATAGGGAGACTTTCTTTTTGTCAATGGCCTCCTTAGGGTACATGCCTAGCAGGATAATCTCTAGGTCAAAGGGCACTTATATTTTAGTCGCTTTATTTGAAATAATTCCAAAATGGTTCAAAATAATGTTTTTAAATGTATAAAACAAATATATGTACATATAAGATTACAAAAGAAGCCAATTATATTGTAATAGAGTTATTTAAATATTTTTCAAAACCAACTTCACAACTTCCAAGTTAAAAACTCTTGGACTAGGGACTAGTGAGTGAATCACTCCTATTTATTCTCTTTAGCTCTGCTCAGATCCATTACGGCCATTTATCTGAATTAACCCATCTCCACTTATACTTCCTGTTTTCTGCCCCTGAAGAATATAGCTGCTGATTGCTATGGTAATGGGCTTATGTAATACCCTGTGACTTAGGGTGGCTAAGTGGTGCAATGGATAGAGTGCCAGGCCTGAAGTCAGGAACACTCATCTTCCTGGCCTTAGCCACTTACTAGAGGTGATGGGGCCTGTGTCTTAGCAGCAACTAAAACATTGGTTTCCTCAGGCTGATTACAATTCTAAATCAGCTTGATGACGGGTGAGAAGGATAGAAAGGGAAATATCTGAGCTCATGGGCTATTGTCATTGTTCAGTCACGTTCGACTCTTCATGATCTCATTCTTGGCAAGGACACTAGAGTGTTTTGCCATTTCCTTCTCCAGCTCCTTTTACAACTGAGGCAAACATGGTTAAATAACTTGCCCATAGGCAAACAGGTAGCCTAGGTCAGTCTCTGCAGGCCACCAAACCACTACGCACCTGTTCCTTCGTATTCTTTAGTTATATATCTGGTATGTCAAAACCTTTCTTTAAGATAGGTGAAGCCTGTGTCAGGAGAAAAGAAGCCCAAGTTGTGACATATGCAGCAAGGGGAAGGTGTGCCTGAGATGCTCCAGTGACTGCAGGGAACAGCTGAAATAAGGAGTAACTAATTGCATGACTTTTTCACCAGGGGATTTAAGAATGCTGGAGCAGGAGTGGGGAACCTGCAGTCTCAAGGCCACATGTGGCCCTCTAGGTCCTCAGATGTGGCCCTTTGAATCCGAACTTCACAGAACAAATCCCCTTAATAAAATCTGTTACTTCTCTTTCCTGAAGAGATCATCCCTTTAACAGTGATGTGTTAGACCAGGGGTAAATCTAAAAAATGTCCTTGAGGCCACAGATAGCTTCCAAATCCCTAACTCCAATCCTGAACTTTATTCTAATTTATAGGTCCACATTCTAACTGCTTAAAGAATATGTCCACTTAGAATATCCCACCAGTTCGCCATGAATTAAACATGTGTAAAATTAAGCTTATTATCTTTCTTTCTATGGTGCTCACTAGCAAAGTGGACAGCTGCATTTGGGCCTTCCTCAGTTCCTTGCCCCTATTCTTCTCTATTCTTCTCACATGGGGTTCATTTAAAAAAAGGAAAGAGAAAGGTATTAACTGGCTGCTGTTTGTAATTGGCTCTGGAGCCTACAGGTCACTTACTATATTGCTTCTTCTAACATTTGTCTGTTTGGCAACTCAGGACTACCTCCTCCTCAGCTCCTACATATTTACTTCCAATTCTAATTACTACCTCTATCAGTCTTGCTTATTATCTCCTCTGTTGATGTCTTCTTGCCTTCTTCTAAGAAGTCCTTTCAACGTCAGAGCAAGACCACCGTAACCCGGGAAAAGTTAGGTAATTTGCCTAGCTCAAAGACTGATGCCTGGCTTAGCAAGCTTCCGTGGCTATGACACTACAGGAAGATTAAATCAATGTCACATCTTTATCATATTCTATCATAGTTATTTCTGTATGTGTTTATCTATATATCTCTACATATCCTCCTAAGCTCCACAAGGACAGAGCCTTTGCTAGACTTTGGTTTTCCCAATGCCTAGTGCAGTTTGTTACAAGGTAAGTAATAAATAAATGTTTGTTGAATTGGATTGAATTGTGTCTATTTTGGGTAAAGTGCACTGAGAGCTCTGGGTTTCTGGAACAAGTGATAGAGCATTTGCCTTCCCCAAGCACTTGGTTTTAGACTGATAACAAGTATGTACTTTTTCCTTATCTTCACCTCTTACAATTTTCAGCTTCTTTCAAGGTTCAGCTCAGGTGCCAGCTTCCATGGGAAGACTTTCCTGAACCTCTCATTGCTGGTGCTCTCAATCCTCAAATTATATAGAATGTCCTTATCTGAGTACTTCTCATACCTCCTAGTAGGATATAAGCTCGTTGAAGGCAGGGATTGTTTTTCGTTTTTGATACTGTCATCAGTGACTAACGCAGTGCCCTGCCCTTAATAAATGTCCGTTGAGCTGAAATGTATCGTTGTAATGGTAATATGTGTAACATCACAATGTCTTATTTTACTCGTCGCACAAAATGGGAGTGATTCTGTTGTATAAGAAATGAACTCAACCTGTGCCCAAGGACTCCTTTTCCTCCTTCCCACCTCTCCCATCTCTCTTGTTCTATCTCTATTGAGTAATTATATATTCTTCGGTAGCATCTTATTTTGCTATTGACATATCACTTTCTTGATTTCCTCTCATCACCACATTTGGAAAGGATTCCCTTTTAAAAAGGAATCTTCCTAAAAGGTCATTCAGGTGAAGGAGGTAATTGAATTAATGTGGGCAGGCAGTAAAATATGTCAATAAGTAAGAAAGCCTTGCTATAACTATTAATAAGAAGGGGAAAGTCATTGGCTGCATACCAAATTTTCACTTAAGGACAAAAGCTAAACCTATAGTTTGTTATACAATAATAATTAAGTTTTATTATCTCTTTAGTGTTGACTTTGAAGAACTTTTCCCCCCACTGAGTTACTTATGTTTCATAAATGAAAGTATATATGTGTGTTGTCTTCTTCCATTAGAATATAAACTCACTGAGAGGAAGGACTGTCTTGCTTGTATTTGTATTCCCAGCACTTAGCCCAGTTTCTGGCACATGGCAATTGCTTAATAAATGCTTTTTCATTTATTCATCCATCCATTCATTCATTCTTCAGTACTTATTAAAGTCATAATGCTCTTCTGCTATAATTTTTTTAAGATTTATGTTTAAGAAATAATTGGATGGTAACGACTTAGAAAGATTTCACTGGTTTCTATCCTCTAAATTATTTTAAAGTCAGAGCTCATTCATGTAGCAGCTGTTGTCTGACTATAAATAAAAGTGTTCCATATTCTTTACTTCCACATCAAAATCAATATTTCATATTTGTGGTTAAATCTCCTTGGATCAGAAGTTTTGGTTGCTAGAGCAACAGACATATTCATTATTTTTATAATTTCATGATAATGAAGGTTGATTTCCCTTTGGCAGTTAGCATGTTAAAAATACCCAGAAGTATTTGGTTGATCCTAGAAAATGACACATTGCTTGAATAATTTAGGGAAAGCGAAGTATAAATTTTAATATAAAATTAATAGGAAATTTTTTTAAAAATCATGTGGATACCCAATGAAAGTCTCCTCAAAGCACCAATTTATTAGAATTTTCTATATGATATCCTACATGATATTTAATTCAACAAATATTTGTTAGATGCCTACTATTTGCAAAGCACTGTGCTAGGTTCTGGGAGAGATACAAAGCTTAGGTTAGGCACAATCCCTAACCTCATGAAACTTATCATAACATAACTTATCATAAACAGATCATTTAGGATCTGAGAGTAGGGCATAAGCTCCTTAAGGGCAGAGACTTTCCTTTTTTCCCTTTGTATCTCTAGCCCTAATGGCTTACACATAACAGGAGCTTAATAAATGTTTGCTGGATTTAATTGACACATACATAAATAACTATAATTCACAATAGTACATCAAAAATGCATAAGAGATGTAAAAACAAAATGCTATTGCCAAAGGAAAAAGAAAGATTGTTACCATTTCGGGTACTGAGGGAATGTTTCATTTAAACTGGGTATTAAAGAATTGGCATTTTAACTATTGGAGAGGAGAGAGCACGGTATTCCAAATATAGGGAAAACAATGAGGAAAGGCACTGAAATGGAAAAGCTTCAGATATGTGCACTATGGCAAGTAGCCATGAAAGTATGGCAAGTCTGACCTCAGTATAGTGCACAAGGAGAAGAGCAGTAAAAGAGAAGACTGAAAAGGTCTATGCCGATGATGTCAAGTGCAAATAGAAACCTGAGCCAGTAATTCATATATAAGGATTTCTGAGAGCCACATATTGACTTAGTTCTAAATGTAGTATTTTCTATGTTTAATTGTATTTTTATTTGTTTTGGTAAATATTTCTTGATTACATTTTAATCTGGTTCCTGCAGCACACTGGATTGTTGTGGTGTGTGGGCAGGGTGTCTGATACCTTTGTCTATGCTAGGGTTGTAGAATTGGGAATGGAAAGGCCAGGACTGGTGTGAGAAATATTGCTGAAGCACTTAGTATAGTGATTTTTGTATAAACAAGTGCTAAATTGAATTAAAGTCAACAGAATTTGGCAACAGATTAGATGTGGAAAGTAAAGGAAAGAAAGAGTCCAAAATAAGACCAGGTTTGTAAACAGGAAGACGAAATGATGAAATAATAAAGAGGAACAGATTTTAGGGGTAAGAGAACTTTAGTTTTGGATATTAAGACAGTGACAAGGTAAGACAGGGATAGTTGGTATCCAAAGATTGAACAGTAGAGAAATAAGAACAAAGAAAGGAAGATGTAAGAAATGGCTAGAAGCTAAATTTCTTTTTTCAAGCTTCATTTTAAAAATTAAATTAATTTTTCCAACGAATGAAGCTATTTTTCTCTCTTTTACCTACCACTCCCAAGATTGAAAAAAAGAAAAACAAAACCCTTTTGACAAACATGCATGGTTTAGCAAAAACAATTCCTTTGTGGCCATGTCCAAAAAATATGCCTCATTCTGCACTCTAGGTCTATTATCTCCCTCTCAGTAGGGAGGTAGTAGGTTTCATCATCAGTCATCTGGAACCACAGCTGGTCACTGATCAGAGTTCTTTAGTCTTTTCGAGTTTGTCTTTAGAGTGTTTTATTATTGTATAAGCTATTTTTCTGATTCTACTAGCTTCATTCTGCATTAGTTGATAATCTATTTCACTAATCTCTCTGTTTATTTTTTAACCAATGCCAAATTGTTTTGATGGTTATTACTTTTTAGTATAGTTTGATATCTAGTACTGCTAGGCCCTCTGACTTCCCATTTATTTTCATTATTTGCCTCGAGATTCTTGATCTTTGTTCCTCCAGATGAATTATATTATTAATTTTCTAACTATAAGGTAATCTTTGGTATTTTGATTAACTTAGGTTGTATTGTCATATTTATTGGGGCTTGGCCTCCCCATGAGTAATTCATATTTCTCCATGGAAGCTGAATTTCTATTTAAGACCTTGCATATCATAGTTGAGGGCAGCTTCAATCTGCATTAAGGATTTGGCAGGAATCTAGTAATTCTGGATCAAAAGCAGCCGAAGAGACATCTTTCAAAAGAAAAGGCAGTGAAAGCCACAGAAAAAGACAGGAAATCCTGCCATACATAAAGTCTGGTCCAGAAATCCTCAGCAACTTGGTACTTGGCATGGCAAAGATATGTAGTGAACAGATAATTTTCTATGCCACATCGTCATAAGAACTGACAGGAAGAAAAGAGAGAACAGAGCATCTTAGCTGATAAATAATTATTAACGGTCCTAACCACTAACATTCACATAGCACCTACTATGTGCCAGGCACTATGCTAATTATTTTACAACTATCTCTTTTGATCCTCACAAGAACCCTGGGAGGTAGGGGATATTTTTGTCCTTTTTTAAAACATGAAGAAATTGAGGCAAACAGAGATTAAATGACTTGCCAGGATCATACAGCAAGTGAGCATCTGGGACCTGACTTGAACTTGGGTTTTTCTGACTCCATGCCCAGTGCTCTATTTTCTGTGCCACCTCACTGCCAGGAAGTCTGGAGAACAAGCAGAAAGTTTCCAGTGACCTGTAGAAATTATGTTATATTTTGTTTCTGCTACAGCCAAATTACTTCTAACTGTACACAAATACAGGTCAGCTTCTTTCCTAGAGGAGATGAAAGGAATAGAAAAATGCTTCTCTAGTCTCCAGGTTATCAAGTAGAATTAAATGTTCCTTGAAAGAATAGAAGAAAATCTTCAAAGGGAAAGCAAAAGGAAAAAAAAAAAGAATGAATATAATAGAATGTGACACAGAGAATTAGACTGTGAGTTCCTTGAGAGCTGGGCCTATCTTTTTGCTTTTCTTTGCAGGCTACCTCAGGAAAGTCTTATTACAGACCAGAAGTCTTAGCTGTTTAAGACCAAAAGGTTGACTTTTTCAGCCAACTAGAAGGTATAAACCATATCCAGCGAACACCAAACATTGAGGGTAAAGGGTGGAAAAACAGACACAAATGGCTGCCCTTACTGCCTTCCCAAGGGTGAGAGAGAGAGCTACAAGGAGACACACCCACATCAAGGGTGATTCCAAGGAATCCTGGCATTACAGCCATACTCTAGCACAGGTGTGGGGGACCTGCGGCCTTGAGGCTACATGTGGCATTCTAGATCTTTGGATGCAGCCTTTTGACTGGGTCCAAGTTTTACAGAACAAATCCTTTTATTAACAGGATTTGTTCTGTGAAGCTTGGATTCAGTCAAAGGGCCACACTTGAGGACCTAGAGGGCCACATGTGGCCTTGAGGCCACAGGTTTCCCACCCCTGCTCTAGCATCTTGATGTTCCCCTGAGCAACTGAAGTTACTTCAAGGATAGTCTAGTCTTAATGGCAGTAAGTTCTGATATTCTTCCTTTTAAAATTTCCATTTCAAGTTGCTCTTATATATCCATAATGGTGACATGTAAGTGGCTAACAGTTAATGCTGTCCCTTGAATTAGCTACTCTCAGTTTCCCCACTGGCCTTGGCCAGAGTCCTGAGAAATATGAATCAACATTGAGATATGACATCCATATGATCTAGGTCATTATTGATTGGAGAGATGCAAATTAAAACAACCTTGAGACATCATTTTACACCTACCAGATTAGCTAACATGATTAAGGAGGAAGGTGTTGGAGGGAATGCAGAAAAATTGGGACACTAATTTATTGTTGGTGGAGTAATGAACTGTTGCAGCCATTTTGAAGAGTGGTCTGGGATTATGCCCACAGAGTTATTATATTGCCTGTATACCCTTTGATTTAGCAATACTACTGCTAGGTCTGTTTCCAAAAATGATTAGAGAAAAAGGAAAAGAACCTATATGTTCTAGAGTGTTTACAGCAGCTCTCTTTGTGGTGGCAAAGAACTGGAAATTGCAGGGATGACCATCAACTAAAGAATAGCTGGAGAAGATGTAGTATTTGATTGTAATGGAATGCTACAGTGCTATAAGAAGCGATGAGCTCAATGATCTTAGATAAACATGGAAAGACTTACATGAAATAATGAAGAGTGAAATGAGCAGAACCGAGACAACACTGTATACAGTAACAGCAATATTGTTTTAAGAACAACTTTGAAAAAGAAAGAACAACTTTGGGCAAATAAGTCATTTTGACTATTACAGATGCCCAAATTAATTGTAAAGAACATATGAAGAAAGACGCTAACTGCATCTAGAGAAAGAACTTTTGCGTTCATTTCTGGGTGCTGTGTTTTAGAAAACATCGGGATAAACTGGAATGTGTTCAGGGAAGCATGAATAAGAGGACGAGAGAACTGGAAGCCGTGCCAAAGAAAGACATTGAAAGAACTGAGGATGTTTAGTTTGGAGGAGAGACATTAGGAATGGCAAGATGGTTGCCTTTACATATTTGAGGGCTATTAAGAGAATGAAGGATCAACCTTGTTCTACAGGGTGTCTCTAAAGTCTAGACACATAGGAAATCTCATTAACATCTCATTAGCTGTTTCACTGAAGTCTCTGTGTGGTTCAGTGACTTCTTTTTCTGGGGTATGCTAAAGAAGAAGGTGTACGCAATGAAAATCACAGCTGCAACACACTTGATTGAACACATAAAGAAGGAATGTGCTAAAATTGACGGCAATGAGGAGTTATTGCATCAAGTTCCCAGGAATCTTGCAAAGCACATCAACCTTTGCATCACGAATGATGGAAATCATATTGAAGATGTTATTTGTTAATATTCCAATTAAATAAAATGTTGTTGAAAATTTCATTTGTTTCATTTCTTGAAAATATGCATTTTCGCCTATGGGTCCAGACTTTAGGAACACCCTGTACTAGGCCAGGCCTGCACAAATATGTTTGTGATTTGCCAAAGGATTTCAGGCTGATGTCTGCTGATGATGGTTGGTTGCCACAGGTCACATGAGAGCCTCTTGAAATCCTTTCGCTGGCTGGAAGTGGTGAGGGTGGAGTGGGAGTGGGGTAGAGAGGTGCTATACTTTGTGCAGTCCTGTACTAGACAGTGGTGAGCAAAACTAGGTAAGTAGAAATTGCAGAATGGCATATTTTTAGCACTATATAAAGAAAAAAATTCCTAACAATAAGTTGTCCCAAAACAAAATGCACTTCCTCAGGGGGTGATGGGCTGAAGAGAGAGCTTCAAATGGAGTTTGGATGACCATTTGTCAGTGATATTTTAGAGGTGATTTCAGTTTAGAACAGCTTTGCCTGGTTGACCTCTGAGGTGCTTTGCAACTCTGAAATCCTGTGATTTTGTGATGTCTTGAGCTTAAGAGGATGAGAGAGGCATCTAATATCTTGAGTAAACCAAATCATTATATAGTTTAGATTACTTTTTAATCAAAATATCATCTAAAATATGTAAATTTCACAATGGATAGAGCACTGGGCTTAGAATCAGGAAGATTCATCTTACTGAGTTAAAATCTGGCTTCAGACTCCTACTAGCTGTGTGACCCTGGGAAAGTCACTTAACCCTGTTGGCCTCAGTTTCCTCATCTATAAAATGAGCTGGAGAAAGAAATGGCAAACCATTCCACTATCTTCGCCAAGAAAACCCCAAATGGGGTCACAGAAAGTTGGACACGATTGAAATAACTGAACAACAAAAAACCCCAAGAGCTCGGTGAAAAGGAGTTTTACTCTGCCCCGCCAAATGTCCCTTTTCATTTGTAATACTTTCAGCATGTAAGTGGTTTCATAGAATCACAGACTTCTAACTAGAAAGAATCTTGGAGATCATCTGCTTCAGTGCTCTCATGTTTTAGAGGAGGAACCTGAGGCCTAAAGAAGGTCAAACAGCTAGTTAGTGGTAGGAACCAGAGCCAGTTCTGTTTAACTACAGGTTAGTACTTTTCCACTACACTGCAGAAGTTACTTTATGTTAGTGGCATAGATTATTTCAATACACTATAATATAATATTTGTTACAGAACAAAGGACAAAATCATTATCTTCAGTTTGTGAGTCAGCCACACATTGGCATAGATAATTTTGTAGCTATTTTCAGTTGCCAGCTCTAAAATGACCCTAAATTGAACAGATATTTAAGACTCGTGAAAAAATCTAGAATAAAATGGTGTTTAATGTCAACAAGGTAAATTTAGAAAGAGTAAGAGAAAACTCTGAAGGTAATAATGTTGCAATATGGGTATCATATAATACAATATATTATATACAATATGGGTAATATTAGATAAAACAAAAAGAATGTTGTTAAAAAATTATAAGAACTAGGTTTAACATTGGCATGGCATGACAAACACTTGAGACTGAATTAAAGCATTCCCTCCCAGTATTAAAATTCCATGAATAAAAAAAAAACTATTTACAGCAGTTATTCAAAATAGCTACCTCTGACTTCTGGTATTATGGTCTGTATTTGGTAAATGGTCAATAAGTACTGTTGATTGGCTAACAAGTCCAAATGTTCACTGATTGACTAGTAGGCTACTATAGTCAGAAGGTGCTTTTCTCTTGCCTTTGGTAGAATCCTGATATATACTTACATGCACTTGTTGTTTTTGAGTCGTTTCAGTCGTGTCCAACTCTTCAGGACCCAATTTGGGGTTTTCTTGGCAAAAATATTGGAGTAGTTTGCCTTTTTCTTCTCAAGTTCATTTTATAGATGAGTAACTGAGGCAAACAGGGTTAAGTGACTTGCCTAGGGTCACATCCCTAGTAAGTGCGTGAGGCCAAATTCTAACTCAGTTCCTCCTGACTCCAGGGCCAGCATTCTATCCCTGTGCCACCTAGCTGCTCTTACATACATACACACAAGCATACAAACACCTATAAATACATACATACACATTTACACATATATATACATTTACAAATGATGTGACACTGGTTCCAGGGCTTATATTGGCAAGAAAAGAAAGGTATCAGATTCCCATAGGACATTTTAAAACCCATTCTCTCCCTCTAAAGTAATAAATCTTTAAGATAATAATAATTATAATCTTCCAAGATCCCTTAAGGATCTGCCTCTTGTACCCTCTACCTCTCTGGAAGGTTCAGCTCAAGCGCTACCCTTCCCCCCCCCACATGAGACCTGTTCTTATTCCCTCAATTGTTAATGCTCTACCCACCCACTACCCAAATAAGTACAAAATGCTTTACATATTTAAATTATATTTTAAAACCTATGCATATATTTTATATTAATTTTTATATTAATATTTTATATCAAAATTTTTGTATTTGCTTAATAGCGTATATGAAATTTCCTCGAAATAGAACATAAGCTTCTTGAGGGCAGGAACTATGTTTTGTTTTAGAACCTGGCACATAACAGCTGCTTAACAAATGCTTGTTGAATTTTTTGATTGGATCTAATTTAAACCCCAACTGAAACTAAAATAAATTTCTAAGGACCAGTGTCTAAGTCATTGGCATTATTGGGAGAAAACTGATTTTAAAGACAAAGCCTTGTGTGGCATTGAGAAGCTTATTGAATTGAATGTACTCTGCAGTCTCCTAGATAGAAAGAACCCAATATCCTCTTCTTTATTTAGTTCTGGGCCCAGCTAATTTTTCATCTGCAGTACCTGTTCAAGGTTAACGTACTAATTCAATGGGCAGCCTATTCAGCTTCCTGCTTTAATCTGAGTAATGTGTGTTTTTTATCCTTCCACTTTGTTTTTGAATGGTTAAGCTAATCTCTTTCTAATCAATCAACAAACAATAATGCCCTTTATTTTTTCAGGTACATGGTAGCCATTATCATGGATTTCACAGAGGAAGCTTTGTAGAGTTCTGGTGCTTGATACAATTAGTATAATGACATCTGTGAATAACTGAGATTCCTTCTTTTGTTTGATTCTTCACAGTATATCATCCATGTCAAACACATTAAGTGAGCTTATATCTCCCTGTTTGACATATCAGAATGTTTCTTGGTAGTCACATCTATAACAGATTCTTTTGTAATTTTAACCTAAGTATAAGCAATGTCTTGTCTTAAAAAGATTTTTAAAACCCCAAAATATTTATCATTAATGATACTTATAACTTTTTCATTTAAAAATCATACATATAATTGCTGCAGACTCAAAGAAGTAAGTAGTTTTTAAACTTTTGTTTTGTTTTTAAACTTTCTTAAAGGTTATGTGCTTAATGCTTAAAGAATTCTGGACTTTTGGAAGCATATTCAAAATCTTTCCAATCCATTAGCAGCAACAGTAACAGCCTATGTTAAGTAGCACTTCAAAGTTTGCAAAGCACTTACAGCTCTCACAGGTAGGTTCAGGCTGCTAGAACTTGTAGTCTTCTATGATAACATTCAGAAAAGCAGGGTCAACTCTGTGCCATCAGGCAATGTTGAGAAAAGAGATGGGTAAAAGGAGGAGTGGTTTAGTGTTCTAGTATTTTCACTAGTGGAGGTTGGATGCTAGATGAAGGTGTGCTAAATAACTCAAGATCAAATCCTTAGCTTCATAAGAACGTCAGGATAGCTAATATGAAAAGGAGAAAGAGAACTTTTTTTATTTCATGGTAAATTCATTCTCTACTCCAACAAACCTTTGTCTTTTTATCTAGCTATATTTTATTAATAATTATTTGGGGAAAAGATACATGTGATCACATGTTTCTCTGTTTATATAAGTCTTCTCTAAAGTAAAGTGACCTTTGAATAATATCCCAGAGAAAAACAACATCTAAGACAGGCATTTGCGCTTTGGAATTAACTGTTGGCTTTTCGATTGAACTGATTTAGGGCTAGGCTAGGCTAGGTTGCTGATGAGACCAGAGTTGGGAGAGTTGGTTCATCAAATGTGAGAGAATTCACTTAGATCTTCTCTGTAGCCATTTGGGAGCATTATTGACGCAAAAGCAGTGGGCCTGAGATTTAGCAAGGATCTAAACAAAGGCACTGATGTAGGGAAGGAACCAGACTTATATAGACAAAAAGCTATATAGCCTGTAGGATGATTTTAGGGTTTCTTATGGGGGTTGGAGATTTAGGGATAGGATAAGTCTGACAGGATAAGGACACAGGTAGAGGGCAACCAATGACACAAGATAAGGGAGACTGGAATTTGGAATTTTTGTGGCCCCCAAATGGGAGAAAGAATTCCATGGCCCAAGGTAGCAGTAAGTTAGGTGGCATTTCAAGATAAGGGGAGGAGACTTTGGGATGACCTCAAGCTCAGGAGGGGCCTCACAAGGTACTGAAAAAGCAACCCTTAATATTATTTTTAATCCTTAGTGATCCACCTCATTGCCATAGGACTAGGGTTCCCCATTTCTAGCAAAAGGGATCCTTTTTTTCCTAGAGGACACTAAAGCTGTCCCTGGGATCTGATTGATCTCTACCTCCCGGGATCCAGCTTCCAAGTCACCAAAGGAAATTTTAAAAAATCCCACCCATGTAGATTCCTGGCCCTTCTGATGTGGTGGATATCTGAAGAACATGTGAATTACCACATTTTGTTCTGCTGACTAGACAAATTTCCATTTGGAAATGCAAGGGCCTCATTTAGAGAAGCTAAAAGCATATTCTTGTTGTGTCAGGGCAAAGTAAATTTCATTTTATTGACTTCAATGATTTCTGAGTGCCTCATTTCAATCCAACACCAAACCTGAACTAGCAGGTGTTAAGCCCACCCCTGACAGCTGTGTTGTAGTGATTTATATTCAGAAGACACAAATGGAATTTTTAATACTTATTTTTATTACTCTACAGTTGTTCCATTTGCATGTCCTGTATTCTCATTGGCATTTTAAGGTTTGTTTGTTTTTTTTTTGTAAGGAAAAAATCATGTCTTATATAGCACTTATTCTGTAATCCCCAAATCACTCAATAAATAATCAGCATTCAAAACATACTTACTGATTTGAACTAAGAATAATGGAGTCCTGGCTGCATAACTTCAAATTCCTTAACAGCCCACTTATACATTGGATATTCTCTTCTGAGTATGTAAAAGCTCATAAATTCCAACCCCACTCGTTTGGAATTTTTGTTAATTCAAGCAAGTGCTAGGCTAAAAATTACCTCTAGAATGGTCGTAGGAATAAATATAAACAACCATAAGCAATAGTTAGCCTACTTAAGAAAGTGAATCTTTTTCAAACACTTTAGCAACATCTGTTTGCTTCTGTGCAATATGCTCATTACAAATAATTCTTACTTATCCGTGACTAAAGAGCTTTATCAGGATCCCTTCTAGACAATAGGGTGCTAGCTCTTTATTTGAAAATGTAGCAGACATTCAGGTATTTCCTCCTCCTCCTCTTCATTCATAGGCAATATTCAAGCATTTGCACTAGAAGGGATTTATTTCTGCATATAAGAAAACATTTAGAAGAGTTTTAGAACAGTTGGAATTGCTGCATCATACATAAGATAGCAACTAGGCTCTTGTATAAAATGTGAGACTTGGAGAAAAGATCATATACATTCCTTACAAGGAACCATGTATACCAAGATGCCTTTGCAAAAATGGAAATATTTAAACAATAGTACCACTGACAGTAGGGGTCAGGAGGAAACAAGTAGATCTTGTCCTTGTTGGTGCCAAGAGTAATCATATGAACCAAAGAACAACCTGGGTCTGTCCTCTTGCTATTAAAGTCATGTGGATTATATATATCTTTTTTTTTAAATCAATAAACATTAATTTTTTTTAAATTTTGTTACATTTTGAGTTCTGAATTGTCTCCCCCCACCCCTTCCAGCTCTGCATTAGAGAAGGCCAACATTTTACATAGAAATATATGTGGAGCCATATAACACATACTTCTATATATCAGTTCTTTCTCTGAAGGTGGATAGTATTTTCCTTCATAAGTCCTTTGTAGTTGATTTGAAGTCATACTACTCAGAATAGCTTAGTCATTCACAGTTATTCTGTGAACAATATTGCTGTTACTACTACATAGAGAGTTTTCTTGGTTCTGTTCATTTTACCCAGTGTTATTTCATGCAAGTCTTTCCATGTTTTTCTAAAGTCAACATGCTCATCATATCTTACAGCACAGTGGTATTCCCTCACAAACATATATCACAACTTGTTTAGCCATTTCCCAATTGATAGGAATCCCCTCAATTTCTAGTTCTTTGCCACCACAAATAGAGCTGCTAAAAATATTTTAGGTTCTTTTTGCTTTTACCTGATCACCTTGGTATAGTGGTATTGCTGGGTCAAAGGTTATACACAGTTTTATAACTCTTTGGGCATAATTCCAGATTGTTCTACAAAATGGTTGGATCAGTTCGCAATTCTACCAACAGTGTATTAGTGTTCCAATTTTTCTAAATCCCTTCCAACATTTGTCATTTTCCCCTTCTATCATTTCAGGCAATCTGTTTGGGCAAAGTTGTTTTAATTTGCATTTCTCTAATCTATAATAAAGGTAGCTAGGTGGCAAAGTAGATAGAATACAGGGCCTGGAGACAGGAAGACCTGAGTTTAAATCTGGCCTCAGACATTTACTAGTTGTGTGACCCTGGGCAAGTTACTTCACCCTGTCTGCCTCAGTTTCCTCATCTGTAAATAGAGAAGGAAATAGCAAACCACAGTATCTTGGCTAAGAAAACTCCAAACAGGGTCACAAAAAGTCAGACATGACACAACAACAACAACAACACCACGATCCATAATGATTTAGAACATTCTTTCATATGACTTTTCATATAACTTTTATTTTTTCTTCTAAATGTTGCCTTCATATTCTTTGACCATTTATCAACTAGGGAATGACTCATATTATACATTTGACTCAGTTTTCTATATACTTGAGATATGAGGCCTTTATCCATGAAACTCTATAAAACGTTTCCCCCCAATTTTCTGCTTTCCTTCTAATCTTGACTATATTGATTTTCATTTGTACAAAACCTTTTTAAATTTAATACAATCAAAATTGTCTGTTTTATATACTGCAATGCTCTCTGTCTGTTGTTTATTCATAAATTCTTCTTCTATTTCTAAATCTGATAGGTAATATATTCCATGCTCTTCTAATTTACTTATAATATCTCCCTTTAGGTCTAGTTCATTTTGACCTTATCTTGGTAAATGGTGCAAAATGCTGGTTTATACTTAGTTTCTGACAGCTGCTTTCCAATTTTCCCAGCAATTTTTACCATATGGTGAGTTCTTATCACAAAAGCTTAGATCTTTATGTTCATCAAACCCAAGTTTACTACAATAATTTACTATAGTATATTGTATATCTATTTTATTCCACTGATCCATCATTCTTAGCCAGTATCAGATAGTTTTGATAATTATCTCCTTATAATACAGCTTAAGATCTAGCCTTCCTTCCTTTACATTTTTTCATTAATTCCTTTGATATTTTTGACCATTTGGTTTTCCAAATGAATTTTGCATTTATTTTTTCTAGCTCAATAAAATACTTTTTTTGGTAATTTAATTGGAGTGGCACAGAGTAAGTAGATTAGTTTAAGTAGAATTGTCAACTTTATTATATTGGCTTGGCCCACCCACGAACAATTGATACTTCTCCAATTATTTAAATCTGACTTTATTGTATAAAAAGTGTTTTATAATTATGTTTACATAGTTCCTGGGTTTGTGTTGGCAGGTATACTCCCAGGTATTTTATATTGTCTATGGTTATTTTAAATGAAATATCTCTTACTATTTCTTTGTGAAGGGCTTTTTTGGTGATATATAGAAAGGTTGATGATTTGTGTGGGCTTATTTTATATCCTGCTACTTTGCTAAAATTATTATTTCAGCCAATTCTTAGTTGAATCTCTAGGATTTTCCAAGTATAGCATTGTAGTAACAATCTTGCTAGCAGCTGCTGTGGCTGTGTAAGATCCACCAACAACCAGCACCCAGAAAGCTGCCAAAATAGGTTCTTTGATATGCTTTACTAAGGAAAGTAACTTTAAGGGGTTAACAATCTCAGTTTAATCAAACATACAAATATCATTCACAGTTCAGGGGCAAAGATCTTCCCCCTGAACTTTGAGGCAAATACAAACATCAACAGACAGACCTTGTCTGATTCAAATCACAATACATAGTTACCAGTGCCAACTTCTGGGTTGTAAAGCTGGGGGGTAGTCTGCAGCTTGCCCAGAGTCTCAACACTCCTTCCATGAATTTGCCCAAAAAATCAAATGCCAAGCTCTCCTCAATTATATTCAGTTTGAAGTCCTGAGCACTCTGACCTCACCCAGGCTGGGTCTGGGAAACTTCCCCATCCCCAATATCTCTCATCACATACAAATCAATGACTCCCAATTGTCTCAGTGATGAGAAATACTCCAAGACAAAAAGATCCCACTTTATCTACCCCATTCAAACAAAGGCCAGAATCATTAAAGGCATTTAAAAGAAGAGCAGCAAAAAATCCCACCTTAATTACTATTACAGTCATTGATGGGGTGCTGGGGTGCTTGTACTTGGACCCTGATTCTAACACCACATTTCTCCTTAGCCTCTGCTTGGGTGCCTGTGCCTGGACCCCAATTCCAAAATCCATCTCTCCCTAGCTTCAAAGCATTGGCCCTAGGAGATTCTCTCTAGCTCAAGGGCAGCATTCCTTAGCAAAACACTTATCTCTACTCCTGATATGGCAGCCAGCTGCACATAGAGAATTTATTAGTCTGACTCCTTGTGTATTGCTAATTGGCTGTGCACTAAGATATAACAACATTTACTACTTACCGACCTTCCTGATATGTATCCTAGATTTAGTCAAATGTATACTCACTTACATTCATCTTGTCTAACAAGATGTTTGATGGAAGCCACCTGGATATTCCCAGTCAGCTGTGACCTTTTGTTGACTTAGTGACATTTTGCAGTCAAAACCACACCCCCAAGTAGCCCCCCCACCTTGGGCTATTTCCCAGTGAACTCTGGGTAAGATACCTGTGCAGTAGATACAAAAAGTGCATGTTCCTTTAAGAACCGACCACCTCTTAACCCCTATTCCCACCCCAAAACACCTAATTGGCAGGTTTCACCCACAAATCTCGTATTTAAATTTTGCCTGTAGCCCTGTAAGGTTGCAGGTTCCCTAAGAACTCTTGCCCACTGTAAAGCATAATAAATCTTTGCCACCTTGACTTAAAGAATGTTTGAGATCGTGAATTTATTCCAGATAGCCACAACCCTCTCCAATACTCGGGTCTTTGAGGGGCACTCCCTCTCAATGACCCCATCTGGGAACTCCAGTCTTGGGGTTCCTGAACCTGAGCTCCCTCACCCCTTAACACCATTATATCATATCCCAAAAAAGATAGTTTTATTTCCTCATTGCATATTCTGACTCTTTCAATTTCTTTTTCTTCTCTTATTGCTATTACTAGCATTTCTAATACATTGTTAAGTAATACTGGTGATAATGTACATTCTTGTTTTGCTCCTGATTTTATTGGGAAGGCTTTTAGCTTATCTCCATTACATGTGAAGCTTGCTGATGGTTTTAGGTAGATGCTTTTTATCATTTTAAGGAGAAATCTATTTGTGCCTACAATTTCAGGCATTTTAAATAGGAATGAGTGTTGTATTTTGTCAACAGCTTTTTCTGCATCTATTGATATAATCATATGATTTTTGTTGCTTTTTGTTATTGATATAATCAATTATGTTAATAGTTTTCTTTACATTGAACTGGCCCTGCATTCCTGTTATAAATTCCATTTAGTCGCAATGTATAGTCTTTGTGATAGATTGCTATAGTCTCCTAGCTAGTATTTTATTTATGATTTTTGCACCAATATTCCTCAGTGAAACTGGTCTATTTTTCTTTCTCTGTTTTTGTTCTTCCTGATTTAGGTATCAATACCATATTTGTTTCATAAAAGGAACTTGGTAAGACTCCTTCTTTGCCTACTATTCCAAATAATTTATTTAATATTGGAATTAGTTGATCTTTAAATGTTTAGCAGAATTCATTTATAAATCTATCTGGTCTTGATGCTTTTTTCTTAGGAATCTAATTTATGGTCTGTTTGATTTCTTTTTCTAAAATAGGTTTTTTTTAAGATATTCTGTTTCTTCTTCTGTTAATCTGGGCAGTTTATATTTTTGCAAGTACTCTTTCAATTTCATTTAAATTGTTGAATTTATTAACATATAATTGGTCAAACTTGGTCCTAATAATTGCCTTAATTTCATCTTCATTAGTGGTCTATTCACCCTTTTAATATTTGATGGCAGTGACTTGGTTTTCCTTTCTCTCTTTTTAAATCATATAAATCAATGGCTTATGTTTTATTGGTTTTTTTTTCATAAAACTAACTCCTAGTTTTATTTATTAATTCAATAGTCTCTTACATTCAATTTTATTAATTTCACCTTTAATTTTCAGGATTTCTAATTTGGTGTTTAGTCAGGGATTCTTAATTTGTTCTTTTTCTAGTTTTTTTAAAATTGCATACCCAATTAATCGATCTGCTCTTTCTCTTTTTTATTGATATTGATATTTAGAGATGTAAGTTTTCCTCTGACTACTTTTGTTTCATCCCATAAGTTTTGGTATGTTGTCTCATTATTATCCTTCTTTTTAATGAAATTTTAAGGTTTTTATGCCATAATATATGGTCAGTTTTTGTAAAGGTGCCATGTACTGCTGAGAAAAATTTATATTCCTTTCTATTCCCATTCATTTCTCTCCAGATGTCTATCATATCTAGCTTATCTAAGATTCTTCATATGTAGAGAATTAGTTACAACAATTGGAGAAACTTTGGATGCTGTGGATAAGTTCACTTTGGCAGTATGCTTCCCAGGGATGTCCACATAGATAATGAGGTTGATACACATCATTGCCAGAGCCAGCTCAGCATTTGAGAAGCTCTGAAAGAAAGTGTGCGAGAGGAGAGGTATTAGGCTGCTTACCAAACTGAAGGTCTACAGAGCCATTGTGCTGACCTCATTGTTGTATGCCTGTGAAACCTAGAGAGTATATCAGTGCCATGCCAGAAAACTGAACTCCTTCCATTAAAGATTCTGAAGCTCACTTGGCAAGATAAAGTATTGGGCACAGAGGTCCTTTATTGAGCTGAACTGCCAAGCATTCAAACTCTACTACAGGGAGCACAATTCCAATGGACTGGTCCCGGGTTCAAATACCAAATGTATATTGGCCTAAAAAACTATTTTATGTAGAATTCACACATGGCAGGTGCTCATATAGAGGTCAGACGAAGTGATACAATGACAATCCCAAGGTCCTTCTGAAGAACTTTGGTATTGATTGTGAGATATGGGAAACACTGTCACAGGACTGTACATCATGGCATGCCTGCATCAAAAAAGGAACTGTGCTCTACATGCAATGTAGAACAAAAGTAACTAAAAAGAAACATGAAACGTGCATATTTAGAAAAAGCTCCATCCTGAATGTTTATGCGGATTATTTGTGCCCGGCTCGTGATAGAGCTTTCTGAGCTCATATTGGTCTGATCAGCCACAATTGGACACTGTACATTGATTCCTACATCATATCATTTTGGTCCTCTTCAAACATGAAGGACAAGCAACAACATCCAAGATTCTACTTATCTCCTTGACTTCTTATTTATTTTTTTTAGCCCTGAGAGGGGAAGCCATCTATTTCCATCTGTAATTCATTTACTTTTTGCTTTATAAATCTGGATTCTATAGCATTTGGTACATGTAAGTTTAGTATTAATATTACTTCATTGTTATCTTTTAACATAGTGTAGTTTTCCTGCTTTTACCTCTTTAAAAATCTATTTTAATTTTAACTTTGTCTAAGATCATGATTGCTAATGCTGCCTTTTTTTTTTTTTTTTACCTCAGCTATACTGTATTTTTACCCCAGGATACTGTATTCTACTCCAGCCTTCTATTTTTACTCTTTCTGTATCTAGATTATATACATCCTGAAGGAAGGTGAGATCCACAGGAGGGCAGGATTGCTTAATGTCCTCCAGAAAAGTGAAGAGAATCTTACTAATAGTCAAAGGGTTAGGATGTGGGTCCACTTTGAATTTTTGTCAGTTTACATGAAATTTGTTCTACCCTCAATGCATAATTAGCCTGAGTGCTTGTAAGGAAGCTTAGGGGCCACCTAGGGAGAACAAAATGATTTTAATACTGATGTTTCCAGGATTTCCCTGGGTAAAGCCAAGAGTCAGAGATATTTTATGAGAGACATTGTAGGAACCTAGGAAGGGTTAATAGCTCTAACAAGAAAATAGTTGAAAATTCGGGATAAGACCCTTAAGATTTACTACTCCCTGAGAGGGTCTAATTGCCCCAATAAGAGTTATTACCTCCTGGTGGGACCCTACAGGATTAACTACCTCCAGG
>CM053624.1:265844236-265867336 GCA_028646595.1 Phalanger gymnotis
GTTCCACCCTTGGGCAGATGCGCTGCCTCACCAGCACTCCTCCTGACCCAAGAACCCCCTACCCAGACTGGGCTTAAATCTTCAGCAGGCTCTTCACTCCTGCTCTGATCAGCCACTTAATTCCTCCCACCAGGTGGGCCTGGGGCCAGGAGCAACTTCAGCCCTAGTTCTAAAGCTGCCCCACCTCCGCTGCCCCCGGGGCAGTGGCCAAACCTCAAACTCAGTCACGCAGCTTTTCCCACTAACCTTCTCTGATGTCTTTGCTCTTTGTGGGTTGAGAGGTCTAGTAGATGCCACAGCTCAGTAATTCAGCATGTTAAGGCACTCTCCGCTCATCTCCTGGTCTGGTAGGTCCGTGTCTGGTCTGTTTGCGCTGTGCATGCTGGGCTCAGCTCCGCTCCCCTCAGCTGAGGGCTGGGAGCTCCGTGTGGGGCAGACCTTACCCAGAGACCATCCAGGCTGTCCTGGGCTGGGGCCCTGCTTCCCTCTGCCACTTTGTGGGTTCTGCAGCTCTAGAATTGGTTCAAAGCCATTGTTTTATAGGTTTTTGGAGGGACTTGGTGGGGAGCTTATGCCAGTCACTGCTTCCCAGCTGCCATCTTGGCTCCCCCCCCCCCCGCCCCATGCCATCAGAAATGCATTTTCTTAGCTCTTCATTGGGACTAAGATTACTTATTTGTATTACACAGCTTTTGATCTTTCCATTTACACTGTAACTCTGTGCGTATTATTTTCTTGGTTTTCTTGCTTCACTTTTCATCAGTTTGTGTGAGTCTTCCCATATTTTCTGAATTCTGAATGTTAATCATTTCTTATAATATGTATAGTAATAGTAAGTACAACATAGTATTATCCCATTTCATTCATGGGACATTTTGTTTAACCATTCTCCAGTTGGACCAATTCACAACTCCACCAATAGTGTATTAGTATGCCTATGTTTTTTATAGCCTCTACAACACTTTTAATTTTTATCAATCTTTTTAAATTTACTGATTCTAATGCGAAACTTCAGAATTGTTTTGATTTTCGTTTCTTGCAGCTATTTGGAATAATCTTTCCTATAATTGTTCATTATGTGATGGCTTTGTAGAAAATAAGCGTCCTTAATTTTAGGTAATTGTTACTCTTCCTAGCAGATTTTTAGAAAAATATATTAGATTAATAATTAAAAAATGAGTATCTGCCTAGCTCTAGACTTTATTATTCCAGGAAATGTGAGCCATTTGGAACTTTGTGTATGAAATGGGAAAGTTCAGAAAGGTTTGTTTATCTGAACCAGTCTCTTTTTGTGTTATCCACATTTTCGTGGTGAAACTGCTGCCCACAATTCAAAGTTTGGTGGCATTCTTTTGCGTATTTGAAAATAGACCACTATATTTATAAAATATTTATTAAGATTGTCCTAAGAATTAAGAAGGCAATCATAACTAAAAGCTAATGATTACTAAAATATTTCTTCTACTTATAACTGTACAGCAGCCATATAGATCAGCTTATACTCCCCAACTTATGTAAATCTCTTACGATAGGAATAGCATCCCCAGCTAGGCAACAAAAAAAGGATATTGCTTTCTTTTTACATTGTCTTTAATGTTTTCTCTCTTCTCTTTCTGCTGTATCTGTCCATTACTGTTTAGTCAAGCTGGCGGCCTGTTCACCGTGCCTTACTTATGACACTCATCTCTATTCTCCTTGGCTTTGCACAAATTAATTTTTTGTTTATATATAACCATCAATTTGAGGTCAATAAGTTGCATCCGGAATTGAACAGGAAGAGAAAAGCAGGCTGGATTGCATTTAGGTAAGGTTCAAAGTTATTTTAATGCCCTCAAGCTTCTTCCTTTAAGATAGGCCTAACTTTTTTAATTCCAATATTCTTACAGTAATGTTGTATGGGTATGAGTCATGGAACACAATAGTCCCTGGAGATCTCAAATTGATGGTTATACATAAACAAAAGATTAATCTGTGTAAAGCCAAGGAGAATGGGAATCAGTTATCCAGGAAGCTTCTCAGTCTTCTTGGGACTGATACAATTAATATAGTGTCACCTGCAAACAGGAGCATCTGGAAGACCTCATCTATGAGAAATCTCCCTTGACTTAGACTTCTCTGTGGCATTATCAAACACCTTTTGCAAGCATACCATTTTGCTTTGAGTCTCATTGTAGACTCTGGCTCCTGCTTGGAATTGTCCTTTGATACAAACTTTGATTACCATTTTTTACCTTATTTATACTGGCTAGCTGCTGGTATATAGTAGAAAGGAAAGAAATGGAGGACAGGAAGAAAATGTCAATCAATAAACATTTATTAAGTACTTACTTGGTGCCAGGCACTGTGTTATGTGGAGGGGATATACAGACCAAAAAAAAAAAAAAAAGGAAGAGTCCTTGCCCTCAAGGAGCCTACATTCTGTCAGGGAAGACAACATGTACACGTATAAGTATTTCCAAAGAAAAAACCAAGGTAATTTTTTTAGGGGAAGGCATTAGCAACTCGGAAGATCAGGAAAAGGTTTATGTAGGAGGTAGTGCTTGAGCTAAGCTTTTGAGGAAACTATAGATTCTAAGCATTCCAGGCAAAGCCAAGGAGAAAGGAGATGAGTGTCATAAGCAAGAGATCACATGGCTGGTTTGTGGTATAATTTTGTCTGGGACCCAGATCTTTGTGTGTTCCTGCCACCAAAGGTGGTAATTGAGAGACCTCATTAAATGAGCATATATTTAGTCCAGGTCCTACCATCTTAGTGAGGGAAGACATTCAGCAGTGGCTTGGGGGAGGAAGAATTGAACTTCTGGTAAGTGTAAAGCCAGCATAATTGAGGGCCTCCTTAGATGTGGCAGAGTTTGGCAGGTGAGGTGTGGTAAGAAGAGGGGAACAGAATCCAGGTGTATCATGTAAGTAGCTCTGTAGCTTTAGAAGAACTAGATCTGAGTCATAGAGCAGAAGCAATGGTCTACATGAGCCCCTATGGTCCCTATTCTTATAGCTCTAAGCCACTAGGAATAGGATTTCACTGCCACATATTGGGGGCTAGAGACATTGGAGTTTGGCAGGGTGTCAGGAAGATGACTGGAGTGTATTGTGGAGAGATGGGGCAGCTAGATATGGTAAACTCTGACAGATTAGGAACACAGGGCCCTGTGGAATGTTGGAGGCACTTCTGTTGCCCTGCTGTTATGTTCTGCCTTCCTCCTCCCATACAGCACTCTAGACTCTCAGCTAGGGTTCTCCACCACTAATTAGTCAGATTTCCCCACTGCCCTTCTCCCTCCACAATGTACTCCAGCCATCTTCCTGATGTATTGCTGAGTTCTGCTTGGGCTTTGGGCCTGTGCCTCCATGATTGATAAGAGGTTCACCATGTTTAGCTACCTCCAGACCAGGCTTGGTTACAATGGCTATCTTCTTGACATGCTGTTCGACTCAATTGCCTTCTTTCTGCTTCTCCCTCCCCCTTTACTCTGGGAATCAGATAAGCACTAACATTCTTGGATAGGACATGGCATTCAGTTGCTTTATGACTTTAATCACCATTCCTGTAACTTCTCACATCAAAATACTCCTCCCTGACCAATACTATATATGTTGACTTATCTTATTAGAAAGTTAGCTCCTTAAGATCAGAAACTGTCTTTTGTGTTTTTGTCCCTAGGGGTTAGCCTATTTAGATTTATCCTTTTACTTTAATCATTCACTCTTTTAATTGGGTGATTATCTTTCCTTTCTGGGACTGCCTGCTTATTTGCTAATGAGTCTAGATAGCAGTAGCATCAGGACTTGTGCTAGTTTGAGGGACTATTTCATAAAGCAAGATTTCTAAAGAAATCCAATAACTTTTTCAGGTTGTTTGCAGTTGAACAGGACAGAGCTTTTAAGTGGCATTAGGTATCTTTTATTTAAAGGGCTTTTTCTAGCAGTTGGGAATTATAAATCAGAAGGTTGGTTGTAGGATTCCTTTTAGTAGCATTATGTAGTGGAAAGAGCACTAGATTTACTATGGGGTGCTCAGGAAGGATTAGCACCTCTGGTATGAGGGCTTGCTAAGCCTTTTTCAGGGTTGCTTTTCCACCTTTGGTATCCACCTTCACCCAGCTCTCACCTGTGGCTCTGAGAAGTTGTAGTATGTATGATGACCATATCCTGGTAACTGTTTTGGCAGATAGGCTAAACCAAATTCGGCATAAATGACAGGCCTCAGACCCCTTGGTAAATTAGGGGAACCAAGGGACCCCCCCCCCCCTCCCAAACACGTGAAGACTTTCTTGGGTAGAATGAGTGGATGAGAACTCTGTGGAACACTAAGAGCTTGATCAGACATTGAAGATGCCAATGTTGTCCACTGCATCCTGGGCCGTTGCTGTTTGTCTTGACTTTTGTACTACCACTGGACTTCAATGAATTTGGAAGTAAGAGTGAGGCTGACCTGGCACAAGTTTACCTCACTTAAATCCAATTTATGCAAGAGTCAGGACTAAGTTATTCACTATAGGCGAGTTATTTAACATAGGGACAGCAGACAAAAGGAGAGACTGAAATGATCTGGGGCAGAGAAGAGAGAGATCAAGGGGGACCATCGGGCTATATAGGTCATTTAGAGTACTTAGCTGAGGCCACCTGCCTCTTCAGGGACTGAGGGAAATTCCAGGAAAAGCTCTACTTTTTCTGCAACTTCCATTCACACACTGTAGCATACCTTGCCTCCTTATTTCATTTAAATGTTTCTTGTACCCTGATTTTTGTCTCAGACATTAAGAGGCAAGAGATTAGCTTGAGCTCAACTAAATTTTTAGTTAGGATGGAGAGCCAATCTTCTTTTTGCATGTTAGGAATTTTCCTAATTGGGGTCTCTGACTTACTGGATTTATATTATTAACTCTTTTCAAGAATGAAGGATGAACAATAACATATTATTAACTCTTCATTTTTTGTACTTAATATGATTTTATTTTTTTTCCAATTGCTTATGAAGACAGTTTTCAACATTTATTTTGTAAGATTTTGAGTTAGAGATTTTTCTTCTTCCTTTCTCCTCCCTTCCCAAGACAGCAAGCAATCTGATATGGCTTATACATGTACAATGATGTTAAACATATTTCCATATTAATCGTGTTGAAAAAGAAGAATCAGAACAAAAGGCAAAAACCATGAAAAAGAAAAAAACAAACAAGAAAAGTGAGAATAATATGCTTTGATCGGCATTCAGATGCTGTAGTTCTTTCTCTGAATGTGGATAGCATTTTCCCTCAAGAGTCTTTTGAAATTGTCTCAGATCATTTTATTGCTGAGAAGAGCTAAGTCAGTTATAGTTGATGTTCTAATGTTACTGTTACCGTTTATAGTATTCTCCTGGTTCTGCTTACTTTACTCAGCATCAGTTCATACAAGTCTTTTCAGGGTTTTCTGAAATCCACCTGCTCATCATTTCTAATAGAACAATAGCATTCCATTCCATTCACATACCACAACTTGATCAGCCATTCCCCAGTCGATGAGCAGTCCCTCAATTTCCAGTTCTTTGCCACCACAAAAAGAACTACTATAAATATTTTTGTACATGTGAGTCTTTTCCCCTTTTTTTATGACCTATTTGGCATATAGAACTGGAAGTGGTATTGCTGGGTCACAAGGTATGCACGGTTTTATAGTCCTTTGTGCATAGTTCCAAATTGCTCTCCAGAATGGAGATCAGATCAGTTCACAACTCTACCAACAATGCATTGGTGTTTAAATTTCCCCACATGTCAACATTTATCATTTTCCTTTTCTGTCATATTAGCCAATCTGATATATGTGAAGTGGTACCTCAGAGTAGTTTTAATTTTCATTTCTCTAATCAATAGTGACTTAGAGCATTTTTTCATATGACTATAGATAGCTTTGATTTCTTCATCAGAAAACTGCCTGTTCATTATTTGACCAGTTATTGATTGGGGAATGATTTGTCTTCTTATAAGTGTGACTCTGTTCTTTATATATTTGAGAAGTGAGGCCTTATGCTGGCTGTAAAAATTGTTTCCCAGCTTTCTGCTTTCCTTCTAATCTTGGTTGCATTGATATTGTTTTTAATTTAACATAATCAAATTTTTCCATTTTGTATTTCTTAATGTTCTCTATCTCTTGTTAATCATAAAGTCTTCCTTTCTTTACAGATCTGACAGGTAAACTGCTCTTTGCTCTCCTAATTTGCTTATGGTATCACCCTTTGTCTAAATCATGTACTCATTTTGACCTTATCTTGGTATAGGGTGTGAGCTGTTGGTCTGTGCCTAGTTTCTGCCATACTATTCTTCCAGTTTTCCCAGCAGTTTTTGTCAAATAGCGAGTTCTTATCCCAGAAGCTAGAGTCTTTGGTTTTATCAAACAGATTATTATAGTTATTTACTACTGTCTTGTGTACCCCACTGATCCAACCCTCTATTTCTTATCTAGTATCAAATAGTTTTGATGATTGCCACTTTATACTATAATTTTAGATCTGATAAGGCTAAGTCACCTTCCTTTGTATTTTTTTAAATTAATTCCCTTGATACTCTTTACCTTTTGTTCTTCCAGATGAATTTTGTTATTTTTTCTATCTCTATAAAGTATTTTTTTAGTAGTCTGATTGGTATGGCACTGAATAAGTAAATTAATTTAGATATAATTGTCATTTGTATTATATTAGCTCTGCCTACCCATGAGCAATTGATGTTTTTCCAGTTGTTTAGATCTGACTTCATTTGTGTGAAAAGTGTTTTGTAACTGTTTTCATATAGTTCTTGAGTTTGTCTTGGCAGATAAAGTCCCAAATATTTTATATTGTCTGCAGTTATTTTAAATGGAATTTCTCTATCTCTTGCTGTTGGGCTTTGTTGGTAATACATAGAAATGCTGTTGATTTATGTGTGTTTATTTTATATCCTGAGACTTTGCTAAAGTTGCTAATTGTTTCAATTATTTTTTAGTTGATTTTCTAGGATTCTCTAAGTATACCTCATATCATCTTCAAAGTGATAGTTTTGTTTCCTTATTGCCTATTCTAATTTCTTCAATTTCTTTTTCTTGTCTTATTGCTAATGCTAACATTTCTAGTACAATATTGAATAGTAATGGTGATAATAGGCATTCTTGTTTCATCCCTGATCTTACTGGAAATGCTTCTAGCTTATCCCTATTACATATAATGCTTGCTGATGGTTTTAGATACTGCTTTACATTTTAAGGAAAATATTCCTATATTCTCTAGTGTTTTTAATAGGAATGAGTGCTGTATTTTGTCAAATACTTTTTCTACATCTATTGAGATGATCATATGATTTCTATTTAATTATTAGTGATATGGTCAGTTATGCTGATAGTTTTCCTAATATTGAACCATCCTTGCATTCCTGGTATAAATACCTCCTGGTCATAGTGTATCTTAGTGATAAATTACTGTTATCTCTTTGCTGATATTTTATTGATAACTTTTGCATCAATATTAATTAGGGGAATTGGTCTATAATTTTCTTTCTCTGTTTTGGTTCTTGGTATTAGCACCATATTTGTGTCATAAAGGCAATCTGGTAGGACTCTTTCTTTGCCTGTTTTTCCAAATAGTTTATATAGTTTTGGAATTAATTGTTCTATAATGTTTGGTAGAATTCCATCTGGCCCTGGAGATTTTTTTCTTAGGGAGTTCATTGATGGCTTGTTCAATTTCTTTTTCTAAAATGGGGTTAAGTATTTTATTTCCTCTTCTTAATCTAGGCAATTTATACTTTTGAAAATATGCATCCATTTCACTTACATTGTCAAATGTATTGGCATATAGTTGGGCAAAATGGCCTTAATTATTGTATTAATTTCCTCTTCATTGGTAGTGAATTCATCCTTTTCATTTTTGATACTGGTAATTTGGCTTTTTAAAAAATCTAATTAGCCAAAGGTTTATCTGTTTTATTGTTTTTTTTCTATAAAACCAGCTCTTAGTTTGATTTATTACTTCACTAGTTTCTTTCACTTTTATTAGTATCTCTTTTAATTTTCAGAATTTCTAATTTGGTATTTAATTGGATTTTAATTTTGTTCTTTTTCTAGCTTTTTTAGTTGCATACCCAATTCATTGATCTACTCTTTATTTTGTTCATGTAAGCATTTAGAGATAAAAGATTTCCCCTAAGAACTGCTTTAGCTGTATTTCATAAGTTTTGGAATGTTGTCTCATTGTCTTTCTCTTTCATGAAATTATTGATTGTTTCTATGATTTTTAGTCTGTCTTTTCATGGCCTTTTATTACATATAATTTTTATTGCATCATAATCTGAAAAGGAGGCATTTAATATTTCTGCCTTTCTGCATTTGATTGTGAGGTTTTTATGCCCTAATACATGGTCATTTTTTGTATAAGTGCTGAGAAAAACATATATTCCTTTCTATCCCCATTCATTTTTCTCCAGAGGTCTATCATATCTAACTTTTCTAAAATTCTGTTCACCTCCTTAACTTCTTTCTTGTTTATTTTGTGGTTGGATTTATCTGGTTCTCAGAGGGGCAGGTTGAGGTCTCCCACTAGTATAGTTTTGTTGTCAGTTTCTTCCTATAACTCACTTAACTTCTCCTCTAAGAATTTGGATGCTATACCATTTGGTGCATATATGTTAATATTGATATTACTTTGTTGTCTATGATACCTTTCAGCAAGATGTAGTTTCCTTCCTTTTCTCTTTTAATTAGATCTACTTTTGCTTTGGCTTTATCTGAGATCAGGATTGTTACCCCTGCTTTTTTAACTTCAGCTGATGCATGATATATTCTGCCCCAGCCTTTTACTTTTACTCTTTGTGTATCTCTCTGCTTCAGGTATGTAGGATTGTGGTTTTTAAATCCACTCTGCTATTCGATTCCAATGTGTGGGAGAATTCATCCCGTTCAAATTCACAGTTATGATTACTGTGTATTTCCCTCCATTCTTTTTTCCCCTTTTATTCTTTTCTCTCTCCTTTCATCCTGTCTCTCCTTACTAGTATTTTGTTTCTGACCATTGCCTCCCTCAATCTACTCTCCCTTCTATCAGCCTCCCACTTTCTTTCCCCCTTCCTATTCTGCCTTTCCATTTGCCTTCCGTTCCATCAGCCCACCCTTTCCCTTTCTTTTCTCCTTTCCCCTCCTACTTCTGCACTCCCTTCTATCAGTGTCCCACCTTCATTTTCTTTCCCTACTCCCCTCCTACTTCCCTATTGGGTAAGATAAATTTCTGTACCCAACTGGGGGGTGTATGTTATTTGCTCTCTGAGTCAAATCCAGTGAGAGTAATTTTCAAACAATGCTTTAGCTCCTCCCTTCTTTCTCTCTATTATGATAAGGTCTTTTGCATCTCTTCATGTGATGTAATTTACCCTATTTTGCCTCCCCCTCTCCTCTTCTTCCAGTATAATCTTATTTTTTACCCCTTAATTTTTTCATATCGTCGTATTAAAGATAACTTATACCCACACCCTGTCTATGTATATTCCTTCTAACTGCGGTAATAGAGTTACAATTCTCAAGAGTTACAAGTATCATCTTCCCATGTAGGATGTAAACAGTTTAATCTTATTGAATGACATGTTTTTTCCTTTCCTTTTACCTTTTTATACTTGAGTCTTGTACTTAAAAATCAAATTTTTTTTTGTTCAGCTCTGGTCTTTTCTTCAGGAAAGTTTGGAAGTCCCCTATTTTATTGAATATTCATTTTTTTCCCCTGAAAGATTATGCTCAGTTTTGCTGGGTAGTTGATTATCGGTTGTAATCCAAGCTCCTTTGCTTCTGGAATATCATATTCCAAACCCTCTGATCCTCCAATGCAGAAGCTGCTAAATCCTGTGTAATTCTGACTGTGACTCCTTGATATTTGAATTATTTCTTTCTGTCTGGTTGTAGTATTTTCTCCTTGACGTGATAATTCTGGAATTTGGCTATAATAATCATTGGAGATTTCATTTTGGGATCTCTTTCAGGAGTTGATTGGTGGATTTTTTCAATTACTATTTTACCCTTTGATTCTATGACATCAGAACAGTTTTCCCTGATAATTTCTTGAAAGATGCTCTTCAGGCTCTTTTTTGATCATGGCTTTTGAATAGTGCAATAATTCTTAAATCATTTCTTTTGGATCTGTTTTCCAGGTCAGTTGTTTTTCCAGTGAGAGATGTTTTATATTTTCTTCTATTTTTTCATTCTTTTGATTTTGTGTGACTGATTCTTGATATTTCATAGAGTCATTAGCTCCCCCTTCCCAATTCTAATTTTTAAAGAATTATTTTCGTCAATTAGCTTTTGTACTTCCATTTGACCAATTCTCCTTTTTAAGGAGTATAACAATGTTACTAGCAGCTGCTGTGGAGTTAGAAGAACAACAGCACCAGCATACAGGAGGGCTGCTAGCACAGATTCTTTGATCTGCTTTTCTAAGGGGTTTAACAATCTTACTTTAATTAAACGTACATATATCATTCACTTTGTTCAGGGGAAAAAGCACCTTGAACTTCACAGCAAATACAAACAGAAATTACAGACAGAGAAAATAACTCAAATTAACAGACAGGCTTCTGTCTGACCATAGCAATACATACATAGTTACCAGAGAGAGAATCACCAACATCTGGGTTTTCAAAGCAGGGGCAGGCCTGGGCTCCTTAACGGCTATCCAGAATCTTGTCTGGCCAAATGACTGGAACAGTCTCCCAATGAGTGAGCCCCCAGAAGCTAAATGCCCACCTCAGAGTATATATACACTTCTTCAGGGTCAGAGGGCATCACAACCATGTGACTCAAACTCATGCGACTTAGGCTTTCTTGTGACTTGAGCAGGTCATCAAAGACTTTTGATTCAAAGACTCTTTATTGAAACAAAGGCAAGACTCAATCAAAGGCACTCGATCGCCGTAGTGCTGAGAAACATTCCAAAAGAAAAAACAACGAAAAGTCCCACTTTACTTGCCATTATAAGGAGTTATTTTCTTCCATTTTTGTCCTTCCTTTTCCAAGCTGTTGACTTTCTCTTGTATAACTCATTTCTTTTCCTAGTTTTTCCTTCTACCTCTCTTAATTGATTTTTAAAATCCTTTTTGAGTTCTTCCAAGAAGATTTTTGTGCTTGAGACAAATTTATATTCTCCTTTGAGGCTTCACATATAGATATTTTGACATTGTTGTCCTCTTCTGAGTTTGTGTTTTGGTCTTCCCTGTTGCCATAGTAGCTTTTACTCTCTTCTGGTTTTTTTTTTTCATTTTTTAGCTTATTTCATGACTTTTAAAGTTGAGTTCTCCTGGAGCATGGGGGGCATTGTCCCATGCTTCTTGCACTTGGGGCCAGGGGTCTGGTCACTGGCTTCATGGCCCAGGGCCTCCAGAGCTCATGGCTTGTCCATGGTGCTGGGGTGGCTCTGCTTGTGCCTGTTATGCTGGGGTTCCAGTGTTGGTAGTTTGCCTTTTGGGCCGGTGCTGCAGCCCTCACAGCTGGCTTGGCTGTGCCATTAGCCTGCTGAGCCAAGACTGATCTGTGCTGTGCCTAAGAGCCTGCCACTGGCTTGTCTGGACAGTGTCTGTGCTGTGCTGTGCTCCCCTTTTATCCAAGTGAGACAGATCTTTCCTGAAGTCCTTCAAAGTTATCTTAAGCTGGAAAATTATTTCACTCTTGTCTTTTTGTGGGTTCTGTTGCTTCAGAATCTGTTTGTGACTTGTTTCTGAGGAAAACTGGGGAGAGCTCAAGCAACTCCTTGGCTTTTTTCTGCCATTTTGGCTCTGCCTCCTTTTAACTTTTCACGTAATATAAACTCCATAAAGTAGAGAAGGGAAGTGGTGTAAACCTGAGGGCTCTTGTTTTGCCCTGGACCGAAAAGTGCAATAATTAACAGGATGTGTCTTAGTAAGTCGCTATAGACAAAGAGGGAAAGAAAGAGAGGATGGTAACTGGAGAAAAGATCACATCTTAAACTATGCCCTAGAGAAGAGATGCAAAACTTTTGGGAAGGATGCAACTCTGCCTCTATCCTGTAGAAAGGAGGGAACGGAATAGATCAGGAACTAGCCAGATATAACTACTACCCACAAGGACACTTACGAGTATTACCTATAAGAAATTGTCATCGCTTGGTTGTAGAAAATGAAAACATTCAAATGTCTAATAAATCAGTTAAGGCTGTAGATCAGAGGTTCCCAGACTTATTTGGCCTACTGCCCCCTTTTAAAAAAAACCATTACTCAGTGCCACCCCCCTCAAATCTACTTTCTTTACCCCTTAATTGTTTTTTTGGTTTGAAATTTGCATCACTTCAAAAAAATACAAAATATATTTTTTTAAAAAATGATGCATCTTAAATTTAACAATTTATTGTAAATTTGTGGGTTTTTTCCTTGCATTGAAATTTTGATGATGCAACATTGTGTCATGTAAATATATTCTTAAGAAGTCATTACATCCTGCTGATGCATGCTGGACTTCCCAACAACACGTGACATGCTCACCTGCTAACACTTGCTTGTTAAGACCTGTTGGTGGACTTGACCACTGATGGGTTATGACCTTGCATTGTGTATATTTATTTGGAAAATCATGTAATCACTATGGCTTTAACTCTGTACAGAGCAGACTAAACATGTTCAAATTTTTCTTATCTTCGTTTCTTATGCTTTTACTGCCTCCTTATTTTTATTCAATGCCTCCCAATTGCACCTGAGGTTACTACTGCCCCCATGGACCATTCCAGTGCCTCTCAGGTGGTAGTATTGCCCTCTTTGGGAACCTCTGCCTTGACAATCCTTTCAGATTATTTGAACCCCAATAATATCCAAAGCATCCAAACTGCTTTTGCTCTATTCTAAAAATGCCCCTTTCTGTGTCAGCAACTTCAAAGACCAGATAAGATTGACAAAGGGTATCTTTCCTGTTGGTAATAGGATGTATGCAACCAGAACAGTGGAATTTCTCTTATCTTGATATTCTAGAGACCTTTGCATCCTGTGATCACAATCTTTAAGTGACCCTACCTTGTCAAGTGTCTTGTTCAACTAAGAACTTCCTTTCTTTGATGTGGAGACCATAAACTGCAGTTAAGATTGTTACTTAAACCTTGTCTTTCTTCTTCTGGTCAATCAGAAGTTTGCTTCTGATTTCATGATCATGTATCTGCTAGCTTCAAGGGAATAAACTATATGAATTTACATATCACTTAGCCTGTTTGCCTCCTTTAACCAAACTTTCAGGTCAACAGTCTAGAGAGCCATTTCTAATGGCATTTCTCATCCGGATTTTGTAGCTTAGAATCACCTACATTAAATTTTTCAGCTGATATATTCTTTTGATAACTTTCTAATTAAGCTCTATGACTGTTAAAAATGTCAGACCCTTATGGCAGGCCTATACAACCTATGGCCCCTGCAGCCCATCAAAGGATTTCCTTTACATACTAATGTTAGAAACATACTCACATTGTCTAGGAATAAGCAAGACTCGTTGGGAAGCCAGGAACATTTTAATTATAATTTACATTTATTCCCCCTGAATAAATGGGTACCTCCCCTGAACAGAGTACAGGAGAAAGTACAAAGGATTCAGATGGATGCCAGTCCTTTAATAGACCCTCACCTTAAATCTCCTGCCAGGCTCTTAATTGGCCAGATATAACCCCCTGACTGCCTACGTCATGCTCTCCTCAAGTGGCTCATTTAAGCATGTGTACAAGCCTCTGACCTTTTACCTGACCAACCTGAGGCCTGGTTTCTGCTAAAGCTGGGGGGCGGGGGGGGGGCGGGGGCGGGAAGTACACCTTAAATTCTGTGGAAACAAAACTCCAATTTCTTACAATTTTCCCCCCTCTTCTGTTGTTCAAATTTTTGTTTCCACATTTTTAATACCCCCTTACTCTCTTTCTCATCTGAATTTTTCTCCGTAACCATTACCCCTTTAAGTAAATATGGGAAATACTGATCGACGCATTGGCAGATCAAAGGGGGCAGTCCCCTTTGTAAATACAGATACAGAAACCCAAAAGAAAATGATGATGCAGTTGTCCCTTTAAGATTCAAAAGTCTCTTCCCATAAGGTTGTCTGGCAGGGAACAACATCAGTGAAGTCTTCTGATCCTTGGTGTTTGTTCCAGCCGTCTCCAGCATCTTCTTCTTGCCTTCTTGTAGGAACCAGCTTTCTTTCCATTCTCCTACAAAAGTTACCTTAGCACAATTTTAAGTTACCATTTCTAATCCTTATACCCTGGTCACTTTTATAAATTCAAAATTGGAACTTTGGCCAATTGTCATGTTTAAGAAATTCACATCAGAACCCAGTTTCTTATACTTTACATTAATTATTAATTTCCTCACCAGGAGGATGATATTTCACTAAGGAATTAACAACAGGCTCCAGTATATACATAAATACATTAAATAATCAATTTTTAACAGAGTATATAGAACATCATAAACTTTTAGTCATGCGATGTTTCTTTGATGGCATTTATAAAATAAACCATAAGCCATTCTTCTTTAAAAATTACTAATTGTAACAAAGCTTTAGATAAGCTTGATACTAACCAAGTAACATTCTCACAAGTCCTTGACCTAATTGTCTCCATACCATTACCAGGAAAAAACCTAACTTATACAAGCCCCTATACAAAGCCCTTATATAACTACCCTAACTTATATAGGAACACTAGTTCCAGTCCTATAGTAACCTAAGATGTTCCATAATCAATTATTTTAATAGATTTGTTACTGTACTTACAAAGCCTTCTGATTATAGAAATTTGCCACTAAGAGAATAGGGACTTAGAGTAGGGGCACCCATATTTTTTCCAGCTTCCTATCAACTCCAGGCAGAAGTTGTGTCAAACTACAAGCTGCATTGAGCCAGGCCTAGTCTTGCAGGTTTCAGTTAAGGCATCAGGTCAAGAGGGTCCTACCTGAGCATGTGCAAAACAGTTGCCCTCTCAACTTTACTATGAAATCATACCTGCAGTTCATGCCTGCCCTCCCACAGGGCTGCTGGCATCTTGGGTCTGCCTTCCCGGATACTCACACCTGGAGTTAGACTCAGAAAAAGTCACTTAACAGTCCCTAATCATTGTCTTTGAATGGCAAGTTCTAGTGATCAGTTTAAGTTATGACTATAATCTCACATTGCTTAAGGAATATCCTTAAAGCTAGTTCTAAATAGCTTGCATGCATTTCCTCTCTTGTTCATAAAATCTTCCCATTAAGACCATAAGTTATTGCTCTAACACATTTGCATCAGTTTCTCCTGTATTTTTCTATTCTTCTCTAATTATGCCTGATCTGAAAGAATTGAACCATATAACTTTACATTTATGTTTTTAGACGATGGAATGAATTCAAATCCACATTTAACTTTTCCCATCAATACAAAAATATTCTACAACTTATTTCTCTTGAAGAGACTTACATTGAAATTCTTTTCCCTAAACCGAAGATGTCTCTGATTTAGTTCCAGTAATTAATTACACTATTTGTATTAATACCTAATTACTTTTATATCACTTTAAAACATCTAAAGGCTCTATCTCCCTTAGATACAATATAACTTTAAATCCCAGTCTTAGTCTATGGGATAATGATTCAACCTTACTTTTGCACCTTCACCTCACAAACCTCTCTTCCCCCTGTCCAAACTACTCCCACCAATATCCAGAAACAGCACTATATTTCATTTGACTATGCAAGACTACCAATGTAACCAGTCATTTTATTAAAACAACAAGATTTCACATATTTGCATTTATCCAATTTTCCATTTTTCCCCATAAAACCAACTCCTTTCACAACGGTAACAGATTCTGGCAGATACTTCCGTTTCGTCACTACCTGCTTATTTCTGATTACAGAGACCTGCTATATCATCTTCCCCTGAGGGTGGGTTCTTTTACATCAGATGGGAAGTTTCACTAATAAAAATACTCAATTCTTTGTTATTACAGAATTTCTAGATATCACAAAGTTTCCAAATTTTCTATTCACAAAACCTCTTGTACATAACAATTACAACAGGAGATTCTCACGTCTTAATTAATAATCTCACGAATGCTAATAAGTGATAGCAAAGCAATTTTAACTGAACAATAATAGCTTTTTAACCCATTTACCATTTTCTCTGGTAGTACAATTTTAACAACATTTAAACCATACAACTGTGTGTTTGATCCATATAAATTTAATGCTTTAAACATTTTTATGTATTTAGAAACTTGCATAACCAAATATAACAGTTTCAAACTATATTTTTATCACACCTTTTTTTAAAAGATCAATTCATATATAACAAAATTGAGACCTCACAAGATTCTCTCAAATTTTACAGCCTAAGAGAACTCGAAAAATACAATTTAGAAATAATATGACTTCAATTACATTTTCAGGTTACCACATATTGAAATTATTGATCCTAATTTGGCACCCCACTTTCTCCAAGCTTCATCTTATGCATTCCAATCCCTGACTCTAATTCTTCAGAGTTTTTAAAAAAAGGTTTGAATTTACAAAAGGCCTAAGCAATTTGAAAGAGGTGGGCCACTTCCCTTTCAAGCAAAAGGACCAAGCTAGAACATTTTTAGTTTCCCCTCCCTTTGTCTGCCTCAGCATGAGAGGGGGATCCCTTTCACTTGCTGAGGAGGATTGACAAAGGTGAGTTGAAGAGGAGCACAGGATTATCCATAATAAAGATCTCAGCCCTAGGTGAATTACTTTGGACCTGGCAGTCCATTTTGAGAACAAAGGAGCCTGCCTTTTAGATATGCTGATTTTCAGGTGGCCAGCTTCCTCAACTGCTTTGGAATGCAGTTTAATTTCCTACCACTAGCCAACAGTAAGACTTCATATTTTTATATAATCTCTGTGGAAACAAAATTCAGTCATACCTTACATGGGCAAAGCTTAATGATCATAGATATCAAAATCTTTCTCATAGTCAATACCCAGATTCAGTAAAACCTTCCATCATTAACTAATCAGCCCTATTTTCCAATCAGGTTAGAAGTTTCTTTTAGCTTCAGCTCCTGATTGACACACCCTGATTGACACATCTTTTAAGGTGGAGTGGGGAGGAGGGGGTGCCAAGACCACATGGACCCAGAGCCACATGGACTCAGCCCACCTAAATCCCTTATTTCCAGCTTCTATTTCCCTTTCTTTTTCAATCTTTACTGAAACATTTTACTCTCCGTATCTCCAATTTCAATCTTTCTTTCCTAATCTTGACCCAAACTACCGCAAACATTTCAAATAAATGAAAAAAAAATTATACTCACTAGGGTTCTTCTCCAACTGCTTTTTACCTTAAAACTCAAGAGTTAAATCACTAACAATTTTTAATCACATTCTAAGCGGACCACTGAACTTCTTAAAGCGACCATCCAATTTTCATACCGACCCCTTTACTTCTCTTCTACAGTTTAAACACTTGCTTGATGTTAGATAGACTGAGTTTAGTGAAAATATACAGATTTTTAACCTTTAGGACCCAATCAAACCTTAATTAAGAGCTCCCAGCTTTCTTCTCTTTCCAATTCAGTCATAACTTCTAAGAGCTCTCTTCCTTTATGTTTTCTTGTCCTCCCTCAACCCTACAAACTCAACAGAGCCAGTCCTCACAAGGACTCCCTATTTCTTGTTCAGGATTTCTTGAGAGCTTGCTCCAGGGTGTAGAGCAGAATTTCCCTTATCTCAGACACTGGGAAAGAGGCTCTGCCTGCCTTCCTCCCCGCAGATTAAGGTCTGGCCAAACTGTCGTGGTCTAGAAATTGGGGTGCCAAGGCTTAGAGTCTGAGAAATCTTATTCAAGAGCCCTGCCGTAAGAGTCCCCCAAAACTCAAGCCTCCCGGTCTCCCCGATATCTAGCCAGACTCAACCAACCCCACCCTCACAATGTCACCCAAGCTTCCCTTGGGTTCATGCACGAACTTACGTGACCACAATTACTCACAGCCAAATCACTTTCCCTGGGTCAACCCACCAGTGCTTTTCTTCAAAGCACTAGGAGAAAACCATTCTCCCCACCTAGGTCAAATATTTTAAGAGCTCTTTTCCCAGTTCTAAGCAAATCTTATTTCTCAACTTGGAGCGAATCCAGATATGACAAAGCAGGACTCCCCCACCTTGCGCAGGCACCTGACTTGTGCTGTCTATGGCCATTTTCCTTCCCTTTTCCTACTTCATTCATGTTCCTGGGTTCCCAAAGATTCCAGAAAAATACTCCTGGGAAATTAGCAGTCTGAAGAAGGAAATTTTCACCTGCAGATACTAGGGCCCACTGCAAAAGAGTGGGGGTGCCATCCATTCTGTGTGTGAAATACCTCTTTCTTCTGATGCTGTATTGATCCCGGATGAGCCCCCAACTGTTAGAAACATGCTCACATTGTGTAGGAATAAGCAAGACTCGTTGGGAAGCCAGGAACATTTTAATTACAATTTACATTTATTCCCCCTGAGTAAATGGGTACCTCCCCTGAACAGAGTACAGGAGAAAGTACAAAGGATTCAAATGGTTGCCAGTCCTTTAATAGACCCTAACCTTAAATCTCCTGCCAGGCTCTTAATTGGCCAGATACAACCCCCTGACTGCCTACGTCATGCTCTCCTCAAGTGGCTCATTTAAGCATGCGTACAAGCCTCTGACCTTTCACCTGACCAACCTGAGGCCTAGTTTCTGCTAAAGCTAGGGTAGGGGAGGCGGAGAAAGCACACCTTAAATTCTGTGAAAACAAAACTCCTCCTCCCATTTCTTACACTAAGGATGTTTTCCTCTACATTCTTCAGGGGCCACTTGAAATTCTTTGGCAGATGCAGGTTGTTGCAGGCCTGCCTAGTAGCATAAAATAGCTGGTCCAAGTTTTTGTGGAGTTAGGAGAATATTCATTTTTGATTTTAAAAACCTTGCTAAAAGGTTTCAAATGTTGAACTAAAGACAATAGACAGAAAGCTGTGTTTATGTTAATGAAATGTCCTTCAGTATTTGGTGTCAGGGATCTTTCAGTGTTAAACAGACAAAGTAGCCTGAAGGACTAAAAAATCTGTCAAGACTGTGAAGTACTTTGATAACTGAAAGTTTAGGAGTCAAAGTGAAGAAATGGCATTCACTCACATGCATAGACTTGATCCCTAACATCCAGTTCTAGGCTTTTTAGCTGTTTAAGAGAGAGGGGCTGAAGTAAGCTTTGTAAAGGGATAACTATAATTTTTTAGGATTAGTAGCTATCTAATCAATAAAACCCAAACTGTAACCTGGAAACTGAAATATCAGTTTCTTTTCTGCTCTTAACAGAAAGTGGCATTGGCATCTTTTCTATATGTGCTAAAAAAAAACCAGGATACTTTGGCTCTATTTGTCAGTGAGAAGCTGACAACTAATTTTTGAGTCCTGGTTAAAAAAGTGATTAAACATCCAATGGTAGCAAGCTTTTAAGACACATAAAATACATTATTAAGCTTTTGAAAACATTTTTTATTTTCCAGTAGCCTTTATCCACAAGATTAAAAAATATTACTAATAGTGTTTTTTGTTAACTTTTTTTTATTCTGAACTAAGCACACACCAAATACAATGAACATTTTTATATCTATTGTAGAGTAGAAGGGTATTATATGTGCAATTATGAATCTCTCTTATGTGGAGCTTGGTATTAAAAATATTCTGTCCCTTTTGTCATTTCTTATGGCACAGTAATGTTCTATTACCTTTATACATTCAAGTTTGTTCAGCCATTCTCCAAGTGATGGACGCCCCATTAGCTTCCAATTCTTTGCCCCTACAAAAAGAGATACTATAGATATTTTTTGCATCTGTGGGTCCTTTTCCTTTTTGATCTCTTTGCAGTTTAGGCCTAACTGTGCTATTGCTGGATTAAAGTGTTTGTATGCGTAGTTTAGTGACTTTTAGGGCATAGTTCCAAATTGCTTTCCAGAATGATTGGACTAATTCCCAGTTCAAGGAACTGTGCATTAATGTATCCCTTCAACAACTGCCATTGCACTTTTTTTGGTCATCCTTACCAATCTGATTAATGTGAGGTGGAACTTCAGAATTACTTTAATTTTTATTTCTCTAATTATTAATCATTTGTAACATTTTTGTATGACAATTTCTAGATTGAATTTTTTCTTTGAAAATCATCTGTTCAAATCCATTGACTATTGGGGAGTGGGTCTTAGTCTTATTTGTATATATATTTAAATCTTAGGTATCTTGGATATAAGACCTTTATCATAGAAATTTGCTAAAAAGATTTTTCCCAGTTGACCATTTGATTTCCAATTTTACCTCCATTATTCATACAAAAACCTTGAAATCTTATGCAATAAAGACTTACCACTTTTATCTTTTGTGATTGTCTCTATTCCTTTTTTGGTCATGAACTCTTCTATCCATGGTTGCCAAAGTCATCTTTGTGCTCCTAATTTGTTTATGATGTGACCTTTTATTGTAAGTTACAAATCCACTTTGAGCTTTTCTTGGTATATTTGTGAGGTGTTTGTCTATACCTAATTTCTCCCAGAACATTTTACAGTTTTCTCAGTTTTTGTTGACTAGTGAGGCACTACATAAGGAGTTGTGGTCTTTGGGTTTATCAAATACCTAGCCACTGTGTTCATTTACCTTTACAGGTTGTTTACCTCATCTGTTCCGCTGATTAGCCATTCTGTTTTTTAACACCAATGCCAAATCATTTTGATGACTACTGGTTTGTAGTATGGTATTTTCTTTTATGTGAGAAAATGACAATATTCAATTTAGTATTATATTGAAACCACTGATATCTTTGTAAGAGGGACATTTGATATTCTTCAATTTTTAAGTGAATTGAATGAGGTAAATGTAATTGTAGAAAAGTGAAATACTTAATTATTTTTAAATTTTATTGTTATCGGGTGGAAAGTACTTTGGCATATGTTATTACTGAGTGTTTGAGAACATTAGCACCATTAGAGCATTGTCATTTGGACAGAGTTTTCATGAAAGCCACGTAGTTTCTGGATTATTTAGTGTTTAAAGTTGTAGGACAATTATACCTTTGTCACAGAATCACAGAATTTGAGACTTGGAAGAGACCTTAGTCACCCTCTAGTCCATCCAATGCACCAAAGGAATCTCCATTATTGCATACCTAATAAGTGATCATTTAGCCTCTAATTGAAGACCTCAGAGGAGGGAGGGATCTACCATCTCCCGAGATCACCCTTTCTGTTTTTCGATAGCTACATTATAAAGTTTTTTTCAGATATTTAAAAGCCTAAATTTGTTTCTCTGCAAATTCTACCCATTGCTGCTTATTCTGCCCTCTGGGGCCAAGCAAAACAAGTCTAATCGCTCCTCAACATAACAGCTATTTAAATAATTGAGGACACCTTTAATGTGTCTCCTGAATCATCTCTTCTCTAAGCTAAACATCCCTGGTTCCTTCAACCAATCCTTATAACATGCACTCAAAGCACTTTACAACCTCGGTTGCCTTCCTCAGGACATCCTCCAGACTGTCAGTGTCCTTAAACTGTGGTGCTCAGAACTGAACACAGTACTCCAAGTAAGATCTCATAAGGACAGAGTAGAGTAGGACTGTCACCTGTCTGATCCTGAAAACTCTGCTCCATTTAATGCATCTAAGTTTTGCATTAATTTTATTGACTGGCTCATCACCTTGACTGACTCATATTAAGCTTATAAACATTAAAAGCTCTGTGTATTTTTCAGAACTGCTCTCTAACCATTCCTTCTCTATCTTGCCATAGCCTGACCATTTTACAGAAATGTGTCATACTGCAGTAAAGGAGTTGTTCCTGAAAAGCCATGCCACATTGGTATAGCAGTTAGAGAAGGAATATAGATGCCAGTGGGGAACAGCCTAGCCATATGGGATGTGCCCTTAAATAAAGGCCCCAAGTCACTCAGGTTCACACTTATATAGAGGTTTTCAGACAAAGAGCTGATGTGCCACTGGTAGGAGACTGCTCCTTCACCCAGTGGCTCAAGGCTTTGGGGTAGTTTGGACCATTGAAATGAGGGTATTCACAGAGTTGCCTAATAAGGAATGAAGAATGAGGGACAAGAAACTAGGAAATAACTAACTTTGCTAATGATGCAAAAGTGGCAGAGGTGGGGGATAGAGCATGGGGATACCTGGTTTCATACTTGGTTAGTTAAGTCTTAGCCTATGTACATTTTGGGAACTGGCGCCTAACCAATCCAACTGCATTTGACTGGCTCACATACACATTCATTCTCTCTTACTTGGCCTTGCTTCTGTCTTCTGTACATTTCTTTTGAAAATCTAAATTGGTTGATGAGCTCCTTGTGTATCCATATCTGTTTCTTTAGACAACTCCCATATATTCTGTTCACTGGAATTTTTGCGTATTTCCCTTTGTGTCTTTAGAATCTCACTCTTGAGCATCTCTCAACCTTCCTGAATTTGAAACATTTTGCTCCATGGGATACTACTTCTCTTTCCTTTCTTTGAAATATGCAAAATCCAGGGCACATATATTATGCTGGATTTCCTCTTTGTCTCTCACAAATTCCAGAATGGAATGATCATTTCTTTCGAGGGTTTTCACCATTTTTACCCCAGCAAACAGTTCCATGTTAGTAAGAATCAGATCCAGAATAGAATTTCTCTTTGTTGGTCTTCTGCCTTTTGAAGGATGAAATGATCATTAAGGCAAGTCAAGAAGTTATTAGCTCTGCTCTTGCAATGCTCCAGCAAAGGTTTGGATAATTGACATCACCCATTACTAACTAGTATAACGTGTGAGTGCTAGGTTTGTGATCTGTTTCCCAAACTCCTCATCTAGTTCTTCTTTCTGTCTAGGTGGTCTGTAGTATGCTCTAGTGACAAAATAATTTTTTTTTCTCCTTCTGTTGACCTCTATCCAATACTCTACCATCATGTTTCCCCACTGTGGTTTCCTGGATTTCCTCATGTGATTATACCTTCTTTTTTTTTCAGTTTATTATTTAATATATTTAGTTTTCAGCATTGATTTTCACAAGAGTTTGAATTACAAATTTTCTTCCCATTTCTACCCTCCCACCACTCCAAGATGGCATATATTCTGCTTGCCCTGTTCCCCAGTCTGCCCTCCCTTCTGT
>CM053624.1:265867836-265893081 GCA_028646595.1 Phalanger gymnotis
GCTCTGATCAGCCACTTAATTCCTCCCACCAGGTGGGCCTGGGGCCAGAAGCAACTGCAGCTGAATTTTTAAAGCTGCCCCACCTCTGTTGCCTCAGGGGTGGTAGTCGAACCGCAAACTCTGTCCCATCCCGCAGCTTTTCCCACTCACCTTCTGTGTTGTCTTTGCTGTTTGTGGGTTGTGAGGTCTGGTACATGCCACAGCTCATTAATTCAGCATGCTAGGGCACTCTCCGCTCCACTCCTGGTCCCATCGGTCTGTGGTCTGCCGCGCTGTGCGCGCTGGGCTCTGCTTGGCTCTGCTTGGCTCAGCTCCGCTCCCCTCAGTTGGGGGCTGGGTGTTCCGTTCGGAACACACCTTACCCTGAGACCATCCAGGCTGTCCTGGGCTGGAGCCCTGCTTCCCTCTGCCACTTTGTGGGTTCTGCAGTTCTAGAATTGGTTCAGAGCCATTTTTTTTATAGGTTTTTAGAGGGACTTGGTGGGGAGCTCACGCCAGTTACTGCTTTCCGGTCGCCATCTTGGCTCCGCCCCCGAACCAAGGATACTTTGAAGACACAAGTTAAGAAAAGTTATTCAATTAACATTTTTGTTCAGTCCTGTCCAACTCTTCATGACCCCATTTGGGGTTTTCTTGGCAAAGATACTGGAGTAGTTTGCCATTTCCTTCTTCAGCTTATTTTACAGATGAGGAAACTGAGGCAAACAGGGTTAAGTGATTTGCCCACTATCACACAGCTAGTAAGTGTCAGAGGCTGAATTTTGATTTTAGGAAGATGAGTGAGTCTTCCTGACTTTAAGCCTGGCACTTTATCCACTGTATCACCTAACCACCCCCAATTAATGTTATTTGAATAAAAATACTCTGAGGAAAATTTAAGTTACTAACTTGGTAAGAAAAGTTGCCGTTACTGAATCACTGTCTTTGAGTAGTACTAGTAGCTGTGTTTATCTATATTAAAGTGATATAAATCTAGGGTCATTGCTGAATTACAGAGATGGATATTTCCAACCATCTAACAAAATATAGATGGCATGGATTGTTAGATGGTTGAAAATATTCATCTTTGTAAGATTTTGATGCCATCCCACTGTCTGACTTTAAGGAACTTACCACCATGAAAGATAGATTGTAGTTATCTATGGGGGAATATACAACATATGAACACTATTTTTGTATTTTCTGTTTTATTATGTATTCTTCATAATTTCAGGATATTTCATTGTATTACAATTGCCAATGTACTGGAAATGAATATATAAATGATGTTTTTAATTTTATCTTTTTCCCTTAGATTATTGAAATGAAGAAGAATTGTTGAAATGAAGTAACTGTCAAGATGAACAAATTAAAAGTGTTATCAGAAAAAAGGTATTGTAAGTGCAATTATGATCATATGTAAGCCATATAAACACATATAGGATAAGGAAAGCTATTTTGAGGACGTTTTTTCTTTTTATATTAAGAGTATTCAGTGAAAATGTAGTATTCCACTGACTTCATATGAAAAACATACCTATTGAACATTATTCTAAGTGAGAACATGTGAATTTTAAAAAATTCCATAAGATGACTAATAATCATCATATTTTACTTACATTATTTCCCTTGTTCCAAATTTTTCCTTGGATTGTTTCCATGCAGATGAAACATTTCTTTTCTTACATTAGATAATACCAATTTTTAATATTTTGTATATATGAAACATTTGTGTCATATATACATGCATATATAGTTACGTATTAGGTATGGGATTACTTTGTGAATAAAGAATATATTTTAAAATCACATTGAGTTTCCCATGATGAAGTTTATTATACTCATCAGATATTTTAACTTCACATACTTGTGAAATTTTTAAATGAAAGAAGAATTTGGTTTCACATATATTCTCTGGTAATAGGTATAGGAAAGTTGTTTTTAGATTCAGTTCAAAAGTAGCATCTTTTTCTGCAGGTGCCAAAAAAACTAATATGGTCAAATCTGCCCATTAAATCATTTGCAGTTTAAGATCTGTAAAGTAAAACTGTCTGTTTCCTGAAGTAAGTTTTAGTATATATAACTTATGTCAATCATTAATATTTCTTTACTTAATCCATAATCAAGGTTCTAACTGAACTTAATCAAGAAGAAATACACAACTTTCATTAATTTGTTCCAAACATGAATAAGTGTGTGGAGCTGGTATAATAAATGAGTATCAGATACGTTAGTTGTATGAAACGTTTCTCTTTCCTGTCTAGATTATAACTCCAATTATTTCGTTTGTGTTTCTTTGGAGGAATTTGAGGAAAAACAAAATTCTTACTCCAATGCAGTCTTTGTGGAGCCTCTTCTTTGGCAAACTTGGCTGAAGGAAAGATTTGGTGCTTCACAGGCTGCCACCCAAGTGTATGTTTGGGCAGAGGAAACTTAATTTCTCATATCAAAACCTTGACAGCTCCAGTAAAGAATAATCTCTGATTTCTTTTCTTGTTTGGCTTTTTAGGAGCCATGTGACATAACGAACATTAGAATTGGAATTGGGAGACCTAGATTCAAATCCTACTCCAACATTTGATTAGTTGTGTGACAGTGGACACTTAAATGGTTTAATCTCCTGAGCCTATTTCCTCCTTTGTCAAAGGGTACATACTACTTAGCTCACAGTACTAGCATGAGCAAAGCACTTAAAATTTTAGAAAGTGCTACACAAATGTGAACCTATTACTTTGAAATACAGTTTTATAGAATTAGTGGCATAAAAGATGATCAAATACATGCATGACTGGAGAAGGAGGTGTGTTGGTCACGTACACTGAGAGATTACAGATGGACAAATTAAATGTCCTGGTATCTATGAAATATTATTTTAAAACCCCACGTAATTATGAAAAGGTCTCCAATACTGGTAGATTCTCTGAGAATTATTTATGAAAGGACATGGACAAGAATTAGGTAGGAAGAGAAGGTGTAGAGGGAGTGCTCACATTTTTGAGGTCACTAATCTATAATGGTTATCAGTTAACAGATATTTATTCAATACTTTTTATATGCCTACCATGTAACTGTAAGGTATATGCCTATCATAGTATTTGCCCATAAACTCTTAACATTAGTTTAAATTTTGTCCACAATGAGCTTATACTCTAATTTAGGAGACAAGGCATATATACACATGAAAGTTACGTAGTGTTGTTCAGACATCTAGAGAACAATGTGAATGTTTTTATATGTATATGCATGTCTGATCTAGTTCTAACCTCTTACTTGGGATCCAGTCCTCTATCACTAATTTCCCCCTAAATTTTTCTGTTTCTCTAGTCCATCATCACTTACCTTCTCTTTCCCCATACTACAATATGTACAACTTTTCTTTCCTTTCTTTTTCTTTCCTTTTCTCTTTCTTTTCTTTTCTTTTTTCTTTCCTTTCCTTTTCCTTTTCCCTTTCCTTTCCTTTCCTTTCCTTTCCTTTCCTTTCCTTTCCTTTCCTTTCCTTTCCTTTCCTTTCCTTTCCTTTCCTTTCCTTTCCTTTCCTTTCCTTTCCTTTCCTTTCCTTTCCTTTCCTTTCTTTTCCTTTCCTTTGCTCTTTCTTTATCTATCTATCCATCTATTTATTTATTTATTTATTTATTTATTTAATATTTTTAGTTTTCGGCATTATTTTTCACAAGTTTCAATTACAAATTTTCTACCCATTTCTACCCTCCCCCCACCCAAGGTGGCATATATTCTGATTGCCCCGTTCCCCAGTCAACCCTCCCTTCTGTCACCCCACTTCCCCCCATCCCCTTTTCCCTTTTGTGTAGGGCAAGATGTATGACTGCCTGTATATCTTACTTCCTAGTTGCTTGCAAAAACTTTTTTTTTAACGTCTGTTTTCAAAACTTTGAGTTCCAAATTCTCTCCCCTCTCCCCTCCCCACCCACCCTCCCTAAGAAGGCAAGCAATTCAACATAGGCTACATGTGTATCATTATGCGAAACCCTTCCACAATACTCATGTTGTGAAAGACTAACTATATTTTGCTCCTTCCTATCCTATCTCCCTTTATCCAGTTTTCTCCCTTGACCCTGTCCCTTTTCAAAAGTGTTTGCTTTTGATTACCTCCTCCCCCATCTGCCCTCCCTTCTATCGTCCCCCTTTTTTTTATCTCCTTCCTCCTTCTTTCCTGTGGAATAAGATGACCAATTGAGTGTGTATGTTATTCCCTTCTTGGGTCAATTCCGATGAGAGCAAGATTCTCTCATTCCCCCTCACCTGCCCCCTCTTCCCTCCCAACAGAACTGCTTTTTCTTGCCACTTTTATGCAAGATAATTTACCCCATTCTATCTCTCCCTTTCTCCCTCTCAATATATTCCTCTCTCATCCCTTAATTTGGTTTTATTTTTTTTTAGATATTATCCCTTCATATTCAACTCAACCTGTGCCCTCTTGTCTATATGTGTGTATATATGTATATATGTAATATATACATATATGTGTATGTATGTATGTATGTATGTATGTATGTATGTATGTATATTCCCTTCAGCTACCCTAATACTGAGGTCTCATGAATTATACATCATCTTTCCATGTAGGAATGTAAACAAAACAGTTCAACTTTAGTAAGTCCCTTATGATTTCTCTTTCTTGATTACCTTTTCATGCCTCTCTTGATTATTATGTTTGAAAGTCAAATTTTCTATTCAGCCCTGATCTTTTCACTGAGAAAGCTTAAATGTCCTCTATTTTATTGAAAGTGCGTATTTTGTCTTGGAGCGTGATACTCAGTTTTGCCGGATAGGTGATTCTTGGTTTTAATCCTAGCTCCATTGACCTCTGGAATATCATATTCCAAGCCCTTCAGTCTCTTAATGTAGAAGTTGCTAGGTCTTGTGTTATTCTGATTGTGTTTCCACAATACTTAAATTGTTTCTTTCTGGCTTCTTGCAGTATTTTCTTTTTGATCTGGGAGCTCTGCAATTTGATGACAATATTCCTAGGAGTTTTCTTTTTGGGATCTTTTTCAGGAGGCGATCAATGGATTCTTTCAATTTCTATTTTACCTTCTGGCTCTAGAGTATCAAGGCAGTTCTCCTTGATAATTTCTTGAAAGATGATATCTAGGCTCTTTTTTCGATCATGACTTTCAGGTAATCCAATAATTTTTAAATTATTTCTCCTGGATCCATTCTCCAGGTCAGTGGTTTTTCCAATGAGGTGTTTCACATTGTCTTCCATTTTTTCATTCCTTTGGTTCTGTTTTAAAATATCTTGATTTCTCATTATGTCACTAGCTTCCACTTGCTCCAATCTAATTTTTAAGGTAGTATTTTCTTCAGTGGTCTTTTGGATCTCCTTTTCCATTTGGCTAATTCTGCCTTTCAAGGCATTCTTCTCCTCATTGGCTTTTTGGAGCTCTTTTGCCATCTGAGTTAGTCTATTTCTTAAGGTGTTATTTTCTTCAGTATTTTTTTGGTCTCCTTTAGCAAGTTATTGACTTGTTTTTCATGGTTTTCTTCATCACTCTCATTTCTCTTCCCAATTTTTCCTCTACTTCTCTAACTTGCTTTTCCAAATTCTTTTTGAGCTCTTCCATGGCCTGAGACCAGTTCATGTTTTTCTTGGAGGCTTTTGATGTAGACTCTTTGACTTTGTTGACTTCTTCTGGTTGCATGTTTTGGTCTTCTTTGTCACCAAAGAAAGATTCCAAAGTCTGAGTCTGAATCTGAGTAAATTTTTGCTGCCTGGCCATGTTCCCAGCCAACTATTTTACCGTTGAGTTTTTCATGCGGGTATAACTGCTTGTAGAGTAGAGAGTATTTTGTCCCAAGCTTGCGGGGTTTCACTGTTGTTTTCAGAGCTATTTCTACACAGCAAGCTCTGCCACACCAGCACTTCTCCTTCTGTAAGAACCGCTAACCTGGACCATGACTCAGATCTTCAGCAGGCTCTCCACCTCCACTCTGATCCACCACTTAATTCCTACCACCAGCTGGGCCTGGGGCCAGAAGCAGCTGCAGCTGTAGTTCTGTCCTCAGAGCTGCACCACCTTGGCTGCCCCTGGCGTGGTGGCCGAACCGCAAACTCCTTTCATTTTGTCCCTGCAGCTTTTTCCACTAACCTTCTCTGTTGTGTTTGGTGTTTGTGGGTTGACAAGTCTGGTAACTGCCACAGCTCACTGATTCAGGGCACTAGGGCCTGTTCTGCCTGGCTCCCGGTCTGGTTCGTCTGGGCGTGGCCCAGTCTGGGCTCTGCTCCCCTCCTGCTCCCAGCTCCATGGGATAGACCTTACCCAGTGACCATCCAGGCTGTCCTGGGCTGATGCCCTGCTTCCCTCTGCTATTCCTTGGGTTCTGCAGCTCTAGAATTTTTCAGAGCTATTTTTTATAGGTTTTTGGAGAGACCTGGCGGGGAGCTCATGTAAGTCTCTGCTTTCTAGCTGCCATCTTGGCTCCGCCCCCAGCTCTTTCTTTATATGTACTATAAAATAGATATTCTTTTAGCTTTCAAGACCTTTCATAATCTAGTCATACTTAATTGCCCAGTCATATTTCCTACTATTTTGTAACACGAACTAGCCCACTGGCTCTGTTTCCAGCCCAGATCCTATAATCATCATCCAGGAAAATAATCCCGGTGGAGAAGGGGAGGATCGTCTCCATCTTGCTCTCTTCAGGACAGGCATGCCAGCCTAAGTAAAGGATCAAGGCTCATTAAAAGAGACAAGAGGTAACATGTTCTAGGCAAGTCAAACCACTGCTGCCACCTTAACTGTCACCTGCCCATAGACCCTGGTGGAGAAAGATTAGGACTCTAAGCCCAAGAGCTCTGGGAATAAGAGCGGCCCCAGACCACTGACCCTGTGGTCAGCCCTGCCACCATGGCCATCATCCAGGGGAGCGACTCCTGTGGCGATCCAGTCTGACAGCATACAGGTGCTCTGGCCCCCTCCTCCACAGCCAATACTGCTGGAAGAAGGTTCTCATTACTGAAGTCCTTGCCACTGTCATATAGTTCAACATGAGAAACTAATATGGTTGGCTTTATCAATGGAAGTCAATGAATGAAGACACATTACCATTTAATTTGCTACTATACTGTAAAAACCATGGAACCTTTTTAACTGACTTGAAGCTGAAATCTCCTATATATGTTATCTCTTCCATGATATCATGAGCTTCTTGAGAGCAGAGACTTGTGTCTGCTTTTTTGTTTGTATCCTCAGCACTTAACAATGCTTTGTACACATAAAGTGCTTCATAAATGTTCATTAATTCTTTTATCAACCCTTCTTTTTGCTCTCTTTAAGTCAATGTACTTAGTATTCTCTTGCTTAGAATGTTACCCTTCTTATTTTTAATCTAATTGGGCATAGATGACACTGTAGCACTGTCTTACCTTTACACTGGTTCAGAATGGCTATTTGTGGGATGGTAGCTATTCAGGTCATGGCCGTATCCCTGGGATGCGTCACTATTGATAGACATATCAGAAACACAGAAATCCAAAAAAAATACCCTCCTCTCTCCTCTTCTTAACTCCCTGCAGTCTGACTTCTAACTTTATCATTCAACTGAAACAATTTTCTTCAGAGTTACTAGCAGTCTCTTAATGCTAAATCTTAAGATTTTTTCTCAGTCCTCATCTTTCTTGATCTCTCTATTGCCTTTGTCACTGTCAAACATACTCTTCTCCTGGATACTTTCTTCTCTATAGGTTTACATGACACCACTCTCTCTTGGCCCTCCTCCTACCAATCAGACTGCTTCTCAGTCTCCTTTGCTGGATTTTTATACAGGTCACACCTCTTAACCATGAGTGTGCCACAGGACTTGGTTCAGGGCTCTCTTCTTATCTCCTCCTGTACTATTTTACTTGGTGATCTCATCAGCTCCCAAAGATTCAGTGGTCATCTCTATACTGATAATTCTCAGATCTACTTATCCAGCCCTCACCTCTCTGTTGACCTTCCTTCACAACTCCAAGTATTTTTTGGACATCTCTAACTGGATGTCTAGTAGTCATCTTAAACTCACTGTTTCTAAAACTGAACTCCTTATTTTTTACACCAAGCCACTTCCCTTTCCAAACTTTCCTGTGACTGTTGAGGGCACCTCTATCATCTAACTTACTTAGGCTTGCAGACTAGATGTCATCCTTGACTCCTCACTATCCATCACTCCCCCCTACCCCCAGTCTAGTCATTTGCCAAGAACTGTCAATTTCATTTTCATAACATTGTTTAGATTTTCCCCCTTCTCTCCTCTGATACTATCACCACCCTGCTGTAGGCCCTCATCACCTCATGCCTGGACTGTTGCAGTTGCCTGCGGGTTGTTCTGCCAACTACTCAACTGTCAAAGGGATTTTCTCAAAGCAAACGTCTGACCATATCACCCCCCTACTTAGTAAACTCTAGTGGATCCCTTTGGCCTTCAAGACCAAATATAAAATCCTCTGTTTGGCATTCAGAGCCCTTCCTAATCTTCTCCCCACTTTCTCCATCTTCTTATACCTTATATATCCCTCCTTTCCCTTCCTCCAACAGGTACTCTATGATTTGGTAACATTAGTCTCCTTGGTGTTCCTTGAACAAGACAGTCCATCTACCAACTATAGGCATTTTCACTGGCTGTCCTCCCTGTCCAGAATACTCTTCCTCTTCTGCAGAGGAGCTTGCTGGCAGAATATCTCCACCTTTTGGATTCCCTGGCTTACTTCAAGTTCCAGCTAAAATCCTGCTTTCTTCAGGAAGCCTTTCCCAATCTTCCTTAATTGTAGGGTTTTCTGTCTGAGATTATCTTTAATTTATCCTGTGAATGGCATGTTTATACATAGTCATTTGCAGATTGCTTTCCTCATTGGATTATGAGCTCTTCAAGGGCAGAGACTGCCTTTTATCTCAATTATACAGTGCTTGGTATAGTGCCTAGCACATAGTAGGCACTTAGTAAATGTTTATTAACTGACCTCTAGAATTCTGAAAGTAGTAGAAGCCACTCTTCTGGGGACCCAACATGACAGTGCCAGTAAAAATTGAGGGAGTGAGATGGGGTGGTGGGTGAGATTATCTTAATATATGAATTAAAAGATTAAAAATTTCCTCTTGTTTATGGAAAATTACAATACTTCCAAGATCAGAATAGATATTTTTAAAATATATAAAATATTTTATTTCTGATCTGATCCCAAGCTATCAAGATTAAATTTACAGATATGTTAACAAATTTCCATTTTTTCAGTAGAATTCAGAACTAATTTTGGCCAAGGTAGAATTTCAGACAAACCTTTTGATTCCTTCTTTTTTGAGAAGTGATCATAATATACTATCATTTTTAGTTTTATGGCATTAAAAAAAAAACCTTTAGACTTGTTTAGCAGGATATGTGAGGGAGATGGATATTCAGTTTACCACTCTTGTAAGTCATCATTAGACATGGGATGTTGAGCCCCAAATCAAAAATCTATTTATGTTTTCAGTCTGATGTATGGAGGAACCTTTCGATCTTAGCTGAATGAGTGTACTAACTGGGCACTATTTACATGTGTTTCTACTTTACTGTTTTGTACACTTTTCAAGTTTGTAACAAAAATAAATTGTCAGAGTAACTTTATTTCCTTTTTTTTTGAGAGGCTTACTAAACTCTTAGAGCATGGGACTACTAGTTTTAGCAAAGCATTTGATAAGTCATCATATTGTTGTGGAAAAGATATAAAGATAAGGCTAGATAGTACAGTTTGGTCTAGGATATTGAACTGTTTGGACAGACATGAAGAGTAGTCATTTATGTTTCAGTTTCATATTGAAAGGAGTTCATGAGTGGAGTGCCCTAGGTAGCTCTGCTTGGTTCCTTGCTGTTTAATATTTTTTATCACTAATTTGGATAAAAGCATGGAAAATATGCATACTGTATTTACAGATGGCCCAACACCAGGAGAGACAGTTGTCTGAATGACAGAGTTAGGGTCAAGAATAATTTTGACAAACTGATTTTCACATTAGGCTGAATCTAAGAATATGAGATTTAATAGGAATAAATGTAAAGTCATACAGTTGGGTTAAAAAAAGTCAACTTCACAAGTACAAAATGAGGAAGGCATGCTTAGATAACACCTTATTTTAAAAAAGATCTAGAGGTTTTAATGGAATATAAAACTCATATGAGTCAGTAGTTTGACATGGCAGGCAAGGTATAGTTTCCAAAAATAAGAAATTCCAGAAATAAGTCTTTACTCTGCCTTGGTTGGACCACATTTGGAGTATTGTGTTTAGTTCTAGGTGCCGCAGTACAAGGAAGACATTGATAAGTTGGAGAATGAACGGAAGAAGGCAACTACATTGGCAAAGGGTCTTTATCATACCATATGAGGGATCAGTTAAATAAACTAGAATGTTTAGCCTTTAAGAGAGAATGATACTAAGGACATGATAGCTGTCTTCAAGCATTTGAAGGGCTGTCACGTGGAAGAGGGATTATACTTAATCAATTTGGACTGACACATCAGACCTAGGAACAATGAGTGGAAGCTGTGAGAATACAAATTTAGGTTTCATGCAAGCAGATACTTTCTAATAGAGCTAGATTAAGTTGCTTTGGAAGGTATTTAAGGAAAAGCTGGATGACCACTTGTTCAATATGTTATAAAATTTTCTTTTTCAGGTATGAGTTGGACTAGATAATCTCTAAAGTCTCTCCCAACTCTGAAAATTTGTGATTATATTAAGTAGATTGAAACTAATGAAAACTAATAAAATTAAGCATATTCTAATTCACTTTCAGTTAGTATTTAATAAAGTGCCTATTGTGTGTAGGACACCATGCTAGACAATGAAGAAATGCAAAATTTAGCTAAGCCTTCATGGAGATTAATAGGAGGTTGAGATATAAGCATGGATGACTATAACATACAGCATTTTAAAAAAGTGCATCAGTGTGACATAAACCTATGCTATGTGAGTTCTCATCTGTATTGTCTGTATTACTATGACCATGAATGCATAATATTCTTGTGACTTATTGACAGTATGGTAGAAATGATTTTTGGTTAAGGCATTAGTTAGATTAAATAGCTTTAGAGAGTCCTTCCAGTTTTGAAATACCTTAATTTCGACTATGTGAGTGAGAAGGTGCTTACTGAAACAACAACAAAAAAAAGAGAATAGGGTGGATACCGTGTGTAGATTTTTCTCCAAATAAAATCTAAGTTTACTGTAATAAACGCTCCACTGTTTATCACTCTTATCTCACTTTCTCCTTCCAAGTTCACCCATTAGTGTGAGAGCTTCTTTCAGTACCAGAAGTCAGGTGGCCTGGTTTCTAGTAGTCTTCTACTAGCTTTGTGACCCTAGAAGCTCACTGTGTTTGATTTTCCTCATCTATTAAATGTGTAATACATCTATTAAAAAAAAATTCCCGGGAGGGTAGACTAGATGATCTTTACGATTCTTTCCAACTCAAAAATGACATGACTAAAATCTTTGAGGATAAATAATTAGCTCATCCCTGCAACTTTTGTAGTTTTTATTATTTATAGTTTGGTTCTACTAACAGAAACTGCTTACTAACACAGACTGTTCTTGGAGAGTCTAGTTCTTTTTCTTGCTAAACACCTTGAGCAGATTTTGACCATGATAGACAACAAAAAACTTTTAAGCTGTTTTAAAACAATTTTTCCTGTTTTTTTCCTCATAGCTTGTACTACATTGCATTAGATTGTCATAAAGAAGTTTGGTTTTTAAAATGTTCTATTGAGGTGATAAGTTAAAGATAATTTTTTTGAATTTTAAAAATTATATAAACTATACTCAAAAACATAAGATAATAAGAATAACTGACTTTTTGTGCCCTATAGTTTGTAACACATTTTAATACACATTTTTTAATTTGATCTTTGCAACACCTCTATGAGGTAGATATTACAGATGTTATTGCTTCCATTTTACACATTTGAATTTGAAGATTATGACTTGCCCAAGGTTATACACTTAAGAAGTGTTTGAAGAATTTGAATCCAGGTTTTCTTACTCCAAGTCTAGTATTCTGTCCTCTAAGGCATACTGCCTTTAAATGTGGATTAAATCTCTATGTAAAATTTCAACTATTTGCCTTTTATTGAGAAAAATGATAATATAAAATTTGACCAAAAAACCTGTTTGTTCTCAATCCCTTTTTTGAATCTGTGTTTGCTAATTGAAGTATTTTCAAAAAAAATACTGTTATAGACAGATTGGATATATCTCATAACTGGTTATATCCTCCCCACCAGGAATCCTGTTGCTGCCATTGTATCTCAACAATAGTTTTAAAAGGAAAAAAAAGGCTGTATTTATGTAAAATTCTTTAGAGTTTTATTCATTATGACCCAAAACCAGAAGTGATTCCAGTGATTGTAAATGACTAACTGAATTATGGTATATCTGTTATGCTACAGTATGAGAGTAAACGAATTTGGAGAGATTTGGAAAGACATATAGCAAGTGATGCCAAATAGAGTCAGCAGAATAATTACAACATATACATTGACTCTACCAAGAATTCCTTTTAATTTTCATCTTCCCTTGTAGTTTTGAGATCCTCTCTCCTAACATTGTCTCTCATCCTGTACTTTAGCTCTGCCTCAAAAAATATTTTTTTTATTGATTCACCAAAAAACACAACCTATTCAAATCAACCTTGTAAAAGTTCCATTGTTTTTACACTGACCCTTGCAAATTTATAATGATAATCAAGAAATAAAATAGTATTCCTTTTATTGATTCCCATATAATTTGGTTAACAACACATAAACAATAGTTTGGGTTAAATTATACTCAAAATTCTTTTGTTACTAGAAACTTGTCTGCAACCTAAACAAACAAACAAACAAAAGTAGTGAGAGAGTACCTGTGAGGATTTTTCTATAAAACTGTTTCCATCCAGATGTATCTTCTGATCCATTGAGAAAGTACATCAGGAAGTCATCAAGTTCAGTTTCCCATCCAGAGCAAGAATTCCTCCACTGATAGAGAACAACTTTATGAGGCTTTTTGTTCCTGATTAGCCAGCTCTTATTTTTAGAAAGTACTTCCTTAAGTTCAGTCAAAAGTTTGCCTCTCTTTAGACACATTAAAGATGGTAATGAGATGGGTCATGATCAATTCAGAGAATAATAGGCTTATAATTTTTCATGAATTTGGTGCTATGAGACATAGTGTGATTTAGTGGATAGAGAGCTCAGCCTTGATGCTAGGAGTTATATAGAGCAATAGCTCATGTATCCCGCATCATTTTGGGGAAAATGAGATACTCTACCTGAGTTTTGATTTTCAGGGAAATTCACTTACCTGAAGTGTGAATACAACCAAAATAAAAAGATTGTGCTAGGTTATCTCAAGTTCTCCTTTCAGCTTTGTCTTTGGTTTTAAAGTATTTTTTGATGAACGTTTTTTAAAAATGTATTATATGCCTCATTAACAAAGTCATATTCCAATGTCTTATAGTGGTGTGGGCAGTGACCCTGGGTTCTCAGAGACTCTTCCTTCTTGCCCTCTGTATTTTATGCTGTTGGCCAATTTCTCTACTTGAGTACTTTTTCCTTTTTGGGTTTTCATGATACAGATGCCTCTTGGTGCTTCCCACCTATATGATAGATACCCCTTCTCAGTTTCTTTTGTTAAATCATCACTGTGTCCTGTTCTCTGGCCATGAGTTTAACTAGTGCCCTCTTCTCTTCTCTCTGTACACTCTGGTTCTGCTCCCACCAGTTCATTTATCGCCTTTATACACAGGGCTCTTAGATCTATTTATCTAGCCCCAATTTTTTTCCTATACTCCAGTTGTGCAACAGTTGCCCTTTGGACATTTAAAAACAGATGTTCTTAAGCATTTCTAATTTAGCTTGTCAAAAGCAAGAATGAATTGTCATTCCTCTCAAGTCTACCCCCCTTCTCTTGTACATTACTATCTTTCTGGTCATGTGTGCTCTGGACCTCAGTGTCACTGTTGACGTCTCACTCTTCTTTACACCCTCTCCCCTCCCCCATCCAATTAATTGTGCTTTGTCACTTCTACATCTGCCCTCTAATGTACCACCTTAGCTTTCTAATTCATCTTCCTGCTAGACATTTCTCCCATTTTCCATTCCATCCTTCACACAGATGCCAAAATGGTACTTCTGAAGCACAGGCCTGACTCCATTATCCTCTTGGAGTTGCTTCTAAGATCAACTGCATACTTCTGAAATTTAAAGTATTTCATCACCTGTCACCAAACTACTTTTCAGCCTTATGCATTACCTACCTTTACTCTTTCTTCACACTCTTCAGTCCAGTCAAACCGTCCTTTTTGTTGTTACTCACAGATGACATTCTGTATCTTGTTTTAGTGCCTTTTTTTTTTTGGCCTTTCCTCTTGTTTAGAATGCCCTCCCTCCCTTCCTTGATCTCTTAGGATCCCTGACTACCTTCAAAGGTCAGAACAATTTCCAATTTCTACAAGAAGCCTTTCATCATTCCCCTAGTTGCTATTGCGTCCCTGCCAAAATTATTTTGTATGTTAAATCTAATATATGTGATGGTGGAAAGGATATGAACTCCTTAAGGGCAGACTTCGTGTTACCCACAAATTTGATAACCCATGTTGTAGGTGAAAGTCTTTTGCTACTTATAATGGCTTGCTTTTGAGGTTGGAATCAGATGGTTCTTTTATCCAGTTTCTCTGTTAGAATAAATCAAGTAATGATAGGGTGGCAGTTTATTAGAGTTGTTAAACCCAAATATAGTATTATGGAAAAAGTTCTTTTGCTTTTATATAAACTCAGTATTTTAGCCTTTTTTTTTTGTTGTGTCACTGAGAATTTGGTGGTCTTATTTTAATAATTTTATATAAATTGATTAATTTCTATTTTTCACCAATATCAAGAGAATGGCTAATATATGACTTCAAGTTTTATTTTTAAACTAAAGTCTAACTCCTATACAGCTTGCTTACAAAAGGGTTTGTTATGAATATAATAGCTATACTGTGTATGAGTCAATGTGATATAGTAGGAAAGAACTTTGAAATTAGAGGAAATCAGAGGTTCAGATTTTGCCTCCGTCATTTAACTGTCTCATTGAATTGAGGCAAGTCACTTAATCTCTTTGAGCCTCAGTTTTCTAATCTGTAAAACGATTGGACAAAATTGGCTCCGATGTCCATTCCCATTCTAAATCTATGATCCTTTAATATTTAAAGAATGGTTAGAATTTTTTGCGTGTGTGCTTGGGGCAGGGAGTTGAGATGGGTCTTTGGACTCTGGCCTACTTATTTCATCCTTGTGTGGAGCTCCAATTGTGGAAATTTTCTACACATATAAATTCACAACTTAGCCACAAGTTGTAGCTTTTGAAAGTTGCTTGAGGTGCCAAGAGATTAAGTGATTTGTCCATGGTCCCATGGCTAGGATGTGTCAGAGGCAGGACTTGAGCTCAGGTCTTCCTGACTTAGGCTGGCTCACTTTTGGCTCACTTTTCACTGTGCTGTCAATTAATTAGAATGCCTCTCCTTCTACCTGGCCATGTCTGCACCCATGTCATCCTCAGGTCTCCTCCTCTCCTTTTTAGCCCAAATGTTGCTTTATCCTTCCTGCCTTCAGAGAGGATGGGGTAATAGCATGAGGCAGCAGTTTCCCAGAATTTTATACAGGAGTATGGTGAACTAATGTTCTCATGTTCTCCAGAGAAAGATTTCAGGTTAAGGAGCAACTTAATACATTAAATACCTCTTAAAGTGATGATTCTCTTAACACACTCTACCTTGTGTCAAAGTTAATTTATATGGCTGGCCTCCCACCTCTACATTAGATAGGAACCTCTTTGAAGGGAGGACCATGTACTTTGTCATCTTTTTAACTCTAGCTTTACACTTAACAAATATTTGTTTATGTGAAAGAGCCTTCTTGGGGCTCAGTCAGTCGCTAACTGTTGGCATCATCCATTCGTTTACTTGTTTTCCTAAAAAGTATGGAATGGTTTCAAAAAGTCCAGATCCTCCACCCACATTAATTTATTCAAAAATAATTACTTAAGTACTTACTATGTGTAAAAGGCCGCAACAGACATAATTAAGACGTGATTCCTTGTCCTCAAGAATTGTGGACTCTTTTATTCTGAGAAGTAAAAAAAATAGACCTCGGAAATGGATCATTTGTTAATCAGAGGCCTCCATGTGGAAGCCTGGTTTTGTGGCCACACTGGGATACATCCTCCTTGTCCTTTCCTCTCTTGGTATCTCTAAGTAGCCTCTTAATAGTTTCCTCACTGATCTCCCTTCATTCTATCCATTCTCGCCCCTCTCTAATCTATCACAGTTGCTAACATTGCTGCTAAATTGATATTCCAGAATGACAGCTCTAACTATGTCACTCTCTGTTATCGAAGCTCTTTGTTGCCACCTCTAGGACAAAATACAGGATGTCCCTAAAGTCTGGACTCTGGCAAAAGGCATGTTTTCAAGAAATGAAATGAATAAAATTTTCAACAACATTTTATTTAATTGGAATATTAACAAATAACATCTTCAATATGATTTCCATCATTTGTGATGCAAAAGTTGATGTGCTTTGCAAGATTCACGTGAACTCGATGCAGTAACTCCATGTTGCCATCAATTTTAGCACATTCACTCTTCATGCATTCAATCAAGTGAGTTGCATTTGTGTGATCATTCACTTTCTCCTTTAGCATACCCCAGAAAAAAGAAGTCGATGAACAACACAGAGTCTTCGGTGAAACGGTTAACGAGATGTTAATGAGATTTCCTTTGTGTCCAGACTTTAGGGATACCCTGCACATATTCTTCTGAGAGTGAGATCAAAGGAGATTTGTAAAGCACTTAACACAGTGCCTGACGCATAGTGGGTGCATAAAAATGCTTGTTGCCTTCCCTGTCCCTGTTGGCATTTAAAGGCCAGTGAATATTATTTAAGAGGACACAGTCACCACCCATTAAAATAGAACTGTATTATCAGATTACTCAATGAATGTTTATTAAATGCTTACTGTCAGTCAGTAAGCATTTATTAAATGCCTTCTGTTTGCCAGCCACTGTGCTAAATGCTCGGGATACAAAGAAAGGCAAAAAACAGTCTTTGTCTTCAAAGAGGTCACAACCCAATGGGAGACAACAGGCAAATAAATATATACAAACAATTTATATATACAGATTAAATAAGAGATAATTACCAGAGAGAATTAAGAAGGATTGGGAAAGACTTCTTATAGAAGGTAAGATTTTAACTGGGACTTGAAGGAAGCCAGGGGAGCCAGCAGGTAGAGAGGAGGAGGGAAAGCATTCCAGACATGGGGAACAGGTAGAGAAAATGCCCAGAGCATGTTTGTTGCCAATAGCGTAGACACAGAAGACACAATGGAAAGAGTGAGTAGTGTTTGGTTGAAACTTTTGGGATCGAAGGATTGAGGGTTATGGGAATAGGAAGTGAGATGGTGGGAGATGGGGTTTGGGTGATGACCTACAGGTGTTCAGATTCACTGGGGTGTGTTAAGTGTGACCATGGGTGAGTATGTTAATCATTAAAGGGCCTCTTCTCTTCCCAGGGGTGGCTGGACATCAGTTAGGAGACGTGCAGCATGAGATGTGGGGGCAGGTGGAAGGAAGGCCTCGAAGACCTCTGTTTCTCTTTTTCCCTCTGAAGGCTGTGTACCAGCTACACTGTTAGCTGTTCGGACTACAGATACAAAACTGAGATAGTTTCTGCCACAAAATAACTCGTATTTTACTTATGTTAGGGTGAGGAGGTTGTAGGGCCATAACATGTTCATGGGTTATTTTAAAATACAGAAGATATTAAAAATACCGAGTAGTGGGACACTAACAAGTTGAGTGAACCAGGAAAGGTCTTTTAAAGGAAGTGACCCTTGAGCTCAATCCTGAAGAGAGCTGGGAGCTCCAGAAAGTAGAAGTGAGGAGGGAATGTGTTTCAGATCTGGAGGACAGCCAGCCAGGCAGGAGAGAGAATGTCATGTGTAGGGAAGAGTGACCTAGACTCATTTTGTTGGACTGGTCTGTGTGTGTGTGGGGCGGGGTGGGGCATGAGGAGAGGGGGCAGCTTAGGAGGGGAGAGTATTGTGTAACCAGATTAGAAAGTTGGGCTAGAACAAAATTATGAAGGGTTTTAAATGCCAAACAATGGAGTTTATTATTGTAAAGGCAAGGGGAGGCCACTGAAGCTTCTTGAATTGGGGAGTGACAGGGTCAGACTTATCGAAAGTTTTGTGGATCACAGATTAAAGAGGACAGAGAATACAAGAACAATTAGGAAGCTATGGCAGGTGTCCGATATACTGGACCAGGATGGCTGTTACCGATACAGAGGAGGGGACACGAGTGAGCTATGGGGATGAACGAGAGTCTAGAGTTGAAGATGACAGTCAAGCTGTGGACCTGGGAGTTTGTAAGAATGGTGGTACCCTCTACAGAAAAGAAAAGTTAGAGCAGTGGTTGGGTTGGGGGAAAGATTAAGTTCTATTTTAGCTATGTTAAGTTTGAGATGTCTGTGTAGCATCCAAGTAAGGATGTCCAGTAGGCAGTTGGAAATGTGTGACTGGACCTTAGGAGAGAAATTAATGCTACATATATAAATTTGGGACTCATTTGCTTAGGGAAATAAATTATCATATTGTAAAGCCGGCATAGGGTGCCTGTAGCACAGGAGCTACATTTTAAGACCAGGTATTGTTTGAGGTATTGCTGGGCATCATGGACTGCAGGAAGGCACTGGCTACTAAGGGGGGGGGGAAGAGAGAGAGAGAGAGAGAGAGAGAGAGAGAGAAAAGCAGGCTACAGAAAGGAATATAAAAGATAAAACTTCACTTAATTCATAAACATCATAGTTTACCAACATCCTAACAAGGAACTCTAATTTAAATAATGAAGCTTTATGATTTATACCTGTGTCAGGTTTGTGAAGATGATTTCATTTTTTCTTCTTTACTTATTATGCTTAGCTAAAGTCATCAGAGATACTGTAAATTTGTACTCTTTAAAAATCTGCAGTACTATTGATTGGTTATAAAAGCGAAAATTAATGTTTATCAGGACAGCTAGGTGGCACAGTGGATAGAGTGCCAGGCCTGGTGTTAGGAAGATTCTTCTTCCTGAGTTCAAATCGGGCCTCAGACACTTACTAGCTGTGTGACCCCAGGCAAGTCACTTAACCCTGTATGCCTCAGTTTCTCATCTGTAAAATGAGCTGGAGAAGGAAATAGCAAACCCCTCCAGTGTCTGCCAAGAAAACCCCAAATGGGCCTCACAAAAAGCCAAATACGACGAAAGAACTGAACAACAAAAAAGTGATGTGTTAATAAAAATCATAAATTCAGACAAATTAGTATAATTTGCATAAAATAATTTAAATATAAACTGTTGGCTTGAATAGTAAAACAGTTAACATTTTTTAGGATCTACTTGCTTTAGAATAAACAGTTGTCAGCAGATAGTTATATGAAATGACATGGTTGGTTAGAAGAAACTTAAATAATTTACTATATTGTAAAAGGTTGATTATTGGGTTACATATTTAGAGACCAAAAGAATCTTAGATATCATCTAATCTGATTTTCATCTAGATAAATCTTCAAGTAATAGTTTGGAATTTTGCTAATAATTTAGAATTTTGCAATAATGACTGATTATCAAAGACTAACAGTCATTGTGAGTTTATTTATTTATTTCATACCATACCTGTGGGTTTCCACTCTCTGTGAATATAGATGTGCATCTGCTGTGCAACATATACAAGTTGTCCCTAAAGTCTGGGTTAACATCTCATTGACCGTTTCACTGAAGACTCTTTGTTGTTCAGGAACTTCTTTTTCTGGGGTATGCTAAAGGAGAAGGTATACTCAATGTAAATCACAGATGCAACATACTTGATTGAACGCATAAAGAGTGAATGTGTTAAAATTGACGGCAGTGTAGAGTTATTGCATTGAGTTCATGTGAATCTTGCAAAGTGCATCAACCTTTGCATTACAGATGATGGAAATCATATTGAAGATGTTATTTGTTAATGTTCCAATTAAATAAAATGTTGAAAATTTCATTCATTTCATTTCTTGAAAATATACATTTTTGCCTATGTGTCCAGACTCTAGGAACACCCTGTAGTTTTGGAGGGCTGCTTTGGACACTGAGAAGTTAAGGAATTTGCTTAGGATTATCCAGCCAGCATTTCAGAGGTGGAATTTGAACCCAGTTTTTGACTTCCTAGTTTGCTCTTTTTGCTCTGTCTTAATGTATGTCTCATTATATAATAATTTTCATCTAGCTTATTAGTATAATGTGTATTGAAGTGCCTTTCTTAATTAAGGCAGTCATATCCTGGGAGGCTAGATAACTTCCTTAGCAACAGTGCTGTGGCCAGTGTCAGCTTAGTTGGCTCTTGCTTATAAGTTGAATTTAAATGAATTTTTCAGTCTTTTCTATACCTCAGCCCAGGATGTGCCACTCTATAAAATTATTCCAAAGAGAGTGCTGCCCTCTAGTGATTATATCTACTCGAATTGTTTCAACAATACCATCAAGAACTCTAGGACCTTGGAATAGCTTGAGCTGAAAGGACCTTAGAAGTTATCTGAGCCAGACAGGATTGACTCATTGGTGCTCATACAGTGATTAGTGTCACAGTGACACTAATCACTAATCTTAGACCAATTACTGAAGAAGCTCTTTTTACGCCATACATAAAAAATTGATCTTGGTGATTCTGAGCCTGAGGAAAGAGGGTGGCCGCAGAAGGAAGAGAAAGGGTCAGTTACTCTCATGCAGAGCTTTTTAATGATTTTTTTTCAATGTTGTTGATCAAATTTTGCCTTCCTTTTATAATTGATTTTGATGAGTAAATATGTACTAAACATATGTGTAGAAAATTTTTTTTACTTCTTACATCAAGATCTTTTTGAATAGTATAAATATTTTATTAAAATTAACAAATACTTCTGTTAATTAAAATAAAAAAATTTTCAGAATAAAGACTCAATCTTTTCTTTTAGTCTCTGAATTTTCACATTAAATTGATGTGATACAAACTGCTTTCTTTAGTAATAGCTTGAACTATTTAGACATTGTATTCCCTGAGACCAGTTTAAATCTATGTTTTCTGGAGTCATTATATTATCAAAGATTAGTGAAATTGTAACTTAATCATATAGTGTCTCTATTAAAATTACTTTTTAATTAAAATACTAATGATATCATGATTCGGTGGAATGAATGCTGAATCTGGAGTCAAAACATGGGTTCAAATCCAAATTCTGCCACCTATTACCTACCTTTGTTACTTTTGTTCAGTAATTTAAACTTTCTGGGCCTCACGTTCTTAATTTACAAAATAAGGGGGTTGGACTAGATGACCTTTGAGGTCTTTTTTAGCTCTATAAACATATGATCCCAAGATATTCTATGATAGCTTGAAGTTGAACTTAGAATAGTGGCACTTCTATATTTTAACTCTGGGATCATCGATCTCTGTGGACATTCTAGTACCTTTCCTCATGTTGTTTCTTGTCTTTGGAATGTTCTCTCTCCCTGTCTTTGTCTATTGTATTCCTATTGAACTTTAAAATAATAAGCCTCATATGTTAAATATCATGACAAAGTGTTAATAGTACAAAGATAGAGATAAAAGATAAAGAGAGAGGCTGTATTTCCAAGGAGCTTACAGTCTAAAGAGAAGAAGGAGTACACAAATAACTGATACTAAGGAGAGCGAGATGAGCACAAAGGCAGCATCCAGTTGGTGTGCTGTGAGGAGGGAACCATCATGTTCAACTGACTTTTTCCTTCCTCATCTCCCCAGGACCTCATACAAAATATTGTTTATGTGTTTTTTACGTACTCTTGCCTCCATCATACTACCTTGCTTGCTCTGTGAAGGCAAGGAGGTGTCTTATAAACTTCGAATCTCATCCAGCACCTAGCATGGTTGCACTGCATACACATGCTCAGTACATAGTTGTTAAGTTGAATCGAGTTCGTGTTACTTGAGAGTTAAATTTAAAACATACAAATATGGTGTGAAGTCTAACTATAAAAACATTCTTCCTAGCCTTACTAGCAATTCTCGGATCGTGGCACTCCTGGCTCAGCTGGAGAAGATCAACTATGAATGTTCAGAAGCAGAAGCTGCCAGATATGTTACATCAAAGATTCTTCACCTGACCCAAAGTCAAGGTAAATTTTTCTCTTAAAACATCATTTTGTATAATTAATTTTTTGTTAACTACTTTCGTTAATGAATACCTAAGCAATTTGGACTACATAACCATATAGAAACCACAATTAGAATTTGTAATATGTCAAACTAATGATATAAATCAGGGCTGTCCAAAGTGTGGCCTATGGGCATCTGCGGCCTGCGGTGCGATTTTATGCAGCCTGCCTGTGCTTACTGTGGGCATGAAAATTGACATAAATACTTTAACTAAAGCATTTGTGTCGATTTCTGTGGTTGTGGTGGACACAGGCAGGCTGCATAGGGGCGCATGGCCCGTGTTTTGGGCAGCCCTGATATAAATACTTCATTTATTCATATTCTGTAAGAATTATAATGATACAACCTCATATACCGAAAAAAAAAAAACCTCTTACAAAAAGCTATACACACACATATTTAAGCAGTGATCTCATGTAGCTTATCAGCTCACAGACTTTTATGGCTGGAAATATTGTAAGGTCGTAAATCTAGAGTTGGGAAGGACCTTAGAGGCAGTTATTTTAGAAGGAGGAAAATGAGATGAGCCTCAAGAACCTTAAGTGAATAATCCAAGGTTACACAGACAATAAATGGCAGATAAATTATTTTATCCCTCATTTAATTCACAGTGAAATAATTTTCAGCCTCTTTGGAATTGGGTTTCTCTGTTATTGGGTTGATTTCAGAATATTTACTTTATCCTTCAATTACTACAATCCCCCACATCCCTGTCCCCAAATCTGGTATGTCCCTGATTTCTGGTTTATAGTGGTGTTTTCCAATCCAAACTAATGGGTAAACTAGCTAAATTTATCTACCTATTTAAATTTTATACTTATCCTTATTTCTCAGCTTGATAGCTCTGTAGAGGCCCAAGTCATCTATACTATGTTCCTCTACTTCTCATACTTGCTCCTAAACTCTCTGTTTTATGACCTAATCATTCAACTAAAACTGCTCTCTCTGGAGTTACCAATGTTCTCTTAGTCATTAAAATCTAATTGCCTTTTCTTAATCCTCGTCCTTCCTGATGTCTCTGTAGCTTTTGACAGTATTGATTGCCTTCTCTTCCTAGATACTCTCTCCTCTCCAGGTTTTTGAAACATTACTGTCTTCAGGTTATCCCATACCCTCTCAGTGTTCTTTGGTGGATTGTCATCCAGGTCACAACCATTAATCATGGGTGTTCCCAAGGCCCTTTCCTGGACCCTCTTCTCTTTTTCCTCTATACTATCTCAATTTCATGTATTCTCATGGGTTCATATAAAATCTTTATGAGATGCTTTCTAGAACCATATCCAACCATAATCTCCTAAGCTAGCTCTAGTCCTGTACTACCTTTTGGACATTTCAAACTTGATATCCAGTAGGCTTCTCAAGCTCTATATGTTCAAAACATAACTTATTATCTTTTCCCCCAAAGCCTTTCCTGTTATTGTCAAGAGCATTACTATCCTCCCACTCTCCTAGGCAGCTCTACTGTCCTTCATTCCTTACTTGCACTCATCCCACATATCCATTCTATTGTCAGATTTTGTAATTTCTACTTCTACAATCTCTCACATACATTACCTTCTCTTCATTCATAGAGCTGCCACCTTAGTTAGTCAACAAGCATTTATTAAGTACCTACCATGTGCCTTAGAATAGGCCTTAGACATTTTCTATCTAAACTATTGAAATAGCTTTCTAATTCATCTTCCTGCCTCTACTGTTGCTTTGCTTCAATTTGTCCTTCACTCTGCTGCCCCCTAACCCCCTAAAACTCCAGTGACTACTTATTAACTCTTTGGCATTTAAAGCCCTTCACAACCTGCCCCCTTCCTACCTTTCTTCTCTTCTTATACTTTACTCTTCTTTGTGTACTCTGCAGTGCACCAGGCTTATGTACTGTTTCTCACCCAGGACATTCCATGTCCTGACTAGGCATTTTTACTGACTGTCCCCTATTCTTGGCATGGTGTTCCTTCTCCCTTCCAGGCTTGTCATGATTTCTTCAGGACTTACTTCAAACAGTCATGTTCCTGGGAGTTTTCATTTTGGTATTTCTCTCAAGACATGATTGGTGGATATTTTTTATTTTCATTTTGTCCTCTGGTTCTAATAGATTTGGGCAGTTTTCATTCACAATTTTTTGAAAGAAATAAATTTTATTTATATTTAATTTAACAAATATTTGAAAACAAATGTTATATAGAAATACTTTGTCAAAAGGACTTTGTTAAATCATAATGCAAATTTTCTCAGCCATGGAAGCTTACCACTTAAAATATCAATTATAAACTAAAAAAATCGGGGGGGGGGGGCAGAGCCAAGATGGCGGCTGGCAAGCAGGGACCAGCGTGAGCTCCCCGCTAAGTCCCTCCAAAAACCTATAAAAAATGGCTCTGAACCAATTCTAGAACTGCAGAACCCACAAAATAGCATAGGGAAGCCGGGCTCTAGCCCAGGACAGCCTGGATGGTCTCTGGGTAAAGTCTATCCCACACGGAGCTGGGAGCAGACGGGAGCGAAGCTGAGCGGAGCAGAGCCCAGCATGGGCGGCGTGGACCAACCAGACCGGGAGCCGGGAGGAGTGTGCCCTAGCGCCCTGAATCAGTGAGCTGCGGCAGTTACCGGACTTGATTACCTTTTCATGCTTCTCTTGATTCTTGTATTTGAAAGTCAGATTTTCTATTCAGCCCTGGTCTTTTCACTGAGAAATCTTGAAAGTCCTCTATTTTATTGAAAATCCATATTTTGCCTTGGAGCATGATACTCAGTTTTGCTGGGTAAGTGATTCTTGGTTTTAATCCTAGCTCCATTGACCTCCAGAATATCGTATTCCAAGCCCTTCCATCTCTTAATGTAGAAGCTGCTAGATCTGGGGTTATTCTGATTGTGTTTCCACAATACTGAAATTGTTTCTTTCTGGCTGATTGCAGTATTTTCTCCTTGATCTGGAAGCTCTGGAATTTGGTGACAATATTCCTAGGAGATTTCTTTTTGGGATCTATTTGAGGAGGCGATCGATGGATTCTTTCAATTTCTGTTTTGCCCTGTGG
>CM053624.1:265893581-265928456 GCA_028646595.1 Phalanger gymnotis
AAGGTAATGGAATACTATTGTGCTATAAGAAATGGGTATGATACAGACTTCATAATAACCTGGAAAAACCTACATGATATAATGCTGAGTGAGCGGAGCAGAACCAGGAGAACACTGTACACAACCACAGATATATGGATTCTGTGCTGACTAACCCTGATAGACTTCACCCTTCTCAGCAGTACAAGGTACAAAGACAACTCCAAAGGTACTCATGATGGAGAGAGCTATGTACATTAAGAGAAAGAACTATGGATTCTGAATGCAAATTGAGGCACACTGTATGCTTGCCTTTTTTTCCCCTTTGTTTTTTTTTTTATTTTTTGGTTTTCTTTCTTCTTTCTCATGATCCATTCTATTGGTCATAATTCTTCTTTACAACTTGACTATGTGTAAATAAGTTCAATGTGAAGTTATATGTAGAAGATATATTGGATTCCATGCCGTCTTGGGGAGGGCGTGGGGGGAGGGAAGGAAGAAAATCTGGAACTCAAAAGTATGTGGAAATGAGTGTTGTAAACTAAAAATAAAAAATCTCAAAAAAAAATGCACAGAAGTGAAGGAAGTTCAGAGGGGAAACTAGACAAGGAGGATAGCTTTGAAAGTAATATATCGAATTTATTATGTGGCAAAATGCATATAATAAAGATTTTCATTTTATATATCTTCATTTTTTTTGGTTTACTTTGCATATGGAAATTCCTTTGGGTATTTGTTAAATTCAACATATAAAATAAAATTTAAATAACAGAAAAAGAATGCATTTTCCCTGGAGTCTTGTGAATCTTTAGGCTTTAACCTGGTAGGGAATGAATAGGAAGGGAAAAAAAACTGCTGCTGCATATCAACTAAGCGACATTCCATTGTCTACAACAGCAGAAGAAAAGTGGTAATAGATACTGGGAAAATGCAGGAGACAAAATCCAAGAAAAGAATCTGTAATAAACTTCATGGCCCCAGATGTCTATCAATGTACAAAGTATAGATAACAAGGAAGATGAATTTCTGTTAGCAAAAAAGGATAGTTTCACTTCTTGAATATCACTGAGAGTCTATAAGATAAGATCCATGGAGAGGTGACTCTGGAAGGATACATCTTATTTAGAAGAAACAGGATATGTAAAAAGTGGGTATAAATTGGTCTACTTACTGTTGCTTGCACATTCTTTCATTCCTGGAATAAGTTATTCTTCATCTCTGACTCCCAGAATCCCTTCAAGACTCAGCTTAAGTGCCGCCTTCTACTTTCTTCCCCTCTCAGGAACAAATGAATTAAAATATGTTAAGTGTTTTGCAGGCCTTCACATGCCATGTAAAAGTGAGCTATCATTATGATTATTTCATTGATGTATGTAGCTTGTGTATACCTATTGTACATGTTGTCTCCCTGTTAAAATGTAAACTCCTTGAAGGCTAGGAATAGTTGCCCTTAGCACAGTCCCTCATGCATAATAAGCACTTAATAAATCCCTGTTGATTGACTAGAGGTTACATTATATGAAGAGGGGGAATGGTAGATAGAATTGGGGTGGCACAGTAGCATAAAAAAGAGTGAGGAAGAATGGTGGAAAGCATTTCAGTGAAGGACAAAGGAGGCAGAAATGGAAGCAATATTGTCAGCAGACTAAATTACAAGTTGTCTAGACAAAAGGAAGAAAAATATGAGTTTTAGAAATATACACTACAATCCTGACACTGAGGCATGATGTAATAGTGGTGGGTCTCTTCTTCTAGTACATTTACTGGAGTTCTTTCTCTACCAAAAGATGAGTGGATGCTAATTTCTTAGCTTGCTTTAATGATAATTTCCTCCTTGAAATGTTGGAAGAATTAATAAGAGGTAATTCTGTTCTAGGTATGATTGTCTCCAACGAAGAACTGCTTGCTGGGTGTGGAAATGATAATCTTGAGGGGAAATGACCATGACATATTAATTTTTGTGATGAAGGAGGGGAAAGCTGGGAATAGTCTAACCTGCATCTTGGGTTTTGGGGAAAAAAAGGTCTCAGAGAAAGAATAGCTGTGATCCTCATTCACTAAGAAGTATGGAAAGCTATTAGGAATGAAATTCTGAATATACAAAGATATATAATTACAATTAAGAAGAAAAAGAGTTGTCTAAAGAGATTGCTTTGGATATACAGAGAATTTACCAACCAAATTAGATTTTAAAAAGATGTGTAGAAGAGCAAAGATAGGTATTGGAGGATGAATACAAATGTGTGGCACAGCCCTAAGAAGAATCATGTCTGGATGGACTAGATGACCTCAGAGATCTCTTGCACTTCGAAAATTCTATGATTCTGTAATTCTGATTTCACTATAGAACCATAGAATTTTAGAACAAGAAGAGACCTTTGACATCATCTTGCCCAACCTCTTCATTTTACAGATGAAGAAACAGGTCCAAATCAGTTAAGTGATTTGTCCAAGGTTACCCAGCTAGTTAGTGGAGTGCTGGGACTAAAAGCCAGGTGTCCTGATTCCCACCTAAATACTCTTTCTACTATACTATGCTGGGGTCCTGTGATTCCAAAGAGTTTGGCCTCATTTATAGGTGTTGAGTTGGAAGGTTATCCCTGAGGCTATCTAGTACAACCGAGATCCAGAGAGTTTGTGTCACACAGTAAGTTGCAGAGTCAAGATTCAAACCCAGGCCTCTGCCTCCAAATCTACTTGCCCTTTCCACTGTACCATGGAACTAACTTCTATGTAAGAAACCTCATCTTCAAGTCCTTGAGATGTGTATTTTTCTATAATTCATAACCTGTTTTTATCTGAATTTGAAATTTCCTGCTAATATACTAAACTCCTGTAATTTGGCCTTGTTTCTCATAAATGGAGGCAACATGTCCCCAGGTGTTTCTGATAAAGCTTTGCATCATTTCTTCTTGCTTACACGTCAGGTTTAGTTTTAAAGGAAATAGCTAGAGATGTGTCCCTACCATTTATGAAAAATGAGCACAAAGGGCAAGAACTTAACACATCAAGAAAGAAAATTCAGTGGAAACTTTAAAAACACATCATCCCCTTTATCAGGCCTATAGCAGGAGTAGTTCATATATTATACTATAGGCTATTGTATAACTTTCTTTAATTGCTCCGACCTTGAGTTAGATTTTTTCTTTTGCCTTTCTTTTCTCTTCTTTTCTTTTCTTTTCTTTCTTGAAGTGGTTTGTGAAAGCTGGGGTGGGACGCAGGCAGAAGATCAGAAATCATAGTGTTCAGAATGCACAGTGAACAGTTAAGGGTTTACATTTACTGAGATAGCCATTGGGATTTGAAAGTTCTGTAAAATAAGCCATCATGTATTGTATATCTAACTAGTTCCCTTGTCTGCAATTCTTTGAACTACTGTATATCAAATTTCTCTATAGCATTATTAGTAAATGCCACAAAGAAAATTGTTCAGATAAATTCTAGTGTCATATTGTTGTTCAGAGATAGTTTTTTAATATATGAACTTGGCATTCCTTTCCTTTCTTTAAAACCTCGTTATTGAACAATTTGGCAAAATTTCCAGGATGGTTAGGCAATATGCCCTCTTAATGAATTTGATTTTGCTTCAGGAAGTGGTTTAATTTTCTTAGTTTGTAGAAGACTTGAAGAATGACTAGCTAGTCTCTGCCAGAAAGACTGTTTAATTTGGTCTCTAAATTAAATTAAAGATTATTTTCATTATAGATACTGAAGACATTTTTATTTAGTATCTAAACTATCACTACTTAGTTTTCTATGAAATGTAAACTATTATTATTTAGTGCTTAAGGTTTGAAAAACATTTTATATAAGTGAATATATGTATGTGTACCTAAACTTAAAATCTAATTTGATCCTCTCAACTCTTTTGTTATCCCTATTTTACATGTGAAGAAATGAGTTCAGTGAGGTCAAATGACTTGCCAATTGTCACATGGTTAGTATGTATCTGAGGCGACTTCAATCCCAGGTTTTCCTAATGTCCAATATAGAACTATTTACTATAAAGTTCTGCCACATTTTGGAAAACATATAACGTGCTTTTTTTAAGTGTAGTAACTTAATACTAAAATTAATGATATTTCTACTTATTTGTAAGCTTGGTAGCAGAGCTTTATAATTCTTTAGACTTCCATATTGCTCATAGGAAACTTTGTTTTTGTAGTGAGATAAAATATTTTTCTAGGGCTACTTGTTTATGCCTGAAGTTATGAATATGTGGGGAATAGTTTGTGTTTGATAGTTTGATGACAAATAATTATGTCCTACATGTTCGTTTTACTAGAAATTATTGATGATTCTTATAAGTAACATTATATTCTAGAGTCTAGACTTTTGCCATAATATCCTCAGTATCCATGTAACAGTATTTAAAAAAAGTAACTGAAGTGGCATTATGAAAAAGAACAAAACATTGATTAACAAATCCTCTAGGAAAAGAGCTCCTTTATAACAAAGCCAGCTACACTAAGATATGGGTAATGCAGTCTTTGCTAAATCATGCAAAATAGTATTGTCACAGATCATATTACTCAACAGCCAATTTTTTTTTTTGCTAAGTTGCACATGTATGTGCTGTGTAGGACAAAAATGCATCTTTAAACAGCTTCTCCTTGTTTCTCAACAATGCTAGGTTATAAGCCTGACCTCTAAGTAACATTGTAAAGTTATAGACATTTGTCTTTAACATTTTTACCTGCCTCTTTCAGAGTCCTTTTTTATTCCTCACTGTTGATCTTTACCCTCATCAGTCTTCTCTCCTTTTATCTTTATAGCAGTTATATAAATCAGAGACTGCCCAGTGACATTTTTGAGACCTCTTACTTCTCTGGCGCATTGTCTCCACTCAGATGTGACCTGGGAATGTCAACATTTAGAACTCTTCTACGGGTTGCTCCCAGTTTTCTTCATAAGCACTAAGTCTCTGTAGGTTTCTGCCTAGAAGCATTTTCTTTATGGTGTAAAGGACAAAAGGACATGCTCATGAGCTCAAAGAGAATCAAGAGGACATCGTACCCTGGAGACCTGTGAAGGCTCCATGATGTACAGCACTATCCCAGGGTTTGTTTCTTCATGCTGGTGCTCCCTTCCAAGCCCCTTTGTCTTGCATTTCTCTTTTTTGGCTGTTGTTTTCAGTATTAGTTGCTCCTTCTTCTTTTGTTCTGTGATGCACTAGGCCAGGAGTAAGAGTTGACTTTGCTTCCTACTACCACTCTGAGAACTTCACTGCCCCACAGTCACTAACTTTTCTTCCTTTAAGGCTTTATCCACCTGTATCACTTAGAAGATTTTTGTTTCTTTGATTGATTAGCCTCTTGGTCACTGTCCTTTCTTTCTTAAGCTCAGTACCTGCTTATAGTCCTTATTGTCATTCCAACCCATGACTTCTTACTTGATGACATCTATGTGTGTGTACTACGTGTCTTTGTTTTATATAATGTTATATACATACACACACATACACATGTATATATATATACAAATACCATATATTCACACATATATAGGGGTGTTTGAGGGTACCTGTATGTATAGAAAAATACATTACAAAATATTACATTTGTCTCTGCAGAAATTGATCCCATCTGTCACAAGTACCCTAATATCCCCTAATCTGTCTAGTTAAGTTATATCTATATAGATATCTAGATCTCTCTCTGGATATCTCAGATAGATAACAGATAGATAGATAGGTAGATGGATGGATATACCCTCAAAAGCCCAAGCTCTATTGTTAATCAACCCTTTTAACTCTATTTCAGGTACTTGTATGGTGATCATACCTTAGATCAGTCCTGTACAACCTGTGGCTCCCAGGCTGCTTGCAGCATGCTGAAGAATTTCTTATGCATACAAAGGATGTTTTCCTCTACATTTTTCATGGGCTGCCAGAAATCCTTCGGCATGCCACAAGTGGCCTGAGGGCTGTAAATTGTTCTGCAGGCCTGCCTTAGATGGTACACTTATCTATGATTGTGCCACTTCTATGATCGTGGAGTCTGAAATTTCCCCTCTCTGATCATATTCTCTGTCTTTCTGCATTTCCTTCTGTCTTACTCTTCCTAAATCTGTTCTTTATCCTCACTGTGAGCTCTAGTCCTGCTGTCTCTTTCTGTTCTCCTAGTCAGTCACCTCTTTTGGCTTTACTTTCATTCCTTAACTAGCCTGATCCCATGGTTAACTAGTTCATCTATACGTTGATCTTCACAGTTGCTTTCTTTATCCTCTTCTCCAACTACCATTCATATCCTGCCAATTCTCAATTCATCGCCCCCACCCTGAGATCCTTGTTCTTCAGTTATATTTCCATGCAGGTAGATGATGTCATCACTATGTGAGTTGAGTCAGTTAAACATTTATGTTTTCTTATTCCAACTTGACCCTCACTCTAGCATGACAATCATTTTATTCTTTCCTAATTGTTCACCAGGCCCCCCAAATGTACTGTTGCAAATCTTCTTAGATAATGCAGTGGTTAGTGTGATAGACTTGGAGTCTGGAAGACTTGAGTTTGAGTTTTTAGAAGAAACTTGACTCTCTTGCTATGTGACCCTGGATGAGTCACATAACCTTTCTGTGCTTCAATTTCCCCGTTTGTAAAATGGGGATAGGAACAGCACTTGCCCCATAGGGTTGTTGTGCAGATCACACAAGTTGACATACGGGGAGCACTTTGCAGACCTTAGAGAGCTATATAGATGATAGTTATTTCCTTAGCGGGCAGCTGGGTGGTACAGTGGATAGTGGGCTAGACCTGGAGTCAGAAAGTTCTGAATTAAAATCTACCTTCATACACGTGATTTGGGACCCTGGGCAAGTCATTTAGGCTCTTAATGCCTTAGTTTCCCCACCTGTAAAATGGAGATAGTGATAGCACTCACCTCCTAGGGTTATTGTGAATATCAAACGAAATAGTATTTATGAAGTGCTTTGCACACCTAAAAATGCCATACAAATACTAGCTGTTATTACACTGCTCAGATCTTTTCATCCTTCTTCTTTCAGCAGATAATGTTGCTTCCTGTTTTTCTGCAATAATTGAGGCCATCTGTAATGAATACCCTCTTGTCTTCTACTTCCAAAATCTATTTATACCTTCACCCATTCTCTCCTTCTTTGCTTTGCTCTGCAGAAATGGCTATTCTTGCCCATTCTGATCCCTCTGCTTGTACCCTTTATATTATCCTTTCCTATCCTTGTCCCATTCATCAGTTTTTCTCTCTTTTATCTTCAGTCTTTCCCTGTCTACTTGACCCTGTAGGCTCCTTTGGCAATTACTTCTATCTCTATTTTCCCTTTTACTACCGAGCTCCTACAAAAATTGTCTATACTTGCTGCCTCCATTTCCTTACCACTCACTCAGACACTGAGGAAGAAGAGCCAGGTGCAGTCAGGATGTTAGCAAACTAAAAAACATTGATAAAATTTTCTTTTTGAAACATTTGAATACAGAACAACATAGTTATTACAAGAATTGTGTTCACTGAAAGGTGAGTTAAGAACAGTTAATTAAGTATAGATTACAGGGTAATACCATCATTGCTTGGCATTTGAGTAATATGAAATGTTGATTTTGTAATTTCATTTAATAATATAGTATCCTTTCTAAACAAAGTGAGTTTTACCTCCTATGTTGTATTTTAAATTATTAATTTACCTAGTATACATTTTAAATATTTATATTCTATATGAGAGTTTGAGTAAAGTTTTTCCCCCCAAAATCTATATTGCCATTTGGCCTAAGATAGTATGGAAATGAAAACTTTTCCAATGTTTCAGTAGCTGTGCTCTGAAAAAAGGTGTAATTTTTTTGCCTTCTTTATATTATAGTTTAGAATTGAACATTCTGAGTATAATTCAATTCACAAATCATGCCATTTGATTTTTTCTTGAACTGAATTTTAAGTACGGTTTACCTATTACTGGTATTTGAAATTTGCCTAATATGGATACAGTTGACCTCTCTGGAGGACATTTTTTGAACAATGTCACCTATCTGGAATCTATACAAGAACCTTGAGTAGACCAAAAGTTAAATTTGTCACAATCAAAAGTACAAGGACTTTATTCACAGCAATATTCTTAAAGGTCCTTATTGAATACAGGCTTATACTTTAAGTCTGTTGAAGTCAAAGAAACTTGAATTTCTGGTTTCCTATGCCACAGAAGAGTGTTAGAGGGTAGTGTGATAAGGAGTAGTTGATAACCTAACATTGCAAAATTCAGAAACAAAAACCCGAAACAGTCTCTAACATGTGTTTTACATACGTCTGTATAGGTATCAATGTATATGTAATTTTGAAATTAAAAAAAACTTTTGTACCTAGTAACTCCTAAAGACATTGTATTACAGTCTAGTGTGATAATTGATGTTTATAAGGAAGACCAAGAGTCAATCAGTTATTTGTTTGTTAAGTAAAAGTTAAAGTATATATATGCATCATACTCTGTTTATGAAGATAGGCGACAGTATAACACATTTTTAGAATGATTTCTGTCCAGAATGGTTAAATTAAAATGTTAAAAAGAGTTATCAAAAGTTTTACTTATATGGAATGATTCATAGTTTATTATACTGGATAAATTCAGTGATGATGAATACCATTCAATTTGTCTCTGTTTCAGAAACAAATATCCTCTTCTAAGTTTTGACCCTCTCTTCCTTTGGTACTTTCCTATCAAAAATGTTACCAACAACACTGTTTACTTCTCAGTACCTTGGCACATAGCCATTTCTTCTAGCTTCTCTCTCATCAAAGGAAGAAAATTTTAGAGGTCCACACAAACCTGCAAATAATAAGAGAAAAAGTTGCTTCCTCTTGGATGCTGGGAGAAAACTTTTAGGTTTCTTTCATCCCTCATGATTGCAGAAGCAGCTCCTTTTCCATTCTTTTATGAGTGTCCCAGTGATATTGTACTATTCAAAATTTTAAGATAGTGTTTTAAAAACACACTTTAAAGGAGAATATTAAATTTTCCTTTGTGCAATTTTTGATGAGAGCATTTTCCATTTGTAGACCTGGAAAATTTGTGGGAGGCCTGGTGTCCTATTTTTACTGATTCCTATTCCTAGCCTTTGGCATTGCCTTTGAATTGTTGGACTGGAGAACAGGGACCCACTTGGGCCATGTCAGGAGCAGTGGTGAAATGAGGGGAATACTTCATTCACTGAAATATGGAAATCCATCATACTACACCCTGGAGAGTAGGGTCAACTATTCCAGAGGCAGGATCACCCAAGAAGCAAATTGGTAGGTGTCTTAGGTCTATGGATGGTAACTTTACCCACTATAGTCAAGATAGCATAAATATTTTTCTTTTTTTAAGTTATAAAAAAGATACTATGTTTCTGTCTTTTAGAGAAAATCAGGAAAGAAATGACAGCCAAAGGTTCTACAGGAATGGATGTTCTACTCTCAACATTAGAGGTAACTAAGGCTTAATGATATTTGTAGTTATGATACTCCATAAGAAATGCTAAATAGTATAATGAACATAATAAACATTCATTCTTTTTGTCCCTTAACCTCGATTAATAACATTTTGAATTATTCCTTTTGGTCAGTGGTTTTGACCTAGAGGTATATATAAAGACAATTAAACTTTGTTATTTTTAAGTATTGTTATCATAGTATACTTATCTTGGGAGCAATAAGCATTCTAATTTTATATAGTTGTATAACTAGGTGATTTAAAAACATAACGTTTAAATTTCACTGTGACTAATTCTAAGTTGTAGGAAAGAAACCGTATCTAGGAATAAGTAAATTTAGCTTATAAAAATCATGAGTATTAAAATTTCATTGTTATGTTATAAAGTGGTGATATGTAGGTAGTAACTTGAATTTAATACAGATTACTTCAGAAGATTACATTAATGAGGGTACAGTTTTCACTGACTTACATCTTAGTGAATTGCTATGGCCAAAAAAAAAAAATTATGTCTAGTGATGATTCTCCTACCTACACCTTAGTTACACTTCAATGACATTCAGAGATCTTCTGCAGCTAGACAGTCCTTTTTATTTCTCCTTAATTGTTGCATTCTGCACAGCTGCTTTTCCAAACCTCCTCTGGCCTCAGGCTTCCCATACTGTCATCTTCTCCCATCCTCTTAGCTGAGGACCTTGTTTCATACTTTATTGAGAAAATATAGAGGCTGTTTGCCATGATCTACCACTTCTCCCTTACTCTATATCTTATAATGCCTTGAAATCATGCTCCAATCTCTTCCCCCTTTTCTCTGTTCTTTGATGAAGAGATAATCTTTTGCCTCAGCAGAGTCAATCAACCCCTCTACTTACTCCCTTTATTCCATCCTCTCCACTGGCAGATTACCCTCAAAATCAATCCTTTCTTTTCCCTCTTTCCAGTTTTTCCCTGTCTACTGACACACTCCGTACTGTCTAAAAACATGCAAAGGTCTCTTCCTTCTTTAACAAACCCTCACTTAACCCTATCCTATTTTATTCCTCCCTTTCACAGCCAAATCCCTAGGAAAAATTGTCAACACTGTGTCTATTTCCTTTGCTCTCACTCATATCTTAACCCCATGTAATCTGGCTTCCAACCTCATCTCTCATTTGAAACCAGTTTCTCCAAATTACCAATGATATCTTCTTAAAATATTTCATTTAATTTTTTTAATCAGCAAAAGTCCTTCTGTCTTGCCTTCTCAAACTTTTTCCCCCCAGTTGAGTGAAATAAAAACAAAATCCCTATCACAAATATCTGTAGTGAAGCAAATGAAATTTATACATTGGCCATAATCCCTCTCTATATATATCTTTATCTGTATGTAGATATAGATATAGATAGATACAGATATCTCACTTTGTAGTCTAAATCATTCACCTTTTTATCAGGAAATGGGTAACATCAGTATTAGCCTTCTAGAATCATGGTTTGTCATCACACTGATCAGAGATCCTAATTCTTTCAAACTTGTTTGTCTTTTCTATATTATTGTCATTGTATAAATTGTTCTGGTCCTGCTTACTTTGCATCAGTTCATATAGTCTTCCTAGGCTCCTGATACCATCTCCTTCATCATTTCTTCCAGCACTATAGTATCCCACCATATTTATATACCATAACTTGTTTCTCTGTTCCCCAGTTTATGGGCACTCCCTTAGATTCCCATTCTCTATTACCTCAAAAAGAACTATAAATATTTTTGTTTTATTTATATTTTATATAATTTTTTATGCATTCTTGGAGTTTGTTTTGCTTAGGACTAATTCCTGCCTTAACTTACCCTCACTCTAATTCTCCCTTTTCACTTTTTCCCCCCTCTCCTTTCTCCTTCCCTGGAGTGAAATATATTTTTGAACCCAGTTGTGCGAGTGTACATGTATTTTTTCCTCCTTAGAGCAGTTCAAATGAGAGTTAAGTTCCAGCATCAGCCACTCTTTCCACCTTCTCCTCCTCGTTTGTATAGTTGCCTGCTTGTGCATCTTGATTGTGTGAGATAATTTCCCCTAATTTTCCTTTCTTTCTCTTTCCTCCTTCTCCACTCCACTGGGTATTCTTCTTCCCCTTTCTTTTAATTTTTTCTCTTAAGATCATCAAGACATATAGGATTGCTTCTAGACTTTGCCTAATTAAACTCCATTGATGAGTCCTGATGATGATAGAGTTTAGAGGGAATGTATCATCCACCCACATTAGAATGTGAACAGTCTATCCTTGTTTAATCCTTTATCATTGCAAGTTCACATTACCTTCTTATGTTTCTCTTGACTCCTTTGTTTGAACTTCAGAGTTTCCTTTGGTCTTTTCATCTGGAATTTTTGGAAGTATTCTCCTTCATTAAAGGCCCATTTCCCCCCTAACTGATCGTACTCAATTTTCCTGGATAAATTATTATTGGCTGTAAGCCTACATCCTTTGCTTTCTGTAATGCCATATTCTACACTCTTTTTCTTTATAGTGGTGCATTCTAAATCATGTGTGATCCTCCTCTGCACTTGAATTCTTTCTCTCTGGTTGCTTTCAGTATTATTCTTTAACCTGGAAGCTAATGTTCCTGGGAGTTTTCATTTTGGGAATTCACTGTGTTTACACTTTGCCTTCTGCTTCAGACATCTATGCAGTTTTCTTAGGAGTTCTTGAAATATATCTAGGCTTGTGTTTTGGTCACAGTGCTCATATTGTTCCAATGATTCTTAAATTTTTTTCTCTTCAGTATACTTTCAAGGTCAGTTTTTTCCTTCTGGCTATGAGATACCTTCGCTGTTCTTTTTCTTATTTTTTTAGCCTTTTCACTTTGTTTTAATATTTTTTGTTTTCTCATGGAGTCATTGCCTGCTATTTGATCCATTATAATTTTCAGGGAGTTTGTTGCTATTAATTCCAAAGCTTTAATTTCTTTACCAGGTTTTTTTCCTACAGACATATCATTTCATTGATGAAAACCTTTTTTAATTCTTCATCTCTGCTTTGTGCCTTTTTCTGAGTTTAGGTCTTGAACATCCTTGTCACCATAATAACTATTTATAGTGGAATTTTTTTTTGTTTGTTCTTCCAGCCTACTTCCTGTTCATACTTGATGTTAGGCTTGGACTCTGTACACTTCTAGAAGAAAATTCTGGGTAGTCTTGTTCTTGCTTTCTTCAAATATTGAGAGCTGTGTTGTTCTAGGAACTCAGAAACAGCTCAGACAGAGGACCTGAAAGCTTTTGGTGCTCCCTAGGTGATCTGACTTAGGACAAAGTGTGATTGTTATCCTCCTGGTCTGAGCTCTCCAAGTTCCTGACCAGGGTTTGGGTTTGAGCAATGGTAGATTGCTGCTGGATGTGACTGGTGCCAGCTAGCTGGGTGGTTCTGCTGGTTAAGAGTGATAGAACTTTAGGTTTTTCTTTGGTCTGGGATTCTACTTCATACTGGCTAGAAGCTGGATACAAGACTTTCTCTTCTCATGGAACCTTAGCTACAGCACTGCTACTTGGTTGTTCCTTGCTCCAGAGGGCAGGCGCAGGTCAGCTCTTTCCTGGATCTGGATCCTTCTTTACTTGGAACTGGGTAGTGGTCAATGAAGATGCCAGTTTGTATCTGTTTCTATATTGGTGTCCCAGAATAGGTCTGAGGATGCCCCAGTATGGGCTTGGGGACTCCTCTTGTGTTATGCTCCATCCATGTACAGTGTGCTCCTGGCCAGACCCTGTTCCCAGTGTCTGCAGACCTCTCTATGTCAGGCTGGACTGGAAAAATGACTTAATGTGACTTTTTCTTGAAATTCTCCATTAGGATTAGGTCTGGTGTATTTGCTAGGTCCATTTGGAGGAGTTTTACAAGGTATGAAGGGAGGGTATTAGAATCTTGCTGTACTGCTTCCTATTATTTTGTCATCTTGGTTTCATGCTGCCCTCCATCTCTCCCAGTGAGGTCTCAATTTCAAAATCGGATGGACTTTTCTTATTCCTGATCCTTGTTGACTACTTTGAAACTATTTTCACTGTTGACCACTCTCTTCTTCCTAGTGTCTTTTTTTGTGAAACCACTGTTTCTTGGTATTCTTCCTACATGTCTTATGACTACTACTACTCTTTCTCTTTTGCTGGATCCTCATCCATCTTCCTCTAAGTTTACTCTGAGCCTTTTTCCCAGGCCTCCCTTCTTGTCTTTCAACCATCTCTCTTGGTAACTTAATCAGTTATCATGAGTTCAGTTATCATATCTACACACCTGACTACCAGGTCTATATCTGATCTTAGCCTCTCTCCTGCACTCTAGTACCCCAGTACCAACTGCCTGTTTGACATTTCAAACTGGATACACCAAAGTTATCTTAAATCAATGTGTCCTTAAAAAAAAAACTTGTTATTTTCCTCCCCAGCCCTCTCATCTTCTGAACTTCATTATTCCTTTTGAGAGGGCAAGAACATACTTTCCAATAAGTCCAGTTTATACCTTACAGTTATTCTTGATTCATCACTCTAAGTCATTCCACTTATCCACTCAATTGGAAGTCTTGTTGATTCTGGATCCACAGTGTTTCTTACATTTATTTCCTTCTGTGTATACGGATAACTACAACTCTAATTCAGTCCTTTATCGCCTCTTGCCTGGACTATTTCAGTAATCTCTAGATTGAACTTCCTGCTTCCATTCTCTCCACACAGCTGTCAGAATGATCGTTCTAAAGCAGATCTTACCATGTAGCTCACCTGCTCAAGAATCTTTAGTGACTCCCTGTTCCTTCTAGGATAAAATACAACTTTATCTGTTTAGCTTTTAAAACTCTTTACAACATCACTCCAACTTTTTCAGCCTTGTTTTTTATCAGTCTTTTTCTTGGCTTCTTTGGTCTAAGCAAACTGACCTTCTTGCTATTCCTCACACACGACATTCTCTCTCCTTTGCACAATCTAGTTCCTATGTCTGTAACCTCCCTCCCCTCCCCTCCTCTCTTTTTGCTTCTTAGTATTCCTAGTTTCCTTTCAAGGTTGTCTTTAATTAGCTTGCATGAGACCTTTCTTAATCTTTTAGCTGCCAGTACCTCCCTCTTCCCCCATTACCTTGTTCTTATTTTGTGCATATAGCTGTTCTAAGCTCCTTGAGGTCAAGGACTGTTTCATTTATATCTTTATATTGCTAGCCCATGGCCCATAGAAGGTGCTCCATAAATGCTTATTGACTTGTTGAGTGGAATAACCCTTGGCTAGGCTTGTACTTGGTAAGAAAGACTTGTCAGAGCTAATTCTTTGTTGGCATCGCACTGAGAACTCATAGTCACCTTCATATCCTTCAATCAAAAGCCACATGAATAATGTTTTTGTGGGGATAGTAGTATCATAGATCTAGAATAGGAGGTTACTTCAGAGGCTATCTAGTCTGATCCCCTCATTTTACAGGTGAGGAACCCGAGGCCCAAAGAAGTTTATTGTCTTTCCAAAATTACACAGGTTAAAGGAATTAGCTATATGAATTCATAGACTACCTTCAGTGTCATAAATATAAAAATATGGACAGGAGAGTGTGTTGGAAATTGGAGGTAAATGCGAGAACCTTTCTTAATGCCATTAGGATCCCACATTCATTTTCCCTTCCCCTTTTAAAAGAAAAATGATTTCCTTTAAAATTGGGAAAATTTTCAGAAACAGACAAATATAATTGTCAAGATTTATTGAGAACAGTAGATTTTAACATATATATATACATATATATATATATATTCATCGCATTTATGCTGAAATTTGAAAAGCAAGTGGTATAGTTTTATGTTGATAAATTTTGGGGAAATTACCTTTTGTGCAACTATATCTTAAGCTAGTCTTTAGAGGAATTAATTTCTTCTTTTTGCTCTGGGAAGGATGAATGTATTGTTGAGTTAATATTTTTATTCTTGGGAAATATTGAATTGTAATATTTAGTGCAGAGGTTTTTTTTTTTTGTGTGTCTGATGGATCCCTTTGACAGTTTGGTGAAGCTGATAGACAGGCCCCTTCTCAGAATAATGGACAAAAACCACTTATTCCCAATTCTAGTTATTGTTTTAGCAAAATGGCTAATATTTTTGAAGTTTTAGACTTTTGAACTTAGCTATTCTTATCCCTGGCCTCCTTCAAATGCTCTTTGTTATATGTCATTGTCCCGAGTACATGTGCATGAGAAAAATTTAAAAAATGTATTAAAATAAGGATATATAATGATAACCCTACGGTAGTGAAAGAGTAATAAGACAAAATGGAAGTCTCCCCTAGTGTTAATTCATTCTTTTACGATCATCATAACCACATTGATGTGACCCTTCATGGCCTTTGGAGCCCTCTCTTTGTGATTCTGTGACGTATGTTAGTGTAAGTTTTGTCTCCATTTTAGAGATGAGGAAATTGACTCTCTTAGAGGTTAAATAACTCAGGCAGGGCCTGGCACTTGTGAATGTAAGTTTAAGGACTAAAGATTCTTGAGGGAAAAGAACAAGGATATAATGGGAAGTGATCTTAGGCTCAAAATTGAGAAGAGAAAGGTGCCCACAAAATTGAGGTAAATGCCAAAAGACAGAGCTTGGTAACTATGTACAATGATTTTAATCCTGGAAATAAAATATTTCTTTCAGAACACGAAAGATCTTCAGACCACACTTAATATCTTAAACATTCTTGTTGAATTGGTTTCAGTTGGTAAGTTCCTTTGGTCTTATTGCTGAATGTAAAGAATAATGAATCACATAGATCTATGATCATAATTTCTGAGCCAAAAATGAGGGAACACAGTCTGATAAAGGATATTCTTTTTGCAGAGTCCTTTTAAAGATATACTTTATTTTCTTGAGATCAAAACTGCCCTGAAAAAGTCTTAATATGAGGGTGTCATACATGAGTTTATACAACCCTATTTTTATTTTGATGTAGCTCAAAAATGTTATAGAATTATATGAGGACAACATACTTGGATTTATCTGATGACATTGTGGCATTTTGAGGGCCTGTTGTCAAATATGTAACCTTTCTTCCTACCCCTTTGTATATCGTATATTAGTTGTGGAGTTTCAATTTAAAATGTATATGGTTTAAAATGGGTGTGTAGGAAAGGATGGAAATGGCACTGTAGCTGTTTTACTTTTCTTTTTATCAGAGATGTCAGTGTTGCCTTATATTTCTGAGGGCAGACATCCACAGTTCCTTTTTTATTATTTAGGGAAGTCCATAGGATTATAGACCTAGAAGTCATTTGTTCCAATCCCTTAACTTTACAGATGAAGGAATTGAGAACCAGAGAAGTTAAGTGAGTTGATGGAGGTTAGAGTTCGTAACTAGAGGAGCACGGATTAGAATCAGGCTTTTTGGTTCTAAGTTTATCATTCTCAATGAAATTGCTCCATGAAGCCCCTCTCCAAGATGTGCCTATTGTGTTAGTTGTACATGATTTTTCTGTGATTTTTTTTCTAACAGTGAATTGAAGTCTCCAAACATTTAATATGTTTTGACTTACCACAATTTGCATGATGTATAACAAAAAATTTTATGTTGAATACGAGATTGAAGATTGTGTATGTTGGTTTAAATTCAAAGGTGGTAGTAGGAGAGCAAGTGCTTTAGTCTCCAAAGGCGGTACACAGATATTGTTGCAGTTACTTTTGAACGCCAGCAAAGAATCTCCTCCACATGAAGAGTTAATGATTCAAGTTCACACCCTTCTTGCGAGAACTGGACCAAAAGGTAACCATTTTAATGGAATAATTATTATAACTGGATACTTAGAGTAAGAACTATCCTTTATTATATTGTCATCTGTCTGGAACTGCTAAATGAACTTGGAACGATGTTGTTTAGCTCTTTGTTTTACAGTGATAGAGCATGCTTGTTGCATTCTCTTTATTTCTAAGTCATTACGATTTCTTGAAGAGTTGTTAAATAAGTAGGAGAGAAGTTGCTGGGTGAAAACAAAGAGAAATTATTATCATTTTTCCCTCTTCAGTAGCATAAACTCTGTGATCTTTGTGTAAGGGAGATATAGAACATGGAATACGAAGGAGAATTCTGTACATACTCAGCATTACTGTGTTCAAGGTGCTGAGAAGAGATACTAATGAAAATAATATAATCCTAGGGGCAGCTAGGTGGCACAGTGAGTAGAGCGCTGGCCCCAGAGTCAGGAGGGCCTGAGTTCAAATTCGGCCTCAGACACTTGACACAGTTGAGCAAGTCACCTAACCCCAATTGCCCTGCCTTCCCCCCTCCAAAAAATAAATAAGTAAATACATTATTAAAAAAAAAATAACATAATCCTTGACCTTGAAGCTCTTTAAGGCTTACATTTTAACCTGAAGGAAACACATGTGTTGTAAATAAGTATGATACAAAGTAGAATGTATTAAGGAAAAAAGCAGCTGAAGTGCTCTGAAAAAATTGAAGGAGAAAAAGATCACTTTAAATTGATGTGGAATGAATATAGGGTGGGTTTGGCATTAAAGGTTTTATTAAGGAAGTGGCCTCTGAGCTGGAGGCCTTGAAGAAAGAGATTTTGACAGGCAGAGATGTGTTTGAAAAAGTTTAAGAATGAAGTAATTATTATTTATTAAATCTGTTTATTGTTTTCCATTTTTAATTATTTTAGTGACTATCATGTGTACTACAAAGTTAGAAGTATACAAAAAATGCAAAATGGCTCTCACTAGTTTTTCTTCAGTGATGGTGGCAGAACAGGAAGAAAGAATCACTTGGTTTTTAGACTCTTTGTAAAGTTAAACTTAATCTGCTTTTAATTTGAGATCCTTGTCCAACAACCATTTGGAGGGATTGAATCATGTCAATATTGACATATTCATTGTAAATGAAACCAGAAGACAGAAAGAGACTGTAGTTAAGTAGAAAGATGGCTCATAGCCTGTCCTTGGAAAGGTAAATAAAAGAAATAGGTGGAATTAGTTTTATCATGTGTCCAGAGGCTACAAATTGTGTTATGAGACATGGTTATCTTTGTGTTGAAGTTCTTTTGATAGGTACTTGCCAAAAGACTACTATGAAAATAATTGAATATTATGTACCAACATCTCTTGCAGAAATTAGTAGAGAAATTTTGTGAAGGAAGTTACTAAGACTTAAATTAATATGTACTTTGATACCAACTTAAGTACAAAGGTGGGAATAAGTAAGGCCAGTGAGAATTATATTAGAAAATATGAACAGGAGTAAGAAATGAGAGAGGGCAGAGACTTGTCAGGTACACAGAACTTTCATGCCTATGCATCATGAACAGTTTCTTTAAGAAAAGAATCAAATTGCCCTGCACATGGCAAGTATTGAACATCTTAAAAATATGTTTTAACTGGCAGGAAATGACATGTTACTGATACAGGAATCACTCGTTATTCACTACCAATGTATAATCAGGTAACTGACTTGTTAAAGCTAAACTCAAATTTACTACAAAGCTAAAAGAATAAAAATGAGAAAAATATTTGGTGTACAATTAAGACAACTCTAACATGACAAATTTAAATATTATTGATAATGAAAAATGGGTTATAGATACAATACATGTAACTCATGTAGAAGTAAAGCTGATCTAAATCAAGTACTACAATGAGAAGACCAAAAGAATCTAAAATGTATTTTAATCAAAGATTTGCTGAACAGAGATATGACAGCTAAGGTTTAGAATGTAAATATGCCTGCAAAATAATCACAGAAAAGGATAATTTTGAGCACTATCACATTATAAAACAGAGAGAAACAAAGGAGGGTAAAGCCAGTTTAAAGTAAGCTTTGGGAGAGTTGTAACTCAGCACATTCAGCCAGAGGATAAAGGATGAAAATGAAAGAAGAAAAACAAGATAGAAGAGATCTGCAAATATTTCTATAACAAACTTGTTGTCCTTAAGGAAAATGGAGCCACCACACTTGTTCTCTAACATCATAGTCTCATATGTACTTAAAAAGTAAAAATGGCAATAAGAGAACAAAGAGGAAAAGCAACTGCATTACACCAAGTATATGTAAAGGAAATCAATCAGTGCTGCAGGTGACAAAATCATTAAGGCTTTAAGGGATTCACAATGTGTCTAAAACGGGAAAGTACCAGAGATGTGGAAAAATATTAGAACTGTTAATACCAATAAAAAGGCAGTCAGGAAAATACCAGCAACTGTTTATTACCGTGCTGATGTTCTCCTCTATCCAGGAATTTTATGCAGTTTTGTCAGCTCTCCTGTTTAATGTTAGGCCCAACTTGTCCAATGATCTCTTTCGTTGTTCATTTAACTACATGTCAAAACCTGGAAAATAAATATTCTTTATTCGCTTGGTTTTCTTTGTAGTTGTAGGGATGGCTAGGCCAGACCTTTTTGAGTGGTTCTGGATTGTGTTCAGAAGGTCTCATAATGTTCCTGGACTTGATGCAGTAGGCACAGTGTTATCTACAAACAGGAACTTCTGGAGGACTTCACCACCTGTAGAGAATCCCTCTTCAATTTAGACTGTTCACTGGTTCCCTTCATGGCAGTAGCAAATACCTTTGATTAGCATATGACTTCTAGTTTTATGTTCCAGCAGATGTTAGTGATGAGAGGGTCATCAGTCAAGGTTCTCTATGCTGTTATATTTTCTAAGGAATTTTGCATAATTTTCATATTTGTATGAGAGAGAGGTGGTATTTTACTCTATTAAATCAAATTACTTTTTATAGTCACCAAGCAATAAGCACATTAAAATCTTATATGATGGTAAAGATATGTTCTGATGTGGAATGTCACTTGTAAAAGCCCATCCGTTTTCTGTTAATGCTCTGATTAAAGGTGCCCTTAATGGTGTGTGTGTGTAATCTTTAAAATCCTAAATGCTACTGGCCAGCTTCTCTCAAATTTCACTAAATCCCTGACTAATCTGGCTTTGACTGTCATAAGAAAGTGGACTGCTACAATTGGTTCCTTTCTGTATCTTAAAAAAAGTATCTTTATACACATGTATAAAATCATGCTTATTTTCAGTAAAAAACATTTTTTATATTCTATATAATTTTATTTTTCTTTGCTGTCTGTTTGCAAGAGAATTCTTCAGTAGAATCCTGTAAATCTTGTTTAACTTGATATAAAAATATCAGAAATAAGAACTAATTTTTTTCAGCTTTCTTTATCAGAACTTGAAAAATCTGACAAAAGAACTGGCATAAAATGACTTGAGTACGTAGATAAATTATATTTAAAAACAAGAATTGGAAAATAATCTCATTTCATTCTTGTGTTACTTATAAATTCTTTATATTTATTTATTATTATTATAGACAAAAAATTTGGAGTGAAGTCTAGAATTAATGGGGCCTTAACTATAACTCTGAATTTGGTGAAACAGAATTTGCAGAATCAACGTTTAGTGCTGCCTTGTCTTCAGCTTTTACGAGTGTATTCTACCAATCGTAAGTGTTGTAAAATTTCTTTCAGTTTACCTACTTTACCAAGGAAAGTCCTTTTTACACATAAAGCAAAAGAAAATTGTAGTTTTTCTCAGTAAATTACTAATAATGAGCAATTAACATATCTGAAAAGAGCCAGAATTAATCACATTGTTAAAAAAAAAACAAAACTTTTAGCTCTTGCAGAACACATAGTTTGAATTTTGGTTACCCAGTGATTAAGCTTCTGTCGTTTTCATATTTGGAATGACCTTGGATGTGTATTTTTAAAAAATATAAATAGAAATAAAAAGATAATTCTTTGGATGCAAAGAAAGAATCATTTTAAGCAAGGAACAAGAGCCAAAGCTTGTATATTACACTTGATGTGTCTACTGGCTAATAAAAAGGTGTAAAAGAATACTTTAGCTGGTGACATCTATAAAATACTCCTCTAGAATTACAGAAGAAGCAGCAGAATACAGAAGGCACAAGACAGACTAAAAGTAGAGAAAAGAGGTAAGAACAGAGAGGCGGCAGTGGTGATGGGAATTAAAAGTACTGGTGAGGACAATGAGCAATAGATAACCTGACTGCAGAGAAAAGAGTCAACAATTAACCAACAGGGAATTGGATAATACTAATAATAGCTCATATGAATATAATTCTTTAAGGTTTAAAGAGCAGTTTATGTAGATTATCTCATCTGATTCTCAGAACGTAGGTTGGGTGTATTTTACAGGGGAGGATATTATATATTTCTATGTGAGATAGGAATATCATCAGTGAATCCTTGGACAATACCACTAGCCTAGTTCATAGCCTATTGAAGCATTCATTATATACCATAGAATGGTGACCAGATAAATCCTTCAGCCTTGTCTCATTCCATCTGCACTTGAACCATAGGAGTTAGAGCCTGGAAAGAATCTCAGGCATCATATAGTTCAGTTCTTATTGTATAGATGGGGAAACAGGCTCAGAAAGGTAAATGAAATGTTTGTCTATGGTCACACTAGGAATATATAGTGAAAACCTAGCTAAAAGTCTCAGTAAAATCTTGTCTTCTGTAAGATAATTATTGCTTTAATGATCAGTAGTGACTAAAACATTACTGAGATTTTCGATTTTAAAAAATGTTGCATCATAAAGTTCTGTTTTCAAAACATTACTAAACTTCAGTTTTAGCAGAATTTTTTTATCTGACCACTTTCACATGAGTTATTTTTTGGGTACTTAAAACCTGCATTTGATAAAGAAAGCAGAGGCAATATAGATATTTACTTTTTTAAGGAATCTAGGTATAATCTCATAACATCCAATTATGGTGAAGATTTCTGTTTGGTAAAAGGATATCAAAGCTTTACACAGTGACCAACTTATTTAAATGAACATCTGGTAAAGGCAAATTTGAATCATTTGGACAGTTCCTTAGGGTCTCATGATGAGATCTCTAGGTGACATTGATAATCTATCCTGTAATTGAATTGTAATATTTATTTTAATAAGCAACTTCAACTTCATTAAAAAATTATTTTAATGCGCCTTTGGGCAGTTTATGCAGACCTCTTTCACAAGAATTCCCCAGATAAAGGTGTTTGTTAAATCCTTCATGAAAGAGTATTCTGAATTACTTTTTAAAACCTTTTTCTCTGCAGTATATTCCTAATTTATTTTAGATAGAAACTTTTTAAGGGAACATTTCTCAAGTTGTTTTTTTTTTTCAGAAAGCCTTCTTTAAAACTCCAGTGTATAACTTCATACTTGACATAGGACTTTGTTTGCCCCTCTCTTATATGTAACACCTTTTTACCCTGAGTTATTGGGTATGTACTGTCTTTATAATTGGTGACTTAATCTAACTAAACCTTTAACCTCTTCCCTCACTGAATACATTTAGTAAAGTGTGAGCATTTCACATATAGCTTGAGTGTGCTCATTCAGTAGGATATATGTTGTATATGCATACCAGTAAACATAGTTATAATGGCTTAAAACTTTTCTCTTTTTATTTTTAGCTGTCAATGCAGTGTCCTTAGGGAAAAATGGAGTTGTGGAACTGATGTTTAAAATCATTGGCCCTTTTAGTAAAAAGAACACTGGCCTTATGAAGTGAGTACATAAATGTTTTGTAAATATATAAACAAAAAAAGTACAACCTAAACTTCCCTGTGCCTTAGTTTTCTCATGTGTAATACTAGAAGGTCTGATTAAAAAACTGAAGTTCTTTTCAGCTCTAAAACTCTAACTTCATAATAAGAAGACTTAAAAGTTCATTGATACCTTTTGTTTTTATATCAGTCATTTGCAGATATTCCTTCTCTCTTCCCAAATTGAATCCTTTCTAACAACAAAGAAAAATAGTTAAGCAAAAACAATGAATATAGTTACCACATATGACTCTGTGTGCATCATTCTTCCCCTGTAAATACCCACTTCTTTGTTGAGGGGAGGGAGTATGTTTCATTTCCTGTATATTCAGGAACAAAATTGATAATTACAGTTACTTAAAGTTCCACATCTTTTTAATGTTTAAAAAGAATTTACATTTTTGTGTTCATCACATCTGTTGTTCTTCTAGTTCTGCTTACTTCATTCTGCATCATTTACATCTTTGCATATTTTTCTGAAGTTCTCACATTTGTCATTCCTTACTGTACAATCATATCCTTTTACATTCCTATGCCATGACTTCTTTAATGATTCTCCAATTGATGGGCACCCATTTGGTTTCTAGTTTTGAAATTTAAAAATAGATAAAAAACTTCTAAAATTGTAATTTTACAAACATAAATTAGCTTAAGAACTTCAAATTTTATATAACCTTAAGTATTATGCATTATAGAATATAAAAGTCAGGTCACTGCTAGTAGAGGAATCTTCATCCCATCCTTGTCTGAAATTAGTTTAGTTTGTGGGTTTTTTCCTTGTCATTGCATTAAGTGTGTGCATTAAATTAAGTCTTCACCTTGATCTTCTGCACATGTATCTTAAAACTCAAATTCCAGCCATTATTTTGTTTCTTCAGTATTATTAATTCACAAACTGAGGCAATTAGTATCTTCTTCTAGGTTGTCCTGCCTGAATTATGGTAAAAAGTAGGAAATTGCATACGTGGTTATATTAATTAGACTGTCAGATAATGTGGTAAGTCAAACTAATTTTCCCAATGAACAACATTCTAGAACTTAAGGTCAGATTTAACAAAGCAAAAAGAGGGCTGTTTTCCTATTGATACTAAAGATAATATTTGTACTTATTCTGTTCCTCTATTTGATCTTTGAAATATAGTTTTTCTATTTCTTTCTCCCATTATCTTCTGATGGTTATACTTTTTAGTCCTGGCCCATGCTACTAAGTTAAGCATTCTAATTAAAAATATATACCTACTTATAATAATAACTAGAATTCATTTGGTGATTTACATATGTTATCTCATTTGATATTCCCAGGGAGAAGGAAGAAATCTTTAGTATGGACACATCACAACAGTAAATGTGTTTATACCATTTTGCATGTACTCGGAGTCATACAGAAATCAGTAATGACTTAAAAGGAATCTTGAAGAAAGATTATATTGAATGCTATATCTTTGTATGTGACTACTCTCTCTTGCCTTGGCCCCCATCATTTCCCACACCCACTTTAAAAGTGGTAGATTATTCAGACTTATAGATCATGTTGACCTTTGGCAGCCTTCATTGATGTTTGAGATTATTACTCTTGTTTACTAATGAACACAGAGTGATTAAGAAATGACAAATAAATTTAATTGAAATCTTTTCTTTGGCAATTTCTTTTGTTTATTGGGAATTTAATCAAGGCTTTTTTAATTGACTAAGTATTTGGTTGTCGGAAGGGAGATGATTTATAGATGATTGAAGAGTGAGATTTACTTTTAGGATTACCTTTTTTTCCCCACCAAATTGCATACCATAGTCTGGGATAAGATGATCTAGGAAGGTGCTGTGGACATATATGTGTGTGTGTGTGTGTGTGTATGTGTGTGTGTGCACGCACATGTGCGTAGAGGGACCCTAATCCTAGGATTGCATGTATGTGTTCGAGTTCTCTTGTCCTTTGTATCTCCTTTCCCTCTGATTCTTGTTGCTTCTTTAAATTAATTTTAACTATTTGCCCAGTGTTCAATTATGGGCAGCAGTACTCTTCCTCCAAGAACAACAGCAACAGTAATAATATTGAGAGGCAACTTGGCACAATGGTTAGTGAGCTGACCCCTGTGTTTGAGAGGTCTGGGTCTTCATTTTTATATATACTGGTTGTGTGTCATCCTGAGCAAGTAACTTAAACTTTTGGTGCCCATGCAACTCTGAAACTATACATTACTGAGCAGATACCAACGAAATCATAGTCTGGTCCAAAAATAATAATAGTTGACATTTTTATAGCAACATAATGTTTGTTTCACTTATTTAAAAATAGACCCAAAATTTGGGTGTGGTAGAGAAAGGGTAGAATTCATGTGAGGGAAATATGTAAAGAAAAAAGGTATGAATAAGTATGATACATTGGTATAGGGGTATTGTTGTAATTTTTACTATTCAGAGATACACAGAAAAAAAACCAACTTATATAGAGCAGAAATTTCCTCACTCTAACTTAACTCCAGTGCTCTTAATGAATAAGCAGGACTTCCCATATTACAATGTTGCAGTGACATGGATTTATTTCATTCTTCCATGTTTTATTTGCCTGCAGTTCTGTTCCATGTTATCCAAATAAAGTTAAATGAGATTATAATTCTGTTTAGTAGAGGATACCTAGATCTCTGTAGTGTTTATTATCATAAGTATGGTCCATTAGAATTGTCTATTTGTACAGATAAGCTAAATTATAAGTTGTTAGGATAAGCTTTCTCATTTTTTTTCTGCCTCTTTTTCCTCCCTCTCTCTGTATCTCTCTATCTTTCCGGGGGTAGATAAGCCGTAGCAGCAGCAAACATTTATTGAACATCGACTAAGTACATGTTGCTGTATTGGTAAATGAAGTTTTGTTGTTTTAAAGTGCTGATTCAGACCTCTTGCCCTCTAGTAAATATTAACCAGCTTCACTCCAACTTTGGTCACACTGTGTGTTCACAATGCTGCACCTGTACTTTATTCTTTAGATGTTTCGTGAGTTTCTTTTTTTTTTTTTTTGTCTCCTCATTTGGATTTTAAATTTCTCTAGGGAAGGGACTATTATTTTCTTCTTTTGCATACTCAAACATATGGTGCTGGATGTCCAGCTGGCACTTAAAAATGCTTATTAACAACCAAATTATTTAAGCATGGATATACTTGTAACAATGATGGCAGGTTTTACTGACTGATCCTCTGTAGAATATTTATTCTGTGACTTGTTTTATTTAATGTTCTTTCATAACTTGCCTATGGTAATTATACTCTCAATGAAAATAATTGTGGCATATATGATCTCTTATATTTATAAATATTTCTTAATTCATTGCCATATTTTTCAGAATTTATTTTTCTTCTATTTGGATGAAAGATATGTGTTTTTCTTAATTATGCTGTACATACTGTCAAACCTAGATGATTGTGAATAGATTCATAACCTGTAACTCAGTATTTGTGCTCAAAGACAAATACTCCTGATTTTTAAAACCATTTCTTCTAGAGATAGCGGATGCTTTAGGGATTTTAGTGACTGATAGGCTCTTTAGTGGCTTACCACTGAAAAGTAGTTAGGTACTTTATGCATAAGCTTCCCTTTCTAAAACAGTTTAGACTGCTCATATAAATGTCCAAACTTAAAAACTAGGGAGTAATATTTTATAGTTGTAATATTTTGAATTTAGCGAATCAGAAAGACTTCTGCAGAACAAACTTACAGTTTATAGTGGCAGATTCAAGGGACTTTTGGGGGCCAGGGATTGTAATTTTTAAAGCAACACAGTTCCTGGGTAGATTCTTACAGGCTCAGATACCCACACAGTGAGAATCAGTTCCATCAGTCTGCCTTCGGATAAAAACACTTAGAAGTAAGTAATTTTTTTTGGTGTTCTCTTCTTTTGACATTTTATCTTAATACATCTAATTTTTAAGCTGGATAGATGCATGTGCTCAAAGTACTTTGAGAAACTATGAAAATAAGTTGAATAAAGATAAAATTTGGAATGAATAATATAAAAATAACTTGAAACATTTGTATGAATTTACTCTGTTGTAGACTAATTTTACTAGTTTTGTTGTTGTTTTGTGTTTTCTTGTTGTGTTGACAGGGTTGCTTTAGACACACTTGCTGCATTGCTAAAATCAAGTAAGTGTTTAAATACTAGAAAATACTAGATAATATTTTCTAGAGTATTCTATCATGTTAAATAAATTGGAAACTAGATTAGATTTAAATGTTCACTCTTCAGTAATGTTAAATTAAATAATACTCTAAATAAAAATTTGATTTTTAGTTTTCCAGTTGTCCAATAAAATGATCTCATACATGATAATAAATGTTGGAGCATTTGGCTTGTTCCTAACATAGAAACATAAAGAACAGCTAATAAGTACCTGACAGAGAAGAATGATTTATAAAATCCTTATTTTAAAGACATCATACATAATTTTGAACACTTCTTGTATTTGAAATGATGATCTTAATGACTTCTGTGTATACTTAAATATCTAAAGCATGCAGCTTTCATTTATTCTTTCATTTGAAGGAGTGTTTTCCTCATATGATAACGTTAAAATTTTTTAAAAGCGTGAATCTTATTGTTTAAATATGAATTTGCATTTCAATAAATTTTATTCCAGAAACAGAGATATCCTCATTTCCAAAACAAAGGAAGAATGCCAGCTTAGGTGGTTCTTTTATCAATTTCCTTTAACATTCTTGCCCAGCTACTATGTCACCTATCTAGTTCTCTTTTTCTTAAAAAGCTATGTAAATACTTAGCATCTATTTAGATTAATATTAGTTCTCTATTATATTAGTAGCATCGATCAATGGAAGTGTTATTTATTGAATATATAAAGATTAATTGGCTGATTAAAACTAATAAGATTATTTAATCCCAACTATACTTTTGATAATTTGCTAACATTTGATAATTTTAACTTCTGGTTAGCACTTTAATGATGCTAGAAGTGTGTGAACTTAAAGGAGAAATAACCAGAGGTAATAATACATAAAGTATTTGTAAAGGCATGAGATCAATTAATTTTTCAGTCTGACCTATCATAATTGTTTTGGGTTGTTGAAACAAGACAGGTATTATGCAATAAATCAATTTGTAATCCCATTTAACTAAATGAGACTATATCTCAGAGATATATTTTAGAGACATTATCTCGAAAGATAGAATTTCAGTATTTCAAGGATCTGTGATTTGTCCCTGCGGGAACTTACTCCATTAACTTAGATTGCCATCCCTTCCCATTTCGTGAGATTCTGTGGCCAAATAAAAATTTATCATCTTGTGGTCATCTCTCTGATAATGAGCCTTATTGAATTTAGTTAATTTAGTCCTTGAACAAAAATATGAAGTAGTACTCAAAACCAGCTAGCATTTTCCCTCTGTGGCGTAACTTTGAAGAACTGTTGTTATTTCCTTACCACAAGGTGGCATTGGGTTATGATTTTAGGTGGAAAGTAGCCATTTACACACTGAAGTGTGCTACTGTTTTCTGAGAACTGGCCTTTTTACATTTTTCTTTGGATTTGCTTTATTAAACTTTATTTAGGCACACATTTAATTTAATGAGGCTAAAGGATGAAAGATTGTCCTTCAAACTATTCATAGTGCTTCTTTAGTACAACCTGTACTTACAGTGGAGATCTCACATGCAGGTAGTATGAAACAAGAGAAGTGATGCTAGAAGGTTCAAAAGCAGTTTCCACTTGGTATCATTTGGGAACATTTTAAATAAGTAGCCTTGATCCAATCCTAAGATAATAAAATGATTAATTTTAAAAGAGATATTACTGATAATTCTTACTAATAGGTGATATAAGTCAGCAGTTCTCAGACCTCTGTATGCATTAATTTTTTTCTTGCTTCCCTCTGTTGTTCTTAATCTAAATAGACACTATGTATTTATATAATAAAAGAAACAGAAGTAGATAGCTGACAGAGTGGTTGGGCAAGAATATTAAAGGCAGTTGACAAAAATAAAAATAATTTCAAAAGAGCCACTTGAGCTGATAGTCTTCTATTTTGGAAATGAGGAAATCTCTATTTCTAGAATAAAATTTATTGCACTGAATATTTATATTTAAACAATAGAGGGAGGCTGTATGATACCTTTGAAACAATGTTGTTGTTAAAAATTACTTTAAAAGTGAAGCAGTTGTAAATTATTTCTGATTTTAAAACATTTTAAATATATTTACATGTGGAAAAACCCTATTTTCTAAATTGACCATTAAAAATTTAGCACATTAAAATAAGTGAAATACATATTGTGCATGCTATTGGAGTTATTTAGAATATAGGTAAATGTGAGGCTTAGGAGATGTAGCTTTAAGCGGCTTCAATAGCAGTGTATATATTAGGTTTGCCAAAGTATAGATGTGTGCTAGCTGACTCCTGAAGCGAAATTTGCTTTTTTTGTTGGTGAATTTTATACTAGACCTTCATGTACACAAAGATTCTATTAATGCTCCAATAAGAACTTTCTTTGCATAGGTGTATAAGGGTTTTTTTTTAAAAAAAAGGAAACAAATTAAAAAGCAAAAAAGGAAAGCAACTTTTAAATGCTTGTAGTGAAGAAGAAAGCAAGGCCAGACTTTGGAGTAACTGAAGATCTTATCTAGAAGTAAGAAGTAGCCCTCCTCCTCCTCAACCCAATCTGTGGTGTAAACCAGCAGGAGGAACAGATCCTTGGCATTTGACTCTTAAAACTGAATTGACCAGTTAGGAATATGCCAATTATGACCCCCCCCCCCCGCCCCCAAATCAGGTAAATTAATTTGAAACAGTTGTATATATAAACAACCATTTCTGTAAATATTAGGAATTTTGTCCAAAAAACCCAGATGTGATACCAATGATACCCAGATGTGTATCCAGTATCCAATATCCAATCTTTTTCTGGCTAGTGGATAGAAATAAAAGTTCCAGTTGTTGGGGTGTTAATGATTTTTATTTTTTTCATGGCTCAAAGTATTCCCCAGGTGTAGGTTAACATCAGGGTAGTAGTTAGTAGATTGGTACTTCTTTCAGATAGCTGAGGATCTTAGAGCCTAACTCTGTGGCCTACTTCAGGGTCCACATCTTAGAATCATTTAAAGGTGACAGTGAAGTAGGAATAAGGTTGATATTTCTGATAAATATATATGTCATGCAGATTCATCACATTGTAGATACATTTTAACTACCCTTCATTCTGGTAATATTTGGATCAATATATTAGGAGACTAAAATTCTCTTTTAAGTTATTTTTAGTAATAAAGTATCTTTACATTAGGGGTGCTGTTCAGACTTGTTAATTTGTTTAGCATGTCACAACAAGGCTGATGAAATCTCAGGTCCAGATCTTTCCCCAATTTCACCCCTTAATATTAGCGCCACTTTAAAAAAAGTCAGATATTTTTGATTTATTTCCTGTGAACTTTAGTTTGATAAAGCAAGGCATGTACAATCTTTTGAAAAATATAATTTACAAGTTAAATCAACAGTGATATTTTTACATGGATGATTCAGAAATGCTGCTTTTCTGATCATTTTCTGATTGTTTCGATTCCTAAAAATGTTGACAGTTTAACTTTAAGCTAAAGGAAGCATAACATATTTACACAATTGGTGAAGACTTTAGAGAATAATTAGGCTTTTAGTGAAAATAGGTTTACTCAGTTAATGGTATAATAGAATGAATTGCCACTATTATGGTAACAATTTTGCATGAACTTTAAGTCATGTAACCATATAGCAAGTTAAAGTTCTATATAGTCCAGTTCATTACAGTCAAGTACATGTGTTCACGAGTTTCATCATGATACATGAAACTTTTTTGAGATGACCCTGATTCTAATATAGAGGTCCTGATGCTAATAAATAACTGAACAATGTAAAGAGATCTCTGGAAAATGTTTTGTGTTTACTGAAGCTTGTCACATTTTTATAATGGATGAAAAAATACTTTAAAACCCTGTTGCTAAAGATTTCTTTAGAAAATGTAGTATTAGGAGAATATGTTATATTGAATCCAAACTAGATTTGCTATGTTAAAAGAAAAAAGCAATAATTCTAACTTTTGTTATGTTCCACAACTTTCTTTGTCATCTTCAGTGTTCTTTCTTAATTTTCTTTTGTTAAAGAAACAAATGCCAGGAGAGCTGTAGACAGAGGATATGTCCATGTGCTTTTAACGATTTATGTAGATTGGCACCGGCATGATAATCGGCACAGAAACATGCTCATCCGGAAGGGAATTTTACAGAGTTTAAAAAGTGTCACAACCCTCAAGTTGGGAAGAAAGGCATTTATTGATGCCAATGGGATGAAAATTCTGTACAACACTTCTCAAGTAAGTTGCTTTTTTCCCCTTTTCTTATTCATATAGAAAAGACTGATTTTGATTATGAGAAAAAGGAATTTATTCAAGAAGATATTAGTCAAGTAATCATTGAAGTAAAAACTCGATGATAATAACTAAAGGCAAATGTTTAAAATTTTCTTTTCTTAGACATGTAGCATGAATATTCTTAACTGCTTTTTGACCTTCTGATTAGAAAGTTAGTCTCATAAAGACTCATAGAAGATGATGCTTGTGGGTTTACAGAATTAGGAGGCTATGTAAATGCACAATAGAGTGAAATTAGGTGTAGCTTTTCTGTTCCTATGTTACCCGGGGTCTATGGTTCTCTGTTCACAATCTTAGACATTCTCCTTAGGGGAATACTATGGTGGCCCCTCTCTTAGTAGGTTTGACACTTGTTCATTATATGCCCCCTGTACCATTTTTAGTAAAATTCTGTTCTGGATCTTGAAGGCTTATTGGGGACGTATCAAAATATATGTCATTCAGGGCCCCATTATTACAATTGTTGTCTCATGATTTTACATACTATATTTGTTTGTGGTTCTTTGACATTATAGTTGCCTCTTCTTTTCCCCTACTTTACTCATTTCCAAATATACCCCCACCCACAAATAGTATCTTTTCTTGGAACAAGGAAAAAGAATGAAGCAAAATTGACTGGCACAGTGATTGCATTTGATTGTATATACAACCTTCTGCACCCATAGTCTCTCACTTTATCAAAAGGAGGGCAGTTTGTTTCATCTTCAGCAAGTAACCAGGGACCTAATTGGTTTACCAAGATTTTATCACAAAGCAGTTGACGGAGTCTCCTCCGTTTTTCTTATGGAAATGTGTGAGCCAGGTGATGCTATAGTTAGATAGATTAAAAACTGGTTGAATGGCTGAACTAAAAGAGAAGTCATTAATATTTCAATATTTCCTTCTTGGAAGGAAGTCTGGTAGAGTTTCTTGGGGATCTTCTTCACTTCTTTTAAGAAGTGGTTTTTATCAGCAACCAGTATAAAGTAATTAATGCTTACTTATTAAATTTTCTGATAACACAAAGCAGAGGGGTGGGGATGGGAAGTGATATAGTAAAAACGCTGAATGACAGAGTCAGGTTTTAAAAAGATCTCAACAAACTAAAATATTGGACCAAATCAAAGAAGATGAAATTCATGTATGAAAATTTATTTTGAAATTTTATACTTGAGTTCCAAAAATTAACTTTGCAAGTATAAGATAGGGGAAATGTGGCTATGCAGTAGTTCAATTGAAAAAGATTTAGTGGTTTTAGTGGACTGTGATCTTAAATATGAATCAACAATTGTGTTATGGCAGCCAGGAAAAATAGTACAATCTTGGGCTACATGAAGAGAAGTATGCTTGGACTTTTCATGACTGATGAGAGTCTGAATGTCCTCTTCTCTGCTCTGTAGTATTATTTTAGGGACCACATTTTAGATAGGACATTGATAATCAGAAAGCATATAGCAGACAGTAAGGATGGTAAAGGGCCTCGAGGTCATGCCTTATTGAATACTGGTTAGAAGGAAATGGGAATGAGGAAGAGAAAAAGTGAGAGTAAACATGAAGGCTGTCTGTAGGTATCTGAAGTCTGTTATGTATAAGATACTTTAGGTTTGTTCTACTTGACTCCAAAAGGCAGAACTGGAAGCAATAGATGGAACCTGTGAAGAGACAAATTTAGACTTGACAGAAGGAAAAACTTTTTAAAAGTTAGACTCTCTAAAAAGGAATAGGCTACCTTGGAAAGTAGTGGCTAGTCCTTTTTAGAGGTTTTCAAGTCAAGTCTGGATGACAGCTTGTCAGATGTGTTGTAAAGGGGAGTGTTGTTCAAGTATAAGTTGGACTAATTGGCCTCTGAAATCCTTTGATCATCAGAAGTATCCCTTATCACCATAATGCAAGTAGCCTGAAATTTATGATCTTAAGAACTGAGACCAGATTATATTTGATATTAGGAGAGATATTTGAGGTATAAAAGAAAGCTCTAGTTAATTGAAGAAATACGCATTTCTATTTCTCTCAGTTTTTGACTTGACTACTGTTGTTAAGTCAATAATCCTTATTAAGTGCTAAGTATATAACTACAATAAAAAAGACACACTACCTCCAGGAAGCTTACGTTCTAAAGGAGGGAAGACAAAACAGAAAGGGGAGCTGAAAAGTATATGGGGGGAAATACTTGAGGGATCGAGGGTGACTGGGTACCTGAATGAGGGTTTGGTGGTAAAGTCTGGAGAGTTGGAAGCAAAGCCAGGACAGAAATGAATAATGGCCAGCTTGGGCTTGTTCTCCAAATGGAGGCTGCACAAAAAGTACTCACTATTGGGAGAAGGATCTGGTGTGGCCGAGGAATATTTTAGGGTGAGAAGGTCCCAGGAGCTGAGGCAGGATCCAGAGTGAACAAATTATGACCCATCTTTCCTAATGTGGAGTTTATAAGTTAACCTACATATCGATGTCTTGAGTTGTGTCTAAAACTGCAAATTATTACAATTCATTTTGAACATCTCTCCAAAGAAATGCAAAGACAAGTCACAGTAATAAGAGTAGCACTTAATTCATTCATATTAGAACATATGCTTCAGTGAGCCATGATTTCATTGGTTAGTTTTAATGATTGTTATTGATGCTGATTTTCTACCGTTATAAATTGAAAACCCTTCTAGAACTTGGTTCATGGTTTTCATGAATTACTGTTGATAAAGAAATTCATAAACCATTTGCTAACCTTTGGGTTATAGGCCTCCTTACTTACTGGTCCTCAAAAACAGACAGACAACAAACATTCTGTCAAGTGATATGAGTACTCAAAGCCTTTTTGGTTTGGTAAGAACCCACCTTAGTTTGTTTTCTGAAGCTATAATAACCTTGAATATCCGTGTTTTTATCATACCATGGTAGAACATAGAAATAGTATTTTAATGGAGGTCATATTCTATTAATAAGTATTAAATATTTTTATGAGTAACATTTGATATTTATTTGCTAAAGTAATATTTTCTTACATTTGAAATAAGTAGTGGTCATTTTTTAATCTTTCTATTGAATTGTATGAAATTATAAACCAAATAGACAATAACATACACATGCAATTCATTACAGATCATATTGGTTGGAATAAAATCTTTATCACTTTTATATGTATATATATATGCATATATATATATATATATCTGTACGTGTGTGTGTATTTAGATAGATAAATAGAGGCAGTGAGCTGTACTGGCTAGGGAGCTGCCCTACGGGTCTGGAAGATCTGACCTGGTTTCAAGTATACAGTGGAAAGAACACTGTCTTTGGCCAGTTTGACCTGGGCTCAAATGTGTTCCTGTCACTTGCTACCTCTGCAGCCTTGGGCAAGTTACTTAACCTCTTTGGGCCCATTTTCCTTATCTGTAAAATGACGGAGTTGGGGGGCGGAGCCAAGATGGCAGCTGGGAAGCAGTGACTGGCGTGAGCTCCCCACCAAGTCCCTCCAAAAACCTATAAAACAATGGCTCTGAACCAATTCTAGAGCTGCAGAACCCATAAAGTGGCAGAGGGAAGC
>CM053624.1:265928956-265986733 GCA_028646595.1 Phalanger gymnotis
AAATGGAAGACAATGTGAAACATCTCATTGGAAAAACCACTGACCTGGAAAATAGATCCAGGAGAGAGAATTTAAAAATTATTGGACTACCTGAAAGCCATGATCAAACAAAGAGCCTAGATATCATCCTTCGAGAAATTATCAAAGGGGAGTGGTTGTTGATTCATGCCATAGTGCTACTTGGCATACCCATACTCACCCAACTCATTGCTTATTAACATTAGTGAATAATGACCTGGTTATTTTCTTTAAATATTATCACAGTTTTCATATTGATGATATAAAGGAACTTGGCATTCATAATGGATAAAAGTACTTAAAATTACACTTTTATATAAAATAGATATTTTTAGTGAAAAATGTCAGAAAAAAGCGTTCTTCTCTGAAGATGTCTAAAATTAGTTATTCATGGTGATTACATGGTGTTTTTTCCCTTTCCTTTAAAAATAGGATTGCTTGGCAGTTAGGACTCTTGATCCTCTCGTCAACACGTCCAGTCTGATTATGAGGAAATGTTTTCCTAAAAATCGTCTTCCATTACCAACTATTAAAAGTGCTTTTCATTTCCAATTACCAGTTATTCCTGTGACTGGACCTGTGGCTCAGCTCTACAATTTACCACCTGAAGGTATGATTAATTACGTGCTATTCATTGTGATTTTTATTCTTTGTCTACTTTTCTTGTGTTTGAATTCAATAGAAAAAGGAAGACTTAGCATAGTAATCATATTTTACTTTACTTCATTTAATAGTCACCTGTTATTTTAAAAAGAGATTCTGAGTTTCTATTGATATTGCCAGAAGAATGCTTTTTAGTATAGGCATATGTGTTATATTTATGAATGTGAATTATTAGAGAATTTAATTATGTAAATATAACCTAAAACTGTTTTAAATTGCTACTTATGATTTTTAAAGTATGTATACATATAGTATGAATATATAATCAGTGAGATTAATTGCTGCATTTTTACCTATTAAGTGAACTAAACAAAATTTTCATTAAAAGTCTTATGGTTTTCTGTCTCTCTAAAGGCATTTATTTTAAAAATTGCGCTTGACTTATCTGATTGAAGGTACAAAATATATTTTTTGGTTTAGATAAATCAATGACTGAAATTATTTTAGTTTTGAACTACATTTGTGTGTGTATGTGTCAGAAAGTGAGAAGTGAAATTTTCAAGAAGTCTAGGAAGATTAAGATTTCTTAATTAGACAATCAGTGAAGCAGAAAATGTTTAGGAGAAGGGAAGATTGGTTGGGTATACTGTGATTTTTTTTTTGTCTATCTGCAATAAGTAAAAGAAAAAGTTTTATAATAGTGCAAATGGTGTTAATATGTAAAAAGTAAAGTTTAAATTTAAAGTAGCGAAATGATCACACTTTAGATTTAGGCCATGAAAAGGTCTCAGAGGGCATAAGGTCCAAAAGAGATGTGATCTCATTGACATAGACCTTTCTTAACAGTGATGTATTCTATAGTGCGCATGCCTTTCTGCGCAACTTTTGTCCACATTTTCTCATAAGTTCACCACCAGAGGGCCATTTGCTGAATGTGTAGGGACCTTTCTCTCTTTCTTTTGATATTATGAGAACGCTGGTGGAGCAAATGTGTCATCCAACAGTATCTCATACTCTCACCATGTGACTAGTTCATCTTCTTTTTCAATCATGCATTTCTTTGATGACTTCCTTTGCTCTTCTTCTTCCTAGTATGCCTAGTACCTTATTTACTATTGTTTTAGTCTATTTATACCTACCATGTACTTTTCCATTGTCCTCTGAATAACATTAAATTTTAATTCTTTGAAGTCATATTCCATGACTCTCAGCCATATGGCATCACCAGTAGAATATTTTTATTTTAAAAATGGGCCTCTGTTTGAGAGAGCAGTTTGGGGTCATTAAAAGGACCTTTGCCTTTTTCCCCTCGAAATCTGATCAACTCTTTTCCTTTTTAATCCTGGTGCTAATTGATGTCCATTTTCAGGATATATACCAAAGGCATACGTTGATGCGTATTCTCTTTCGTTGTCCATCTAACTGCATATCAAAGTCTGACACAGACATTCTTTGTTTGCTATGGGGATGATTAGGTCAGACTCTTCCAAGTGATTGTGAATCTTGTCCAGGAGACTCTACAGTGTTCTGAAGCATAGTAAAATCAACTCAATGTTATCAGCAAACAGTATCAATTAGAGGATCTTACCATTTATAGGGAATCCCTCTTCAATTTTGACTCTGTGCTAGATCTCCTGCTGAACAGTAATGAACATATTTTAGTAATAATAATAATTTGAATTGTATTATTATCTCTAATATTTAATGGATAAATCTCTAGAAATTCCTTGGATTCTATATCCAGAATTCTTTTGTTGTAGAAATATTGTATTAGAAATATTTTATTAACTTTCATGGTAAAGATTCAGTGAACATATTATGTTCTAATGAGATATTTTATGTGAAAGTGCCTTGAAAATTGTTTTTAAAAAGCGTTATGCAAATATAAGGAATGCTGTGTTAGTATTGTCTGACTATTGTTAGCTTTCTGTTTACCCTCACCATCTAAGGGTTTATGGCTCCATCTTCTGGTTAGACCTGATGAATAAATAGTCCCTTTTCCATGTTAGAACAAAACAACTTTCAGATCAGCCTTTTGAGTTAAAAAAAAAATCTATTCTTTGTATATTTATTTTGCCTGGTTTATTTAACAATCTGATTTATCCCTTTCTCTGTTTAGCTGAGTTTACTATTCTCTAGCTAATCAAGAAAATCCTCTTCTTCTTAGTACTAGTTTCTCAGTCTTTTTTTTGTTCATTTTCTCCAATAGTCATTTTTTTCTCAGGTCATGTATCTGGCTGTTGCTTATAAATTTATTTTAATCTTTTGATCCTAGAGCTACACATTCACTAGGGAGAAATAGAAGCATAAGTAAGTCTTTATTGAGTTTCTCTTATGTTCCAGGGAGAGAGAGGGAATAAGTATTTCTGCAGCACCTTCTATGTGCCAGGCACTGTGCTAAACTCTTTACAAATCTCATTTGATCCTCACAACAACCCTGTGAGGTAGGTGCTGTTATTATCCCCATTTTACATTTGAGGAAGCAGACAAACAGAGGTTAAATGACTTTTCCAGGGTCATATAGCTAGTAAGTATCTGAGGTTAGATTTGAACTCAGTTCTTCCTGATTCCAAGTCCAGTACTCTATCCACTGCACCACCTAGCTGTGGTAATAGAATATACAAAGACGAAAATGATGTATTCTGTTTTCTCACGGAGCTTATGTTGTATTGGAAGAGACAACTTCTGCATATATAGGCATATGCTATCTATCTGTCTATCTATCTATCTATCTATCTATCTATCTATCTATCTATCTATCTATATACATATATACCTATGAGGGGGGAGAGGGCACTATTAGCTTGGGGGAATAGGAAAGGCTTTATGTCAAAACTGCTGCTTGAGTTGAACTTTTGAAGAAAACTAGGGATTGTAAGAGTTAGAAGGATAAGGGAATGTATTTCAAGTATTAGGGACGACTTACACAAACGGCATTAAGAAATTGTCATGTGTGAGTGACAGCTAAAGGTCAGTACAGTTCTACTACGTAGTGCATGAAAAAGAGTAACATACAATAGGTCTGCAAAGGTGAGTTGAATCTGAGTGGTGAAGGAATCGAGAGGAATATCCTGTAAGAGCCATTGGATGTTATTGAGCAGAAGCACTCTTCTGCTGGACCTGTGCTTTATAAAGATGATTTTGGTAGCTATGTGGAAGATGGATCAGGAAGAGAGAGACTGGAGGTGGGGAGAACAGTTAGGAGGCTGTTCAGTATTGACCAGGTAAGAGATGATTAGATTCTGAGCTACAATGGTAACCATGTGAGTGAAAGGAAGGGGCAATACATGGGATATTTTGGAGGTAAAATGAACTAGACTTGACAGTTGACTAGACATGTGAGCTGAGGGTGAGGAAACAGTAAAAGACAACTCTGAGATTATGAACCTTCCCAACTGGAAGGATGGAAACGTACCCTTAGCTGAAATATAGAAATTTGGCAGAGGGCTTAGTTTCAAGGGGAAAAGGGGAGGAAGAGATAATAAGCTCTTATTTGGATATGCTGAGTTTGAGATGCCTTTTGACAATTAAATTGAAAATGTCTAGTAGATAGTTGGTGATGCAAGACTGGCACTCAAGAGAGAGAATTTTGCTGGATATATAGATTTAGAAGTAATCTCTATACACATGATAATTAAACCTGTGAGAGCTGACCAGGTTAGCAAGTAAGAGAGTGAAGAGGGTAAAACCCAGGATAGACATAGCCTTTAGGGTACACATCTACTTTAGGGTGGATGATGAGCCAGCAAAGGAGATTGAGAGAATAATCAGGTAAGGAGAGAACTAAGAGTGGTGTCACAAAAACCCAGAGAAGAGAGAGTATCAAAAAAGAGCAACTCTTATTTTCTCATGAACAAAATTCACTAGTATGGTCTTTTTATATGTACATAAAAGGTACTAATGTAATTTTACCATAGATTTCACGGTCATGTGCTACTCAAGCACAAACAGTGAAGGATGAGCCACAACAGAAGGTGTGCTATTTAATATTTTATTAATAACATAATTATTTATAAATATTTATACATTTGTGGTATTTTATGAAGTGAATTCTTAGTGCTTTGAACATAGCAGTCTTCCCCGGGGTGTCATTTTGTAGAAAGTTTACTTCTCACCTACTTATAGAGCCTTTTGTATCACAGTGGATGACGTAGTAGATGAAAGCGATGACAATGAAGACCTTGAATTAGAAGCTGAAAATGAAATTGAGAATGATGATGATATAGACCAAAATTTGAAGGTTGGTATAAATGTTTATTGTCAATTAACAATTATTGTCAATTTGCTGCAAATAATTCAATATACATTACTATTGTAAAAAGAAAGTAAATTTAAATGATGACAGAGGCTTATTGCTGAGTTTGTGCCTATTTTTTTTCTCATTTTTTTATATTACGGTTCATCAGTGAGAGTAAGCTGTTGAAAAGAGAAGTAAAGCTTTGTTTTAAGTCCTTATAGTGGAAGGGGCCTTGAAGTACTATCTAATTGTCTCTTTTTGGTTCTAGGAAGGATTTTAATATACATATAATTAAAATGTAAAATAATACAAATTTTTGTATTTTTTTGTTTTAAAAATAAACCTTTTTCCAATATTTTGTTCTTTATATCATCAAAATTTCTCTTAGTAGCTTCCCTCTTTCCTTCTCAGAGAGCTAGAACATATAAGTTTTTTTTTTAAAGAAAAAGAGCAAGAAGGGAAGAAAAACTCAGCAAAACCAATCAATACATTGAAAGGAAGTCTGAAAACACATGCAGTGTATCACACCCATGGATCTCCACATCTGCAAAGGAGTGGGGTGGTGGGGTGTATTTTGACGTATTTTTATTCTTTGCAATTTGGGACATTCACTTTTGATTGTTTCAATGGTAGTTCTTTCCATTTACGTTATTATATAGTGTACATTGTGCTTTGAAAGATTTTCAGGAAAGTGATTCTGTTTGTGTGTGTGTGTGTGTGTGTGTGTGTGTGTGTGTGTGTGTGTGTGTGTGTGTGTAAGTATACACACATACTTAAATATATGCATATCCATACACACACATCACCACCTTGTTATAAATCAGATTATTCTTTTGGTTAGGAATTTCTTTTATGCATTGATCTAAATAAAGTCCCTTGTGATAATGGATTATAGGATATTGTGAAAATTAGTATCAATATGGAAATACTTTAAGAATCTGTGAATTGGAATAGATACTCCCTCCATAACCCAGCTTATATGTTTTGGTAGATGGTACTTGAGAAAGTTATTATGCCCTGAAAAATTAAGCTCACTGGTTGATGAACCTCTATCTCTGGAACTCATTGGAAATACTTTGTTTTAGAAAGTGGAGTTTTTCAGAGTGCTGAGAATTAATGTTTTAAGGGCTAGAACTTTATTTAACAATTTTTGATGGAAATATTTCTCAGGCATATGCTACACTTTTCTGACTTGTTTAAATAAGATATATTGAATGTAATTTAATTTTCCCTTGAAGTCACTATTATGGGTATTAGTGATTGTGATGCGCCAGTTAGATTTAGGTAGACAACATGCAACGTAGAAGTGAATAGGAGCTCTGATCGGCAAAGTGAGTAGCCATGATTCTAGGGCCAAGGATAAAGCATCTGGTGCAGAATGAAGTATATCTATTTTTCGGATAGGGTCAGCGCAGCCATTTGTTTTGCTTCATTGCATATTTGCTTATTTTGTTATAATAGTTTTATTTTTGCTTTGTTTTTCTTTTTCCAGTGTGTATGGGCAGTTATGAGAAGGGGACTTGTTTATACAAAACTGAATCCTGTTTATTGTTTCCATATGTGTGTATATATATATATAGAAATTTTCTGTGTCTTCAAGGGCTGCAGTATTGTGGTGGAGTTTGCTGTGCTATGAATAAGGCAAATTTACTTCCCTAGTGGAGTTAATAATAATGATTGGCCAACTTATTTTAATGTTCTTTCTAAATTTGGGATCCCGTTACTGTAGACAGCAGTCGATATGATCAGATTCCCAACTCTTCTTGATCTCTCAGAGTGGGATATTTGTCACTTCTTGAAATCTCTGAACAGCACACAAGGTACTTTCAACTAGTCCTATTTGACCACAGATTTTTCCACTTCCAGTGGAAACTTCTAACCTCTCCTTCAGTTTTAACCTTTCCTCTAAGAGTGGCACATAGTTTGCTTCTATTCTTTCCAGAATGGACAGCCTGAATTATATTTGGGGAGTATAGGATGTCAAAGTTTTTAAAAGGGTCATGGATAGAAAAAGTTTGAAAAAGACTTGTTTGTTATTAAGTGTACCAAAAAATTTTGTTTTGAAGCTAGCCTTCCCCCAGAATACCCCCAAAACCTCTCTTACAAAGTATATCTTCTCCACCAGAAACTGGTTTATCAGTTGTTTAACAGAAAGGAAGGTTAGGTTCTTTTACTTTGATAACATGTCGATAACATTGACTGTTATATTTGATCAGAATTTGTTGCCTCTCCATTCATATCACAACCAACCTAGGTCAGGCCCATATTACCTCTTGCCTGGATTACTGCAATTTTCTCTTAATTGGTCTCCCTGCATATGGTCTCTAATCTCTCTATCTTCAGAAGGCTTTTTCTGAATCTCCAGGTTGTTATCCACTCATCTTTCCTCACCACCAGGCAAATTACCTTCTGTATAGTTACCCTTATTTACTTCTCTGTGAACATGTACTCCTTGAGTAGACTGTAAGCTTGGACAGAGAGACCAGTGCCTGGAACAGAGTTAAGCATTTGTTAATTAACTGCTGACTCCATTTGTGTATGCATCTGTTCTTTCAACTCTTCTTTGTTTACTCTGCATCCCTTCATGAAACTCTTACCATGTTTTTCTGAATTTTTCATATTAAAAAAATCAGTAGTATAGCTTAGATTTCTTTTAATTCAACTTTTTTTTTAAACCAAGCCTCAAGTATATATTTTACAGTTTGATTCTTTTGAATTGGTTTAATACATGTCTTAATGCTGTGATTTTACTTAAAATGTTGAATTAGATTATTAAAAGAAAATATGTAGAAATTATTGCAAAAATTATTTCACTCATCCTTTGGCTTTAATTCCATGTAATGGTTTGAATGGCATTAAAATTGAGAGCGTATTCTGGTTTATTAAAGGCATGCCTAACCCTTGATACAATGTGTTTTGATTGTTACAGAATGATGACATTGAGACTGATATTAACAAGTTAAAGCCCAAGCAAGAATTAGGACGACCAATAGAAGAACTTAAAATGTATGAACATTTTTTCCATGAACTTTCTGATGACTTTCAGGTAAAAAAATAGCAGATTAATCCAGGTGCTTAATGTTTGCTCAGTTAAGAATTCTTTTCTCTCTTAAATTGAAAGACATTTCCTATTTTGCTTTTCATTTTTAAAATGAGAAAGGGTTTTTCCTTTGTCAGTAACTATTTAGCCATGTGACCTTGTTATTATCTGCCTTCATTCAAATGCACTGACATGTTGGAAGTAAGAACTAGTGGAAAGTGACAAATAAAAACTGCTTTCATGTTATCATTGACATTTTCAACTAGATATGATAATCTTATAAGTTAATTATTTTCTTTTCTGGTAATGTCATGTAAAAATTAATGGGGAAGTATTGGAACATTTAACTTAGGATTTGCTACCACTCTTAATTCATATTAAAGGTTTTTACTCTAATTTGCTAAATAGCTTAGCCTGAGCTAACAACAATTAATAGAAAAGTTAAGGGGAATATAAATAACCTAATATTTGAGTGTGGCTTGGGGAAAGAGTTGATTTTGGCCCTTCTATGAGTAAACTGTGTGATGTTAAAATTGATTAACTTTCCTGGGCCTCAGTTTCCTAATTTGTAAAGTGAATATGTTAGATTAGGTGGGTCTCTAAGGTCCTTTTCAAAAAGTCTTTTTTCTTATTTCAAGTCTATTTTCTTGTTCCTCCAAAAGAGATACTGAATGTGTAGTGCTAAGTGTATGTGTTTATGAGAAAGTGATAGAGAGGAAAGGTAATTGAAAAGATGGTTTTTGCTTTGGGGGTTTTCTTTAAGTTTGTTAGAAATTTACATACCTTTATTCATAGGATGGGTTAAAGAGCCACTGCAATTCTAATTGAGTATTCAGGTTGCACCATGGAACTGGAGATGCACTCAGTGATGAAAGGGAGAGACAGCTGTCCTGTATTTTTAGCCCAAAGATAGTACAGTATGCTCAAGAGGGAAGTTTCTAGGTAGAAATAAAAAGACTGAATTTAGATTAAACTGTTTCATATCTTCTCTCTTCACTAATGTTGACTACCAAATTACAAGATACTTATACATACAGAAACCCTTACAAGCAATGGAAAAAGCTGATGCAGAGCAATAATGGGAAAATCATAGGGCCGGCTACGGGTAGAGAAGATATTTGGTTGATTTGAATCACCTCTATAACTTAGTATAGGTGAAAAGACAAGTACATTTGAGAAGCCATGTACAGCAAGTCTTAAGAGAATATGGGCGTATAAAAATAAAAGGATATTCAAAGTAGCCATAAGGAAAAGGAGATTGCATCTGGTACTGAGATTAGCATTTTGTTTATTATTGTTCACCAACTCTTTTACCTTAAACAAGTAGTTTACTATAGAGTTTGACTTGGTTCCTTCTATCTACATATCAATACAATTCTTCACAGTGATAATTAAATTAGATTGCATTCCATAAAGACCTAATACTGATAGCTAACTTTCATTGTATTAGAAGAAAAGAAATTAATTTTTAAAGAGAGTCTTTCAGAGTCTCTGCTTGTTAGTATACTGTATTTTTGGTTGTCAGCTTTTAATACCATGGCAGGCGATATGTGAGTTAGTTCATCATTTAGTTATGTAATTAGGAAAATATATCTAATATGAAGATGTATTGTTTTTCAAATACCTCTTAATTTTTATTCCAAAAAGAATGTCTCTTCTCTATTACAGCGACTTGTATGTTTAATGTGTTTGAAAAATATGTAGTAAGTTTCAGTGATGTAATATAGAAGATATTTTTAAAAATAACTTTGTTGTAAGACCAATGAGTTATACATTTTACTGACATATTAAAAAAGACAGATTAATTTTGATGACTATTTTCACTTTAGCTTGCACATTATTTCCAATATCAGTCACTTCACTTAGAAATTACTTTATTCAAACTTTCAAAGACCACAGAAGCAAAAGAATCCAACTTTTTTTTGCTCAGTAGCCAAACTGAAAAAAAAATACAAAACAAAAAATACCTTTTGATGACAATGCATAGAAAGTTTTTTTTAAAAAGGGACTCTTCCACAATTTTAAAACCATGAGTGCCACTACTCAATAATTATTTGGAACCATACGAATGGTGGAGGAGTAGGAGTGAAATGAAGGATGTCTGTGGGCCAGGTGAAGCAGTCACCAATTAGGACAGCGGGGGTCCAAGGCAGAAGTTCTGAAGATGAAGCTAGCTTTGTAGATCAGTAACTACTTTTTTCTAGTAAGGATACTATCATCTTTCCAGTCACACAGGTTCATAATCTCAGAGTCATCTTCACCTCTTCTCTTTGCCTCTCATATCCACTCAGTTGCCAAGTCTTGCCGGTTCTGTCCCTTCAACATTTTTCCTGTTTGTTACATTCTCTCCACTCATATTACCACCACCCTAGTCCAGGCCCTTAGCAGCCCTCAACTGGACCCAGCATTTGGCATGCAGCATTTGCTTAATGAATAAATGCCTTGTTGATGATGATGATGATGATGATGGACTCTTGAAAGAGTTTTCTAAGTTGTCTCCTTGCCTCAAATCTTTCCTATCTCCAGTACATCATCCACAACTGCCAGATTGATAGTCCATTTAGCATGAGTTTGACTTCCTTGAGCAAAAATCTTCAGTTGTTCCCTCCAAGGTAAAATTTAAACTTTTTGGAGATGGATGTAGCCTTTAGTCTGGATCGAGGCTATTATTCCATGCTTTTTGTACCTGATCTTTATGTTCTAGCCATACCAATTTACTTGTTCTTAGCGTACGATATTCTGTCTGTATCTCTGCCTTTGCACAGGTCTTCTCCCATACCTGACCTATACTTTTTTCTTACCTCTGGCTTACAAAATCCCTAACTTTCTCTAAGATCACATTCAAGAGCACCTCCTATAAGGTCTATCCTGATCTTCCTCTCCCCAAGTTATTGATGTACTCCCTACCAAATTACTTTGTATCTATTCTACACTTAATTTTCTCTGTATTTGTTGTTTCAGTAAAATATAAGGGAAATCCCGTTAAGACAGAAACCGTTTTGTTTCCTTTTTGTGTATCCTTACCATCTAGCATAACACTTGACTCACAGTAAGCATTTAATAAATCTTTATTGAAGGACTGAATAAATTAATGAAATCAGAGATAAGTTGTCATAGAAAAAATTACAATAAGTATTTTAAAAAAATTTAATATTTAAGACAAGCAAGAGATTAATATGGCAGTTTGGCCTCTGGTAGCCTGTATATTGGAGTACTTAATATATTTTTACAGGATTTTCAGAATTTTCCTCCTTTTCTGTGCATTCCTCTTTCTTCAGTTATCCTTGTCCTATAGGTGATAGGAATTTCCCTTTTGAGGGGAGAGGCTTTGCATTCACAACTCCTGGAACTTGGCTACTGTCTACTTTTTTTTTAATCTGTATGACTATAGGACTAAGGCCATTGTAGTTTCATATTTCATCTGTGAGCATATTTTATAACTTCATATCTTTAGGTTTTTGGTATCTGTGTTCTCCCAGTTTATCATTCCTGTCCTGCCTTCATTTACTTTCCTTTTATAACCTTGACTCTGTAAAGTTGGCTATCTCAGTAGGAGGATTTAGTGAGGTGACTTTTCCCTCATGATGATTAAAGTATTTATATATTTCTCTATATGCCTATATATTTTATTTTTGAGATTTTTTTGACATCTCATTCAGGAAGATGAGTAACTTAGTATTTTCATTTTCTTTTAAAATCCTCTAATTTTGGGGAAAAATTAAAGAAACATTGCTTTATTCCTACACACTGATTTTAAAGTTGCTTAATATACTTTATTTTTTTCTGATCTCAGATCTTTGATTTCACTGGTATAAGGAATCTTTTGGTAAGAGAACTTCTTCTATTAATGTAGATCAGCACTTGGCCTGCAGCTTTGAGAGTATTTCCTAAGGCAGTGGAAAGAATAAGTTATGTGTTTGGGGACATATAGGGTGTGGCAAAGATGGGGCTTGAACCCAGGTTTTCCTCACTCTGAGGATAACTCTAAGCATTGCTACCTCTTGTTTGTTACGTTATTGTAATACAATATGAAAGAATTTAAATGCTGTCTTCATTTTTGCTAAATTCAAATTTGCTAAATTTTTTTGATCATGCCTTTTGTTTTTGAAGGAATGTGATTTAATTGCCAAAGAACCAAAGCCCTTGGCAAAGGAAGGAAATCTAGGTGGACCTATTGTTGTTCCTACAGCAGGAGAAGAGCCGCCTGTGGAACCAAACAGTCTAATAAATTCAGTGAAAAAGAATATCATTTCACAAGGAGAGGAAGGGGATAAACAACCTGCCTTTTTAGACCTGGCGAAAGAAGATACTAAAAACAGTGATAGTCCATTGCAGCAACAGGAAGGTGATCAAAATAGAACAGTTTCATCAAACCAGTATCTCACTAGTGACCTAGTAAAGGCCTTGGACCGAATAACACTGCAGAGTGCTCCCCAGACTTCCCAGAGCTTTACTGCCGGAATAAAGAAAGATTCCAGTCCTCACCTTACCTCCATCACGTGCACTAAAACATGCCCACATATTTCTACGTGTGGAAATGTGCTCTTTGAGGGACGAACTGTTCAACTAGGAAAGCTATGCTTTACTGGAGTGGAAACTGAAGAAGATGATGATTCTGCATCTAACTCATCAGTGGAGCAAACATCAGTTGAAGTACCCAACATGCCACCACTCCATGACTCTGATCTATATGTTGAGATTGTGAAAAATACTAAATCTGTTCCTGAGTATTCAGAAGTGGCTTATCCTGATTATTTTGGTCACATTCCACCTCCATTTAAAGAACCTATTTTAGAAAGACCTTATGGTGTGCAAAGGTGAGTAGTCTATGTCCGTTTTTCCTCTAAAAAAGGAAAATTACAATATGAATAATGACTATTTTTCTTAATTTTCAAGGACAATTTCATTTCTTACATTTGCTTCATGTTTAGGAAGAAAATTACTTAAGAGGGAAGTTATTAGCAGTTTTAGTCTAAGAAATGCAAGCACATTCTGAAATTTAAACTTGGTAGTCATTAAAAAAAGTTAAACATTTGTAATTATAATGCCATATAGAAGAAACTGGAAATTGACCAGTTCAAAAATATATTCATACCGTTATTAAGTTGCAAAATGTTATATTGTTTGGCCAATTTTTGACAGATATTCCTTAAAAAGTAAATATTTCGGTTCCATTGTCCTTAGATTTTTGCCTTAGGCAGGCAAGTTGGAAATAAAATATCAAATGAAAGACTAGATACATTGTGCTAATGTGTTATATTTTAAATTTGAGGTTGGAAATTTGCAGTAAAAATAAAACATGAAATTAATCTAAGAGATAACTTTGTGGTGGTTACACTCCTGTAGTTCCTGTTATGGGGAGGCTGAGGCTAGTGAATTGTTTGATTAGTTGTTAGCTGAACTAACTTGGTGTCCACACTAAGTCCAGCACAAATATGGTGAGAGCATGGGGCCACCAGGCTACCTAAGGAGGAATAAATAAGCCCAGGTCAGAGGCCTGGTGCCAATCAGTAGTGGAATCAGGCACTTCTAATCAAGGCAAGATAGGAAAACCTAGCCTTTCTTCCCTGCCTGCAAACCCCAAATAAAGGAATAAAAAGAAAGAAAGAAAAGAAATAATTGAAGTGATTTCTCTAGTGATTTCAGGTAAGTGATGATTTGTAAGTGTTTATAAGACAGAAGTTTATAAATGATTGGCTTAGTGGGACTAATGACTGGACCATTTTATTGTGACTACAGGTGAGATTTTTTGATAGTCATTTATCATTGAAAATATTAAGCAATTACTTGTTTATAGACTGTTTCTAGGTGATGGTACTAGCTGTAAAAAGAAATACTCAAGAATGTTTGTGGAGTTTGAGACCTGGTAGAACATTTTTCCTAGAATTTTCTTAAAAAAATCGAATAGTCTCTATCCTCAAGGAGCTTATTTTTAAAGTCTTTTAACATACTCTAGATAATTCTACTGCAAAAAAAGAAAAATGTTAGATATTTATAAATTCCACATTACACATATTTTATGAGCTTGTTTAATGAATAAAACAAGTGTGTGTGTGTGTATAAGTGTGTATAATAAACAAGTACTCAGGGCTACCTTTCCTTTGATCAGAACCAAGAAGGTCAGCCCTAAGCCCTTACTACATATATATATATATATATATATATATATATATATATATATATATATATATACAAGACATAAGTAGATTAAAAAATGCTTTAAAGGTATCACATACAATAGTTGTATACTGCTGCTTGTTAAATTATTCCATGAATAAAAACAGTAAAGTGTTTAGAGCTGTCTTAATGACTTCAATTTTTACTGAAGATTTAGTGGAATCATATGGTTATTACTGAAAGAAGTAGACAATAAGAAAGAAATTATAAATTATACATTATAGTATCTTTGTACATGGACTTACTGGTAATTTTGGTTAGCAAATTGTATTTCTAATAATTGATATAAGACAAAATTACATAAACATTGTAATTTCTGATAAAAATACCTATCAATACTTCATTACTTCAAGTTTTCCAGTATTCAGCTTAAGAAACATTTACTAAATTCTTGTGGAAACAGTGATGAAATAGCCCTTGTCCTTAGGGAGGTCTGGGGAAGGATGCAGTGTGTGTTCAGATAAGAGAATGCAAAATGCACTTTTAAAACACCACAAAATTATAAATTACCTCAAATATTCATCAATTATATTCATCATCTTTCATTTATTTACTTCTGATAACAAGTATGGCTGACAGCTCAGGAACTCATGCCATCTAGTGGCAAGAGGCTATATAATTAAGTATAGGAACTCGAGCTAAAGAAAGCATTTTATGTTCTTTTAATATGTATGTTTTAATATGTAGTACTTGAATCATTGTCAGTGAAATTAAGGGTACTGGAACCCCCACGTTAGGAAATGCTTTTAGACAATGGAATGCTGTATGTAACATTAGAGAATCCCAGGATTTTGAGTTGGAAGGGACCTCTGTAGGTATCTAATTCAACTTGAACCTAAAAGGAGCAGCTACTCTAAAAGCCCTGACAAGTTGTTACCCATCTTCTGCTAGAAGACTTCTGTGGAGGGAAACCCATCATCTCCTTAGGTAACACATCACACTTTGTTATAGGTCTAATTATTAGGAAACTTCTTGATGCTGAGGCTAAGTTTACCTTTTTGCAACTTTCACCCACTGGTCTTAGGAATACCTTTTGAGACCAGAGAATGAATCTGATTCCTCTTTTGCCTGAGAGCCCTTTAGATACTTGAACACAAATATCATATTCCTCCAGAGAGAGTCTTCTCTGCTTCAGGTTAAACATCTTTAATATTCTCAAATGATCCTCATATGACAGACACACTGTCTTGGTTGCCCTCTCTATCTCGGTTGCTCTCCACCTTATCAAATTTCCTTCCTAAACTGTGGCATCCAGAACTGAACACCTGCTCCAGATGTGGTCTCACCATGGCATGAAACAGTCACTGTCATCTCTGTATTTTGGAAGTTCTCTCTTTTCTAACGTAGCCTAAAATGACATTAGCTTATTTGGCCCCCAGACATTGATTCATATTGAATTCTCACTAAATTCTCACTAAAACCTTGGGTCTTTTTTAATGCCAGCTATTTTCTAACCATGCCTCCCTCATCTGAATTTGTGGTGTTGATTTTTTTTTTGCATCCCTGTAAAGCTTTAAAGTTATTGTTATTGGATTTCACCATATTAGATTCAGTCCAGTACCCCAGTCTGTGGAAGCTTTTTTGGATCCTGACACTATCATCCACTGCTATTAACAATCTCTTCCAGTTTTATGTCATCTGAAAATTTGACAAGCATGTCATTTATGCTTTTATCCAAGTTGTTGTTAAAAATATTAAATAGCATCATCCTAGGCATAGGTTTTTGGTACACTCCACTGGATATCTCTTATTATGTTGACTTTAAACAATGATTAGTCCTTTAGTCAGCTATTCAGTCAGTGCTTGTTCTATCCCTTATCTAGCCCACATCTGTCATTTCCATAAGAAAGGTTATGAGGTAATTTTCCAAATGTTTTGCTAAAATCAAGATAAAATCTATCTCTAGCATTTTCCCTTCAAATATATTCAAAACTTTTTGAAATAAGAAAATAAGTCTAGTGTTGTACCTCTTGATGAAGTCAAGCTAGCTTTCTTTGATCACCAATTCCTTTTCTAGATGTTCTTTAACTACTTTTTAATAACCAATTCTAGAATTTTCCTGAAAATTACATTCAAGCTCATTGATTCATAGTTTCCAGACTCTGTCCTCTTCCCTTTTTTGAAGAATGGAGCAACTCAGTTCTGTAGCACCTTTTTCATTTTCTTGAACTTCCAAATATCACTGACAGTGGTTCAACAACTACAGCTGCCAGTTCCTTCAGGACCCAGGAATGTCGTTTATCTGGTTGAGGTGACTTGAATTCAGAGGCAACTTGGTACTGTTTCCTGTCTCCTTACTTATCTGGGGCATCAACTTTCTGTTGGTGATTTCCCCTCTCATTTTCAATATAAGGGCTGTTCTTCTTGACAGAGAAAAAAAGAAGTGTGAAAGTAATTGAGCAGCTCTGCTATTTCTCTGTTGTCATTTATAATTTTATCCATGCCAGGCAGTGGTCCTCTTTCCATTCTTTGATCTTGCTCTTTCACTTAATATAGCTTTAAAAGCCTTATTTTTTGTTGCCCTTAACGTGCCTTAATAGACACAGGTCCTTCTGAGCTTTAGCACTCCTAACACTGTTTTTATAGGACTATGCCATATGCTTACATTCATTTTCTGTTATCTGCCTTTGCTTCCTTCTTTTGTACATATATTTTAAAAATCTAAATTAGTTGGTAATTTCCTTTCCCTTTCAAATCAGTCTCTTCGTACAAGTTCAGCTTTTCCTCCATATTGGAATTGTTTCATTAGTGTCTTCAGAATCTCTTTCTTGAGAGTTTCCTATTCCTTATGGGTTGACTTCCCCTGTAGAATTTGAATGCACAGGATTCCACCTGTCCTTCCTCTGAACCCTTTGAAATCTGCTTTCCCAAAATTTAGCATGCATACCAGACTATTCCTGGCTTTCTTTTCCTTCATCATAATTTACTCGCAAGGTTTTCGTTATGTGGACTTCCAGCAACCCATTCTTCCATGTCAGAAACAGAACCAGAATAAAGCTTCCTACTCTTGGTTCTCTTTTTGAAGGAGAATATAATCATTAAGCTAAGTGAAGAAATTATTATTTCCTCTGCTTTTGGCAGATAGAGAACTCTTTCTGGGTTGGGATAAATGAAGTCTCGCATCACTATTAAATTATGCCTCTGTGTCATTAAGGGCAACTAGCTATTGTCTTTTGGGTTTATGATCTACTTTCCAAATTTTGTATCTATTACCTCTTTTTGTCTAGGTGGTCTGTAATATGCTCAGATGACAAAATAATTTCTGTTTTTTCCTTCATTTATCTTTACCATAATGCTGTCAACTGTTCTTTCCCCTCTCTGGTTCTTGGGTTTCTTCAAGTGAATATACCTTTTTAGTATAGAATATTTAATGTATTCCCTTCTTCATTTTTCCCCCTTCCAGATCCTTATTATCTATCCTTTTTCTTTTGAATTTGTCATACCCATTCAGAGGTATCTTCCCCAGGCATCCATTTTATTCCACTAATTCTCAGCGATAGCTATAAGATGAATTTTGTTTCTTCGTATTAGGATCTCTAGTTCCTTTTGCTTATTGCCCGTACTTTGGGCATTTGAATGTAGAAATTTGAGGACATGGATTTTACTACTGGCTCATTTCTTGGATTTTGTTTTTGAATTTCTAGTATATTTCAACTGTTGTCATTCCTTTGTAGCTGCTCTCTTAGTGTCTAGAGTGGTGGATATTGCACCCCTTTTGATTAGATTTGCCAGATACCAGGCGAATAAATGTTTACCAGACTTTATTTAAAGACTGGTAAGATATTCTTCCATCCATGACCAGTAGTTTGTCATCTCCCACATTAAGCTGTGACCCAGAAATCCAAATCCCACTTTGAAGCACCAACTTTGGTTTTCCCCTTTTGCAACCCTTGACATTAAAGGGCAGCAGTAAGGTTAATATAATCTGGTCCCTTATAAGTCCTTGAGGTTCTTCCACAAGATTTTGTAATCTTTGGCAGTACTTTCTCGGTTCCTTTTGGGTTTATTGTTTGTGCTCATTTGAATCTTCAGAAGTGAGTGGTGGTCATTTGTTTTGTCTAGAATTGGATAAATGTCTCAGAAAGACACTAGATTCCTCTCTTGTTTTTATAAGGTCGACAAATATCTTACTACCCTTTATCAGGCAGTGATCTACCACCACAATTAGTTTCTTCTCGTTTGACTAGTTTGACATAACTACTTACTTCTTCCTCTCATCCTTATGAGTATAATCTGTCATCTGATTGTTTGTATGTCTATAACTTGAAGGATAAGCAACTGCTTCCTCCTCACAGTATCCTCTTTGGGGAAAAGCTTCAGATTTGTTTTTTAGCTCAAAGTGTACAGCAATCTTTTTCCTTCCCCTCATTTCCTATGTGACATTCTTTGACTCTGTCACCCCCTGACAAGAATCTTTTCTTAGTCTATCACTCCATATAGTTTTTACCCCCTTACTAAAGACCTGATTCTAATTTTAATTTGGAATAATTCCTTGTCTCTGATAACCTGAAATGTTAGAGTCCTTAAGTCCTTTCAACCTTCCCTTCTAGGAGGGAGACCAGCTTGCACTTGGAAAATAAATGAGTAGTCACTTGGCTGTGGTGATAGTATAAGAAAGTTTACATGCAATTGATTCAAATTTTCATGCTTTCCATGTTGATTGAAATTCTTAGCCTTGTCTTTTGAACTACTTGTGAACACTTCCAGGTCACCTTTTAAGCATCTCACTGAGACTTTTGTAGTCATTAATGGTATCTTAATAATTTGGCATCCGCCTGTAGCTTCTTTTTCTTTTTCTCAATTTCAAAAAGAATTTGACAGCTACACCTTACCTTTTCCTGTAGAAGCTAGAAATTGCTTGCTGGATTTGGAAGTGGATGATTCTAGGTTTGGGAGGAGTGGAGGAGTTTTGGGTTGGAAGAGGGATCATTTCTAGCCGGAATTCTGAGCTAGTTTTCACGATGGCTGTATTCTATACCTTATGGTTTTGGATCTTCCTCATGTGATGTGTTATACAGGGTGTCCCTAAAGTCTGGACACATAGGCAAAAATGCATATTTTGAAATATTTGGACTATTAACAGACCATAGCCCCCTTGACTTCTTTTTCCGGGGTATGCTAAAGGAGAAGGTGTACTCAATGAAAATCATAGATACAACACACTTGATTGAACACATAAAGAGTGAATGTGCTAAAATTGACAGCAATGTGGAATTATTGCATCCAGTTCATGTGAATCTTGCAAAGCGCATCAACCTTTGCACCACAAATGATGAAAATCATATTGAAGATGTTATTTGTTAATAATCCAGTTAAATAAAATATTGTTGAAAATTTCATTCATTTCATTTCTTGAAAATATGTATTTTTGTGTCCAGACTTTAGGAACACCCTCTACAAGATATGTTTTACCTGAATTTCTAGTGGGCCTCTTTGCTTAACCCTCACAACTTGTAGCCACAAATTCTTTTTATACTGCCAAATCTGAAAACAAATTACCAAAAAGTCACAGAGGTTATGCAAACACTGTTAATGCTAAAAATACCAAAGAACTCACACAGGTTATCACAACCACTGTTAACGCTAAGAAATAAAATAAAACCAAATTGCTAACAGTGATCATAAACAAAAAGCTTTCTTTATTCTGTTAAAGGACAGAAATTAGACACATGTGCCAGGGTTTTCCTCTAGGAGGAGACCCAAGGCATTGAGTTTAAACCTTGATATATATAGTTCTAACAGGTGATAACATAGCTACACGAAGAAAATATGGTTAGACAAACAGTGCAGCATAACAGCAACAGTGAGATAAGGTTGCCTAGTGACAGAATGTCCAAAAATCATGTAAACTTGCTTAGACTGTTACTACAGCCAGGTGACTACTCATCTACGTAGGCTGGTCTCCCTCCTGGAAGAGAAGGTTGAAAGGATTCAAAGACCCTCCACATTTTCAGGTTATTAGAGAAAATAAAGTGTTCCTAACTAAAAAAGGAATCAGGTCTTTGGTAAGGGGGTAAGTCCATTCGTAGCAGGACTTCATGTCTGTGCCTGCTGGTGGTTGCTTGAGTTCAGGGACCATTAGTTTTGTGACTTAGTTGCAGGAGAATTTATCTAGAGGGTGAATGCAAAGGATTGTTGTTATGCCAAGCCCAGGGCACGGTTTGCTTGCTGGGCCTTAGCTCTGGAAAACAAGGTATCCCCTAATAGTAAAAAGAGAGTAGTGAAAAGAGAGGGGTGGTCTTGGCATGGAGACCCTGATGATATCTAGTTGATCACATGACAGCATTTAAACTTGAGTACCCGATCAATCATTTTCAATTATGCTACTTAAAAGCAACTTTTAAAGAAACAAGCATCTGAGGTATAATTAATTACCATTACTTAGCTTTTATTTTGACCACTTTTTCAATCTAAAATAGTCAGAGGTCTTTCTCAGTGGTGCGCTTTTACCTTTTAGGTTGCCTTAATATAAAAATCACCTATTTGTCGGTTGCTTTAACTCTAAGGGATTCCATGTTCCCTGTGCAGACTGTTTTTACATAAATAAAGGAAAACCTCCCTTTAAATGTTTCTATCTCTTTGCATTTAAAGTTCTTGCTTTCTTATTGAGAATTTATGTAATAGTAAACTCAAGCTGAGAATTTGAAACATTGGTTCTTTTTTTTTTCTTAGGTGTTGGGAATGTTTTTAATCAGGACGACAAAAGTTTCTACTTTATTTAATTTTCTTAGTCTATTGGTTTCTTGTTGGTTTCTTCTACTGAGAGCTTATTAAACTTTTATCTACAGTAGTAATCTCAGACTTTGTTCTGGGTAGCTGATTCTTTTGGTTTAAGATAATTGACTTCAGTTACAGACTGCCTGAGTTAAAGGGACTATATCTCTACATAGAATAAATTCTTTTGAACAAAATTTAAACAAAGTTTTGAGTATACATGGTTGAATATAGACTGGTTCTGTTACAAGAACTGTATATTTTGAACCTTCGTATTCTTAAAGTGTTACTGTTTGGGAGTGTGTACTTATTAGTTGTAAGAAAGATTGTTGGGACAGGTCATCTGTTATTCTTCCGTTGCACTAGTCATTTTTATTTTGCTAGCCAGGTATCTGGAATGAATCATACTTTTTCTTTTTCTTTCCTTTTTTTTTTTTTTTGCGGCTGTCCATTACAGTTTGAATTCTTTTCACATCTGAATCCTACCTGTGATGCCTACCACTGGTCCTAGACAAATGAGTCTAACAGAAAAAGATATTTTGAATTTTGCCCATATCTTTGATCAATCTTACTCAAAAATACTCTGACACTTTTGAAGTTAAAAATAATAAGACATAAAATAAGAAAAATGATGTTATGGTGGAATAGCTTTTACCAGTTGAAAATCTTAAGTCTGTTTAAATAGGTTTTAAAAAATTATGTTTTGATGTAACTGAGATTTTGAAACAAGCTCTTGACAGAAGGCACTTGTATCCAGCAAGATAATCATTTGTGTGACTGATAAATAGGAACAATGGAGTGTGGGTTAGGGGAAATGCCTGATAGAAGGGAGCAGGCATAGGTCTCAGAAAGAGTGAACGTGAAGACAGTGAGGTTTAGGTGTAGAAAGATTTTTCTGATTGTAGAAAAGCAATCATTGGGTTTAACAGAGCATCACCATCAGGCTGCTATATAACTTTTCTTTCTTTTCCTGTTTCTGCAGCCTGCAAGGAAGCATGGGCTGAGATCAGGGAACTTGGAAGGGCAAACTGGGGCCTTTCAGTCAATCAATCAACCAGTGATTATTGAGCGCCTGCTATGTGTGAGGCACTGTACTAGGCACTGTGGGGGATACAAAGAAAGAAAGGTAGGTTGATGCCAGATTGTGGAAGGCTCTGAATGCCAGGCTAAGGAGTTTGGACTTTATCCTGTAGTAAGTGGGAAACTATTGAAGTGTTTTTGAGTAGGGGAATAACACAATGAAAGTTGTGTGTTAGGAAGAATACTTGCAAAAGTAGGTTGGAATGAGGAGAGACTAGAAGCAGGAATACTAATTAAAGAGGATCTTATAAGGTGTGATAATAAGAGCCTAAACTAAGGCTGTGGCAAGGGGACTAGGAAGGAAGGATTGGACCTAAAGAGACAATAAGAAGGAAGAAATGATAGAAATTGTGACTGATTAGATAATGGGGGGGGGGGCAGTTAGCAGGAGAGAGAGGAATCATGAGTCTGAGTGTTTGAGCCTGGTTTGATAGACATGATGATGCTAAATTTGACAGAAATACACACCTGGGAGACTGAGAAAAAGATAAGGAGTTTGATCTAGATATTTTAAGTTTGAGATGACTGTTGGTATACAAATAGAAATATCTAGTAGTTAACTGGGGATATGAGAATGTTACTCGGGAGATAAAAGTCACATGTGGGAATATAGGCTTGAAGTCATATACTTAAGGGTGATAGTTGAAGCAGTAATAGTAGATGAGATCTCCATGGAAAAGAATGTAGAGAGAAAAGAACAGAGGGCCAAGAGTTTGAACAACTTCCACATTTAGGAGTTGAGAGGAGGAGGAAGAGAAGTCAGCAATTAAGACAAAGAAGGAAGTGATTGGAGATGCAGGATAGTGATAGTTTAATGGAAGCAGACTGTTTGAAGGAGTAGTTAATCAATCTTGAAAAATAATAGTAAGAGATCCACTAAGAAAAGGTCATTACCCTTCAAGAGTATGACTTTAGAAGAGTGGAGGGCATTAAGTCAGTTGCCATTTCTCTGTTAAGTTGTAAGTAGGCAATTGCTCCCTATTGTGTATGTTAGTCTAAATCAATTTCACAAATTGAATTGAGGTGCTGAGTATATAAAGCCAGCTATATCATAGGCCCTGTCCTCAAGAAGCTTAGCATGTAATGAAGCTGTGGAGGGATTACAGGTTCACAAAAAACTGTGGTAAAAGAGGAGAAAAGTTTTTAGAAAGATGTCTAGTTAAAGGACTATGGAAAATTTGAAGGGGAGATTTTATCTGAGGGGATGAAAGCCAGATGAAGTGGTCATGGAAAGAAGGTTTCATCAAAAAAGTGGCATCTAAGTTAAGCCGTGATGAATGGGAATAACAAAGCTTCCAGAAAGGGCTTTTTACCAAAAATTGGCAAGGTTCAGGGTTATTAGAAAGAAGAATTCTTGTACAGTGTGGAGGAAAAAACAAAGGTGCTGGTTTGTGTTTACGTGTTTGTTTTTCTTAAATCCTACTCTAAACTTCATAATACCTATCAAAGTGAATTAGCGATGCTAGTTGTTGGTAATGCTTAGCTGATTTAATAAAGAGTTCTGTTATTATGAAAAAAGATAACAGTGGGAAAAAGATGTCTTAGTTAAGCACATCTATGACTCATCTAACTATTCAGAAGTAAGTTGGTGCAGAGAAAAGAGCATTGGCTCTGGAGTCTCAGGACTTGGTTTCTAATCCTACCCTGATATTGTCTTTGTGACCTTGGTCAAGTCACTTAACGTTTTTGGGCTTCAATTTCCTCAACTATAAAACAAAGGGTTAGGTTAGGTGACCTCCAAGACCCCTAACGACTCTAGATCTCTGATCTTAAGACTTTTACACTGGCTTCTTGATGGCATCTTGCCTTAATTGCAGGTAAAGAACTGAGGAGGAAATGATCCTGAGTACTGGCCTTACAAATCGAAACCTGTAACATGATGATAATCATTACAGACTGCTGCCACATTGTTCCTTACATAACTTCCATGAAAGTCTAAAGTGCTTATTAGAAAGTAAAATGCAAAATAATTGCATTTAATGGTTTGAATGGTTTCTATGTTTTTTAATCCATCGTCGTATGAATTGAGCAAATAAATCAAGTAAATCTAATTTTATTGATAAGAGTGAACCAGAGTGAAGGATTGCCAGTATAATTGAAAAGATAGATTTTGATATATTTGGAAAGAAGTATATATTTAAAAGATTATTATATTTTAAATGAAAAGCCTTCAAATCAAAAGGCAGTCAATAGAATACATTAGGAAATTAGGAAGTCTATTGTATTGGCTTATAGATAAACTATAGGGGAGCAATGAAAAGATTATTATATATGAGCATATATAACTTAAACTTTATAAACTAGATGTATGCAAATATAGAAAACAATCACTTTAGACTGAGAATTAGGGAATTACTCTGGTCAGGTCATTGAACAAATCACCTAGGGCCTCAGTTTCCCAGTCTGGGAGTGGGGTACAATGAAGGAATGGAGTAATTTATTTCTAATTCCTTACAACATTCAACTTCTTTGAACCCTAGGGTTTCAGAGTTAAAGAGCTTGTTCTGTTTTACATTGATCCTTAATGCTGATTTTAAGATGTTAGGTTTTAATATAGTAAAAATTATAGCCACGAAGACTAGCACTAATTAAGAATAACTTTCTAATTAAGAATAACTTTCAATACTTGTAAACTTTTGTTACTAAACCACAGCACAACTCACTTGTCCAGTGTTTTTGGAAAATGAAGTATTCCAAATTTTTTCATATAACTGGAGCTCTACTATGTGAAGTGCAAAAACTTGTTTATTTTTAATATCTTAAAATGAAACATTTTCTTTCCCTCTTTAAATGCTGAGAAGTGAAAGGAGAACTGACCCCAGAAAGCCCTGTGTTTGAATTCCAGCTCTAGCACTTACAGGGGGTATGACCTTGAAAAGGTCTTGTAACTTCTCAGACTCAGTTTTCTCATCTGAAAATTAGGAAAAATTTATTTGGAAACAAAATTATTTTGAGAAAAGCACTTTGTGAATAATAAATCATTATGTAGATGTGAATTCTTATTCTGAATATAATTTAGCTTTTATTATTCAGTCAGGATCATCGTTGTTAAAATCAGCTTTTGTTCTATACTGTCTTAATTATGCCTTAAGAGTAACAGATCTCTAGGGCTGTTTGCCCCTACCCTAAAATGCCCAATGCTACTAGGCTTTCTAGGCTTTTTCATTTGTGTCAGCCTCTCTGTTACTGTCAGTGTCCTTGATGCTTTAATCTTCCACTTTATTTATACAAAATCATCTGAGTATAGACCTGAATGTGGCTCTCTGCCTCTTTTATGGAATAGAGTACCTAAGCTTTATTATACCTAGATGCTCAGAGACCCCTTTCTACTTGATTGAAGTCTCATTTGAAAATAAGTGGTGTGTTTCTCTAATTAATGGCTCTTTAAAGGAAAATACTTTGGTATAAGTTACCTATGAATTGATTATTTACATACATCATCTCACAGTTGAGGTATACTATAGGATGTGCCTCCCAAGTGCATTTGAAGACACTTTCTTTTTAAGACATTTTGTATGAGATTTTCTTTAAGCTCAAAACTTAGTTTGGAGAAAGCAGAATGTTGACATTTGAAAGTCCTAATTCTAATCATACTTCTTTTTTGTGATAACAGGACAAAAATTGCCCAGGATATTGAGAGACTAATCCATCAAAGTGATATCATAGACAAAGTTATGTATGACCTGGATAACCCAAAGTAAGTATATAAATTTAGCAATTCTTAGTTACTTTTCATTTTACTTCTTTTTTATTTTTATCATCTGAATAACATTGTGGTTTTTAAAGACATGAATATAAATTCATCTACCACTTATTTGACTATAGATTATCCATATTGCATTCCTATATAGATGAATGATAATTAAATATTGCTTATCATGGCAATTCTTGGTAATTTCATGGAATATGATTATGTGTTTTGCTTCTGCTGTCTTCTCTTAAATACATATTTTAAGTAGTAATAGTCCAAGAATTAGAGCCATACCAAATTGCTGCTTTTATAGCAATTATCACTATTAAATAACACTATTAAGTTTTAGCATCTGAATAATAAGTAAAAGAAAGTTAAATATTTTGAATATAAAAGTTAAGGGTGTTGGTAGCTTATTATTATTTTGTTTTTTGCTAGTCAGAACCATCGCTTCCTTGGAATGAAAAGTTGACAAGTTTTAAGTGATAAATTCCTTTTCCCCCATTTTGGCTTGTGAGAAAACTCCTGTAAACTTCCCTAGCTACTAACACTTGGATCAGAATATGTTAAAATATATATGTGTGTATGTATGTATGTTACATATGTATATATTATATGTCTATATAATATGTCTATATGAAAACATTTTTGGATTAAATTGGATACATATACACAAGAGTGTATATTATTGTATATCTAGTTCAATTTGATTAACATTTATTACACATCTACTATGTATGAGGCACTGTGCTAGGCACTAGGGGTATTATATACATGTATATGAGTATATTTGTATATATGCACATTTATACATCAGTGCTGGAACTGGGGGTATATCCATAATAAAGGAATAAATATTGTATTAACACATTCCTTAAGTAAGGTTTATAGTTTTTTAAAAATTACATTTCAGTTTATTAATTTATTAGATAATAGCATGTTTTGATTTATTTTTTGACCTAGAGCTCAGTATTTTGAAGAGTAAGTTCTTTACTAGAAATGTGAAAAGTTTTCAACTAATAAATTAGCTGTCCCTCACAATTAAATTGCAGATAGAATATTCACTAATATATTTGTTTTGTTTTGTAGATTTTAGCCCTTTTTCTGTGATATATATGTACATACATATATGTGGTTCTTAAGAAATAAAATGAAACACTTGCTTTTGTCATCCGTATAAATTGATTTTTAGTATTTTTACCTGTCTTTTTTTTTCTTTTAAAGTTATACTGTACCAGAAGAAGGAGAAAGTTTGAAATTTAATTCCAGATTTGAATCTGGAAATTTAAGGAAAGTTATTCAAATTAGAAAGTAAGTCTTTTTCCAATTTTACACTTAATATATACCCAGGAATTTTTCCTATTTTCAACAGATTTATTTTTCTTTGTTCATCTTCAGAAATGAGTATGATCTTATTCTGAACTCAGATATAAATAGCAATCATTATCATCAGTGGTTTTACTTTGAAGTCAGTGGAATGCGGACAGGCATTGGATACCGATTCAATATCATCAACTGTGAAAAATCCAACAGTCAGTTTAATTATGGTAAGACAGTTTTCTATCCCTTTTAGGATGCTTAAAGGGATCTTATACTATCTGCAACAAAGGATATGATTTTTAAAATTGTCAATATCTTTTACAAATCAAATGAAATGTGTTCATATAGGATGCTACTTCATTCATAAAATAAATATTTTAAATGTGTAAAATTGGAAATAACACCAGTTTTATTGTTTATTTTGCATGAATATGTGAAAGATTCATGATTTCATTTTATAGGACTCTATAGATTATATTTTTAAGAACCTGAGTAACATCAGTAATAATAAAAGGCAGCATAGCAAAGTGACTAGAGCAGGGGTGGGGAACCTGTGGCCTCAAGGCCACATGTGGCCCTCTAGGTCCTCAATGGCCTTTTGACAGAATCCAAACTTCACAAAACAAATCCCCTTAATAAAAGGATTTGTTCTATAAAACTTGAACTCATTCAAAAGACCCCACCTGAGGACCTAGAAGGCTACATGTGGCCCTCGAGGCTGCAAGTTCACTACACTTGGACTAGAGGATTAGGCTTGTAGTCGAGAGATGTGGGTTCAGATTCCTCCAGTTAGTCAATAAAAATTATTCCACAAAGTAGTAGTATTTTATAGACCTTTCTTAATTTGATATATTCAATAAGTTCCTTTTAGTATGAATGAAGTTATAAGTTTAATGAAAGGTGGTAGGTACAGTAGATATTGGAGCCAGAAAGATCTGAGTTCAAATCTTGTCTCAATTACAGAGTAGCTGAGTGACTCTGGGCAAATCCTTTAGTCTCTTTCAGCCTCAACTTCATCTATGAAATGGGAATACTAATAGCAGTCAACTCACAGGGCTGTTGTATCTATCAAATGAGATGGTATATGTAATTCAGTTAGCAAACCCTAAAGCACTATTTAAATACTTGCTGTTATTATTTGTGCAAAGTTGTTTGAAATTTGTGGTGTATATTGAGTCACCAATCAGATTCAGTTCTAGAGAAAGACCAGCATGCTGGCAAGAAGCCTAGCTCCCTAGAAGTTAAAGCCTATTAAAATCTATAGTATAGAGAACTGTGGACAGCAAGGTGGTGCAGTGGGTAGAGTGCCAGGCCTAGAGTCAGAAAGACCTGAGTTCAAATGGGGCTTCAGACACTTAATAGTGATGTGACCTTGGGCAAGTCTCTTAACTCTGTTTGCCTCAGTTTCCTTTTCTATAAATTGAACTGGAGAAGGAAATGGCAAACCACTCCAGGATCTTTGCTAAGAAAATCCCAAATGTTGTGAAGACACAGAGTGAGACACAACTGAAATGACTAACAATGAAAGCAAGTTTCATTAGTTTACTGTCATTTAGTTATTTGCATTGAAACTTTTTTGGGAAAATAACCCAGGATCAGACTCCCCTCTACTGCTCGTATGATGTTTGATAAGTTAATTCACCTGTTTGGTCTTCAGTGTCCTCCTCTATAAAATGATGGGGTTGCAATGAATTTCTTCTGAAGTCCTTTTTAACTTGCACTCATCATCCAGTCTTCTTTATCAAGCTTGAAATTGTTGACAATTTTAGATAAGCTTCAAAGGTTTAATATTCAAAAAAGTTCAGTTAAATAGGCAAGTTTTTGAACAATGGTGACATAGAGCATTATGTTTTTTATTTCAAATAGTTTTAAAAACTGCTGAAAGCAAGCAAAAAGATAAATTTTAAGGGAATATTTCTGAAAATTAGAATATTCATGAGGAAAAAAGATTAAAATATTTTCCTTATGAGATATTTAACATGTGTTACAAAGAAAATATGAAATTAATATTACATAATTTTGGGATAAAAGCTTTAGCAAAATTCATTTTCTTAATGTAATATTTTAGAAAGAGACTTTAGACACAATGGACTGTTATTTAGTTCAGTTAGTGCAAACTTTCTTTTGATTCTTCTATTGATTAAGAGTATTTTCAAAGTTTCTATGCTCATTTTCTGTTTTTTAAAATATGTTTGTTTTTTCAAGGAACCCAACTTAAGGAACGTGTTAGTATAATATTTGTTCCTTGTTTTTTCCAGTAGTTTATGTTGAAATGATCTTATAGAAATGAACTTGATACTTCTGTATGCTTATATTATTTGATATTTTAAACTGTTTAATGTGATATCAATTAAATATTATTTATCATACAGAAACTTCTTAGAATAAAATATAATAAAAACAAACTAACCAAAGAAACAAAAAAAATTTCGGGAAGTAAGAGGGAAGTTGAAAAAAATCAGCCTTCAAGAGATAATATAGTTGTTGGTTTTTCAAAAAATTGCCCTCAAAGATTGAGTTGTTTAAGGTATTTCCCATTCATTTCTAGTTAGCTCTGACATATTATTCCTTTCAACATAAAACTGTTTTTTAAAAAGAAGTATTAGCAAGAATTGAATAATAAATAAATTTGATTTATCTTTGCTGTGAGGACCTTTTTATGAGGAAAATGTCAAAATATCTCAATTTTATGGGATGAATATAGATAATATTTTAAAATAAGTAGGCCGTTTATCAGCATCTCATAATTTAATATTGACAATCATACTATGAGTAAGTTGTATTTTGCTAACCCAGAGATTAGCATTATACAAAATAGTTACTTACCGTGAAATTATTCTTACTATATTATGAAATATAATTAAGGGTACATTTCTTTTGGATTCTTCATTTGGAAAAGTGCTAAATGCCACTGTGTTTTTATTATTTTCATTGCGTTATTTTCTGTGTCATTATCCTAAACTTCTACTATATTTGTATAATTGTATATATATAAAAGTTTATTCTTTGGATAATGGCTAGGTTGGTTCCTTCTGTGCTCCATATTTAGCAGATTAAAAAACTACAAACGTCTGCTTCATCTCTGATGGCTGCAGTGTGCTAAGGCAACCTATTTTTCTTAACCAACACTATATCTGGAGCCTCCCAATTATGACTGTTTTCAGTGTGATTCATTATTTATCGGCACTTCATTTTCTTACTTAGATATTTATAACTCAAAATATGTTTACTGAATTTCAACTTATTGGGTTCAGAATTGGGGAGAACTTTTAAAAAGCTGTGATAAGAACTTGTGATTTGGATATCATCTTGTTATTATAGAAGGGGTTCATTGAGGTGAAAATTTTCTCTACCATTTACCTAATATTTTGTTAGTACATAATGTATCAAAGTGATTTACTTTAAAGTAGCAATCTTTACTTCCTCCGAAGTAAAGTATCAATCTTTTACTTCCTCTGAATTTCCAGCTTTAGAAATATTTTATATATATCATTTGATGAAAATGTCATGATATTAATATATGTTTGTTTTTAAGTAAAATATAAATAGAATTGTCTTAACTTTCATTATTTACATTTTTAGACTGTGACAATAATGATTCCTTTCTATGAATTTTGGAGTGTTTTCTTCTTATTATGTTGTTTTCCTTTTCTTCTTTGAAGGTATGCAACCCCTTATGTATTCAGTCCAGGAAGCATTACATGCCAGACCATGGTGGATTCGTGTAGGTACTGACATTTGTTACTATAAGTAAGTATTCTAAGATTGAAATTGTTGAACTAATCTTTTCCTTTATTGCCTAATGAGATTAAAGAAAAAAACTTGATTCTCTTTCAACATCAATGTTTGAATTACTAAATGTTTTCTGAGGTACATCTTAGTACTCACTCCTTTTAACTGACCATAGTTTAAGTTACTTTTTTATCAGGAAGCTTCAGAGATAAGAGCTGAAATGAGAAATTCAAGAAGTATTTTGTAATACTTTGGTACTATGATGATATCACATTTAATTCCTCTCTCTGTAGCATTCATAAATTTATATGTGCATTTATTTCATATTTATGTTTTAGAAAAATTTTGATTTCTTAAATATTTTGACATTTTAATTATTTTGTCATTCAACAGTTGTGTGAGTTGTATGTATTATAAGGGTTCAAATATTAAGCAGTTTTTAATTTACTCTGATCTTATTTCTAATATGTTTGCAGTTAAGATTTCTCAAGTGGTTCCTTCTTCTGAAATATTTTTACTTCGAATCCTGGCCTTGTATACTGTCCTATAATATTAAATTGGGTTTATCTTTGATTCTTCTCTTTTATCCAATTTTCTTAAGCAACACAGAGAATAGGGTGCTAGACTTGGAGTCAAGAAGACCGGAAGTGATACTTATTGGCTGTGACCTTGGGAAAGTCACTTAACCTCTTTGAGCCTCCATTTCCTCATCTCTAAAATAAGGAATTTGGAAGTGATGTGCTCTGAATTCCCTTTGAGCTCTGAATTTACAAACTGTGATCCTGTGATATAACCAGTTAGCAAATTTTATCATTTCTGTCCCTTCCAGAGTTCTATGTCTCTTTCTCTCATTCTCTCTATCTTGTTCTTTCTCGCTTGTTCTCTCTCTCCTTTTTTTTATTAAATAATTTTTCCAATTACATTCAAAAACAATTTTTAACATTTGTTTTTTAAAATTTCGAGTTCCAAATTTTTCACCTGCCTTTCCTCCTCAGTGAGAAAGCTAGCAGTTTGTTATATAGGTTGTCATGTGAAGTCATATAAGACATTTCCATATTAGTCATGTTGTGAAAGAAAACATAGACCAAAACAACCCCCAAGAAAAATAAAATTTAAAAAGTATGCTTCAATCTGCATTCAGATTCCACCACTTCTTTTTCTCGAGATGGATAGCATTTTTCATCATAAGTCCTTTGTAATTGTCTTAGATCATTGTATTGCTGAGAATAGTTAAGTCCTTCACAGTTGATCATTGTACAGTATTGCTGTCATTGTGTACAATGTTCTAATGGTTCTGCTTACTTCACTTTACATCAGTTTATATAAATCTTTCCAGGTTTTTCTGAAATCATCTTGCTCGTTATTTGTTATAGCGCAGTACTATTTGGTCACAATCATGTACCACAAATTGTTTAACTATTTGCCAGTTGATTGGCGTCCACTTAATTTCTGATTCTTTGCTACCACAAAAAGAGCTGCTATAAAATTTTTGTACATATAAGTCCTTTTCCTTTTTTTTTAATCTCTTTGGGATACAGACCTAGTAGTGGTATTGCTGGGTCAAAGCATATGCACAGTTTTATAGACTTTGAGGCATAATTCCAAATTGTTGTCCAGAATGATTGGATCAGTTCACAACTCAACTAAGAGAGCTTTAGTGTTCCAGTTTTCCCATATCCCCTTCAACATTTGTCATTTTTCTTTTTTGTCATATTAGCCAATTTGATAGGTTTGTGAGGTGGTACTTCAAAGTTTTTTTTTAATTTGCATTTTTCTAATTATAAATGAATTAGAGCATTTTTTTTCATGTGACTATAAATAGTTTTGATTTCTTCCTCAGAAAACTGTCTGTTCGTGTCTTTTGACCACTATCAATTGGAGAATGACTTGTATTCTTGTAAATTTGACTCATTTCTCTATATATGAGAAATGGAGGCTTTATCAGAGAAATTTGCTGTAAAAGTTTTTTCACAGTTACTATTACTGTGTATTTCCCTCCATCCTGTTTTTCCCCTGTTTATCCTTCTCTGTCTCTCCTTTTGCCCTGTTCCTTCTAAAAGTGTTTTGCTTCTGACCCCTGCCTCTCCTAGTCTCCCCTTCTTTCTATCAGTTCCTTCTCCTCTCATTTCCTTCTCCTTCTCTTTCCCAATAGGGTAAGATAGATTTCTGTACCCATCTAACTGTGTATATTATTCCCTCTTTGAATCAATTTCAATGAGAGTAAGGTTTGAGTGTTGTCTGCCATGCCCTGCCCCCATCTTCCCCTCTACTGTATAAGCTCTTTTATGTGAGATAATTTACCCTGTTCTACCTCTGCCTTCCCTCATCTCTCAGTTCATCCCTCTTTCTCACCCCTTAATTTTTATCTTTTAGATATTATTCTATCATAGTCAACTCATACCCATGCCCTCTGTCTATGTATACTCCTTCTAACTGACCTAATAATGATAAAGTTCTTAGTAGTTACAAGTATCATCTTCCCATGTAGGAATATAAAAAGTTTAAACTTATCGAATCCCTTATGATTTCTCTTTCCTACTTACCTTTTTATACTTCTCTTGAATCTTGTATTTGAAAGTCCATTGTTTTATTCAGCTCTGATCTGTTCAGCTCTGGTCTTCTCTTGAGTCTTGTATTTGAAAGTCAAATTTTCTGTTCAGCTCTTGAAAGACCTCTATTTCATTAAATGTCCATTTCCTGCCACCTCTCTGAAGGATTATACTCACTTTTGTTTGGTAAGTGATTTTTCTTTGTGATCTTAGTTCGTTTGCCATCCAGAACATCATAATCTAACTCCTGATCCTTCAGTATAGAAGTTGCTAAATCTTGTGGGATCCTGACTGTGGCTCTGTGATATTTGAATCATTTCTTTCTGGCTATATTTTCTCCTTGACCTGGGAGCACTGGAATTTGGATTTCATTTTGGGATCTTTGTGATGGATCGATACCTTGGTCCATGATAAAGTATTACTAGGAGCAGGAGGGAGGTTAAAAAAAAAAGAAATTCTCCCATAGCAGAGCTGGCATAGGATATTTGTATACTCTAGGTAAGGTTTGAAAATTGTGTCCCATCTTCATTTGAAAAGGGCATCTCCTGTTAGTTATATCTATCAGCCAACTTGAGAACCCTCACTGTAACACATGGGACTTGACTTATCACAAAATATTATCTTTGTGTACTGGAGGATGAAGTTTTCTGCCATTAAAAGTGCACATCCATTAAAAAGACATTAAAAAGTGTCCTCTGTTGTGCCTTTCTTATTTGTTATTTGGTACTTCCCACCTTGATTACTCCTACCTGGCTCTGTCAGATAATAATCCTCTTTTGAAAGTGAATTACTTCTAGGTTTGTAGCTGTCCAGCGAGTGACAGGGTTGCAAAATTCCGGATTTTAATTTGCTGAAGTTTTGCTCTGTTTTGCTTACATTGTTTAACTTTCACCACATCTTGACTCTTTAACAAAGAGCATGGTATAGTAGATAAGGTACTTGACTTGCCCTCTAGAAGACCTAGGTTTATATTTTGCCTTTGACATTTACCGTCTGTGTACATATGGGCAAGTCACTGAACCTCTTTGAGCCTCAGTTTTCTTGTTTGTAGAGTAAAGGGTTTAGACTAAATTGATTCTTTTGTCTTTTCTGTCTCTAAATCTATGACATTATGATCCTGTCAATCTAAACATGATTTAGATATAATCAATAGATCCTTTTTGAATAAATAAAAGTTATGCACTTTGAAATCAATGTGAAATTATTATAATGATGTTTAGAAGGAATGTGATAAGTGTTTATAAAAATAGTGATATGGATTTTAAAGATAATATTAAAATATTTCAGGAATCCATGTTTTCACTGATCCAGTACTTCTCTACCAACTTAAATCCCAAACCCTCTATGTAAAGGAGATAGTAAAGAATAATCTTTTTAGTTGCTATGGCTGAAAAAATTCTTTGGCTAGTCTGGCAGCAAATCTCTCTGGACTTAACTAGGTTTATCAGTGGTTGAGAGACATATATAGTCTATTGCTGGACCTATATTTGGAGCCTTTCCACCTTAGTAAGACTTGCCAGAGTGTTCTCTCCCCCTCATTGAGTCATTGGAGTCTAGCTTTAATAAAGGAAAGATAATAATGATAACTCACATTTAGCACTCAAAATTATTTTTCCCTCACAGTTCTCCTCTCAGATAATAGTACATGTCTTATTTTTCCCATTCTCATGATGAGAAATATGAATCTTAAAAGTTGTGACCCGTCTTTGGTCCCCTATTAAGTAAAAGAACTAGGACTCAAACCTGATCTCCTGATTATAAGCTCCGTGCTGTGTTCGTTACCTCATGTTGCTATATTTTAGAATATTCCAGAAACCATTGCTTCTGATCTTTCAGTCTGTCTAGAAGTCTATAAAAGTGATTTTAAAAGAAAAGTTAGTTTTGAGATTTCGAAGAATAAGTTGTCAAATGAGATGTTTCAGTAACATTTAGAGCCCGAGGAAAAATTTGTATCCAGTGTTGAAAGAATAAACACACTTATTAAGGAAACATTACTTACTGCTAACAAATGTAAAGATGAATAAATCTAGAAAGTACTGACATGAGAATTCCTGCTGATACAGTCTAGCAATATTTGATGTGTATAGACTATATTGTCCTTTGTACTGGGTTTTACCTCATAAAGTACTTAAGTCAAAGTAAGAAATTATTTTTTCAACTAAGATGGCTCCAGTATAGTGATCTAAGCATTTTTCATAATGTCTCAATATATAATCAATTTCAGATAAATAAGTAAACTTTTTTGTGCTTTTCTCTTGCAGAAATCATTTCTCTAGAAGTGCAGTTGCTGCTGGTGGGCAAAAGGGAAAATCCTATTATACAATTACATTCACAGTCACTTTCCCACATAAGGATGACGTTTGCTATTTTGCTTATCATTATCCATATACATACTCAACTTTACAGGTGAACTAATCTGTGAATTGCATTTTATTTGTAACTAATTACACAAATGACATATAACTCAGTATTGGTTTTTATAGAAATATAGTATTTTCTTTTAATTAATCATCTTGATGAATGAGGAACAAACCAGAACTTACAGAGCTAGCTGAATATTTGGCAAATGTTTGAACTCTTTGGTGGGGAAAAAAGAAAGGAACTAAGGGTGTTGGGAAATAATATAATTATTGTGTTTCTTTCATAAAAAATAGTAAATATAATGAATATTTTAGCCAGATGATCGGGGTTCTCTACAATTTGATACAACCTTCCTTTGTCTTATTTTCCACCATTCCTTTTCATATACCCTATGCAGGAATTTGTATTGCTCCATTTTATCTTTTTTGGAGGGGGGAAGGCGGGGCAATTGGGGTTAAGTGACTTGCCCAAGGTCACACAGTTAGTAATTGTGTCTAAGTGTGGATTTGAATTCAGGTCCTCCTGACTCCAGGGCTGGTGCTCTACTCACTGCTCCACTCCATTTTATCTTAAACTCATTTCATGCTTTTCTACTTCCTTGGGTTTGATTATACTTTTCCCTCTGTCTGGAATGCACACATTTCCCCTTGTTGCCAACCCAAATTTTACCTTTCCCATTCTTACCCATTTTTTCAGGCTCAAATGTAATTCCATTTTATGCACATTTTCTTAATTTATCCCATACAAATTAAAATGTCTTTTTTTTGAACTACCATGACTTTTTTCACTCTTACATTATTCATTGTGCTATAGTTATCCAAGTATATCTATTTCTTCTACGCTTTTATTGATCTGTGATCTCATTGATACGGATATTTCCTCCACTGATGCAGATTGCAATCCCCATGCCAGTGCATCCTTCGGTAGATCTATTACAGGAGGTCCACCCAACAAAATTGAGCCTTTCTTTAGATTTCTTGACATTATATGGATACCTGTGGAGCACATAAGTGCCCATCTGTTATTCCTTACTTTTGTTACATGAGTGGCCTATCTTTTTTTTTCCAGTTATACATTGCTATGATAACATTTTTGTGCTATTTCTACATAGTTCCTTTTTTATGATGAGTTGAAGAGTACTTATATCCACCATAAGCTTTATTATTTTTTAGATTATCCTCAGTTTTGGCTCTTCTGAGACTAGTATTTGATGGCCACACTTATACAATATCCCTGGAAGAATATCAGTATTAAAGGATGGGCTTTGGTTTCAAGGAGAAACTTAGGTCATTAAAAGAAATGCATAATTTTCCAAAGGCAGCTAGTCCACTCTTTTTCACTTCAATTTAGTCTAGCTCATTGTCTTTTTGCAGTGTTTGTCCAAGATATATGTAATTACAGATAGACTCTGAGTTGTCCATCTAAGTGCATATCCTACTATGGAAAATAGTCATTCTTTATGTTCTTGTTTTGTTTTCTTGTGAGTGGTTAGACTGAACTCTTGAGTGATTACATTTTCCAATTAGAAGGCTCTATAATGTTCCAGGGCTTGATGAAATCAGCACCATCTCATCAGTTTCTGGAGTAAGGAAAACCTTTTCAGTTTGGACTCTGTGTTGGACATACTCTGTAAAAGTGGCAACACTTTTGAATAACATGCTTATCCCAATTTTATACATTAATGCCTTTAATAATGAGAAAGTCACCTAACACTTCTGTTATTTCTCTGAAGGAATCTTGAATAATTTTGACATATGCAGGAGAGACAAATTTTTGAAAGAATTTTTAAAGCATTTTGCTCTCTTGAAGCAAATGCTTTTACTAGTCAATAAACAATATGCACAGCAGGATCTTGTATTCTCTATATCTTTCAGTAAATTGTATAAGCGTAAATATATGATCTATAAAATACAATTTGTGAATGCTGTTGTGTCCTTTTCTCATATCTTCTTTAAGGATGACCTTAACTCTTATGCACATTGTTTTCAAATTTTTTGCAGAGATGGGATGTAGGTCAGTAGGTTTTTTTAAGTTTAAAATTTATTTAGTATTTTATCTTTTCACAGTTACATGTAAAAACATTTTTAACATTTTTTAAAAAAAATTTGAGTTCCAGATTCTCTCCTTTCTTCCCTCTCCACCCTCCTAAATTGAGAAGGCAAGCAATTTGATATAGGTTATATATATGTAATCGTGCAAAACATATCCATAATAGTCATGTTATAAAAGAAAACACAGACCACAAAAAAGAACATCAAGAAAAATAAAGAAAGTTTAAAAAAAGTATGCTTCAATCTGTATTCAGAAACCGTCAATACTTTCTCTGGGGATGGATAGCATTTTTCATCTTAAGTCCTTCAGAGTTGTCTTGGATTGTTTTATTGCTGAGAATAACTAAGTCATTCGCAGCTGGTCATCTTACAATATTGCTGTTACTTTGTACACAGTACCTTTCACATCACATCACTTTGCAAATCTTTCCAGGTTTTTCTGAGTGCATCTTGCTCATCATTTCTTATAGTACAATAGTATTCCTTCATAATCACATACCTCAACTTGTTCAGCCACTCCCCAGTTGATGGGCATCCCTTCAGTTTCTAATTCTTTGCCACCAGGAAAGAGCTGCTTTAAATATTTTTGTATATAGAGATCCTTTACCTTTTCGTTTTTTATCTTTTTGGCGATACAGACAATAGTAGTATTGCTAGGTCAGAGGGTATGCACGGTTTTATAGTCTTTGGGCATAGTTCCAGATTGCTCTACAGAATGGTTGAATCGGCTCACAGCTCCACCGACAATGCATTAATGTCTCATTTTTACCTTGTTCCCTCCAATATTTGTCATTTATCTTTTCTGTCCTATTAATCAATATAATAGGTATAAGATAGTACCTCAGAATTGTTTTAATTTGCATTTCCCTAATAGTCTTCTAATATTTCATATGAATTCTGATCATATTTTTTGATCATTTGTCAATTGGGAATGGCTCTTATTTTTATAAATTTGACTCAGTTCTCTATATGTTTGAGAAATGAGGCCTTTATCAGAGAAACTTGCTTCAAAATTTTTTTCACAGTTACTATTGCTAACTGTATTTCCCTCCATCCCATACCCCCCTCCTTTATTCTGTTTTCTCTCTCCTTTCACCCTATCCCTCCTTAAAAGTGTTTTGCTTCTGACTAGTACCTCCCCCAATCTGCCCTCCCTTCTATCACATTCCCCCTTATCCTCTTCCCCTCCTACTTTGCTGTAGGGTAAGACAAATTTCTAGACCTAATTGTTTGTTTGTGTGTGTGTGTGTGTGTTTGTGTGTGTGTGTGTGTGTGTGTGTGTGTGTGAGATTCTCTCTTTGATACAGTTCTGATGAGAATAAGGTCATTCACTCCCCGCCCCCACCCCCCTGCTTCTCCACTGTTTTTCTTGCCTCTTTATGTGAGATAATTACCCCATTCTACCTTTCCTTTTCTCTTTCTCCCATTATATTCCTCTCTCACCCCTTAATTTTATTTTTTAGATATCATCCCTTCACATTCAACTCATACCCTGTGCCCTCTGTCTACATTCCTCTTAACTACCCTAACAATGAGAAAGTCTTCTGAGTTACAAAGATCATCTTCCCATGTAGAAATGTAAACAATTTAAAATTATTAAGTCCTTATGATTTCTCTTTCCTGTTTACCTTTTTGTGCTTCTCTTGAGTCTTGTATTTGAAAGTCAAATTTTCTATTCAGCTCTGATCTTTTCATCAAGGATGTTAAAAGTCCTCTATCTCATTGAATATCCTTTTTATCCCCTGAAGGATTATACTCAGTTTTGCTGGGTAGGTGATTCTTGGTTATAATCCTAGCTCCTTTCCTCTCTGAAATATCATATTCCAATCCCTCTGATCCTTTAATGTAGAAGCTGCTAAATCTTGTGTTATCCTGTCTGTGGTTATACAATACTTCAGTTGTTTCTTTCTGTCTGCCTGCAGTATTTTTTCCTTGACCTAGGAGCTCTGAAATTTGTCTGTAATATTCCTGGGAGTTTTCATTTTGGAATTTCTTTCAGGAGGTGATTGGTGAATTCATTCAATTTCTGTTATATCCTCTGGTTCTAGAATATTAGGGAAGTTTTACTTAATAATTTTTTTCCTTTTTCTTTTTTTTTAAAAAATATTTTAGGGTCAAACACCAGAGCACAAATACAGAATAGAGAACAGAAAAACTATATCACGAACTTAGATATTGGAACTTAAATACAAAGTAAGAAAAGGAAAAAAAAAAGCGTATCATGTGCATAGCAGCACATGAGAGGATTCAAAATATGTAATGATAAATTTTCATTTCAAGAAAGCCTGTATGATAAATACTACACATGTTGTCAGCTATCCATCTTTTCCTTGCTTCCTTCTAAGTTTTCTTTTGTTCTCTGCTGTGTACTTTTTACTTTGTTCTTTTTTTGCCTTTCCTCTCACTGCACCCCCCAAATGCCTACAACTAAGTGCACATATATTTCTATATAGATAAATACACACACACACACACACACACACACACACACACACACACACACACACACACAGATATACTTTCCCTAACAAATTCTGATCTTTGTTTTTATGTTTGTGCATATCTCTTGTTTCCTATCCCTTCTGATTCCTCTAATTTACTTCTCCCCACTACCTTGCTCTCCTGTTACTTAGCCTACCCCTTTCAATGATCACTCCCCCATCCTTCCATTCCCATAAATCTAAACACCCTTCTATAGCCCCCTTTAACCTATTCCCTCCCTCTCCCCTCTAGAGATCCCTCCTTTGTACTCTCCCTCTTCTCTATCCCCTTAAGATTTTATTTCTTCTGAATTTAGGAGACTTACATACTCTTCTAGATGTATATTTATTGTTCCCTATTAAACCCATTCCTAATGAAAGTAGGTTACCAGAACTACCAGCACCACTCCATCAAATTCTTCTGTAGTGATTCTTCCTCTTGTATGTCACTTGTATAAAATATTTACTCTTTTTAGCTATTCCTAGATGGTTTTATTTTTAAAGTCATATTATACTCAGGTCTACCCCAATCTTTCTTATGAACTACTCAATTACTAATGACAATCTTAGACTTACATTTTACATTCTGTATATATAAAAAGGAAACCATCTGCCCTTATTGAATCCCTTGTAACCAGTCTTTGGTATGTACCATATGTTTCTCTTGGCTCTTATATGTCAAATTTTCTATTAAGTTCAGGTGTTTTTAAACAAAGTCTTGATAGTCTGACAGTCAGTCAGATGTCCATTTTTTTTTATTCATTCAGGACGCTGCTTAACTTTGCTGGACATGATATTTTTGGCTGCAGCCCTAGTTCTTTTGCTCTTTGATATGTAACGTTCCAAGATCTGTGGTCCTTGACCAGTGTCTTTATTATTAACCAGTGTGGTTCCAAGACCAGTGTCTCCACTGTTAGGTCTCGTGTAATTCTAATTGTGGCACCATCATATTTAATTTTTTTTCTTGTTGCTTTTAATATTTTATCTTTTAGTTGGGGATTTCAGAATTTGACTATAGTATTCCTTTGAGTTTTCCTCACAGGATCTCTTTCAAGTGGTGATCGATGGATTTTTTTCTATTTCTGCTTTCCTCTTCTTTAATTATTTCTTGTATTATTGTATCAGGGTTTTTTTTTTTTAATCATAGCTTTCAGGTAGTCCAAACCTCCAGCTTCCTGTAAGTGCCTACAATCAGGGGCATTCTGCCATACTACTGAACTCACCGGGCATGTGCTGGTTCCTTCTCACCCCTCTCCACAGCACAGCTAAATTTCCTGTCCTTTGTCAAGAGAGGTTCCCCTTGATCTTCCCTGTCTCAGATGCCCAACTCCTTTCACTATCCTGGGGCAAAAGTTCCTGTGCCTAGGGTGAGGCAGCCCCCCAAACCAACTAACCCAAGGACTTGTCCTTTGTTGTTTAAGCTGTTTGCCACTTATTGTTATCAGGGACACTAGCCTGGAGGTGTTTACTCTTCACAGGGACCAAATCTGGTAGTGAGGTTTATCTTCTGATCTCATGTTGTCACAGGAAGACCCTTTTTGTGCCCCTATTCTTATTTATCCCCCCCCCCCACTTTGTTTGACCTAAGGTATTATTTTATCTCTTTTGTAGGGGAAAATCTTGAGAGCTTGGAATTTTCTGGCTTCTGCCATCTTCCTAGAATTCTCTCTCTTTGATAATTTCTTGAAAGATGATGTCTAGGCTCTTTTTTTTTTTTATTATTATGGCTTTTAGGTAGTTCAATGTTTTTAAAATTCTCTCTTCTGGATCTCTTTTCCAGGTCAGTTGTTTTTCCAATGAGATATTTCACATTTCTTCTCTTTTTTTCATTCTTTTGGTTTTCTTTTATTGTTTCTTGATTTCTTATGAAGTCATTAGCTTTCATTTGCTGCATTTGAATTTTTAAGGAATTATTTTCTTAGGTGAACTTTTGAACCTCCTTTTTCATTTGGCCAATTCTGCTTTTTAAGGCATTCTTCTCTTCCTTGGCTTTTTGGACCTCTTTTTTCATTTGGCTTAGTCTGTTTTTAAGATGTTATTTTCTTCAGTATTTTTTTGTGCCTCCTTTACCAAGCTGTTGACTCTTTTTTCATGATTATCGTGTGTCACTATCATTTCTTTTCCCAGTTTTCTCTCTCTCTCTCTCTCTCATGATTTTCAAAATCCTTTTTGAGCTCTTCTATGGCCTGAGACAAATTCATATTTTTCCTAAAGGCTTTGGATGTAGGGCCTCTGAATTTGTTGTCTTCTTCTGGTTGTGTGTTTTGATCTCCTTTGTCACCAAAGTAAGATAGTATAGTCAAGAGGTTTTTTTTTCCCCGTTGTTTGCTCATTTTCCCACCCCATTATTTGACTTTTAACTCTTTGTTAAAATAGGGCTTTGCTTCCAGGGTGGAGGGTTCACTGTTTGAAGCTTCAGGGGTTTTGTGCAGCTATTTTCAGAGAGACTTTTAGGGACCTAAAAGTTTTCAGTTCTTCCAAGGTGGTATGATCAAAGGAGATGTGTTTACTACTGCCCTGGCCTGTTCTCTGGTCTGAGTAACCACAAGCACTCTTTTCTGCCCTAGAACTGTGGGGGGAGGGGATCCCCTCTCTACTGTGACTGCAAGCTTTGCTATGCTAGCATTCTTCCTCATCCTGGGACTGCCACCCAGAACTGCTACCCAGATCCAAATATCAGCAAAGCAGTGGAGTCCTGTGAGTCCTGTCTCAGTGCTAGCAAAAAAGACCCCTGTAATCTCCTTCAGATCAGCTGTTTGACTCCCTTACCATCTGTGAGCTGAGAGTTCCAGAAGTATCTGCTTCCTTTGCTGCTGCTATTTTAGTCACTCCCAAGGCCTGCTCCTAGTTTGCTGTGGCTGCGGCTGTGCTGGCATGGCCTGCACTCTACTCTCACCAGGTACAGCAGCCCCTTCCTGATGGCCTTCTAAGTTGTCTTAGGGTTTGGAGGCTGAAAGGTCTAGAAACTGCCACCTCTGCCACTAATTCTGTTGCCTTGAGGCCTGCTCTGGGTTTGTTTGGGCCTGGTCTGTGCTGGTGCAGCTTGTGCTAGACTCTGCTCCTTTTTCTTCCTGATGCAACAGACTTTCCCTGCCAACCTTCCAAGTTGTCTTGGGCAGGAAATTTGTTTCACTTTGTCTTTTTGTGGGTTCTGCTGCTCTAGAATTTGTTTTGAGTCATTTTTTAAAGGTATTTGGAGGCGCTTGGGAGAGCTTAGGCAAATCCTTGCCTTTACTCTGCCATCTTGGCTCCACCCTCTCAGTTGTTTTTTTTTTAAAGTCAGTAGTTATTGATTATCTTTTGGTCACTTTTTTGCAGGGGAATTAATAAAGTCCAACATTTTTTCCCCATGCTTTTGGTAGCCTTTACATTTTCAGCTGTCAGGAACACCCTCAAAATGAAGTCAGGTTCTAAATGTCTTTGAAGGTGAAGTTGTTAAAATGTTTACAGATTTTTTTTCTTTTTTGTTTTTCTGTTTGTTTCTTGTTCTTCCATTTCATCCTTAAATGGCCTTAGGCTTACTTTGTGTAGTTGGTTCTCTTGCCAAGATTAAACTTGTTTTTTTCTTCCTCTGCTTCTTGTTGTTTTATGAGTTGATATTGCTCATAATTTTTCCCCCATGCTTATTCATATGATTTTACAAACAAGATTATATTATACTCCAGTGTTGGCTTTGTATGCTTTATCTTTCTTCTTGGTAAGGAGATCAAGTGATTGCAAAACAAGGCAGTTTCTAGACTCTTTTGCTGATTTATATCATTTAAACTTCTTTAGAGAATGGTTATAATCAGTGTTGGTGTCTAGTCTTCCATCCACTTACCATTTTTTCAACATCAGTTGAATAGGTCAGGTTGCAGTTGTTAAACAGGCATCAGATATTTTTCTTATCTTTTTTTTTATTAGTTTTGAATTAATCTTGACTTTTGCTCCAATAAGTAAGTGGCCTGAAAATAAGCAGATAGCCAACTTAGGTATGACACCTTCATAAGTGATGTTTCCTGTCTATTAAAATATAATGAATTTTACTTTTTATCATATTACTTGGTGCTCACTATCTTCATCTCTTTTTTTAGAGAGAGAGTATTCATTATATATAGATGAGGCTTCTGTGTGGTCTGTAAGCCTCTGACTTCTTTACTTTCTTACATCTGAATTTTCCAACTTTTTTTCCCTCCTTTATGCCTACCTTTGTGTTGAAGTCACTATGAAGATCAAAATATGTTTTGATTAATTTGCTTTAAAAAATGAAATTCTTGGTAAAATTTCTCTGTTTCCCCATCCCCTGCAGCAGATGTTGGCACATAAACCAATTATTTTCACTGTGTTATTTTTACAAATGCTTATCATGAGCATGGATAGCAAGATTACCGTATGTCCTTATAAAATGATGTTCCTTGTTAATAACCCTGGATGCACGATAAAATGAACTTTGCCAACTCTGTCATTCTCCTCTCTAAGGAGGAAACTGTGAGCCATTTTTCCATTTAGCTACAACTTCCTTTTGTCTTATGGTTTCATTTTTAGTGAGGAGGTCAAGTTAATAGGATTCAGTTCCTCCATTTGTGTGTCTACTCATTCACTGGATGAGAATCTCACATTTAGTGTCCCAGCAGCTAAGCTTAAGTTTATAGATAGTCTGAAAATGTGTGATGCTTAGCACTTTCTCCTCACCTTTTCATCAACCTACCACCCTTACTATAGAAACAAGAGGAGGTTACATATGAATGAGGACAATTTTGTATTTTTCTTTGTTTCATTGGTTGCCATGGCCAAAGAATTAATTGCCAAGGGGCTAGTTCACTGGTGCTGAGGCTAATCCTCAGAAAGCTGACCTAGTCTGTTGCCAAGACTATACTACAAATCTTCTAGAATGTCAGATCCTGCCAAAATTTGTACAGGCAATTCTTCTATAATGCTTGTTTTGAAAATGCAGATTTGTTCCAGCAAGATTCATATATTAGGGAACAATTTGGGCAGATGTGAACTTCATTTTTTCTTATGCATGATTTCATCCCCAAGAAACACTTAAGTGAATGCAGAAGACTGTACTCAGCCGAACTGAGCCATGTAGGAATACGCAAAGTGCACATATCTCAAATGTCTCTTCTAGCTGCTTCTGTTCATCATGCATGGTTCCCTACATGGTAGTGTTTTACTGTTCTTTTGCATTTGTGAACTTTTCTATGTGAAAAGACTGCTTTAACATCCCAAACATCTTCAAAACTGCCACGCAGCTCTGCGAAAGGAAAACTTTATATATTGATGAGAAGCTTGAAATAATAAAGTATTTTTGAAAGAAATAAGAGAATATGTGATCTCTCCTAAGCAACAGGCCTTAAGAAGTCCACCTTTTAGACCATCAGAGAGAACACTGCAAAAAAAATAAAAGAAACATCTGTTACTTGAAGTATTGTGTCCCTAACCCAATTTTCCCATAAGCCCTGTGGTTTTTATGGTGCAATTTTGCATAGTGAGATAATTTTTAGGAAAATATATGCTGTGTTACAACTAAATGTGCTCTGCTGACATAGCCACAATTTGGTGTTATCCAAGTTGTGATGAGGCATCAGATTAGGATTCTGAGTATGTGCAAACTCCCCTATATCACTATAAATCCCCCTAAGCAAAGACTATTTCATATTTATTGTTTCCTGGCTGTGTGATTCTTGGTTGGCCACTCAATCTTTCAATGCCCCAGGCAGCTCTTTAAGACCATAACTTCCAGGAAGGGTACCAATCTCCTTTAATGGAAGTTCCTTATTATTTACTATGTGCTTCCTATACTAATGAAACCGCAAGTCCAATTCTCCCCAAACAAACCAAAACAAACAAAAAACTCCATCCTTATAGTCTAGAAATTGTTGTGTGTGGGAATGTTAGTCCCAAGTTTATTCCATAGTTATTTTCGAGAGTTTTACAACATCTTCATAGTGTCACAAAGCAAAAACTCACATTTCCTTAATTTTTATGTGCTAGCTAGCTGAAATGATTTGTATTGAGGTAGCAAGGGTCAGATAATACAATTGATTCAACTGTCAAAGATGTTTGAGGAAAATGATTTTGTTTCCAGAGTAGAATGATTATGTATGTTGAACATGACTTCTCTACTTTGAAAGAATGTTCTGGAGGGAATTTTTTTTTTTAACTTATAAGGAATTGAGTTCTATGCTGGTAAAAGTATGAAGTGTTAAATTTTCATTTGTGTAAATTATAAAGTTACTATGTTACCATCCACCTATAGTGGTATAGAATCCTGAATGCTCTACTTTCTATATACCGTAAGGGAGATTTACAAAGGACTTTATGCTGTGTTTTTTAAACATTTTTGTTATCAAGATGCATCTTCAAAAATTGGAATCGTCACACAATCCTCAGCAAATCTATTTTCGACAAGATGTGTTATGTGAAACTCTGTCTGGAAACAGCTGTCCTTTATTGACTATAACTGCTATGCCAGAGTCCAATTATTATGAAAATATCTGTCAATTTAGTAAGTATAAATTGCTTTATACAAAACACAGATATCTGTTTCCTAGTTGTCTTGGCTACAGTCTTTTCCTTAGAAATTAAAGAAGTACTAAACTAATTGCATTTAAAGTATAATATGCCTTTATATTGTTTGAAGAATTCATTAAGTAAGGCTTTTGGTGTTTAAATGTAATAACATATTAAAAAACTTATCTAATATGATAGCACAATTAGATACCGACCTTCAACTATTCCTCAGATATCTTCAGAGTTTCAGCATGTCTCATCTTTAATGTTTTCTCTCTCTATATATAATTTTAATGGAGAAGTTGATATAGATTACCATTTTTAGAAAAATAAATGAGAGGGGAGTCCACATGGTAGAATGAAAGAAAACACCAATCCTGGAGGAAGGGGACCTGAGGTTAAACAACCTGGGCTGTGCTACTTACTCCCTGTGTGACTTGGGGAAAAGTCACTTACTTCCTGGTGCTTAATTTCCTCATCTCTAAGATGAAGGGTATGGACTTGAAGGTTTTTGAGGACTCTTCCAGTTCTAGATCTGTGATCCTGTGGTAATAGAGAGCACACACACACGCACACGCACACACAGAGGCATTTCTGTTCAGACTACCTTCAGAATGTCTCAAAGTGACAGTTTTCTCTGCACAAAGGAAAAAAAAATGAAGAGAGACTCATTTATATGGTGACCTTGATATGAGTTAAGTTATGGGAGGATGAGCTAAGTTCTTTTATAGGATTAACTGCCGAAACAATGCAAAAATACAGTAGTTTGGAAATTAAGTATTGATATTTGATAGGTCTTTAACCTTAATGCCTATAAAACTGGGATATAAATATATACTTCTTTCTGTTTCCTTTAGCTTTTTTGAGAATGATAGATTTTAAAAAATTATGACAATTCAAGTAATGATCACTGTTATCTTTTGTTATGTCATCTTGTATTCAGGTCCATAGTTAAGTAGATAAATTTCCAAAGCCATTTAATAAAAATATTTTTATTTTAAACTTTTAACTGTTTGTTTTAACATGACTTTTATATTTAGGAAATCGCCCTTATGTTTTCTTATCTGCTCGAGTACATCCTGGAGAAACGAATTCAAGCTGGGTTATGAAAGGAACTTTGGAATATCTCATGAGTAATAACCCTACTGCTCAGAGCTTGCGTGAATCCTATATTTTTAAAATTGTCCCTATGCTAAACCCAGATGGTGTCATTAATGGAAAGTAAGTTAAAACCACTGCTATAAAAATATTACTGTTATGATCTTTAAGGTTTGTTGATATGTCGGTGTTCAAGTTAATTTGGAAAACTGAAGCACGTCAGTTTTTATCCCAAAATAAAGCAAGTTTTCATACAGAAAAATTCGGATTAATTTTAAATTAGTTGTATGTTATTTGTTATAAATCTGAATGAAAATATGCCTAGTGATTTTGATTATATGATTTACAGTTAGAACATATATTAATTTTTGAAAAGTGGGAAAATTCTAGCTTATGATATCTCACTGTAGTGGCAGTTAGAATTTTATATATTTATTCTGAATTAGACAGCTTTGTACATTTGAATTACATAGTAAAAATAACCACAAATTTAAATTAGAAATATTTTTAAATGGATTAAGTAATGGCTTTGATAACAAGTTGCTTTCTTTCTTTGTGTGTATGTTCGTGTAGCCACCGTTGTTCTTTAAGTGGAGAAGATTTGAACCGGCAATGGCAAAGTCCAAACCCAGATTTGCATCCTACAATTTACCATGCTAAAGGTTTGCTGCAGTATATGGCTGCAATCAAACGTTTACCTCTGGTAAGTGTCAGCTCTTGTTTTTAGGCTGCTTAGTCAAGGAGATGAATCTATAAATCCACATTAATATTTTAAAATCAAGAAACATTTATTAAGCACCTACTATGTGCAGGGAGCTATGGCGTGTGTTGGTTATATAGAGAAAAACATGATAAAAGAAACATATGTAATAATTTTTATGTTTATTTTACTAATTTCCCTGTCATTTCCCTGTAATGATGAAGTGATTTCATTGATTTTAATAAATACGTTGACATGCTTAGATAATAAAAAAAACCAAAGCACTTACAGCTCTTTGTAAAATCTTTCAGAGCCTTAGTTTTCTCACCTATAAAATGAAAGCTGTGAATAGGATGATTTCCCTTCTAGTTCTGAATCTGTGATTCTACTATTCTGTGAATATTTAATCAGATCATCTCAATTTGACAATTTTGTATTTCTGTATTTTCTTCCAATTTAATTCAAAAGTAATATTTGTGGTTTTCTTCACATTTGACAGTTGACGGACCTTTACTTTTTACTTCCATTTATACTTCAACTTTTACTTGTTCTAGAAATTTTAATGACTTGGTTATCAGTTGCTGTACTTCATTCAGGGTGTTTAATTCCCTCTTTGAACATCACTGGAATGATGTATGCATCATTTAAATCTTAAAATCTTGAATTTCACTAATAGAATCATTATTACATTTGTGCTAGGAAGTCTCATGCACACAAATTAAGAAATTTCTGGTCAGTACTCAGTTTGTGAAAGCTTCCAGAAGAGCCATCACTAGGATAGTGTATGTGTAATGTGAGACTGTATATTGGACTGCTTGAATGCTTGTGTGTATGTGTATGTATATGTGTGTGTTTCTTGTCTTTCTTTTGAGCATGTCTGCCTTTCAACTTTCATTAAATTTTTCCAGTTTATTTAAGTTAGGTTATTTAAGCTACTTTTGGAAAAGATAGAAAAGCTTCACATAAGGATACACAATCAACTTGTAAATCTGTCCTTTTTCATTTTTAAAATGCTGATATAATTTTTATAATTATTTTTTCAATGTCTGATTTCTGACTAATTAATTAAAACTCCAGCAACCTTTTGAGCTGCATTTTGCAAACGAAAATTGTAATAGAATTGGAAAGAGAAAAATGTTATACAGCTATATCACAGGTCAAAAAATTAATCAGTAGAACCTATAGTTTGGCCTGCAGAATATTGGCAGGCATTGATTTTACCAGAGGTTAAGTCTTCTCAAGCCTGGGTGTTACTTCCTGAAATGGTTTTAATATATGTTAAATTGTAGCTCTAATGAGGTTAAGAGGCTTAGAAATATAATTCCAGAACAGGTTTTAGGATACTTACCTGTATTTTGATAATGTTTAAAATATGAGCTTTATTGACTTCTTAGGGAGGGTGGATGGGAAGGGAAGAGGGGAGAGAATTTGGAACTCAGGGTTTTAAAAAAATAGATGTTCATAAGTAAAAAAGTTTTTTTTTCTCATGCAACTAGAAAATAAGATGCACAGGCAATGGGGCATAGAGATTTATCTTGCCCTACAAGAAAGTGAGGGAAATGGGGGGACGGAGGGGAGGGCAGACTGGGGAACAGGGCAACCAGAGTGTACACCATCTTGGAGTGGGGGGCGGTGCAAATGGGGAGAAAATCTGTAATTCAAACGCATGTGTAAATCAATGCTGAAAACTAAACATATTAAAAATAAATTAAAAAAAAATAAAACACATAAAATATGAGCTTTAAAATGATCTGAATATGATATTGTCACTTATAGGTTTACTGTGATTATCATGGTCACTCTCGAAAGAAAAATGTGTTTATGTACGGCTGCAGCATCAAGGAGACCGTGTGGCATACTAATGATAATGCTGCCTCTTGTGATGTGGTTGAAGATATGGGATACAGGGTGAGTTCTATAAAGTTTGTGTCTTCTCTGCTTTGTAGAAGAGCCTATAATCTCATTCTTGTTCTTCCTTTCCCTTTCCTTCTTCCTCTTTCTTCTTCCCCTATGCATGTAAATAGCTACTCAATAAAGGTTTTTAAAATAAATTGAAGAATGAAATAGAAACTATGGACATCTGAAAATACAGGCATGGTTTAGGATAACAGCATAGCTAGGAAGACCCAAAAATGCCAACCTTTAATGTGGGTGCTTAACTTTGAAAACATGTGCAAACTTATGTTCCAGATTTCTAGAAGATTTCCCTTAAAGAGTCACTTTGGAGCTCTCCCTTCCTGGTGATGTTATTCCAGGTCCATTGACTCTGTCTCATGAAAATTCACTGTGGAGTTATGATTCCCAGTTATCTAAAGGGCCACTGTTGCTCAGGCTTCCCAGCAGGAAATCTTTTCATCTTATATGTTCGTCACTACTCCCTGCCAATTTAGCATGTAGTTTTTTCTTCATTCTTCTGGAACAAACAAAAAAAAATCACTTCTAGGAACAAATAAAGAAAGGCAATCATTCAGAAATTTAAAGGAATATCATTCACTAATCTGTAGGGCAAGGACCACATAAATTCTTACTGAACTCTAGAAATAACATACTTGTTCTATATAGTGTTCTTTTCACTTTATGTGTTCAGAAAAGTTTTATGTTTCTAGTTTCACATGTCTGAGGGAAGGCATCAGGTTCCTATCAACATTGAATGGGAATTGAGTGTTTTGTTGTAACCTCCATCCTATGTTATGTGTAATAGTTGCTTAATGAGTCTTTGTTAAATGAAGTAGGTTTTTTGTGGTCTCAGTCCTCTGTCTGGCATTAAAGGTCCTCCACAATCTGGTTCCCACCCATATTTCCAGTCTTATTTCATATTGTATGCCTTCATCCTCTCCTTTCTAATCGAACTCAGCTATTCACAGTTCCATGTGTATAGGACGTCTCCTGTCTCTCTGCCTTTGTGTGTGCTGGAATGCGTTCATTCCTCACTGTGGCCTTATAGAATTCTATTTTCTTCAAATTAGGAGCTCTTAACCAGGGGTCCACAGACCCCTTTGTGTCTATAGATTTCAAGGCATACATGGTAAAAAATTGCTTATTTCAATATAATTGATTTCCTTTGTAAGCCTATGTATTTTAACTTAAGCATTTAAAGCCATTATTCTGAGAAGGAATCTGTAGGCTTCACCAGATTGTCCAAGGGTCGTGTTACGAAGGAAGTAAAATAAAACACAACTCAGGTGCTATTTCTTACATGAGGCCTTCCCAGCCATCCTCTCCCAGTCAACTGGTAGTGTTTTTGCCTTCTTGACTTTACCTTGTACATGCTTTTTAGTTACTTAGATATTTATATCATCTCTTACCAGTAGAATGCAAACCCTTTATGGGCAGAAACAGTTTCATTTTTTTCTTTGAATTCCCAGTGACTAGTATGATACACAGTAGATGCTAAATAAATATTTGTCGAATTGAATCAAATCTGTAATTGCTAAGAAATATTGGGGAGATATTTCTGAAAAAGGGAACTTATTGGTATTCCTCACCTATTTGGAGCCATTATTCTTCCTTTGGGTCTGCTTTTCCTCTTTCCCCAGCAATTACTCTGCTAAGCAATAAATATTATGATTGATTAGCGGTATATATCAACATGTCATCCATATCATCATTCTCATCTTTGCCAGGGCCTATGCAGCAAATAGAACTCAGACAGAATGAAGAATCGTGAAGGGAATAAGGGTGACTTGTAAATAAATATTCCAAACCAGGAATTGGAAATCCTTTCATTAGTAGAGCCTTTTGTACTGATTGCAGTTACTCATTTTTGTTTAAGGGTAGTAAAGATTAAAAGTGAACTGTATTAGTTTTTGATTGACCTATTCTAAAAAGTGAACTTTGTTTTCTCTTTAGTTTGTCTTTAATTAGTAGGTTGAATAATTCTTTACCTTTTGTAGCAATATTATTTTCCTAAAAAATGTGGAGTCTAGTAAAATTTAAGTGAAAAATTACTACTTATTTGTATAATGCTTTTATATTTAACATTATCTCTGATATTGAAGTTATGAACTGGTTTGAATTCGAAACCTTGTCTCTAGAATTCCTAAAGTTGAGGTGACAGTTGTTTACCAAAACCACAATTTGAAAAGCAGCAGGAAAAATCCTAGAAAGAGCTTTGGATTCAGTCTAAAGACCTATCTTCAGGATTTGGCTCTGCTGTGTACAAGTTGTGTGACCATAGGCAAAACTGGGAAATAACAGTTTGAATTGACTGCCTTATTGGATTGTTAGGAAACAAGAATTTTTAGAGTGCTATGTCAATTTAAGCTATGATTATATGAGCAGCTTCTGAGTATTTTCTGCAGAAAATTCAGAATTCTTAGTGGGGAAATTGAGAAGTTATGGGGCATGTTGGAGCTAGCCTAATCATTATAATTTCATTTAATTTTGAAAAATTCTACTGATTTTCTTTCTCAGACTTTGCCTAAGATATTGAGCCATACTGCCCCAGCATTCTGCATGAGCAGCTGCAGCTTCGTAGTAGAAAAGTCCAAACAATCTACAGCCCGTGTTGTTGTATGGAGGGAAATAGGAGTACAGAGAAGCTACACCATGGAGAGCACATTATGTGGCTGTGATCAGGGAAAATACAAGGTAAATCCTTCTGGTAAAATCAAAGCTTCCCTACAGAAAGTTTTCCATGTAAGATAGACAATTGAGAAGACCATTCTTGTTCTAGAAGACTTTTTTAAAAAGCAAACCCTATGTTTAATAGTGCATAATAGCACTTTTTTAAGTGACAAGGTCTGTTTTTAAATATTAACTCATTTTCCCCCACAACACAAAAAATATGTAATATTGGTGATAAATCCAGACAAAGCTAATCTGTAAATATAGTTCTGCCTTTAGAATGAAATTAAATAACTTCTTATCTTTCCTTGTAGTTTCATTATTGTCTTAGTTTCTTTAAATTTCTGATCTGGGGCAAGTGTTTTAAGGTTCACTTCTAGTTGGTAATGAATTAGTAACTTGTAATGAATTTTCTTATTTTTTGTTATACGTTTATTGATATTTTTGTTTGTACATTAGCTAAATTTCCCTTGCATTCCTCCTCTTTTCCCTCTCAGAGAGCAATCTTTAAAACTTAAAAGACATTTTTTAAAAAGAAGGGAGAAGAGAAAATCAGCAAAACTGATCAATACAATGAAAAATCAGAAAATATATGCAATATTCCCCTCTTGTGGACCCTCACTTCTACACAGAAATGGGAGAAGTAGTCTTCTCACGTCTCTTCTTTGGGGCCAGGGTTTTTCTTTGTAATTTTAGTCTGTTTTGTGATGGTTGTTTTTTATTTACATTGTTGTAGTTACTGTGTGTATTGTTTCCTTAACACTGCTGACTTCACTCTACACCAATTTATATTATCCTTTCCATGCTTCTCTCTGTTCATCATGATCATTGTTTCTTACAGCACAGTAATATTCCATTACATTCATGATACCACATTTTGTTTAGCCTTGCCTCAATTGATGGGCATATACTTTGTTTCCAGTTCTTTGCTAATAGAAAAAAGTGATCCTATAAATATTTTAGTGTATATGAAGCCTTTTTATCTGTGGCCTCCTCAGAGCACATGCTTAGCAATGGAATCCGCAGGTCTAATGATTTGAACATTTTAGTCACTTTATCTGCTTAATTCCAAATGGCTTTCTAGAGTTCATGTTACTTCATAGCTTCTCTAGCAGTAGTTTGCTTCACTCTCTACAACCTTGCCGGCATTGAATATTTCCATCTTTTGTTATCTTTGTCAGTTTGTCAACCTCAGGATTGTTTTGCTCTGTATTTCTCTTATTATTAGTGATTTAGGCATATATTTCTCTTAATGATTTTTTTGTATCTTTAATACCAAACCATTATCTGAAAAATTTGATAGCAAGGTTTTTTCACTATTTTTTAGTGGCATAATCTTTGATATTTAGGTCACAGATCCATTTTGAATTTATTTTAGAATATGGTATGAAATTTTGGTCTAGGCCTTATTTCTGCCAGGTTGACTTCCAGATAAATAGTAGTTTTTCAATGGAAACTTTTTTCACTCTCTTCATATCTTAGATGTAGAAATAGAATTATAAATAAAATCATAGTATTTTAGAACTGAAGTCATCTTAGAAATCAGGTGCAATTCTGTCATCTTTTAGATGAAGAAATATGCTGATGGAAGAGGTAAGATAACTTCTCATGGTTTCATAATTCTTGTTGCATAAGTCTAAAAATGTTGTGTTAATGAAGTCAAAATAATCATTGTCAGTCTTTAATAAACCAGGAAGCATGTAAAGGTTTTTCAGTGAGACTCATACTTTCAGGGCTTGTTGAATGGGAACTTAATGGCAGAGCAGGAACCAGATCCAAGACTCCTGACTCAGTCAAGAGTTCTTTACACTCTTACTATGTTGCCTCCTGGTCTTTCCATAGTAGAGTATAATATGAACATATTTGTAGTAGGTTACTGTGTATGGTAATGTGTATTAATAGGTATACATTACTGTAGTCATATATACATTATCTTTATTAACCAGCTATTTAGATCTTAATGAGTTTAATGTATTAAGGCTTTTTTAAAAATTATAAAGTGCTTATTACTATCATCACAGTCATCTTACTTTGATAATCCTGCCCATTACAGTTTCTCTTATTGCTATCATAATTTCCCATTAAAAGTAAGGACATTTAAAAATGGGAGATATTTAACATACATATGACGGAAGTAATTTTTCAAAGTTCAAAGTCACTTCAAATATAAATATGAAAATTTTATATGTAACAAAAAAGACATTTGATAAATAATTAGAAAACCTGGATATTTATATTCCTTGCTTTGTTTATGAAAGAGCATGTTGTATAAATTATTTTACTGAGCCTTTTTCTCCACAGGAAAAAGGGATAATGAATCTACTATTCAAACATTTTTGTAAGCCTGAAATAAAAGATTATTACAAATGTGCACTTGTGAAAATCCTCATAGCCTCCTCATTGATTAAGATTAAAAAATAACATTTTGTATTATATATCTAAAGGTATTAAATGTTGATGGAGCCAAACTGAATCTTAAACTGTAATAAACTAGAAAGCATGCAGAGATTTTGTAATGAGACTCGTGCTTTTGGGGCCAGTTGAAAGGGAAGTTTAATGAACAGTATATTATGTCGAGCAAGCTTTTTGTTGGCAGTGCCCAGTTTTCCCATTTTGTGATATTCTTTTTTCTAGCTACCTCAAAATAATGGGGAGGGACCTTTTAGGCTATAGGTTTTGTGGAAACAGGCTTTTATAAATCATTGTTATGAACTACAGATAAGGCCTATAGAGACTGTCCGAGAAAAGGTGGTTTAAGAAATTGCTTTAAAATTGGTCCATTTAAGAATGGGAAGAAGGAGGTTCTGAGTTCTACAGGTAAGAGCTTCAGTACCTCTGAGTGCTGTGGTGCTCTAACTGGGAATCACAAGAAAATAATAGTTATTTAAAATGCAAAGTTACAATTTACATGCCATTTTCTTTAAAAGTTATTTTTATTTTTAATAGTTCTACAAATATTTTAATAATAACATACCTGATCAATATAGATTTCCTTTTTAGATGTTTGGCTTAGTATATTATAAATAGATTAAAAAATCTTCAGTAAAAGTATGTGACTGTCTTTCAGTAGCTATAAAATTTAAGTTTTGGTTAGAAACTTTTCTCTTCATGATATATAAATATATCAATATGTTTATGTATTTCTGGCTCATTAGTGTTAAAAACCTATGAGAGGCTAATAAGATTGTAAGAAGTAGTCATGCTTTTACCCTTGAGAATGTTTTTATTTTGCTTTTAAGCTATAAAATGTACTTCATTTTTAATTACTATAATTTAATTCAGAAATAGACTATATATATAATTTCTAAAACATTTTAAGTTAAGATGGAAGATGAATGTTTTAATGAAGGGATTTAGATAGATTTGTATAGGCCTTTTGGGTGATGTCCAAAAAGTTCTCTTTAAACAAGATTGATTACAATAAAGCATGTGCTTTCTGTGGTAAGTAATACTCTGTGATTCATTCTCTTGAGCTTTAAGTCAGTGCTGTGTACCTTAGGAATGTCGTTAGCTTGGCCAATATAAAGTTGTTTGAGAGTATTTTCTCTCTAATTGACATCTGTCAGTCAACAAACACTTATTAAGCACCTTGTACCACACACTGTGCTAAGTGCTAGGCATAGAAAAAAAGGGAAAAGACAATCCCTGCCCTTGAGGGGCTAACAATCTAATGGAGTAGAAAACGTGCAAACAACTATGTAAAAGCAAGCTATATAAAGGATAAATAGGAAATCATCAACAGAGAAAATGCATAAGAATTAATGTTTGGAAAAGGTTTCCTGTAGAACTGGGCTGTCCAAAATGGGGGAGGGGGGAGATGCAGCTCCGCAGTTCAATTTTATGCGGCCTGCCTGTGGGTTTTAATTTTCACGAGCAGAAAAAATAAAATAATAATTTGCAGGGAATGCATATTAGATTTTTTTAAATTCCATCACTAATAAATAATCTCGTTGATGTTAATTTTCTTTGGTGTTTTTAAGCAGTATTATGGACGGAACATATTGCACAGAATTTTTGGTAGATCTGTGGGATGCTTTCCGTATGATGCAGACTAGTCAGTATGCCCCTACCTTTATACTGTTGTGTTGTCACTTTGTTGTTTTGTGTTTGCTTTTGCACTTCGTGCCTTTGCCTGTCATATTGGTGTCGTGCATTTCCCCCACTTTCTATTAGTGTACTGTATTTTTTATTCTGGGTGTGGCCCTCGAATAATTATTTTATTTTAATGCAGCCCTAAGATAACCTAAGGTTGGACAGCCCTGCCGTAGAATGTAGGATTTTAGTTGGGACTTGAAGGAGCCAAGAGGCAAAGATGAGGAGGGAGGGTATTCCAGGAATGGGGGTTAGCCAGCAAAAAGGAGTCAGGAGAGTTTGGGACATGTCTTCTTCAAGGAAGAAGAAGACCTATGTCATTCAATTGGAAAGGGGGGATGTAAGGTGTAAGAAGACTGGAAAGATGGGAAGGGCTCTTATGAAGGGCTTTGAATGCCAAACATGGGATTTTATATATATATATATATATTATTATATATATATTTATATATATATATTATATATATATAAAATATATATATATATTTTTTACCATTCATTCCTTTTTTTAAAATTTTAATTTATTTTTAACATATTTGGTTTTCAGCATTGATTTTCACAGGCGTTTGAATTACAAATTTTCTCCCCATTTCCTCCCCCCCCACTCCAAGATGGGGTACACTCTGGTTGCCCTGTTCCCCAGTCTGCCCTCCCCTCCATCCCCCCATTCCCCTCCCATCCCCCTTTTCCTTACTTTCTTGTAGGGCAAGATAAATCTCTATGCCCCATTGCCTGTGCATCTTATTTTCTAGTTGCATGAAAAAAAAACCTTT
>CM053624.1:265987233-266008149 GCA_028646595.1 Phalanger gymnotis
GAATTTGGCGACAATATTCCTAGGAGATTTCTTTTTGGGATCTATTTGATGAGGTGATCATTGGATTCTTTCAGTTTGCATTTTACCCTCTGGCTCTAGAATATCAGGGCAGTTCTCCTTGACAATTTCTTGAAAGATGATATGTGGGCTCTTTTTTTGATCATGGCTTTCAGGTAGTCCAATAATTTTTAAATTATCTCTCCTATTTTCCAGGTCAGCAGTTTTTCCAATGAGATATTTCACATTGTCTTCCATTTTTTCATTCCTTTGGTTCTGTTTGATAATATCTTGATTTCTCATCAAGTCACTAGCTTCCACTTGCTCCAGTATAATTTTTAAGGTATTATTTTCTTCAGTGGTCTTTTGGACCTCCTTTTCCATTTGGCTAATTCTGCCTTTCAAGGCATTCTTCTCCTCATTGGCTTTTTGGAACTCTTTTGCCATTTGGGTTAGTCACTTTTTAAGGTGTTATTTTCTTCAGTATTTTTTAAGTGTCCTTTAGCAAGTCATTGACTTGTTTTTCATGGTTTTCTCACATCACTCTTATTTCTCTTCCCAATTTTTCCTCTACTTTTCTAACTTGCTTTTCCAACTCCTTTTTGAGTTCTTCCATGGCCTGAGACCAGTTCATGTTTTTCTTGGAGGCTTTTGACATAGACTCTTTGACTTTGTTGACTTCTTTGGGCTGTATGTTGTGGTCTTCTTTGTCACCAAAGTAAGATTCCAAAGTCTGAATTTGAATCTGAGTCCATTTTCACTCCTGGCCATGTTCCCAGCCAGCTGCTTGACCCTTGAGTTTTTCATGGGAGTATGACTGCTTGTAGAGTAGAGAGTACTTTGTCCCAAGCTTGAGGGGCTGCGCTGTTGTTTTCAGAGCTATTTCTACACAGCAAGCTCTGCCACACCAGTGCTCCATCTCCCCCAAGAACTGCCAACCTGGACCACGACTCAGATCTTAAGCAGGCTCTGCACTCCCACTCTGATCCGCCACTTAATTCCTCCCATCAGATGGGCCTGGGGCCAGAAGCAACTGCAGCTGTAGTTCAGTCCTCAGAGCTGCACCACTTCTGCTGCTCTCAGGGCGGTGGCCAAACCACGAACTCCTTTCACTCTGTTCCCGCAGCTTTTCCCACTAACCTTCCCTGTTGTGTTTGGTGTTTGTGGGTTGAGAAGTCTGGTAACTGCTGCAGCTCACTGATTCAGGGCACTAGGGCCTGTTCTGCCCGGCTCCTGGTCTGGTTGGTCCAGGCACGACCCATGCTTGGCTCTGCTTATCTCCACTCCCAGCTCCATGCTCTAGACCTTACCCAGTGACCATCCAGGCTCTCCTGGGCTGGAGCCCTGCTTCCTTCTGCTATTCTGTGGGTTTTGCATCTCTAGAATTCGTTCAGAGCCATTTTTATAGGTTTTTGGAGGGACCTGGGAGGGGAGCTCATGCAAGTCCCTGCTTTCCAGTCGCCATCTTGGCTCCTGAATTCAAATTTTTAATAATTCTGTTGTCTGTTTCCATTTTTTGGGTAAATTCATACCATTCACATTCTAAGTTGTAATTATTTGTATGTTTCCCTTCATCCTGTTTTTCCTTACTATCCTTCTTCCCTATTTACCCTATCCCTCCTCATTAGTCTAATTTTCTTTTACCTACTACCTTGCCTGCCTATATTATTACTTAATCCACCTCTCTTGAGTCCACCCCTTATCCTTTCCCCCCACCTTCTACTTTAGTCTACTTAATTTTTTTTTGAATTATTTATTTGTTGTTTATTCAGTATTTAGGGTTAGTATGACACTTGAGGAATTGATTGCATCATTGTACATATACAGATCTTTTTATATAATATGGAAATTTACAACTATTGATATATATATGTACATATATATGTATATGTGTGTGTATATATATATGTATATGTATATGTATATGTATGTGTATATATATATATATACACACACACACACACACACACACACACAAAATGAGGTCCTCTGGAAAGGTGATACATAGTGCCAGGCTGTAGAGCCCTAATGAAGGGGAGCACAAAAGTAATCAATACATCAATGAAGAATTAATACTCTGTGGTGTTTTGTATCCAGAAGTGTTGTTTTCTGGACCTATGGGAATCTATAGCATCTACATACATGGCAGGTAGTTCATATACCTGTGGGGCGCCGGCTCTGCTTGATGCCAACTACTGAGACTATACAAGTCACATCCAGCATCAGATACAAACAACAACAGGGTTTAACAAGTAGTAGTCACACTGTACTATTCCCCATTTCTAACTTTAGGAAGAGACTAGAGTGTGTTCACAGGTTTTACATTTCTGGTGTTCAATCACTAATCAGAGGAAAGATTTGACCTATTTGAAAAGTGCATCATACATAACCCCTCAACGACTGTCATGTTCTCTCTTGATGGCGGCACATTAAAAAGTTTTAAAATCGCAGCTCCTTCTGGATTCCCCAAAGAGTATCCGCGCTCTTCTTTAAACGGCTTTCCTCCTCTGGATTCAGGTTTATGTTTACCACATCTGAAAGCCATTTTGCCCCAAGATACATGGGACACTAAGAAAGACATCCTCATTAATGCCATATAGGCCCTTAATCATGGTGGAAATAGGGTGCACTCTCCGAAGATTCTTCATAATGCTTTCTGCAAGATCTGCCACAGACAAGCCGATGGCCCAGGAAGTGTAGCCCTTCAGCTTGATCACCTCATAAGCACTTTCAACCACCTGTTTATGAACATCTTTCCAATTCTCTGAATCAGCATCACTTCCCAAAGAAGGATGAAGATTCTTCAGAGACACACCAGCAACATTGACACCACTCCATACAGGAACACAGGAGTCTCCATGTTCCCCAAGGACCCATCCATGACAACTTGAAGAATGGACACCAAGTCTCTCCTCCATTAGGTAACGGAAACGGGCAGAATCCAGATTGCAACCACTTCCAATAACACAATTTTTGGGAAAGCCACTTAGCTTCCAGGCCACATATGTCAAAATATCCACTGGATTGGAAACAATAAGCAGCTTGCAATTAGGGCTGTATTTAACAATGTTGGGAATGATGAATTTAAAGATATTCACATTACGCTGGACCAAAATAAGATGACTTTCTCCCTCCTGTTGACCTGCCCCAGCTGTAACAATGACCAGTTTTGAGTGTGCAGTCACAATGTAGTCTTTGCCAGAAACAATCTTTGGCATTTTGAGGAAAAGGCTCCCATGTTGGAGAGCCATCATCTCTCCCTTTAGTTTGTCTTCTATTACATCAACTAGGGCAAGTTCATTAGCCAAATCCTTTGTTAAAATACTGATGGCACATGCCATGCCAACTGCACCAACCCCAACAACAGTGATCTTGTTCTGGGGAACCTGTTCTTCCTTTAGGACATTCAAAATCAGCTGATCCTTGACAGTAGATGCCATTTTGGGGGATTTCTGGGGAGATATCGAGGTTGTGGTCAGGCTGCGAAAGTTCTGAGTTACATGTGAGACTGCTGCTCCCAGATTCGAGTCTACTTAATTTTTTAAGCTAATTTGTTTATTTTTAGTTTTCAACTTTCACTTCCATAAGTTTTATATTTTAATTTTTTTTTTTTACTGCTCACTCCTCACCAGAACAGCATGCAATCTGATATAGGCTCTACATATACATTGCTATTAAACATATTTTCATATTAGTCCTGTTGTGTAGAAGAATTAGAACAAGTGGGAGGAATCATAGGAAAGGAAAAAAAAAGAAAGAAAATAGTCTGCTTCTCTCTGCATTCAGTCTCCATAGTTACAGAGAAATCTGGATATGGATGGCATTTTCCGTCATGAGTCCTTTGGAATTGTTTTAGGTCCTTGCATTGCCGAGAAGGACTAAGTCTATCAAAGTCAGTCATTGCACACAGTGGCTATTACTGTGTATGGTGTTCTGGTTCTGTTCACTTCACTCAGCATCAATTCATATAAGTCTTTCCAGGTTTTTCTGAAGGTCTCTTGTTCATTATTTCTTATAGCACAATAGTATTCCATTACATTCATATGCCACAACTTGTTCAGCCATTCCCCAATTGACGGGCATTCTCTCAATTTCCAGTTCTAGGCCACTACAAAAAGAGCTGCTATAATTATTTTTGTATATGTGGGTCCTTTTCCCATTCTCTTTGGAATACAGCCCTCCAGGGGGTATTGCTGGGTCAAAGGATATGGACATTTTTATAGCCCTTTGGGCATAGTTCCAAATTGCTCTCCAGAATGGTTGGATCAGCTCACAACTCCACCAACAATGAATTAGTGTTCCAACTTTCCCATATCTTCTCCAACGTTTATAATTTTCCTGTTTTGTTATGTATGTTAGCCAATCTAATGGGTGTGATGTGGTACCTCAGAGTTGTTTTGATTTGCATCTCTCTAATCAATAGTGATTTAGAGCATTTTTTCATATAACTATAGATAGCTTTAATTTCTTCCTCTGAAAACTGCCTGCTCATATCCTCTGACCATTTATCAATTGGGGAATGACTTGCATTCTTATAAATTTGTTAGTCTTGCTATCTTAAGAATTTCTCCCTTATCCCTTCCTCTTCTCCTAATTCTTAATTTACACACCTTTCTAAAAGTCCCTCCCTCATCTTATCTCCCTAAGCCATTTCTGAGGGAGGAGTCCAGCACTACCAGCTCTCCATCCCAACTTGCTTCTTCTGTATCAATTCTTCCTTTCATACCTCATTCATATGAGATAATTACTCCCTTTTATCTCTCCCTACTCAGTTTTATTTTTTAGAATCACCCCAGCATACACAGCTCAGCCCACGTCTTTCTTTCAAACTACCCAAATAATGATAATAGTCACAAGAGTATTGATAACATTTTCACATATAAGAAATAAGCAGTTTGACCTTATTGAGTCCCTTACAATTGGTCATTAATGTTTTACCTTGTATTTCTCCTGGATCTTATATGTCAGATTTTCCATTAAGTTCTTTTGTTTTTGTCACAAATACCTGAAATTCTTTCAATTCTTTAAATGTCCATTTTTTTTTTTCCATTCAGGATTATAGCTAGTTTTCCTGGGTAAGTTACCCTTGGTCATAACCCCAGCTCTTTTGCTCTACAAAATAGAGTGTTCCAAGACCTGTGATCCTTCAATGTACAAGCTACCAGGTCTTGTGTAATCCTGATTGTGGCTCTGTGATATTTAAATTGGTTTTTTTTTTTGTTCGTTTTGTTTTGCGTGCAGTATTTTCTTCTTAACTTGGGAGCTTTTAAATTTGGCTGTAATATTCTTATAAGTTTTCCTCCTGGGATCTCTTTCAGGTGGTGATTGGTGATTTTTTTTTCTATTTCTGTTTTGCCTTCTTATTCTAGAACTTCAGGGCAATTTTCCTTTTGTAATATTATATCAAGATTTTCATTTTGATCATATCTTTTAGGTAGTCCAACAATTCTTACATTGTCTCTCCTTGATCTCTTCTGTAGATCACTTGTTTTTCTGGTGGGATGTTTCATATTCTCTATTTCTTTGATTCTTTTGATTTTCTTTTATTATTTCTTCGTGTCTTATAATGTCCTTAACTTTCCCTTGTCCAATTCTAATTTTCAAAGAATTATTTTCTTCCTTACGTTTTTGATTCTCTTTTTCTAGTTGGTTAATTTTCTTTTCATAATTTTCTTGATTTTCTTGGACTGCTCTTATTTTTTTCCCTAATTTTTCCTTGATCTCTCTGATTTTTAAAGTCCTTTTTAAGTTCTTTCAAGAACTGTTTTTGAGCTTGTGACCATTTGACATTTCTCATGGAAAAAGGAGTGTCTTTTTTTAAAGCTCCACTTGTCTTACTCTGAATATGAACCTAGATCTTTTCTATCCCCATATCTGTGGTTGGGTTCTTTCTCCTTTGCTTATTCATTTTTATTTTGTTTTATTTTTAGCAGCTTATTATTATAATGATTCTAGTCCCAAGGTATGGGGACAGGCTCCAGGCCTCAGGTACTTCTTACAGTTATTTTCTGAGTGTCCAACCTTGGACACTCCTCTCCACACCTAAGCCAAGGGCAGGGCCCTCAGTCACATGGTCCAGCAAACTCTCTGTATTCCCTGTATAATACTCTGTATTCTCTGCTGTAGCTACAAACTTAAACTGTCTTCTCTGCCCTGGAGCTGAAATCAGGGACTCTGCTCTCTCATAAGTGCCCACAGCCAGCAGAGTCCCACCCCTCAACTGCTGCACTGTGTTAGCTTCTTCTTCCCCACAACTGCAGCCCAGGATCATGTCTGGTCACCACACCTATGCTTGGCATTCTTTGATGGTGGAAAGTCCTTCAATTTTCTCTTACTTAGCCATCAGACCTGTACACCGTCCATGAGGTGAAAATTCCTGAGACTGAGGCAGCCTCCCAACCCAGCTGTCCCCAGGGCTTCTTGTTTATTGATTCTCATAGAGTTGGCCTTGGAGGTGTTTGTACTTCCCTCAGGCCAAATCTTCATCCCTGGAGGTAGAACCTTCCCTGGGGTCTTCTTGAGTTGTCTTAGGAGGACAACTGCTTTACCTTGGCTTTTGTCAATTTCTACTGCTCAGTGTTCACTCTTGAGTCCGTGTCCTTGTTTTGTAGAGGAAATTTGGAGAGCTTAAAGTTTTCTGACCTACTCTGCCATCTTCTCAGAATCCTTTCTTCAAATTATTTTTTAATAAAAAAAACTAGGATTAAAAAAAAAGATAATGTCTTATTTCTTGCCTCAGTTGAGAAAATCTGTTCTCCAACCTCCCCCCCCCCCCGAATTTCAGTGGATCTATAATCCTATTGATATAGGTACTTCTTCCAGAACTTCAGATTACCTCCTCTGCAATTCCAGTCTCTGTGTTTCCACAAATCCTCTATGGACATTCTCTCCAAATGCTGGGTGTCTTCTCTGAGGAATCTTAACATGTTATAGATACCATTATAGCATGTGGTCTGTCTGTCACTTGCTTTCATCACATGATGTGAAGGACTGCCTCCTTTTTTTCAGTTATGCATCCCTGACGCTCTAGCACTTCTTATTTACAGTTCATTTTTGCTAATATGCTACAGCCAATCTTGAAAATCTAATTACAAGGATCTTAAATTGAAAGTGAAGATGGAGGTAGAAAAACTGCCCATATAAGATCTGATGGGCACAATGTTGATTAAAAAACAGAGAAAGAGAAAGGCTTATCCAAGAAGAGAAGCAGAAGTAAAATGGTGGCCTTAGATGTCTACTAAGAAATGCGTATGAGTAATAAATGGAAAATATATGTTCCAATATAAGGACAAAAATTTGACTTTACTGTTATCAAAGACTTGGTAGGACAGATTTTGTGACTGGAATTTGACTCTAGAAGGGTATACCTAATTGAAAAGAAATAGGATATATAAAAGGGGGATAGAGTTATTATATATTAAGAATGCATATTCTTTGGAGAAAGTACAAGAACCTTGGTTCTCCATATGATGGAGGGCATTTGAGTGAGGATTAATGAACTTAGAAAAAGAATAAAACAAGAAAAAAGATATTTTTGTAGGCAAATAACATGTAATACTTGGATAGAATTGTGAAATGTCATAGCAAAGCAGTGTTGAAGAGATGGGGAAACTTCAAATCTCCATATATCTGCTGGTATTTTCTGAAAACAGGAGATAAATTTGTGACTTACCTTAATCTATGTCCATATCTCCCTGATCTTCAAAAAACCCTCTAATTGATCTATCCATCCTTGCTAGTTGTCATTCTGGCTCTTTACTCCCTTTTGTGGCTAAACTCCTTGAAAACGCCATCCACCTCCTTTTTTCTCACTTAGTTCTCTGATGTCTGACTTCTGACCTTATCATTCAACTATAAGTTCTCTCTCCAAAGTTAGCAGTGATCTGTTAATTGCCAAATCTAATGACTTTTCTCAATCTTCATCCTTCTTAACCAATCTACAGTTGTTGACACTATTTACCACCTTCTCTTTAAACCATTCTTCTCTTTAGGTATTTATTAGTCTGCATTCTCCTGGTCCTCCTCCTATCTGCCTTACTTGCTGCTTCTTAACCTCCTTTATTGACTCTTCATCTAGGTTGTGCCTACATCCAGAACCCAAGGCTCTGTCCTGGGCCCTCTTCTTATCTCCCTCTATAATATTTTATTTGGTTATCTCCTAAGTTCCCATGGATTTAATTATCTTCTCTGTAGAGATGATTCTCACATCTATTTATCCAGCCCTAAGCTCTCTCCTAACCTCCTGTTTCACTTTTCTGTTTATTGGACATTGCAAAGTGGATGTCACATAGACATCTTAAACTCAGTATATTCAGAACTCGTTACTTTTACCCTATGTTCTCTGCTCTTCCAAACTTCCCGATTGCTGTCAAGGGTACCATAATAATCCCAGGCTCCCAGACTCAAACTTAGGTGTCATTTTCAGTTCCTCTTTCTCTCTCATCCCCCAAATCCAGTTCGTTGTCAATTTTTGTCAATTCTGCCTTTGTAACCTCTCTTGAATACTTCTCCTTGTCTCTGATACCACGATATGCACCTTCCTCACATTACAGCCTGACTGTAACAATAACCTGACTTGTCTCCCTGCCTTTCCTCCCTGTCTTTCCTCACTTTTCTCACTTTGTAATTAGCCATGTCACACCCCTACTCAAAAAATAAACCCAATTAGTTCGCCATTACCTCTGGTATCACATGTAAAATTCACCATTTTGCATTGAAAGTCCTTCACAACATTTCCCCTTCCTACGTTTCCAGCCTTCTTATACTTTATTTGCCTCTATGTACTCTATAATCCAATGATTGGCCTTCTTTTCCTCATATAAGACATTCTAGCTCCCAGCTGTACATTTTCAGTGGCTATCACCAGTGCCTGTAATTTTCTCACTTTTTCTCTGCCTCCTGGGTTTTCTGGCTTCCTTCAAGATTCAGCTTTTAAATTTTTCTGCAAGAAGCCTTTCCCAGTATCCCTCCTGACTTTGAGGTTAGTATCTTCCTTCTAAGATTATCTCCATATTACATTGTCTGCATCTTGCCTTTGCATAGTTCTTTGCATATTTTCCCCCATTAGACTGTTAGCTCCTTGCAGGTCTCTCTCTGTATCTCTTATACTTCACACAGTGCCTCTCATATAATAAGTGCTTAATGCTTGTTGACTTGTCTTGAATTGATAAATAAGTAACAATATATTTTGAGGAGAGAGAGAAAAGAATTTATTTCTGAGCCTGGCTTTAGTATTACCCATTAACAACTTAGGACTTCTTGTACCTCAACCAAAGAGTATTTGTCATTCAAAGTATCTGAAGGAATATTACTATGTCATCTCTTCCATGATCTTCTTGGTTGTGTAACACCTCTTCTGGACTTTTCTCCCACACTTCACCCTTAAAGGTTGGGTGTTCTAGAGGGATGACCACCTCAGGTTCAAGATAGATACTCTGTGTGTCTGTACTTCAAAAATCATAGTTCAGGAGTCCCCACCTACCACTGAATTTAATGAAATGATACAGCATAAAAAATAGTAACAAAATTTTCTCATACTTTTGTGTACTTTCTTACAAATATGCCATCCATGGGAAGAATGAGCTTATTTATGCCTAGTTATTTATACATAGATTATATTTGTTGAGAGGTATTTATGTAGGGAGTACATGTGGCAACTCACTCTTTCAGCACTGAAAGGTCCTGACATCTTCTTGTGTTGACCTCATCTTTCTCCCCTGGGTTTCCTGGGCCTGTTTCTCTCCAACTGGATGAGACAAATTGCTGTACTGTAAGACACTGTTATTTAGAGAGGAGAGAGAAAAAACCCATTTCTTCTTACCTTTTCCCCATGGAAAAGGCCTAAGGAAAAAAAAAACCAATTCTCTCTTAAGAACTGAGTTCTTCCTCCTCAGCTCGATTTCTTCTCAACCTCCAGAGATTACTCTCTTAACTCCAGAACTCTTCCTAGCTCAAAAGACCTCAAACTATACAGTTTGCTTTTTTTAATTAAATTTTATTTGTTTCTAAATGAAGATCTGCCTAATTAATATCTATTGAGTACCAAATTGCTTTGATGATTATGTCTTTGTATTGTAGCTTCAGATGTAATACTGCTGGGTCCCCTTCCAATTTTTTTTCCATTAATTCCCGTGATATTTTTGATCTTTTGTTTGTCCAGATGAATTTTCTTACGATTTTTTTCTAGTTCTCTAAAGTAGTCCTTTGATAGTTTGATTGGTATATGGCACTGACTAAATTAATTAGGTAGCATTGTCATTTTTATTATTTTGGCTTGGCCTATCCATGAGCAATTAATATTTCTGCAGTTATTTACATTAGTCTTTATTTCTGTAAAGAGTGTTTTGTAATTGTGTTCATTTAGTTTCTGTGTGTATCTTGGCGGGTAGTAGGCTCCCAAGTATTTTATATTATCTTTAGTTATTTCTAATAGAATTTCTTTTCCTGCTGGATTTTGTTGGTAATATACAGAAGTGTTGATGATTTGTGAGTTTTTATTTTATATTCCGCAACTTTGATGAAGTTAATTCTTTCATTTTTTAATTGAACGTAGGGTTCTCTAAGTCAACTGTCATATCTTCTCTAAAAAGTGACAATTTTGTTTCTTCTTTGCCCGTGCTTATTCCCTGAATTTCTTTTTCTTGTCATATTGCTATTGCTAGCATTTCTAGCACTATATTAAATAGTAATAGTGATATTGGACATCTTTGCTTTATCCCTGATCTTACTGGAATAGCCTCTAGCTTATCCCCATTATGAATAATACTGACTTTTGGTTTTTGTTAGATATTACTTATCATATTAAGGAAAGCTCTGTTTATTTTTATGCTTTCTGGGTTTTTTTTTCAAAGAGGAATGGGCATTGTATCTCGTCAAAAGCTTTTCCTGCATCTGTTGATATAATCATATGATTTTTAAAAATTATATGGTCAATTATGTTTATACTTTTCATAATATTGAACCAGCCTTACATTCCAGGTATAAATCCAGCCTGGCCATAGTGTATAGTCTTTGTGATATGTTGTTGTAGTACCCGTGCTAATATTATATTTAAAATTTTTGTATCAGCTTCGGATGGGGCTATGGGCTGGAAATGAAATCTTGCTTGGCTCTTGTAGTCAGAGATATACAGCTACTGTTTGCTTCTGAACTTGTTCCTTTCTCAATACATAACCAAGGCCCCTTGACTGCCCCTTACCCTGGCATGCTATCCCTGTTTCTAGATTCCCTCTTTAGTCCCCCCTTGAAACTATGACCTAGAACTGAGTGAAGTGAGTGACAGAGCTGTCCATTTGACACCTGTTACTGCATCCTGCACAAGGTCGAAGTCTCATTCTATGGGTTTGGGACCTCTTTCTGCCCCAGTGCATGGCTTCAGTCCTTTTTTGGTTCCTGTTCTGAAATGCTCTGTATGGCGTGCCCTTGTTCAGACCCTAGCCCCAATGTCTGCGGACTTCTCTGCCTCCCTGTGATGACCTGAGCTGGAAATATGACTTACTGTGATTTTTTTTTCCTTGAATTTCCAATCAATATTCAATCTGCTACACTTTCTAGATGTTTGTAGAGGAGTTGTATGAGGATGCTCAACTGTGCTTTCCCCTCCTATTCCACTGTATTGACTCCACTCTGGCAGATTTGTTTTTTAAAGGCTGCCAGGAGAATGACGGATAACTGTCCTGTAGTTCCATTAAGTTTGGTTAAGGAACTTCTTCATACCTCCTAAGCACTTCTTTACATTTTTGTGGCACCTCCTTTATATATCATTAGAGCAAATCACACGAAGAGAACTAAGCAGAGAGACATGAGTAGACTTGTCAAAATTGACCATGATGATAAATGAATCCATGACTGTTGTCTGAGAACCTTTTGCTCTGTTGCTATTATCATATTTCCATTGGTCTTGATTTAAATATCTTTTTTTTTTAAAAAAAAAAAGCTCTTGCACAATATATCTCAAAAAAAGAGCATCTCTTAGGATAGGTAGTTTCGTCTGTAGCCTAAGCTGATTCTGCAACATACTGTTAATAAATATTTTAGTGCCTATCTTAAATATAATTCAAAGCTCTTAGTTATATTTTTTAAAGTGATTATGCAGTTCTTTTTATTTTCTATATTAAATTATGGTCAAAGGATAGTAACGATTAGACCTTAACTGCATATGTATTTTTATTTCCTCTATTAGGGTTTACAGATTGGGACACGAGAATTGGAAGAGATGGGAGCAAAGTTTTGTGTTGGTTTATTCCGTTTGAAAAGACTGACGTCACCATTAGAATACAATCTGCCTAACAGCCTTCTTGAGTTTGAAAATGACTTGATTGAATCTAGCTGCAAAGTAACAAGGTAGTGTAATTCTTTGATTTTTTTTTTCTAAAGACTTAAACTGCCAATATTTCTGTAGAGATAAAGGAAGAGATTTTGAAAACCATGAGCATTTTCAGGATATTTTAAAGTTTGAGTTGTGTTTCTAAGATTGCATAGTAAGCTTTCTTGATTTTTAGACTCTGTGTTAAGGACTACATTTTAGTGAAGACTAGCTTTATATTTTTGAAATTTCATTTCCAGGAGGGGCAACTAGGAATTCAGTAGTGCATACTGATTCAGATAAAACACAAACAACACAATGTTACTACAGTAAGCTAGCATTTGAATTGCTTTTTAAACCAGGAAGTTTATTCAATTATAGTAGGGAACTAATCTTTTATTTTTGGAATGTTTAGGTCTCTCAATGCAAAGACAATAAGCATTGATTAATAGTTGACATTTATATGGTGCGTTTAAAGACTGCAGAATGTTTTACATACATTATATCTGTGCAGAGAACTGTGCTGAGTGCTATAGAAGATAAAGGATTTAGATCAGATACAACCGCTGTCCTTACAGGACTTACATTTCCCCAGACTTATAAGGTGCCAACATCAATAGTTATAATGCCTAATGTCACATGAGCAGTACCTCAAGGTATTAAAAAGCAAGCAACTGCGTGAGATCTAAGGGCATCAGTGCGGGGGACACAGGGAAGGTTTTATGGAGGTGATGTCATTTGAATTGGGTTTTAGAGGATGGTTAGGAATTAGGTGAAGAGAGGTCATCTCAGTCATGGGGAAAGTAGGAGTAAAAGTATGGAGGTATCAGAGCACAGTGTGTTTGAGGAGGTAGAAAGCTTGTCCAGGTTATTAGCACGAGCATAGAGTGTGTTGAAGAGGATTATGGGAAAAGTCTGTAAAGACTGGTTGGTGCCAGGGGGTAGAGGGCCTTGAATGCATGTGAACTTTATTCAGGAAGCAGTTGAGACCCACTGAAGATTTTTGAATATGAGCAAATCTATGGCTAGGGATAGATTATATGTTTTCAAGGATTGATTGGAGGGTTTGAGAGAGTAGAAGTAGGAATACTTTTTAGGCTACTGCAATAATTCAGAAAGATGGTAATGAGTTTTATGAATAAAGTTTATAGGACCTGCTATCTATATATGAAAGGTGAGGTAGAGGGAATAGTAATCATAAAATTTTCCAAAAATAGCTCCGGTACTATGAACATAGGAGAGTAGAAAGGATGGCACCATAAACAGAAATAAGGAACTACTCAATAGGAGGTGGTGACTAACAGTATCAAAAGATGAAGAAAGGGGAAGTAGTATGAATATTGAGAAAGGATCATTGAATTTGGCAATTAAGAAATCATTTGAACTCTGAGAACAATTTCAGCAGAACAATATAAGTGAAATACCAGAGATTTGAATAGATAATAAAAAAGTGAAAACATTGAGTACTGTGTAGATAAATTTTTCAAGAAGTTTAGCAATGAAGGGGAGAAAAGAGATGAGGTAGTCTAGGAACTGAATAAATTAGAAAGGCTCACATATGGCTTTTTAGATTTTTAGAGACTTGAGAACCTTGGTAGGTAGGTGAGAATGAGCCAGTTATCACAGGGTGAGGGTGAATGAGAGGGATGGACAGCTGGTCCTGATGGAGGTGAGAGAGAGTAGGAGGATGTAGTGATTAGACTTAATAAAGAGTAAGGACATCTCAGCCTTCTGTGACTAGAGGGACAGAAAAGGTCATGCTGCTGAGGTTTGAGGAATGGAACGGGTCTAAGTGAGCTTATGGTGGATGATCTAAATCTTTTCTGTGAAAAAGGAGCCCGGTCCATCTGATAAAAGTGTGTTTGTTTGTGTCCATGCTGGGGCCAGGTGGGGGTGGGTTGTGGTGGCAGTGTAATTGCTAAAAGAGAGGAGAAAAAGTTTAGAATAGTGACAGTGGAAAATGAGATTTAAAAAAAAAATCAAGAAGGGTAGAGTAAAAAGGACGGTTGACATTCCAGGTAACATTTATGTACTATGAGTTTGTAATAAATGAAAAAAAAATAGCCAGTGTTTCTTGGTAGCTTTGACAGAAACAAAGAAATCAGAATATGGGACTTACCTAAGAATAAGAAATTGCACATTGGGAGCAGCAAGAGCTTTTAGGGTAATAGCTAGTGAAATCTTAGAAACTTTGGGGTCAAGACTGGTTGAGAATGCAAAACGTATAAGCCAGAGTGGAAGAGATTGACCAGGGGACTGTGGGTGAGTTAAAGATGGGTTATGATAAGGGTGAAGAATAGGTTTAATGTAAGAGAGAACTAGAAAAGTAGACAGATGGAAGATTGTCCTTAGAAAGTGGAATTTATAAGTTATGAATTTTTGATAATATGTGATTCTGAGAGATGGTGATAGTAATAGAGTGTTCTCCTTTTGATATTTGCCTATGTCACCTTTCACCTAAATCCCCAGCTTTCAGTTCTGTTTTCCGAGGCTGGTCATATATGACTGTAGTGACAGTAAAAGAAGGGATAGGAATAAATGGATTAGAGCTAGAGCTTACTTGGGTTACAAAAATCAGCTATTCAGGTATGAGATAGGGCTTGGACTACAGCTCATTGGAAAAAGATCTCAGGTTTTAGTGTCCTTGTGTTATAGAAACTGAAAAAGCCAATATAATCTTAGGCTGCATTAAGTAACAGGATGTCTGGGAGTATGGTTGTAGTATTCCTACTCTGCTCTGCTCTGGGCAGACTACATCTTGACTGTTGTATTCAGTTCTGGGCATCACATTTTAGGAAGGATATTTTGATGATAAGTTGGAGAGGACTAGAAAGAGGATAATTGAATTCAATATGCATTTATTAAGCACCTGTGTCAGGCAAAGTAGGCTACAAAGACAAAAATAAAAATAGTTTCTGCCCTTGGGGAGTTTACCTCATCCCAAAATACAAACACATACATACATATCCAGAGCAGGGTGGTAAGGGGCCTCAAATTCTTGGCCCTGTTGGGATTGGCTAAAGGAATTGGGAATGTTTAACGTGGAGGAGTGAAGACTTAGGAAGAATATAATAGTGGACTTCGAATACTCATAGAGGAAAGATTTGATTTTCTCCTTAGTCCCAGAGGGTAGACCTAGGGGCAATGGGTTGGAGTTGCAAAGAAACCAATTTTCTTTATGTAGAGCCATTTCAAAGTGGAATAGGCTACTTTGAGAAGTAGTGGGCTATACCTCATTTGTGCCCTTCCCCCTTCCACCTCTGCTTTTCCTTTCCCCCTTTCCTCTTCCTCATTTTCACTTTCTCCTTTCCTCTTCCCTTTTCTCCTTCTACCCTCCCCTTTCCCCTTCTCCCATTTCCTCTTCGTCCTCCCTCTTTCTTTTTCTCTCCTCCTCTTTCCCTTTTTCCTTTCTCCTTCCCTCATTTTCCCCTTCCTTTTCTTCCTTCCCCTGTTCTCTTCCCTTTCCCCCTTTTTCCTTCTCCCTTGCCCTTCCCCTGCTTCTCTTTGTGAGGTTGAGTCCACTAGAGGGTGATGTGATGACAGCCTTGAAAGTATTTAGAATGATACTGACTCTCATATGATGGACTTATACATACCATATTACTACATACCCAATTCTAATATGATGAAACAGCTATCAAGATGTCCTAAAATGAATGCTATTTCAAAGAATACTCCAATTGCAAAATAATAATAGTGCTTGAAATGTTTGTCAAGTTCGATGCTACCGATGGTGTTCAGCATATATTAGTGGTACAGAAGCATGGATAAAATGGTGTGGTATTGGAATGCATAACATGTGGGAAGTAATCTTCCTGGTATGTCCTACATTTATGGCAAATAACAGTCATCTATGTAAAATATAATATCATTTTGTACCCTATCTAAGACCAGATATGGAGAAGATATGGAAACTATGTGTGTTTGTGTTTTTGTTTTTTGGGGATGAGAGAGGCAGTTGGGGTTAAGTGACTTGCCCAGGGGTCACACAGCTAGCAAGTGTCTGAGGACAGATTTGAACTCAGGTCCTTCTGACTTCAGGGCTGGTGCTCTATCTACTGTATCACCTGGGCGCCCCAGGATACCAGAAATATTAACAAATAATTACAGATTTAGGAAGTCGTATTGAGAAGAAATGTCTTAAGACATTGGGGGTTATTTTCCCTAATGAGTAGAATGGAGAGAGGGGCCATTTAATAATAATTATAAAAAATTATGAAGGGGTACTGTACACATAAACATACACACACACACGTGTGTGTGTGTGTGTGTATGTATGTATGAAATGATAAACCGCTGAGAAAAGGCTAAGAGGGAATGGATTTAAGCCATAAAGAGTCATATCAGTATATAAATTTTATATAGCCTGTCTTATCTCCTGAGTCAAATAGGGGTGGGAGCATTCTCTCCTTCCTTTGTTTCCTGATGCCTTTTTGCAATAATACTATAGTGGCATTATACATAAACTGTGAAAATAACAGCATGAAGTTAAGACAGGGTGGGACAGGTAATGTAGAGAGGTTCAGGTGTTCTCTGCCCACAGCTTCTATTGTGTCCATGTTACAATAGGCTTTCAAGGTATGAAGGAACCTTTTTCACTGTTGACTGTGGAGACTGTTGGGTGATTCTTCATGTGAATCATAGTAAGCTGAATTGAAATGGAAAATGTAGGAGGAGAGTAATAAAAAATGTACATATGTAAATTATCTGACATTTGTAATGAATGCAAATTCAGTACTTTTAGTAGGTCCACGGTCTCATTGATGCAAATCATAACTCATCCCTGTGTTTTCAGCCTTTCTGAGCCTTCTCCAGGCCCTCCAGTAAATCCTTCATAGAGGATTTACTTAATTCACTGTTAACATTTTATGGGCATTTGTGCAGCACTTGGGCTGTCCATCTCACTAGATGATTGGCCCATCTCCTTTTTCAATCATATATTTCTAAGGTAATATCCTTTATGCCATGTTTTGTATGTGAGGCATCATCGACAGTAACCTACAACCTACTTATGCCTATCATATCTTATGATTCAGCCACTATTTAGATTCTTTAGAGATTGTAGTATTCTATAAGCCTCTGTCCAATAGCATCATCAGGAGATGTGTGTGTGTGTGTATACATACATACATATGTACATATGTATGTATGTATATATGTATATATTCAGATAGATAGGCAGGAAGATGTACTATTTCATTGGTTTGCCCTTCAGAGTGAATGTTGTAGTCTGGACAATAAAAATTTTCTGTCTCTTTGTGTTCTCCTGTTTGTGGATTGTTAAACTAATCTCTTTTGAGTAGCACAGATCTTATTAGAAGGTACTGTAGTATTCTGGGGCTTGATGCGAGGAACATAATGTCTTCTGCAGAAAGGAGTATCTGGAGGCCTACCCCATCTATTTGGAATAAATTTTCCAGTTGGACTGTGTAGGACATCCTAATGACAGTGTCAGACAACTTTGGCAAGAACACATCTCCTTGTTCTTTGCTTTGAGTGACATCGATAATCAGGATTGTTGAACATAAATATTTCAGTGGTTGTAGCTATTAGAGGATCATATATGATCTTAGTGTTTTGTTTACCAAGTCATTTTGGAGGGGTAATTAACAATAAACAAAATGGGGACCTCTGTTTCCTATGCCACTAAATTCCCATCTTGTAATTCACAGATTCCTGGGGTACTCTGTTATAATTCCATATGAGAATCCATTAATAAGGAACCGTACATTTATGTACTCTACCCTTGCAAATGTGTGTAGAATCTATTATAACTAATAACAATAATAAAGTGCATTGTAGATGGCATCTGTCGTCATGGTTTATAAAACATTACACATACTTTGTCTCATATAATCTCAAATACTACAAATACTTAAGGCAGCTAGTTGGTGTAGTGGATATAATCTGAGCCAGAAAGACCTGAATTCAATTCCAGCCTGAGACTTTATCTGTAAAAATAGCACTTATGTTATAGAATTGTTGGGAGGATCAAATGCAATAACATATAAAGGGCTTTGCAAACCTTGAAGTACTACACACACACACACACACACACACACACACACACACACACATACACATATATATGCTAGTTTTTCTTATTATCCCCATTTCATAGCTGAGAATATTGAGGCACAGAGAATTTAATTGCAGAGTGTTCTTTTAGAAGAATAATGGGAAATAAAATTGAAACAGATTGAAGTCAGATTAGAGAGCCACTTGAAAGCCAGACAGATTGGAAAGATATAGATGTTTTTTATGCAAAGGTATAAGGCATGCAAAATAGTATTCTTTGAAGATAACTTGGTAATGTGTAGAACAGATGGGAGGGGGAAAATCTGATTGCAGAGAAAATAATTAGGAAGCTTTTGCATTTGTCTAGCTGTAAAGTAAAAAGGCCCTAAACTAGAGTGGTGGTACTTGGAGTGGAAAGGAAAGGACAGATGTAGGAAACATTAATAAGAAAGAATCAGTTGGATTCACTGGCCATATTTGTGGAGCTAGGGAGAAGTGAAACATGACTCCAAGGGTATGAGCTCAGGTGAGAGGGGGACTGTTGGTTTGTAACTACAGCGAAAGGTAAATCCTTTCCCCTTTTCCCTTGAATGTCTTTCTTTCCTCTGCCTCCTTTTTCTTGAATATCTCCCTCCTATTTGCCCTAGAGGATTTCCTTTTTTCTTTCCCCTAGATTTGCCCTTAATTAAACATAATACGACATTGAATGAATGATGCCTTTTAATTATTTGTTGTCTTCAATAAAATTTTATGTTCGCAGACCTTATTTTTTTTAAAATGAGTTAAATGTTTTATGGTTCTTTTTTTCAGTTCCTCCTCCTTTCCTCTCTTTTCCTTTTTCCTTCTAATTTTAGTTGACTTTTTTTATCTGTGGGTAGCTTTCAGTGTTTTTTTTTTTGATACATACAAATAATACAACAAAATATATGTTTCATGACTATCTTCATGGGAAGTAATAATTTTTATGAATATCAGTCTTTACGACATCCTTAATTAGCAGTTATCTGGCACCACAAGTACACAAATAAGTAACCTAAGGTAGAGGAAATGCTAAGTGACTTGCTCAAAATGCATTTGTGCCAGTCAAGAAGAGGAAACCAGGGGCTTTCACATAGTTCAGTTCTATTCCTATGAGGTCGTTTTGCTTGAATGAAGGATGTAGTAAAGGTTCATTTTTTTACATATTCTTTGTTTTTCTTGAGTATGTGAATACTGAGTTTGTGAATACAATACTGAGTTTGTGAAACCAGTTGTCTACTCAGATTCTTGTAAAACTACTTGTGAGTGTAATTACTTTATATTTAAGTCTTATTAGATTCCTAACTATGTTGATGTTAGTATATAGAACAGATTAATAATCTTCTAAATATTTATATCTTAGAAAGTTGAATATTTAACAAAGAATTACCATTAACATCTTATCACTTCAATTGCATAAAAGACATTTGGGCAATTTAAAAAGAAATTAATGCAAAATAAAATTGGCATAGTTTTTACGCAATCAAAATAAGTATGCCTTCTGTAGATATATACCTAATAAGCAACATCTGTACCACTAATCAAATTGGAGAAGGTGGTTTGATTAAAATATTCATAAATGGGGCTGAGTAATTTTGTGGAATTATCTTTTGAATGAAGTCTGTCTGTAAATGAATTAAATTTTGTGGTCTTTGAGTAATCCCCAGGGCACTCATTGGAAATTTACTACATAGAATTCATCACAATTTGACATGATTATGTTTCTTGTCAGAAAAATTCCATCTGATATAATATTGGCTCTCCATTTTACTTTGTCCCTTGGGAAGGCTGCCCCATTAAGTCAATAATAGGGATATTGGTGGGATGTCATTAAGAGTCTGCGGTGGTCTTACAGTCATTACACTTTGCCTCATATGCCTGTATGCTCCTTGACTCTTTACTAAGCAGCCAGCTCATTCCTTTTATACCAAAATCACTTCACCACTTCTTGACTTTTCTTAATTACAACATATGTGTAGCACAAAGGAAGGAAAGTAGGGATTCACAAATTTTGCCATTTCTGTCCTAGATAACTATCTTCACCTGTTTTTTTTAAATTTGTTTTATCTGGGGGGGGGGCGGAGCCAAGATGGCGACTGGAAAGCAGTAACTGGTGTGAGCTCCCCACCAAGTCCCTCCAAAAACCTATAAAACAATGGCTCTGAACCAATTCTAGAACTGCAGAACCCACAAAGTGGCAGAGGGAAGCAGGGCTCCAGCCCAGGACAGCCTGGATGGTCTCAGGGTAAGGTCTGTCTCGAACGGAACTCCCAGCCCCCAAATGAGGGGAGCGGAGCTGAGCCAAGCAGAGCCCAGCGCGCGAGGCGCGGCGCGGCGCGGCAGACCGCGGACCCACGAGACCAGGAGTGGAGCGAAGAGTGCCCTAGCATGCTGAATTACTGAGCTGTGGCATGTACCAGACCTCACAACCCACAAACAGCAAAGACAACACAGAAGGTTAGTGGGAAAAGCTGCGGGACAGGACGGAGTTTGCGGTTCGACTACCACCCCTGAGGCAACGGAGGCGGGCAGCTTTAGAAATTCAGCTGCAGTTGCTTCTGGCTCCAGGCCCACCTGGT
>CM053624.1:266008649-266039182 GCA_028646595.1 Phalanger gymnotis
GGGGGGGGTGGAAATGGGGAGAAAATCTGTAATTCAAACGCATGTGAAAATCAATGCTGAAAACTAAACATATTAAAAATAAATTAAAAAAAAGGAAAAAAAATTTGTTTTATCTAATTTACATGAGAAAGAGATTTTCATTAATGTCATTTAGGAGAATTTGAAAGAAAGATGCTAGTAAAACATTTAAAAGTACTTTTCTTTATGTTAGAAAGGTACAGACTAAACTATTAATCTGGACAAACTGAGCTATTTTTGTTTCAGTTATTTGAAAACTTAATGGGCAAGTGTGATTGATAATTATCAAGTTCTTGGCAGTTTTTTTTCCTAACAAAACAAGCGCTAGATGAAAGATATTCATTATTTCTTAAAATGTGACAATCTGGTTTGTCTTCTATAATGGTGAAGTCAAATTTTGTTTCTAAACTCTCTGAAGGCAGTTTCCAGTTATTTATGATTGCATAAGTATAGTTTATAAATAAAATTTTTTCTTATTTAATTTCAGTCATCAGGTCTGTTTTAGAATTTTTTGCCACCAAATTAATTTGCATTGGTTTAAATCTCTAGTTTTTACTCCAATTTTTTTTTTTTTTACAAATTATATATTTTCTTTGAGGAATTTTTCCAGTTAAATTAAAATTATCTGGTATCTAAATCTGTAAATATTTAAAATATCCTAATATTTTAAGGGAATGTAATATATTACAGTCTCCCTACCTAGTATGTGAGCTTTGGCTAATAGTTTTGATAAGAAAAGTGTTTCTAATCTCACATTATTTGATATATGAGTAAAATAAATAGGACTCATTAAAAACGTTTTCCTCCACATAGTTGGAATCAATATTCTTTTGGTTTGTCTTTTTAAAAAAATAAAACAGAAATCCACAACATATGAATCTGATCTGTGTCAAAGAAATGATTTTGAGGCCATGGGAGAATTACTGTTTCCCACCTTATTCTTATACATTTTTCTTGCCTTTTGTTATAATAGGGGGTAGGTAGAAGTACATGATTCATTGGTACAAATCCATTGCTGTGTCTGAACAAACAGTTCAAGTCAGCATTCTCATTTTGGTCAAGTTATTAAACTCCTCCTGTGTGCAGAACATTTATGCCATAGACTGCCTACAGAAGAGATACAGTTCATATAAAACATAATCCCCATCCTGATGAAACTTTGTTTAGGAGTTGAATTTAGTTTGGAGGAGAGAAGCGTGCATAGACAACCGCAATGTATGCGAGGGAATCAATGTACTGTAATATAGTGTAGGGTACTGGATTTTGGCTTTAGACATCTTAGGTTCTAGTTCTAGTCCTGCTACCACTTACTATCCATGTGTTCTTGGGAAAATCACTTAACTTTTCTGAGCCTGTTTCCTCCTTTGCCAAATGGGTCATAACTAGATTTTTTTTGTTGTTGTTGTTCTTTATTTTGATAAATCTGTCCTCACATGAGGTACAAAACAAAGTGCTTTTGGGAAGTGGGAAGGTTGATGCTAATGGAATCTGGGAAGGTTTCAAGTAGGAGGTGGCATATTTGTTGACATTTAAAGGATAGGCAGAAATTCGGTAAGCAAACACCGAGATACCAGGTACCAGGGAAGCCCCCTAGAATCCTCCCCCTCCCCTGCTTCAGCCCTCATTTCTAAGTTCCCATCAAGTGCTGGATACCCACTGCCTGTTATCCAACTCTCTGTCTCACCCCATACCTTCCTCGCTCCCCCGCCCCCCCCCCTCCACCCCGGTATCCCAAAGCACTGCTCTACTTTGAAGTTCAGGCACACTGTCCCTTTCACAGTATCATATACTGCTTGGATGAGCAGGGAATCATCAACTACGCTCCTTCCAGGAAAATGATGGACTTCTATCCCTGCTTGCCTTTGAATCTTCCAGGCCTTGCTGCCCTATTGTGACCCCAAGATCTCAAGGTATTGTCATCCTTCCTGCCATTGCGTCCTAAAGACTATTGAGCTTTGTCATTCTCCCTGCCTTTCCATTTGCTCTGTAATTGAAGTCTCCTATGTTTGTTGTCTTCCTACTTAGAACATGAGCTCCTTGAGAGTAGTGGCTGTCTTGCTTCTCTTTTTGTATCCCAAGTGCTTAGCATAGTGATTGCTTGGGGGAACTATCCCTTTTCCTGTTTGTTTTTGTGGCTCTTTTTCCTCCTCCCCACTCCTTCCTATTATATCCCTATTCCATAGTGCAATTCCTTCTCTGTGGGTTTTTTTGAGAGGGAAAGGGAAGAGGAATAAGAGGGAGATACTATTTCAGAATTTGTGAAAATTCCAGGTTAAGTGAGACACCAAATCTTTTGGATTGCATTAGCTGAATTATAGAAATTTTGAAATTCTTTATTTCTATTGAGACCTCCTCCTTTAGATATTAGTTTCTTTTTGGCAGTGTCCCAAAGGTCATAATCAAAATTTTTTGCATTTCCAGTTTCTTGGCTTATGTGTGTACTCATTCACAAACATATGTTTTCCTTGTTTTTGTTGTTCTTTACAAGTCGTAAATAAGTTGTATTTAAAACTTTTTTTGAAAGTAATAATTTGAATTCTCCTAGTTTCTTTAAAAATGGAGAGATAAATTTAGAAACTTTTGTGCAGTATTTTACTCCTTTAAGTGATAAAATTAAATGTAATGTTGATTCTGTTTTAAGAATTATTATTTTGAACAAGTGAAATATAAAAGTGATACAGAGTAGTCCATCATTTTTTGAACTTCCATTTTTATTATTTCAGTAATCTAAGGGATGTTCAGTGTCTTCATTGCATACTTGAAATTTTAGAATTTAGGATTTTAGAATATTCCTATACCATCCTTTCTCCAAATAGTGTAGCAGAATCCACTTTTAGAATTAAGTGCAATTAAATTGACTCCTTTCTTTCTCTAACTAAAATAAGATGAAAAACCTCCCATGACTAAATTATTTGTTGTTGTTTGGTTGTTTCAGTCATGTCAGACTCTTCATGACCCCATTTGGGGTTTTCTTGTCAGAGATACTGGAGTGGTTTACCATTTCCTTCTCCAGCTCATTTTACAGATGAGGAATTGAGGCAAATGGTTAAGTGACTTGCTTAGTGTCACATAGCTAGTGTCTGAGGCCAGATTTGAACTCAGGAAGATGAGTCTTCCTGATTCCAGGCCCAGTACTGAGTCCACTGTTCCACCTACCTGTGTTCTTAGATACTTACTAGCCATATAACCACAGGCAAGACACTTAACCGTTAAGAGCCTCAGTTTCCTTACTTATAAGAATGGGGATAATCATAGTTAATGCCACCTACCTGATAGGGTTGTTATGAGGAAAGCACTTTGCAAACCTCAAAGTGTTGTATGAAAGTGAGTTATCACATAATAATAAATAAATAATAAATGTGGTATTCAGACCTAAATATAATATTACAGATGTACCCTGACTATAGTGAAGTGTACAGCAGGATTGTTATTTTTCTTCTTGGCGCTGCTTATATCATTTCCCATCCAACTTCACTCCTTTGGACCAGACTTCATCATGCCACTAAGAACCTCATCCTCATTCCTCCCCCATCCAAGCCACCTTACACCACTCTGTCAAATAGATTTCCTAAAGCACAGGTCTGATCGTGTCCCCTCTTCCCTACCTCTCCACCCCCCCCCCCCATTTATTAAACTCCAGTGATTCCCTATTAACTCTAAGATCAAGTAAAAAATGTCTTTGTTTGGCTTTTAGAGCCTTTTTATAGCCTGCCTCCTTCCTACCTTTTCAGTGTTATTACAGCTTATTTCCCTCTACGTGCTCTATGATTGAGTGGCATTGGCCACCTTACTGTTCCTTGCATAGGACACTCCATCTTTCAACTTGCATATTTTCACTGACTGACCCCCATATTTGTAATTCTCTTACTACTCATTTCCATCTTTTGGTTAATCTGGCTTTCTTAAGGTCCCAGCTAAAATCCTGTCTTCTGCAAGAAGACTGGTGATTCTCCTTAATGCTGACCTTTTAGTGTTCCTTCGTGTCTTGCATAATAGACACTTAAGAAATGCTTGTTGGATTGGGTTGACCTGACTTTCGGGCTGACTTCCCCTATAGAGCCTGAAATCTTAACCTACCTTTTCTCTGAAGAAGAAAGAGAGAGAGAGGGAGGGAGAGAGAGAGAGGGAGACAGAAAGAGAGAGAGAGAGAGAGAGAGAGAGAGAGAGAGAGAGAGAGAGAGAGAGAGAGAGAGAGAACATTATACTTAGCTTGCCTTTTTTGTTGACAGAACCCAATATATTATATGTACTTTCTTCCCCATCAAGTTTAGCTTAATTACTGGGGGCTCCCAAATGAGGATTTACTTAGAGTACTTTCTTGTGTTTTTCTACTTTTTTTCAAGATACAACACCAGCTTGTTTAACTGCTTTTGACTAATAATACATTTCTCTCAAAGCCCTGGTGCCAGTAGAAACTGCCCTCAACTGTTTTGTGAAAGATCCTGAGTAGAAATCCAACTTCATTCAATCCTGGCTTCTTCCTTTGACTTCTTTCCTCTCTCCCCACTAATCAGACTCCTGTGCATAGAATCACAAATTTTATTTTGCCTCTTCCTATTAGGTTTCTGTCCCACTGGCACCTGAGTGAAGCTTTCATTAATTAAGAAATTTCTGACAAAGGGCTCTCCTGCCCTTAGCTGAGAATAAAATGAGGCCTGGGGAGACTAAGGGACTTTCCCAAAATCACCCAGGTAATGAAGATTAGAACTTGGATGAGAGGCCTGTTAGAGCAGTTCTTCCTGATAGCTAGAGGGATAAGGAGAAGGCTTTGTGGAGGAGGTGATACCTCAGCTGGGTCTTGAAGGACAGGAAAGATTATTACAGATGGAGTTAGAGGGAAGTCTACCTGGACGCACAGTGTTTACAAAAGTGTGGAGGGCAAGATAAGATGGAATGTTGAGTAATCCAATTTATCTGTAACAATAGAATACATGAAGGGGGAATAAAATAAAGTCATCCCAGAAAGATAGATTTTAGAGACTTGAATGGGAGCCTAGCAATGGGAGATCAAAGCAAGTTTTTAAAAATGTAAAATGCTTTGTAAAACTCAAAGCTCGGCACAAAAGGAAGTTAAAAGAACTCCAGACCTGCCTCATTTATGACTATTACATTGGCTTCACATTTTCGTAGCAGTGAATTATTCATTTGTTGAGGAAAAAGTTCTTAGCCTGGCATCCAAGTTCCTCTAAAATCTAGCCCACATCTGTTCTTTTCAACCTTACGTCCTACATTCCCATTCATATAGCCTATACCCTAGCCAAACTGGATTACTCACTTTACTTTGAACATACCCTGGGGTTTTCTTTCTTGCCTTCTTGCGTTTGATCTAAGGATGGTCTACATCTGGATTATCCTTTCCCTCTCCCACTAATCTTGGCTGCTTGAAACCCTACTAACTCATAGTCATCGAGGTTAGAAACTATATGTTGAGGTCAGGGAGACTCCAAAATAACAACATGCTGGGTCCTGCTTGAATGAATTCGACTCAAACCTTCTCACAGCCAAAGAAAGACAAAATTTATTACAGATTCGCCATAATGGGCAGTCATAAGAAATCTCACCATTTGTGATGCTCATTTTCATAAGGGGTCCTGATTCAATCTGAGGTAGATGGAATCTGAACACCTTCATGGAGGCAAGATGACACTTATATACACAAAGATTGTGGGAGGGATCTAGGATGGTCCTGGAGTGATGGGAGGAGGGGTTTAGGGAGGGTCTTGAGGAGGAGTCTAAGAAGGAGCTTGATGGGACTGGGATGAGGTCAGATTCCAGGAACCAAGAGAATGGGATTAAGGGTGGGAAGTAGCTGAAGGCTACCAGGAGATAACAGACTGTGTTGGGCTAGGCTAGTTTAAGGGTAACAGATTTGGGCATAGACACTTTGATGGGATCAAGGGTGGAAAGTTGCCTGACAATGGAAGGCTAGGCTAGGTTAAGAGTAACCTAGCCTAGAGATTGGGGCCTAGCCATAATGAAAGGCTTACGGCCTCAGGCAAACGCCTCATCTCGTGGAAAGATTCAAGGGGGCTCCCACAGTCTAAACCCCATCAACCTCAGATGCCACCTTTTTCATAATTTCTTCCATGATCCTTGGACAGGTCATTTCACTACTCTGGGCCTCAGTTTCCTGGATCATCTCTAAAGTCCTTTCTAGCTCTCTCTATGGTCTGTGATTGTCAAGGCTAAAAGTAATCCCACACTCCTTTGGACTTTATACCTTTCTGATGGCACTATTTCTTTCCACCTTGTTTTATAGTTGTTTGTGTACATGTCACCTCAGATTAGAGAGTAAATTCCTTGATGTTAAGGACCCAGACCTTGTTGTATTATCTTTGTATACTCTGTTTAGCCCCTCTATCCCTAATACAGTGCCCTGTGTTGTAGTAAGCTCTTAGTTGAATTGAATTATTGAGGGGCTTTTTCTTTTATGACTGAAAATATATTTGAATCCCTATGTATTTTATGAAAAGACTTACAAGTCCTGACCCAAATCACCTTAATCTGTTCTTTAGAAACATAAAGGTAAACTGCCATGGTTAGTATTTGTTCTTGCAGTTTTTCAGTAGAATACAGTAGAAGTAAAGGAGTAATATAATTTATGGCCTTTTGTTCCTCGGGACACAAGTGAGCAGAAATAAAGAGATAACTTCTACATGTGTCCTCTTCTCAGCCCCTAAGACATGCCTGTGACTTTGCTTTACCTAGTCTCCCATCTTGATATGTGCTGGGGCGTGTATATGTGTAAAGGGTCTTCAGGACCTTGATCTTTGAGAGTTGTTTGCTATTTGAGAGTCCCAAGTACTTCAGGGAAGGCTAGATATAATGCAAGATTGCAGAAGAGCAAAAATACAGTAAAAAAAAGTGGCTTTTTTCTTTTTTTAAAGGAAAATTCATCTAAAATTCTAACAAGGTTTGGGGTTTAAATCATTAGAACTTATGATGTTATCAGCATCTATGATTGTGTTAATGTGTGCTATAAAGACATACAATGATTTATTAAGCTCTTAGGACAGCATATCTTGTATGAGAACTAGAATCTTAGGAAAAGAATTATTATTCAAGTTTGAAGGATATTATATTTTCCTCAGTGCTTCAGTCTGTAAGATTAACATAATTTGTGGTCAAAAATGAAAATGTATTCTTGAAATGCTGGTAAATCTATATTCTTAGATATTTCTTCCAGTTTGTATAAAATTATGACACATTGGGAGAAACCAAAATAATTTGATTATGAAGAAAAGGGATAAGTTATAGACTGTAATAGAGAGCGTGTCTGAATCCAAAACTACTTATCTAATGAAATATTTAGAAGCACTTAGTGCTTTTAAGGGAATATATTATTCTATGACTCAAGGGAAAGAAATTAAACTGGGTGTGGAATGTTCACTTGTTTTTTAATTTTTCCTTGTCCTGGGGAAACTGTAAGCTTGTGGATGTGGTTTCTTAATTTTTTTAAATTTTATTTTAGCCTTCTTCAATTTACTCTAATGGTAGATAATCACTTTAGTGTCTTGGAATAAGTGGTTTTTAGCACATTACTCAAGAAACCAATTAAACATCCACAGTTACTTTATAAAGCCCCTTGAAATTACCTGCTGCTGGGAGCTAAGGTTCTTAAAATAGAATTTCAAAAATATGTCTTTGTAGTCTGCAAATAAGATTGATGAATGCCTGCAAAGACAAATCTCAATATTTTATTACATATGAATATACTTTTTGCTAGACAGTTGTAAGTAGAGTTTTTAAAAGTTATAGGGCATATTGACATCTTTTATATTGCAATTTAAAGTTAGCATTTTTACTCTGGTAGTCAAATACAAGAAATTTTCAACTAATGCACATCTCTTACATATGAATCATCCATTTTGTAAACAGAGCTTTGGCTAATGTTTGGGTTACATGATTTTTTTTTTTTAGTTAACACAACCTACTTATACATTGGAACCAAAGATTCTGGATAACTGAGTTAATGCAGGATAGTAGATTAGGCAGCCATTCTGCATACATCTAAATTTAGAGTCTTAAAATCTAATGCAGCCTTGTATGTTGTGTCTATTTTGGCTACAGCCCTACCACTTATGTTTTGGAAGAAGATGAACCTCGTTTCCTTGAAGAAGTTGATTACAGTGCAGAAAGTAATGATGAGATAGACATTGAATTGCCTGAAAATGTTGGGGATTATGAACCTTCTGTCCAAGAAGATGCACTTTCTGACTCGGAGTCATCAAAAACATGCCTTCCATGAGCCATCTGCCATCTCATGTAAATGGCTAAAGAATAAGAGAAATATCTTAGTTTCTATTGGATAGGAAACTTTAGATTTTTAAAAAGAGCTGACTCAAAAAGACAAAAAGTAACTGGAGCCAGTTTGGTTTCAAGACAATAAATGTGTTTTTGATTTATGATAAAAACTGGCATTTGTTTTATTTAAAGAATTCAATGCCCTGATTGATAGCATTGAAGTATCAAAAATTGATTTTTTTTTCAACAAAACTTTACTCAGTATCATTGCATGACTTTTTGTCACCTTATCCTTATATCCTACATCAAATGGATAAATTTGCAATGTTTCGGAGTAAAAAAAATCTAATCCTAGGTCCCAATGGTAATAAGTTGTTGAAAATAATATTTATGTACAGGGATTTCTATTTATCTGTGTGTTGTTTGTGTGGGAGTGGGTGGATATTGAAGACAAGAAATTAAGTTCTTCAGAATGATGTTAACTTTTTGATTGTGTTTGAAGTAATCTAGAATTTGCTTTGAAACCATTTCATTCTACAGTCAAATTAAACAAATCAAAAATTAATTTATCAAATGTTGCTTTTGTTTCTTCATCCCTTAATACACTCAGATTATATGGTTATACATCCTTGATTCAAAATATTCAACGAAGCCCACATGTGAAAACACATTTGTAAAACTTTATGTGCACAAGATGGTTTGATTACTTCAGTAGACTGAAGCTCTTTATGGTTGTAGTGCACCTGTGCCTGCCATGAATTATGTATTTGTATGGTTCTCTTTCCTGAACAAGTATCTCCTGAGACATAACTGGAGCTGATCTCTGCAGTCATGATAGTTTGTTAATATGAAGCTTTAAAATACACATTTACCCAGTGAGGATACTACTACTCAGCTGTCGTTAAATGTGCATTTACATATTGGAATCTATATTTATTTACACCTTTCTGTATTTAATATTGCATGTGCTGTGCTACAGTATTATAATTCTATTAAAGTGAATTTATTCAGGGCATGCTTACAAGTTATATCAGAATCAAATATATGTGGGGAGGAGAGGAGGGAAGTATTTAGGTCATTTCTTATTGTGATATCTTCCTAAGTTTTAGATTGTCGGACTTTAGAAATGACTATAACATTTTAAAATACTAATTTTTGAAAAAATCTAATGACTCTGTTAGTCCTTTGTGAGTTAAGCTTTTGTTATAACAAATATTACTGCTACTTCATAGGTCCTTAAGAGGACTTTGGTGCCTCCCTTTTGGCATGCATCTTCTTAAGCCATTTTTGGATAGTAAAAGAGTCATTTTCATCAGGAATCCTAAAATACTCAAGTTTATCTCTGGAGATTTTTCAATAAATGCCTAAAGGCGAAGCATTTTTTTTTCTAGCTTGTAGTAATAAAAAAGATACTACCAGTATTTCAAGTATTTTTGCATTCTTCAATTTAATAACTACATTTTTATGTACAGTAATTTAGATATTTTGTTCATTCTGAATAAAGTTTTTTTTTTTTTAGGCTTCATGGGGAGATGGTGTTAGACATTTTACAAAAATACAGCATCATCCTTCCTTTATATACGCAGTGCTAGTTAGCATTGTGCCGAAAAGTCTCAGCGGAGCGAAGGCTGAGCAGATTGGGAGCTGCTAGCTTGTTCTTGGTGATGATAACAATGGGATGCATATTAAAGCACTTTAATTGAGTAAAGGGAAACTACTGATGCTAAAATCATATTTATTTCTAGAATATATAGAGGAAGAGAAAGATACAGGTTAACTTTTTCCATAATCTATAACTTTGACAGATTAGAAATTGAAAGGTCATGAGTGAAAAGAAGCAATATTTAATATGCTAGGTAGGATTCAAAAGATTTTATCCGTTTTTCTATTGGCATTGTAAAAACTCCATAGAAAGTTGGATAGTAGCAATATTTTCAAATAATTAAATAGTGTTTTGGAGACACTTTAACATCTGTTACTATCTATTCCAATTTTTGACGTGTTCCTTGTTCAAGAAATTAGAAAAGAGTCTATTTAGCAAGTAAATTATTTTTAAGCAATCAGCTGTAGAAGAACAAAGTAACTCCACAGCTCTGCTTCTCCATTTAAGAATCTGATAAATCCATTTACTTATTTGTCATTAAAACTTCTATGCTTTTCTTATCTCTGGCTGAGGAATTTCAGCATTTTCAAAGAACAGGTGCTACTGCATCTAGTGCCATCATCATTCTAATGAATAATTTTCTACTCTATCCTTAATTTATATTCTTATGTTTACTGCAGTAACTAGATCTGACAAGGTGAGTTAGTAAAGAAGCTTGGATTAATTTGGAAATCTCTCTTTAGGAACTTTAATTCCTTAAGCATATTTTAGTTGTAATCAGATGTCTCTTTTTTTATAGTTACAATCACCAAGTTCTAAAGAATCATAGTATCTTCAAGCTGGAAGAGACCTTAAAACTCATTCAATCCAACCCCTCATTTTACAGATAAAGAAAGTGAGGTTTCTAGTCTACTACAAGTAGGCGAGACTACTACTAGTGCACTCCTCCCATGGTACCATAGTAGAGGCTGTCTATCCCCTGACTTCCTCAAAGAACAAATACATGTTAGAAAACATAAGGATTTGATTTGGTTTGAGATGTTTATCCATCTGGAGTTTGGGTGATCTATAGTGGTAGATAATTCATTATTTGATTTTCCTACCCAGTCATTCTTATCAGTGACATCCTTTGTTTGAATACAAGATTCTGCCTTATGTTAAGTATCTTTCTTGAATGGTCTTTGCCACTTGTGCCAACTTTTACGTGCTGTTTACAGTTGTGAAATTTTGTGTAAATCCTAATGACACATAAGTAACCAAGTATTCATTCAAATAGAGATACAGCCGTGGTACACACTAAATTCAGGTAGCCCACATTTAAGATGACTATACATTGTAAGTCCTGTAATGGATACAATTGTGGCAATTTACTGTGCATGCCCCAGGAATAAATTAAGTAACAATAATGCAACTGTGTAATAAAGGTCTCATTATCAATTACTATGTTTCCCCACACCTTTCATTGTATAGAAAATAAAACTTTGGTAACTTTATGCTTTTTTTTCTTTTGGTGAAAGTTTAGAAATCATATATAAACTCTTAGCTACTTTCATTAGGAAAATATATCGGAGTAATATTTTCTTAGTATTTATAGTATACCTAGCCATCAGTTATGAGCATCTGTGGTGGGGGGTAGGGGGAATGGGGGGGTGGAGGGGAACAAAAACCAAGTGATTGCCTTTGTTGTGGAAGCCAGATTTAAATATCTGGAAGGTAAAGAGAAAATTTAAAGGAAAGCCTCATCTCTTCTATGAAAACTAATTATTTGGAAAATTAAGACTCCAAAAGATCAGAGGGCTTTCTTTTTGTTTGTTTATGTTTTTAGATAGCTGTGCACAGGTTTGCCCTAGGTACAACATTTGCACAAAGTATGTCATTCTTTTTCTGTACCCTTATCTCTCAGGTATCCAGTCCAGTACCCTCATGTGACCCCAACCCTGACCACTAAGCCACACAAATTTTTTCTCCTTAAGCTCATGTTTCAAATGTTTCTTCTTCACTCATTCCATCCTTTTCCCCGACCTCAACCTCATCTCTCCTCCTCATGTATAAACCTTCAGTCAAGGATCTGCTTCAGATTTGACTTCCTCTGACAGTCTAATTTGAGATGAGTAATTAATGGTTTAATGTGGCCTCTTTCTCAAGGTTCTTTGCATATTAGAGGAAGCATCCTAGAACTATAATGTCCCTATCTAAATAAATAAATATCCAGTGGTAGAATTTTAGGCATAGTGGTAGGCTAACAGTGGTGAACTTTTGGGGCTTAGTAATTCCTGGAATCTCCCTTAAAATCCTAACTCTCTCCCGTCCCCCCTCTCTGTATTTATCTTTCTACAGTTGCCAACTCTGATCTTGAATAAGGTCCAGGATAAGAGTACATATATACACCCAACCCTTAAATTTCCTTTGAAGTGGAACTGAATTTGTGGTACTTTTGATTATTATTTTGAAGACCATATCAGAACTTTCAAATAGACTTAGCTGAATGGTTTTAGAGAGATCCACCTTTTGGTTGTTAGATATGGATGAAAAGAGATCATTGAAAAGATTTCTAGGGAACTTAAAAGGAATTATAGCATTCATTTGTGTCTGAAAATGATGATGGTGCATACTCCTTGAAACATTAATACAATATGAGTGTTTTTAACTTTTAAACCATGTAAAGATGTCTGAGTAATGATGATTCTTTAAGAGCAACAGGTAACCCTATTATTGAAAGGAAACAAATACAGGCGAGACTATGGTTTCAATAAAGATAGTGTCTGCTTCTTTGAAAATAGAAATAAACAGTTGTACAGATTTTCCACTCTTTCTAGCAAATGAGATTAAGTAGGGAATTTGAAGAGATTAGAAATTGCCTCTACCTTTAAGACAGAATTCCAAAATCAAATCCTGTAATCTGTTCTCTGGTGTATTATCAATCCACAAGCATTATTTAAACACAATATGTGCCAGGCACTGTGCTAGGCACACAGAAGTGGCTTGCAAATGCTTTAACTTTTTTCAGTCTACCACAGTAAGCATTGATGATAATATTTTTTCTCCTTTATTTTGTATCATTAACAAACTTCTAGAACAGTTTAATAAGTGGTATCATTTACTCTTAATTTTCCATTAGAGTTTGGCACATTTATAACAATGAGACTACCTGGAATAGCATTGGTGACAAAAGAAGGGAAAGAATTGTTAAATCCGGATGTTTCCACTTTTGGCTGTTTAAAATATTATAATTTGTATCTATTATTGGCATTGTTGCACACACCAAAAGTTAACCCCTGATTTTTTATTTTGTATTTTTTTATGCTTTCCTAGATTTAATGTTCTTTGACTGTCAGTAAATTAGACTATGTCAACAAGCTCATTAAAATGATCTAGTTGAAAAGGCTCTAAATCTAAATTTCACTAAAATCATAAAGCCATGGACATTGTTAATCACTTAAAATTCATTATGCCAAAAGTTGCCAGGGGACAAAATTTTATTCTACAATCCTAAATTTATAAATTTCCCTTGTTTGCTATGACTTTTGCTATCACTACCCCATCACTACCCACTCCTATCACTACCCCATATGGTTAATAGAATGAATAGGAAATGTGATGAGACAATGTCTACATGATGGCAGATACATTCTGGTGAAGGAATTTGTGTATGTGGAGCTAAGTATTAGTTTTTTTACTTTGCAAATCTTTTATCACAATATTGATTTCAAATGTTATGTTAAATAGGATGAAGGAGAAGCTTCTAGATGAGAATAGCTTGTTTGGTATGGACTCTATTCTCCCCACAGATTGATAATCTGGAAGAGGAAACTGCAATATCATTTGGAACTATCATCCCCTAGAAATAAAGACCGATTAAAAACAAAGGATGAGAATATTAAATTTCTCTTTTGCCTTCCCACCTGCTTTTTATTAGTTATATCATAATACTTGTTTTCCTTTGGTCTACCATGATTTCTTTTATATCCTGGGTTTATAGGAAGTGCTTATTTTTATTTTCATGACTGCTACAATATATAGTAAAACCCCAAGGAGGCTTCATGAAGCAATAACAACTTGTTGAGTTTTTGAAACACTTTAAACATTTAATTTGATCCTACTCACAACCCTATTAACCCCATATTTAAAGATGAGACGACTGAGGTTCATAAAGTTAGGTAATTGTTAATTCACATGCCTACTAATTATCTGAAGCTGGGTTTGAACCCACATCTTTCTGACTCTCAGTCCAGTGCTATCTGTTATACTATGATGCCTTTCAGGGAAAGGACCATTGTTTGTGATAGATAGAAAACTATTATCAGGGAGAAACTAAATGATAGAGAGAAAGGCAGACCTGCTCTGTTCCTCCTTTCTCTTTTTTTTTGTTCAACAATAATTTTCAGACTAAAAAAGACAGCTAATCTTTTCAGTATGAGTGGTTACCTCTTTGGCAAATACAGAGGAGTCTCCGAAATATATAGATATGAAAATAGTTGAGCCTTGGAACCCATGACTTCCAATTTAAATCACATATACAGGTAACACTTCTGGTTCTAGTTACTCCTTTCTTTCCATCCAGGAAGTGGAAGTAATATTAGAACAAATATGTGGCTGTTTATGGAGTCTTTTGCTATGACATACTTCATATTTTGTTCAACTTCACCAAGCCCAAGAATATTGCAGAGCTTTCTGAGTGAGATTTGTAATTACTTGAGAGCTTGGCTTAATCTTCTACACAGAAAAGCCAAGTGTATGAAGAATATTCATTACCCAGACTATTCTATGCCCTTGGGTGGGTAACCAAAAAAGACATGTCAGTAGACATGTCTTAGAGCAAAAAACCAAATGGACAATGATCTGGGACCAGAGCTGAACTGAAGAGAGTTGGTTGGATTGCCTTTGGGAAATGTAAAGTTCTCTTTTTTTAAAAAAATTGTAAAAATTGTTTTAAAATGTTAAAATGAATATCTCTTTAATGGTGTATTATGATAGCAAAAGATGGACTGGAGAATAGGCTATAAGGGGATAGAGATCCATTTGTTAGAGTACATTGATTAGACAAATTATGCAGGAGGAAATAATCAAACTTACACACCTTTATGAGAGTAGGCAAAGTGGAAGGAAGTCACACTGACTTAGTGCTTTTCAGTTCAAAATTTTGAAGCTCTTTATTATGAAATTGTTGACCTTTACAGTAACATCATGTAGGGTCAACAAGGATTCCTGGCCACCTCTATCCTGGGTTTTTTTTTTTTTCCCAACTGAATAAAGACTAACCTGTGGCTCCTGCCAACATTGTTGTAGGGTCTGTTCAGTTTTGTTTATAAATTATTTAGTGATATTAGGAAAAAAAAAAAGACAGAAGAGAACCGTTTGTCATTGGAATTAGACTTATTCTATTCCCAAAGGGCAGAAGAACTAGGAGAAGTTGCAAGGAGGTAAATTTAGGCTTGATATAAAGAAAAGCTACAGTCACCATAGTAGGAATAGGCTGCCTCAAGAGATAGTAGGTTGCCCTTAATTGGAGATCTTCAAATAAAGGCTGGATGACTACTTGTTAGGCATATTGAAGAAGGGATTATTCTTTGGGTTTGGGTTGGACCAGATGGCTTGCTGAGGCCCAGCTTTTGTGATCCCATGATTCTTTTGCCATCCTGATTTTTCCTGTAATGGCTTAGAGTTCTTAAGATGTTATCTAAAATTAATAATATCTTTTGTTATAAGAACAGGATTCTAGGCTTCTGCTGGGTGAAGGTGTGAGGAAATAGGTTGGTGGATAGTGACAGACATAAAAAAGATCACCAATAAAGCATTTAAAAAGGTGTTCTAAGGAAGGGATTAGGTGGTGTAGAAATAAACACAAATTTGTAACTATCTCACTAAGCTAATGTATCCATCCATCTATCTGGATATATTCACATATTTTTCTTCTTTTTTTTTTTAAAAACACCATATGTTGCAGAAATGAGCTTCTCCAATAATCCTTTCCCCTTTTCTTCATGTCTTAAAATGTTTTTTGGTGATTGTTGGATTCACAACAAAAAAGAAAAGTCAGGACAAAACAAGGCAGCTAGGTGGTGCAGTGGATAGAGCTCCAGACCCAGAGTTAGGAAGATCTGAGTTCAAATTTGCCCTGAGACATTAACTGTGTGACTCTGGGCAAGTCCCTTAACCCTACTTGCCTCAGTTTCCTCATCTGTTATGTGAGCTGGAGAAGGAAATGGCAAACCACTCCAGTATCTTTGCCAAGAAAACCCCCGATGGGGTCACAAAGAGTTAGTCATGACGACTAAAACAACTGAATAACAAAAATGACAAAACAAACCATAGCATCTTCCTTTTAGTACACAGGTCATTTCAATGTTTGCAGAAGCCTCATTTGGCAAGTAGAAGGGATGAAGTGGGGCAAATTTGGCCTTTGAAAATGGGGGATAGTTTCTAACAAATAACATGGTACTGTGGAAAGAAATCCTGGAATTGGAAGCAGAGCAACAGGATTAAAATCTGACTTCTGCCACTTAACTACCTGTGTGTGACCTTAGGCAAGTCACATAACCTCTCTAGTGTCTCATCTTCCTTATCTATAAAATGAAAGTATTATACTAAACTCTTCTCAGAACTGTTTTAAACTGTTTAGAACTGGTTTAAATCAGTTCAAACTGGCCAGAACCAGTTTGAAGTGGAAACCAGTTGAATGGGTCAGGACTAATTTAATTATTCTTAAGGAGCTTTAAATACTGTCTGTATTGTGCAAATCACAGATAAAGATAGAGGGAGAAGATATAGCAGAACAGAGACCTGCAATTAGAAACCTGGTATTGTGTTTACCAATTTCTGAGGTGAAAATAGTCACACTGAAAATTTCACAATTAGCTCTTGGGAGCCAGTATTAGCCAGCTGCAGTACACAACTATATGCAGTGTCGGCATCAGAAGTGAATTTCAGAGCTTTTGATCTTCATGAAATGAAGACTTGTCCCCCATAAATTTCATTTAAATGGGAAAAAATATTTAAACATAACTTAAGTATTCTCTTCCCTCAACACACATATACAACACAGCACATACATACATACCCTCTAAGATTCTAGGAATCATGAAAAGGATGGATGGCTGATTGGAATTGCAAAGAATGGAATTAAAAAATCAGAGCTCCAAGTAAATGTAAGATAGATTTCCTAAAAGATCTTTTAGTTCATATTTATGCTGCTCAAGGACATGACCCTGTTCAATACAGGACTTTTTACTTTCATTTTTGGAGGGGGTTTTGTATTTGAGATTTTGTCAATATGCAATACTCTCCCATAGTGACAACTTGCTCATCATCTACAGGCTTAAAAGTTTGTCTGGACCATTGACAGGTGAGAGGTTTGCTCAGAGTCACGTAGCTAGTGTACATCAGAAGCAGGACTGGGCCCCAAGTTTTCATGACTACAGGACAAGACTTTTGTACACAATAGCATACTGCTGTTCCATATGGAAAATATAGCATTGTCTAACATGACTTTCCTGGACAAAAGCAGAAAAGGGAATGGGAAACAAAAGCCTTTGCTCATTCACAATAGCCATTACTAAACCAGGTTACAGTTGAGACTAGCTGTGTCTAATTGTCCTGACTTTTTGATGGGTTAAATAGAATTGGAAATTGTAACTTAAAAAAATGCTGCTCCTCTATTTCCACATATAATATCAATGAATCCAATCTTGCCTAGGCCAGGGGTGGGGAACCTGCACCCTCAAGGCCACATGTGGCCCTCTAGGTCCTCAAGCATGGCCCTTTGGCTGAATCCAAACTTTGTTTGAGGACCTGGAGAGCCACATGTGGCCTCGAGGGTACAGGTTCTCCATCACTGCCATAGGCAGAAGAAATAAGGAAGAAAAGGAAAAAGAGGTTTATGGGTCAAATGTCATTCCTCATATAAAAAGTAGAAGGGGCCTGGTTACTGGAGAAGGAAATGGCGAACCACTCTGGCATCTTTGCCAAGAAAACCCCATTGATGGTATGGTTTATATGGTCACAAAGGGTTGGACACGACCAAGCAACAATAGGGGCCTGGTGGTGTGTGAGGCTGGAGGGTAGGCTAGCTCTGGATTCTGCAGTATGCTATCTGGGTGTGGAAATAGGGAAGGCTCTATCATTTGTTACCTCTACACAAACAGGGTTTTTGACTCCTGGGCATTATAATATCTTAAAGCTAGAAGGGACCTTAGAATAGTCTAATTCCTTACCTGGCACATGAACCACTTCTACAAGATATCATACCAAGGGTTACCCAGCCATTTCTTTAGTGCCTCCAGCGGAAAGATGCTCATTTCCCTAAGAGGCAGCTTATTCCATTTTTTGATCAGCTCTTTAATTATTAGGTAGGAGGCAGAATGGTATAGTGGATTGAGTACTGGTCTTTAAGTCAGGAAGTCCTTAATTCAAAGAAGGAAGGAGGGAAGGAAGGAAGGAAGGAAAGAAGGAAGGAAGGAAGGAAGGAGTGAGGGAGGGAAGGAAGGAAGGTAAAAAGGAAGGAAGAAAGGAAGGGGAGGGAGGGAGGAAGGAAGGAAGAAAGGAAGGAAGGAAGGAAGGAAGGAAGGAAGGAAGGAAGGAAGGAAGGGGAGGGAGGAAGGAAGGAAGGAAGGAAGGAAAGGGAGGGAGGAAGGAAGGAAGGAAGGAAGGAAGGAAGGAAGGAAGGAAGGAAGGAAGGAAGGAAGGAAGGGAGGGAGGGAGGAGAAGAGAGGAGTCAGGAAAAGAAAAGAAGGAAGGGAAGGACGGAAGGATGGAAACAAAGCAGAAATGGAGCAAACATTTATTAAGTGCCTACTAGGTGCCAGGCACTATGCTAAGGCTTTATAAATATCATCTTATCTGATCCTCATGATAACCTTTATCCATGTTTTACAGTAGAGAAAACTGAGGCATACAGAGGTTGAGTAACTTGTCCAGGGTCACATTGATAGTAAGGGAATGAGGCCAAATTTGAACTCAAGTCTTCCTGACTCCATCTTCAGTACTATCTGCTGCTCCCACCTGTGATGCTATCAGTGTGACTCTGGTCAAGTCACTTAACCTCAGTACCTCAAGCAACTCTCTAGGACAGGAATTCTTAACCTGGGGTCCATGAACTTGTTTTTAAATATATATATACACACTGAAATATAGTTTATATATTATATCCACATATATCCATATATACAGAAATAGGTAAATAAACTGTATTTCAATATAATTGGTTTTCTTTGTAATCCTAGGCATTTCATTTTATGTATTTAAAAACATTATTCTCAGGAGGCGTCCGTAGGCTTCACCAGACTGCAGAAGGGTCCATGACCCAAAAAAGGTTAAGGAACCCTATATTTCTAGCTACATAGACTGGTTGCAATTTGCTAAGAGGAGAGAGCTCTCATACCAGGAGGTAGGCACGTGGGTGAAATCACAGACACTCCTAGTAGTGTAATTGATAGGAAAGTCTTCCTAGGATGATTTTCTCTTTCCTTTGCATCCCCAGTGCTTAACATGGAGCCTGGAACATAGTAGATGGGTGCTTATTGTTTTTGCTATAGGAGTAACCTGCTCCTCAGAAAGTCTGGTTAAATGGGACAGTGTGAATGGGAAGAGAGTTAGACTTTTCTACCTTTAGTGCTTGAGAGTTGTGAAGAATTAATCTCCCAGTTTCTTTTTGTAGTAGCTGAACAAGAGGTTTCGAATAAGAAACAAAATGTTAATAGACCCCTTTGCTGAGCCCTAGTCTTTGGGGCTGTTTTCCATGGTTGCGTTTGAAAGAAAGTTGGCCCGATGCCTAGAATTGCTGTACTAAATAACAGGGGGCCTGATGTCTGTGCGTGTGTGTTTGTATGTTTAGTACAAGTCAAGAAGTCTTTGAATTTCCCTCAGGAATTGACTGGGATGCTCTAACAGCTTCTCAGCATGTACAGTGTCACACAGTTTTGCTTCAAAGCTGTAAACAAATATATAATCCATATTCTGTTTTAAGAAGACAATTGGTTCAAAGTGTTTGGCTCAATATTTTTAACACCACAATCTAGAAAGGAAAAGTGATGTCACACACTGGCAGAGAGTTCCAAATATTTAAACCAGATCTTGATGAAAATAAAAAATCCTGGATTTTACTTGATCTGCTCAGGTTTGGGAATGTTGACAAAGGTATGTTTTAATTTGGGGAATTTTCTATAGCCAACTTTGTTCCTGGACGTTTTCCTTTCTCTTCCAGTTTGTGAGATCTGTATTGAAAGCCACCCAAAAGAATGAGTTGGGGAAATCCAAACCCAAGCCAGGAAATTGGGTCAAAGTTTATAATTTGTAGAGAGAGGCCTTTTCAGGCAGCAGATGGACCCTGCAGACCCACGTCTCTGTGAATGAGGGCAAGAGGACTTTGTAAAAGGACGTTTCTGGTTCATTTATTACTTCCCTCCAACTTGGCCATTTTTTTTAATTGGCCTCCATTTTGACTGATGGAAAATAAAGCCTAGGGGTCTCATAAAATGCAGAGAAGACCTGTGGTTCTGGGAAGATGGCCTCTCCTATGCTTTTGCATAGACTGTCCTCCATGCCTGGACTATACCTCCTTTAAAGGCTCAGCTCAGCTGACGCTTCTTATCCATGGCCTTCTGTGATCCCCCAAGTTGTTAATGATGTCCTCATGTGGCCTCTAAAATTACTTTTCATTTACTTATTTGTATATATGTTGTTTGGGGCAGCTAGGTGGCACAGTGTGTAGGGCATTAGGCCTGGAGTCAGGAAGACATCTTCCTAAGTTGAAGTCTGGCCTTAGACACTTAATAGCTATGTGACTCTGGGCAAGTCACTTAACCCTTGTTTGCCTCAATTTCTCATATGTAAAATGGGAACACACTGTAGAAGGAAATAGCAAACCATTCCAGTATCTTTGCCAAGAAAACCCCCAAATAAGGTCACCAAGAGTCAGACACAATTGGAATGACTTAACAATGACAACAGCATATGTTTTACCCTGTCACTCCCTGGTACAATAAAGCTCTTTGAGACTATTTTTTTTGTCCATAGTAGATTATATATGTGTGTATGTGTATTTGTGCATACACATACACACACATACATACACTTATACATACATATTGTTGTCCTTAGTTCTCAAAGAGGACCATGCTTGAGTCAAGATTCAATGTGTCTGGCTGTGGCTGATCAGGCCAATAGGAGCTCGGAATACTACTACAGGTTGGGCACAAATGCATATAGCACAACCGTTTCAGTCCTGTCTTAGTGACCTCATTTTGAGGTTTTCTTAGCAGAAATACTGGAGTAGTTTGCCACTTCCTTCTTCAGTGTGGCCCCATTTTACAGATGAGGAAATGAGGCAAGTAAAGATTAAGCGACTTGCCTAGGATCACAAGTCTTATTGTCTCAAAAGTCTTATTGCGGTTTTACCTGTTTTAGACTTTTGGAATACTATGTGTGTATGTACGTGTGTGCTTGCCAAATTGAGTTTACTTAAAGATGTGTGATGAAAAAATGGCAAGAGAACATTTGTTTCTGAAAAATTTGCCCTCCTTTGGGGGCTCTCACTTCTACTTGGGAATATGTGGTTTTCATTTGAAGAGGAGTGAAATACTGACACAGTCCACACACTGGCCAGGGATTTAGGAAATACGCTTTTTCTTTGTGGTTATAAATCTGCCAGCGGAGGAAGCAGAATTCTCTTTTGGCCAGTAATCTCTGACTGCCCAGATCTGCTCTGGCTACTCTTGCTCCAGACAACTGGTTATCAGTAAAGCTCTGGGGAAATTATCAGTCCTTTTAGTATGTATGAAGTGCAAAATATTTCTGAGTTGTCTAACATCTCCCCTCACCTCTCCTCCATACCTGGTTTTCTTCCTTCTATTTTTAAAAAAATCATTAAACGGAACCAGTTGATTGTCTCAAAGGGAACAAAATAACGCTACCATAGGAATATGGGCAGGTGCAGAGGAAGTAGATATGGAGTGAGAAAAGCCAGGACACGCTTGCAGACCACTGCAGCAGCGAGGTGGGGCAGCACATTGCACTCCGACAAGCTGTTCATCACATTTTACTATGTAAAGGTGGGATTAGAGTATACTGGGTTCGGAGTCAGGAAAACCCTAGTTCAAATCCTACCTCTGACGTAAACCTCACTGGTTCATGAACTTTACAACTCTACACCCCTAGAACTGAATTATTAAATCCTAGCTAGGATGGGATTTGTCCGAGGTAGTGGAATTTCCTATGTCGACAAGAATCACAGCGTACCTTGTATCATACTTAATCCTTATGGTTAGCCCAGCAACCCTCAAGTCGCTGTGAGTTTGTTGGTCTAGTGGGTAGAGAGCTGATGTTGGAGACCTAGGGGAAGTCTCATTAGGACACAGACTGGCTGTAGGATCCTGATTCATTCACTTAACCTTTTAGTTCTCTTTTGTTGTTAAGACTTTTTGTTTTTTAAGTTGTGTCCTACTCTACCTGACCCTATTTGGGGTTTTCTTGGCAAAGATACCTTCTCCAGCTCATTTTACAGATAAGGAAACTGAAGGCAACAAGGTTAAGTGACTTTCTCAGGGTCACAGAGTGTCTGAGGATGGATTTGAAATTGGGTCTTTCTGATTCCAGGCCTGGCACTCTATCCGCTGTACCATCTAGCTGCCTCTTGGTGCTCTAAATGTAGATAACCGTTTAAGACTGCACTTTGCAGAGAAGGTGCTGACCTGTACTGGTAGAGCGAGCTTCCTTTTCTAGAAGTTCCCTTTATCGGGGAAATCACAGGTCCAGCGTCACTCATCCTGTATTTATAAAGCTAATTAAGACGTAGACCCTTATCTCAAAAAAGACATATGTACACAAATAACTGTAAAAAAAAAAGGGAGACTGTGATGAGTACAACAGGAGTGCTATGAGAAATAGAAGGGAAAAAATGACTTTCATTTGGGAGAAACAAGGTTAATTGGCCTGCTTAGGGTCACTCAGCTAGTAGGAGTCTGAGTCTGGATTTGAACTTAAGTCTTAGCTCTCCACATCCAGTGCTCTACCCTACTGTGCTTCCTAGCTGCCTCAGATGGGTTGGGTGGGATGGGAATCCATTCTATACATGGAAGATGGATATAGGAGAGGGTATAGTGAGAAGATGGGACAGAGAATAGTTTAGTTTAGCCAGAAGAGTAGGCAAAGGAGAGTAATAGAATTGAAGCTATAAAAGTAGGCTGCAGTCAAAGCGTGTAGGGCAGTGAATGCTGGTGTAGAAACTTTATTTGGTAGGGAAACATATACCATTGGTATATTACTGAAAGTTTTTGGAGGAGTGATGAACAAGGTGTATTGAAGTGTGAACTGAAGTGCAGATACCTGGGATTATCGGAAGGCCAATTAGGAATTTTCCAATTAGGAATTCCAATTAGTAATATTCCAGTAGTCTAGTTAAAAAAGGGGGTGAGGCAGAGCTAAGGTTGTTGCAATGGCAAAAAGGGGACAGATGGAAGAGACATTACAGATGTAAAATCTGTAGGACTTGGCAAATGATAGGATGGTTGTCGTCCTTCCTTCTCCAAGAGGTCCAAAGTGACACCACCATGTTGGGGTCAAGGTGCAGTGTGTCTGACTATGGCTGATCAGACCAATATGAACGTGGAATGCTCTACCATAGGGTGGATATAAATAGTCCATGTGAACCTTTGGGGTGAATTCTCTAAATTTGTGCATCTTGTATTTCTTTTGAGCTACTTCAATTCTGCTTTGCTCATGAGAGCACAGCACCTTATTCGATGCAGGCACACCATGCTGCGTGGTCCTGTGCCAGTGTCTCCCACGTCTCACCATCAATTCCAGAGTTCTTCAGAGAGATCTTGAGTGTCCTTGTATCGCTTCTTGTGACCACCATGTGAGTGCTTGCCATGTGTGAGTTCTCCATAAAATAGCGTTTTAGGCAAACTTACTTTTGGCATTCAAGCAATGTGACCAGCCCATTAGAATTGCTCCCTCTACAGTAGAGTTTGATTGCTTGGCAGTTTAGTTGGAGCAAGCGCCTCAGTGTCGGGTATCTTATCCTGCCAGGTGATCTTCAGAATGTTCCTAAGACAATTCAAATGGAAGTGAGTCAGTTTCCTGACATGGCGCTGGCATACTGTCCAGGTTTCACAGGCATTCAACAGCGAGATTGCCAAATGATTGGATGTGGAACATTGGTGGCAGTGGTGGTGGTGGTGGTGAGCCCAAGATGACAACAAGAGAGCCTGGGAGATTGAGAGGATAATGTTGCCATCGGGGAACAGAAGAGGTAGGGAAAGAGTAGATAGGTTTTATTTGCAATGAAAGGGGGGGGGAATGAAAAGTTTATTTCTGGATGAACTTGAGTGTGATACTGCAAGAGAACAACCAGGTAGAGATTTCCAGCTGATATATGTGCATGTATTCATATATAAATATATCTGTATTTCTATATGTACACACACATACCTGGAACTCTGGAGAGAGTTTGGGGGATAAAGAGAGATTCAGGAGCTCTCTGTAAATTGATGCTAATTGAAGCCATGGGAGTACATGAAGTTGCCAAGGGAAAAAGTGTACACACACACACACACACACACACACACACACACACAGAATTTCAAGGATACAACCTGCAAGAATACAAGAATACATATAGATGGAAGGAGGTTGAAAAGACGGAAGAAGGAGAACCACAAAAATGTTGTGTTGTAGAAGAAAAGAGAGGAGACCTTCAGTCAAGAAATATTTATTGCCTATTCTTTTCTGGCTATTGTGCTAAGCTCTGGGCATGGAAAGAGATAAAAAGGACAGTCTGCTCTCAAGAAGCCCACATTCTAATGAGGGAGACATGTAAACAATCATGCACAAACAAGATACATGTTCAGCATAAATTAGAGAAAATAAACAGAAGGGAAACATAGGCATTAAGGGGGCTCCAGAAAGGGTTCTTGTAGAAGGTTGTATTGGGAATTAAGATGGGCTCTTAGCACTTATTCAACCAAGTGCCCTTGAAGAGTTTGGCCTTTGTTTCCTTGATTAAATTAGGAATCCTTGATGACCTCCTTGCCTCAAAGGAAAGCCTAGTTTACACGGGTTTGAGTGACATGTTTGTGACATCAGAGGCCTTTAGACCACGTGGGTTTAAGTCGTATTTTTGTGACTATTTTAGGTCACGTGGGTGAGTCACATGTGTGACTCACCTTTGACCCTGAACAAGATATATAAATACAGAGGTTGGCTTTCTCTTTTGGAGCTCTCAGCCACAGCAGGAGTGGTGTGTGAATCTGAGCCAGCCTTGTGGAGCTCCCAGGTGAACTCAGATGTTGATGGTTCCTTGGTAACTATGAATTGTATTTGGTCTGTTCATAAATGTATGTTTGTAATTTGTTGGTATTTGCTCTGAAGTTCAGGGTGCTGGTTTTTTCTCCTGAACTAAGTGAATGATATTTGTATATTGGGTTAAAGTAAGATTGTTAACACCTTAACGTTGCTTTCCTTAGTAAAGCAGATCAAAAGAACTTGGGCTTGCAGCATTCTGTGTGTTGGTTGTTGTTGGTTTTACACAGCCACGGTAGCTGCTAGCAAGATTGTCGAAACAAAGGTAGAATTTTATTTGGAACTTGAAGGAATCCAGGAGCTTCCTAGAAGCTGGAGATGAGGAAGGAAAATATGTACGACATGGGCAAGTCAGTATAAATTGTCAGTGTCAGGAGATGGTGTGTCCTATGTAAAGAACAGCAAAGAGGACAGCGTCATTGGATGGCAATGTGTTTGTGTGTGTGAGGGGGGAGTAAGGGTAAGAACACTAGACAGGTAGGAGGTCAAATTGTGAAGGGCTTTGAATGCCAAACAGAATTTTCGATTTGACCCTGCCAGTAATAGGGAATCACTGGAGTTTATTTACAAGGGTGCTGACATGGTCACATCTGTGCTTTAGGAAGGTAAATTTCACCACTGAGTGGAGGATAGACTGGAGTGGGGAGAGGCATGAGACAGAGAGACCAAGCAGTAGGCTACAGCAATAACCTAGTGTAATGGTAGTCAAGGCAGGACTGTTTTTGCTGTTCTCTTTTGGGGCGCTAAAGCTATGAAGTGTCTTTAATGAGTCTCTCCTTTGTTTGAATGGGGCAGGTAAGGTGGAACGCTTTTTGTTTTTGAGTGTTTCTCAGCACCAAGGCCATCAGGAGTCATTGATTTGTATATGATGTGGTGCTAGCGTTTGAGGAACTTCTCCATACCCTGGATGGTGAGCCCCAAGCCCTCACGGCCCTGAACGGTGTATATGTACGGGAAGGTTAGCGTTTGACTTTTGGGGTTATGCTCATTGAAAGAGTGATGAGACTCTGAGTAGCAGATAGTAGTACCCCCCCCCCCCAGCTTTGAAAACCCAGGTGTTGGCGCTTCTCTGATAACTATGTACTGTTGTGAATAGACTGGTTTGTGTTATTTATTCTGTTTATATAATGTATCCTTGTAATTTCTGTTTGTGTTTTCTCTGAAATTCAGGGTGCTGGCTTTCCCCCCTGAACTAAGTGAATTATATATGTATTTTTAATTAAACTGAGATTGTTAACCCCTTGAAGTTGCTTTCCTTAGAAAAGCAGATCGAAGAACCTGTGTTGGCAGCCCTTCTGTGTGCTGGTGTTATTGATCTTACATAGCCATAGTAGCTGCTATCAATATTAATAATAATCTAGGCAAGAGGTGATTAGGGCCTAGACCAAGATGGTGGCAACGTCAAAGGATAGAAAGAGGCGTAAATGCTACCATTCCCCTGGTGTCAGGTCTCCCTCCTCACCTCGCACATTCTCTGTTCCGCTAGATTTCTGATTGTTCTTCCAGCAACAAGCCTTTCCTCACTCTGGTCCATCTTCCTCTCAGCCGTCAGACTGATCTTCCTAAAACATAGATCTGACAGTGTCACCTCCCCATTCAGTGAATTCCAGTGGCTCCCTATTACCTTCAGGATCAAATAAAATCCTCTGGCATCCAAAGCCAAATAACCCGGCCCCTCCCACAAACTTCAGTCCAGTGACACTCTTCTCTTCCTTGCACACACTGGGCATTTTTACTAGCTGTCTACCACGCCTGGGATACTCTACCTCCTCATCTCCATCTCCTGGCTTGCTTCCATCACAGCAAAAATGCCATCTTCTATAAGGTGCCTTTCCTAATCCCCCTTAATCCTATTAACTTCTCTCTATTTGATTATTTCCAGATTATCTTGTATATATCTTGTTTGTGCATGGTTGTTTGCATGTTGTCACTCCCTCCCCCCGCCCAGCCTTAGACTGTGACCTCCTTTGAGAGCAGGAACTGTTTTTTTCCTTTTTTGGGACCCCAAGCACTTAGCCCTGTGGCTGATATATAGAAGGTGCTTAATAAATGCTCATTGATGTGATTTGACTTTATAAAGTAGGAAACCAAGTTATTTACTAAGAGAAAGAGGAGAAGATGTGGAGTTGGGGGCTTGAATGGGGAAGATTTTTACGCTTGCCCCTTGGAGGAATGTGATAGAATCAGTAGCCATATATATATATATATATATATATATATATATATATTTGTATCTGTAAGTATATTGCAAATATATTATACTTGGTTACATGGAAGATAAAAAAGAAATAGAAGACTGAGGCTCTTAAGGAATTTATGATGGGGAGAGAAGACCTATCTCCATGCTACAGCATGCAACCTATAAATAAGAGCTTGATGTAAGGGATGTCCTCAAATGTGTTTGGTCATGTGAGTCTCCACTAAGACACAATTCTAATAGTAAAATGGGAGAGGTAGGACCATGTTTACTCTGTCTCTCTGTCTATCTCCGTATCACAGCTATAGCCTGGAATTCTGATGCACAAGGAAAATTCAGTTGTGGAGAAGGGAGTGGTGGTGATGGTGGTGTTTGGGGGCTATTTTTCATCCCAGTGCTCTTCCAAGGACTGTCTGGGAGCTCCACTACCACTTTTCTCCAGGTTCAGTGTGGTTAGGGAGAAATGTACCCCCTTCCTTGGAGCAGTTCAAGGCCTGGAGGACCCAGGACCCAATCTGTCTTCTTTCTACAAGAATTCCTACATCACAGGAAGCACTCTTCCTCATCTCTCCACCACAAGCAGCCCTGTCTCTGTCTCCTGAATTTAGTACTCTGTGAATGTGGAGTGTGGTCAGGGTACCATTTTGAAGCCTGCCTCTTATTCCCAGTCTGCATTGGAGCTGTGCTGCTCCTCCGTCTGATTTGTACCTCCTCCTGAGGAGGAGCAGCAACCATGCCAAAGATTCTATCTTCCCCTGATCCTTATGTTGGGACCAGCCTGTGGGGACCCACAGTCTCCTTTTCCTCTTGTCCTCTGAAGACTTCCTCTAAGTTGGGATGTCAGCACCCTGGGTCAGAGCCCAGGTTGCCTCATCCCTAGTTATACGTCCTAGAATTTTAAAGCAACAGGCATGTGACTTCATCTCAGACTTTTGAACTAGGTTTTAATTTCATTTTTGTGAAGTTGCCACGTTCAAGGTGCAGTATAGACAGGGCCATGCGGCCTGATTCCACCCTACTCTTCTAAAACAGTGTCACATGCATCTCTCTGCACTGTTCTGTATCACCAACCCTGCTGCTTCACTTTTTCCTAATAGCCAATCTATGGTCTGTGTAACAAGAGTTGTTCTGGCTTTCATGCATGTTTAATCCATCATACTTGGGTTGTTACAATACACAGTGTTTATTTTTCTTCATAAAAAGATGCAAGCTGTGCTTTTCCAAATGCGAGAAGCTCAGAATCTTTTATTTGTTTGTGAATAGACAGACTGGATGGCACAATTTCAGTCAAACTATGAAATGTAGCCTGGCATGCCTAAAAAGAAATAGGGAGAAAAGAATAACATTTTGTCCTCTTCTGGTCTCTTCTTTCCTTCCAAGAGCTTTGAGTACTATCCGTACATGATTAACTCATTACTTCCTAGGAGGTGTTATGGGTAAAAAAACTCTGTGAAGGATATTTCTATCCTATTCTTATTATTACAAAATAACTGATGAGAGGCTGGGGAGAGTAGCTAGAAGCTGCTGCCAGAAGCCCCAAAGAGCCTCTTTTTCATTCTGAGGTTACCCAGAGGCTCCAGTCGTCCTGATCTTGCCACTGGACCCAGATGGCCCTGTAGGAGAAAGTGAGGCTAGTGACCTTGCATAGCCTTCCTTAACTTAAATCCAGTTCTCTTGCAAATCATGGCATCAGTTTCCTGATGTTGTGGTACTTTTGGAGAATGAAGGACGAACAACAGCAACAACCAACAGCAACTCAGAGGCAGAGATAGCCCAAGTCTCTGGACTGACACACTCCAAACTAGCCCTGTATACCATGAAGATCGACTTAAGCATATTAAGAGCATTTTGGGGGTAGAGCAATGTTCTTTGCTCAGATGGCTTTCTAAGTGTATGTTTACCTGTATTTTATGCATTCCTAAGGAAAGTCTCATGCATTGGACTGTTTGTAAGTTGCTTGAGACCTTGGGACACAGAAGACATCAGAGGACTGGGCAATGATGTCATTGTGTCACAAGGTCAACAACAGTTGCATCCTTTATCATACATTCTGAACCCTTTTTTCTCCCTCAGATGTTCTTGTGCCAGAGGTCAAGGGATTCTTTCAATTGGTACGTATGTAATTTTAATGCTTATGCAAAATTATAGAGTAATATGGGGTATGGTGTCTATATTGTATCTCCTCAATATGAAGATTGATTTTAATGCCATTTCTCATTGGGTTTTTTGAATTATGAAATAGCTCATAAAGATGGGGAAAAACTTTGCACAATGAGGACTTTCCCCATCATTTTGTGATTTATGCCACTAATACAAAGAATGCACACTTGTAAATTACCTTGCATTTTGTAGCATATTTTATAATCTCTGAATTATTAGTCCCACAAATGAAATACTTGATTCTTTCTGCTCTAGAGGCCTTTGAAGATTGGTCATTGAGCCCAAAGCCAATAGACAACACAATACAAGGAGTCAGTAAATATTTATCTGTTCATTCATTTTACTAATCGATTTACCAACATTCATTAAGTTCCTACTCTATACAAAGCACAATGATGGGCATTGAGAGAGATAAACAAAATTTAGATAAGACACCGTCCCTATCCTTGTGGAAATTACAGTCTAGTAATGGGATAAGACACTGCCATATATAACTGTAATATATATTATACAATAAATACACTAGAAAATTATAAAGTAAAACACTATGTGAGGTCTGAGGAGTTAGGTTGCTACAATGTGGATTAGGGGAGACAATGGAAGGGGTTATGTTGAGTTTTATTTTAATGGATATGCGGGAATTGAACAAGGCTTAAAGAGGGACTTGTTGGGCTGAAGGAAAAGGCTGAGAAAAGCTACAGAAACAGAAGAAGATTGTAGAGACTCCAAAGCAGAGAATGGTCTAGTTTGGCAAGAATGTAGAATGGCTGTGGTCATTGTTCAGTTCTTTCAGTCATGTCTGACTCTTTGAGATCCCATTTTGGGGTATTCTTGGCAATGAAAACCTCCCTCCTTCCCTCCTTCCTTCCTTCCCTCCTTCCTTCCCTCCTTCCCTCCTTCCTACCTTCCTTCCTTCCTTCCTTCCTTCCTTCCCTCCCTCTTTCCTTCCTTCCCTCCTTCCTTCCCTCTTTCCTTCCTTCCCTCCTTCCTTCCTTCCTTCCCTCCTTCCTTCCTTCC
>CM053624.1:266039682-266087887 GCA_028646595.1 Phalanger gymnotis
TTCCTTCCTTCCTTCCTTCCTTCCTTCCTTCCTTCCTTCCTTCCTTCCTTCCTTCCTTCCTTCCTTCCTTCCTTCCCTCCTTCCTTCCTTCTCCATCCTGAGTTGAGTTGACCATGCTATACCAAGTTACTACAGTTTAAACCTAAAGCTTTAACCAGGAGTGGGGAACCTGTGGCCTTGAAGCCACATGTGGCCCTCTAGGTCCTCAAGTGCAGCCTTTTGACTGAATCTAAACTTCACAGAACAAATCCCCTTAATCAAGGGATTTTTTCTGTAAAACTTGGACTCAGTCAAAAGGCCACACCCGAGGACCTAGAAGGCCACATGTGGCCTTGAGGCCACAGGTTCCCCATCCCTGCTTTAAACTGTGCTAAGACTTTTGGGACACCCTGGGTTATAAAAGAAAGCTCAAATATTGAAGACTTTGCTGGTGGATCCATATGAAAGGTCAGGAATGTGGTTAGTTAGGTGATTACAATGACCTAACCCCTAAGCTTTGTTTTGTTTCTGTGTCTTCTTGGGTTTCCCTTGCTCCCAACTTCTATATTCATCCATCTGCAAGGGAGAATAGAAGGGTTTGATGACTGAGAAACTGGGAGATCTCTGAGAGCCATTGGTATTTTGTTAGGAAGGGAGTCTCTAGTTTGGATACTGACTATGTGTAATCTAGCTATTGAAGATTAAGCATGGAGGGGCAGCTAGATGGTGCAGTGAGTAGAGCATCAGGAGGACCTTAGTTCAAATCCGGCCTCAGACACTTGACGTACTTACTAGTCGTGTGACCTTGGGCAAGTCACTTAACCCCAATTGCCCTGCCTTCCCCCTCCAAAAAAAAAAAAAAAGAAAATTAAGCATGAAATTATAGCTACACTGAGATCTCAGAGAGGCAAGCCCTGTGATCAAACCCTGTGATTCGAAATAATGGTTGCAAAAATAGAATGGAATCTGAAGGCACTAGCTAACTAGGAGGGCCACTGCTCTTGTACTAAAGAGCTTGGTGTTTGGGCCAAAGAATTTCTTGCAGGTGAAAAAATCCCTTCTAGCCAAGGCCCTGAAAGGAATAGACAGAGTTATCCTTGAGGAAAAAAGTCCAGAAGGATTTTTTCTACATAGGAAGACCTCTGCCTACTCACATGGATGAATGGGTTAAAAATATCTATTTTCTAAAAGATCATGGCTGGGGGGAAAAGAGCCTAGGGGGCCACATGTTTTACTCATATGTGTGCTCCTCCAGATACATGCCTTGGTCATATGTTTCCTGTGTGTGTCTACTCTTACTACCAATGGTATATGTGTATTTGTAGGAGAGTATGCCCTTGGCTTAAAGATGAAATATTTCATTGTTTTGGCCTGTTACCATGCTATTTCATTAAATGCCTTTGCTTTGAACTAAATTTGCCCTCCACCTAACTAGTAAACACGCAGTGAGGGCTCTTGAGCTATGATTTTAAATGGATGTAGATATATACAGTACCCTGAACCTGGGGCAGCTTTGTCTGAGGTACTCACACTGTGACTTGGGATAGTGAAACTTCTTCCAGGTGCTATATTGATAATGATAATTGATGGTTATATATTGTTTGAAGGCTTGAAAAACTTTGTATACGTTATTTTATTATACTGCACATTTACTTAATGCAAAAAAATTTATGAGGTGCCTACTATGTACAATACAGAAAGAATGTATGGTTTTGACCTCATGGAGTTCGTAGTCCAGTGAAGGCTTAGCACATACACCAGGCAGAATGAAATATGAGAGATGTCAACTCCGAGAGTTTGAGTATGGAAGTTACTTGCTACCATTGGCCTCATTATCCTGAAAACATTAGTGCCAACTAAATTGTAAAGTGAATGGGAACTACCAAAGTTCCAGAAGAAAAGATTTTGAGGCCAATTTGGAAAAAAACAAACTCGAAAGATACTTGGTAACTTAACCTTCTCTTCTTGTCTGTACAGAATTTGTGGGACATATCTTTATAATGAGGAGCAGTGGCTCTTTCCGGTTCAGTATTTGCTGCTCCTGATCTCCAGACCAATCTTTTCATTTCTCACGTTTGCCTACTGAGAGCCCGGTAGTCCCATTTCAGGCATTCTGTAGGGAAAGCATGGCATTTTAGCCAGGAACCAGTGGAGAGCTTCATTGCCAGGCAAGTCTGCTTCATTTAGAACTTGAAGCTGGAACGGTTTTCAACAGAATGTTTAATGAGCTGGAGCTGGTGAAACAGGCAATAATCTTCTTGGCTTGCTTAATAGTACTGTCTCCACTGTACTGTCTGCAATGATGTGTTTTTATTTCTTCACTTTTTATTAGCTCCCAGCTAAAGGCCAAGCTACATGGGTCCCTGTGGTCATCTTTTCTCCAGCAATGGAAATCATGGTGGAATATTAGCATATAGCACATTTAATATGCTCTTCCACCACTATTTAATATAATTTAAAATGAAGATTTTCATAATGACAAGTTGTTTTCAAAATGTTTTCTATGGAAAATCTATTTGCTAAGTAGGGTCATTCACTTTTATGTTTGGATTACCCAGATGAGCAAGGTTCTCTCATTTAAAAAAAAAGATATTGGTGATATAAGCCAAAAGAAATTTGCCAGTCAAAGGAACTGAAAAGGGAAATAGCATGGAAGGGCTAAGTATGATGGAAATGTGTAAGTTATTAATTTGAGGTTGTCATCTTTGTCTTATACAGGGCAATGATATATGCTCCCTTAAAGCCTACAGGCTGTTTTTGGGGGCTTTTTTTTTTTTAGATACAGATCCTTAAGAAAAAGAACCTTTAACTCACTAATCCATGTGACTAGACAAAGAAGCTAATATTCTAGAATATAAGAGAGCAAATGTTTATTATGTCAGGGCAGAACCCTGGGCTAGGTGCTAAGACAGATACAAAGTTTAGATGAGGTATGGTCTTTGCCCTTGGGAGGAATGCTTATTAATGACCAATGATTTGGAGAGATTCAGATTTCCCCCGTTTCTTAGATCTTCATTTTAATACCTCAGTCTCCGAAGGTTGAAGTTAACCTTTTACTCTATCCAGACTCTACCCAGGTGGGATAGCTATTATGTTCTACTCAGGTTTGGGTGGGGTTAAAATCTTTGAATAGAATTCTTTGACCAAGGTTGGAGGCAATTTAGGAAGTAAGTAATCAAAGTTCAGGTCCAGCCCCTCATTAATATTCCTTCTCTCATCAATTGTTAACCAATCAGAGTTGATTGCCACCCTGGGGAATATGCCTCTTCCAAAAGGACATATAAGCAATGAGGCTTCCTCTATGATTGTCTAGGAGAGAGACTACCAAATGAGCATTCTTTTATTAAAATGCTGGCATTATTAATAAAATGGGTAAGTCACCCAGAAATTATATCTCTTAAACCTTCTTAAACGCCACACCCTGAGGAAGCTAACAGTTTACAAGAAGGTGAGACACCAATGCAAATAATTATAATTGGTGAAAGAACTAAAAAGTTTTGAGCCATTGAAGACACTCTAAGCATACAGAATGAACTAATAAATGAAAAAGCATTTATTAAGCACCTGTCAAGTTCAAGGCACTGTGCTAAGTGCTAGTGATACAAATGGAAAAGTTAGATAGTCCCTGGAGTTTATATTCCAATGGGGAAGATGAAACACATCAAGGAGTTTGGGGTTGGGTGTGTCACAGGAATGGCAAATTGATCCATGCCCTTTCCAAAAGCAATGGTAATACTGATTTTATTACTGTGCCCAAAACAGGGGCTAGGGCAAGTGAATAGCGGCAGGGCTCGTGGCAAAGTATGAAACAAGGTCTGACCTAGAGCTAGCATAGTGGGCTAGGAGAGTTTATGCTTACTCACAGTCCAGATTGCTCAACCACACAGAAGTTTCAGAGCTGAATAGATTAACTTCCTCCGGGGATTAGAGATAGTTTCTGGCACCCTATAGCGAGGTGGTTGGAGTGGCTAGAACAATGTGACTAAAGACTTATAGAGAGCACAGTTCTTAAAAAGAGAAGGGAGAGAAGAGTCCAGTTTGGTCGGACCTAGAATTTAATCCAACCCAACAGGCATTTATTAAGTGCCCGATGTTTGCAAAGTATTTTTCTACATGATGCTAAAAAGAGACAATGGAAAACAGTCCCTGCCCTCAAAGAGATTACTGTCTTCTGGAGAACGCCCTTCTATATTTGAAAAGAACTTGCCTGACAACAAATGTGAGGGAGGGAATAAGAGTGTTATTGTCCCAATTTTCTAGATAAGGAAACTGAGGCTCTAAGAATTATAGTGACTTGCCTGTGATGATATAACCAGTAAATGTCTGTGGAAAGAATTGAACTCAATTATCTTAACTTCAAACTCTATATGCTATTCGCTATACTGCACACTGCCTTTGCAACCAAAGTCTTCTCCTGATGCACCCTCCCCACAACCAACTTCTTAGTGCCTTCTCCTCTGAAATTACTATACAAACACAATTGTGTTGTATATATATAGTTTGTCTATGCATATATATGTATACATATTGTATATATTATATGTGTATGTATATACATATATTTACATATTTCTTTGTGCATACATATCCTTGCCTTCTCCCCTCCTCAGCTCCCAACATCCTAGAAGCCAGGCATATACTTGAAGAAACCTGTGTCTCCCCTAAGTCTTCTCCAGGCTAAATGCCTCCAGTTCCTTTAATAGATTGTCATATAATGTAGAAACTACTTCTTTTGCCATCATGGTCCCCCTTTTATGAAATCCCCCTTGCTTGAAGATATTCTAAAATGTGTTCCCAGATCTCCGGATGTGGTTTGAGTAAGCCAGAGTACAATAGAATGGTCACCTCCTTCCTTCTTACATTGAGCCTCTTTGAATGCAACAAAGGCTAGCATTAGCTTTTAAAAAAATTTTTAGAGGCCACCGAGGCAAGTGACTTGCCCCTGATCACACATCTAGTAAGTGTCTGAGGCTGGATTTGAACTCAGGTCCTCCTGACTCCAGTGTTCTATCCAGGGATGGGCCTTAAGGCTACATGTGACCTTCTAGGGTCTTTGGGTGAAGCCTTTTGACTGAGTCCAGATTTTACAGATCCTTTTATCTTTTTACTATATTTATTATGTAATCCTTTTATTATATTTATTATATAATCCTTTTATTAAGGGGATTTATTCTGTGAAGTTTGGATTCAGTCAAAGGGCCACACTTGAGGACCTAGAGGGCCACATGTGGCATTGAGGCCTGCTATCCACTGCTCCACCTAGCTGCCCCTGGTGTTAGCTTTTTGAGTGTTCTGTCACACTACTGATGCACATTGAGCTAATAGTACACTAATACTCTTTGACTCTTTAAAGTGAACCGGAGTTTAGCTGTACCTTTCCCATCATGTATCTATGAAGTTCATTTTTTTTTTTACAGCAAATGTAGAACTTTACGCTTGTCCTCATTTAATTTTATCTCATTATGTTCATCATAATAACTGTGAAATCTAACGTGTTGGCTATCCCTCCCAACTATTACCACCTACGAATTTGACAAGCATGCTTTCTAAGGCTTTAGTTAAGTCAGATTAGAAAATGTTGAACAGTTGAAAACATGCTGCTGGGACCGTGCAAGAGAAGTCTGGACTCAAGAAATTGATTTGTGATTCATCTACATCGCAGCGATCATTGAAGCTGTGGGATTTAATTCAATTCAGCAAGAATTTATTAAGTACCTACATCTTTGGGGAGAAAGTCATGTGCACACATAAAATGAATACGTAATATGTGAAACAGTTTCCAGGAGGAAAAAAGCACAGATCTAATATGAAGGGCAGTTTGTTAGTAATAGAACATGTATTCCAAAGGGCACAATGGAAAGCCAGGGAAAGATGGGATAGAGGAAACCACTCAGAGAAAGAGTAAGTGAAACTGCCAACATGTAGAGTGTTAGGAAGAGAAGAGTCAGGGGGCGGACACTTTGGGTAAGGAAAAGAAAATGAAGAGATAATGCAAAAGAAAGGAGTGAAAATAAAATAATGAAAAATAAAAGGAGTGAAAATCAGGAAAATGTGATGATTTTGAAGCCAAGGAAGGAGAGGGTTCAGTAATGCCAAAAGTAACAGAGAGATCAAGGAGAATAAAGATTAAAAAAGATTATTGGATATGGTGATTAGGAAGTTGTTGGTAAATTGTGAGAGTGGTTTCAGTAGAGGTAGAAGGCAGATTGTAAGGAGTTAAGGAAAGTTTAGTAAGGTAGTAAGGAGGTGGGTTTAGATAACTTTCTTTGGAGTTTAGCAGTGAAAGGGAGGAAAGATATGATTTTTGTTGTTCAGTCATTTCTTCATGACCCCATTTGGGGTTTTCTTGGTAAAGATACTGGAGTGGTCTGCCATTTCCTTCCCTGGCTCATTTGACAGATAAGAAACTGAGACAAACAGCCTTAAGTGACTTGCTCAGGGTCACACAGCTAGTAAGTGTCTGAGACTGGACTTGAACTCGTGAAGATGAGTCTTCCTGATTCAAGGCCTAGTACTCTATCCATTGTGCCACCTAGCTATTCCAAAGAGTAGTTAGATAATATAGAAAGGTGAAAGGGAAGGTTTTTCATTGGTACTTGGGATTTCTGAGCATATTTGTAGGCAGATGGTAAAGGATGAGTGAAGAAAGAAGACTGAGAATGCATGAGATATTTGTTGGTGCTGGAAAAAAAATATATTAACTACAATTACATATATACATATATATAGTATATATATGTATATACATACACACATACATACCACACATACATACATACATATACACACACACATATATATATACACACATACACACACATATATAAATGTATATGTATATTTATAATCAGTCTGGAGGAGACTATTTTCAGGTGGCGCAATGGATAGAACCTGCCTGAAGAGGGAAGACCTGGAGTCAGGAAGACTTGAGTTGAAATCCTGCCTGAGATGCTTACCAACTATGTGACTCTGGGCAAGTCACTTAACTCTCTGTTTGCCTCAGTTTCCTCATCTATAAAATGAGCTGGAGAAGGAAATGGCAAACTGCTCCAGCATCTTTGTCAAGAAAACCCCAAATGGGGTCACGAAGAGTGGGACAAGACTGAAATGACTGAACGGCAACATTGTGCAAGGCACAGTTATCCTGAAGGACAGGGTTACTTTTTCTCTTTCTGAGAAACCTAGTTTTTCATTGTTTGAAACATTTAGTTGCCCAGAGGAGAGAGATGAGGGACATATAAATCCTTATAAAAGGGCCGCCTTCCACATGAAGAAAGAATCACAGACTCATGGGGTTTGAATGCTGGACAGATCTTAGAGTTTATGTAGTCTACACCCTGCCCCTCCCAATTTTACAGATGAAAACATTTGAGGTCTAGAAAACAAATGCCAGCAAATGAAGCATGAAAGCAGAGTCGAGGCATTCATGGATGTTTTCCTGACCCTTTGGTCTGTGGCAAGCAGTGATGTCACCCACCTTAGAAAAAAAGTTCTAAGACCAGAGCAAGCCCGAAACTAGGCCCATAACATACTTTTTTCCTTGTAAAAAATTTATCCCTGTAAGTAGAGATTTTCAGCGGTAGATGAGCAGCAACGAGCATGTTTCTCATTATCACATTGAGTCTTTGATCTTTTAAATTATTTGTTTCCCCTTACAAACACAAATGTGAGTCAGTGGTGGTGTGTGTTCAGCCAGCTGCTCAGCTTGGAGGTGCTTGGCAGAGGTCCATAAAAGTTTCCCAAATGAAATACAAATGCATTGGTTTGCTATTAGGCTTTATCATATAGCCTGTCGTCAGGTTTAAAAAAAAATTTTTTTTTGGAAGTGGTTAGATTGGCATGAGGGGAAAAGAATGGAATTGAACCTTAGAATCATAGACTCTCAAAAGGAACCTCAGAGGCCATCTAGTCCAACTCATATTGGAAAAAGAATGTTCTTAACAACATAACTGACAAGTGGTCATCCAGCCTTTGCTCTAAGGGTTCAGGTGATGGGAAACATGCTGCTTCTGGAGGGAACTCATTCCCATCATGGACCTAATCTGTCATCCTGTGATTAAACTCATTCTGCTTGGCCCCAGAAGACAGAAGTAGGTAGAATTTCTTCTTATCTCAAGCCAGGATTTGTCTATTTGCATTGGTAGGAGTATTTCCTCATTCAGGAGGTCCCTGTTGTGTTCTTGAGAACACAACCTGAATGTAGACAGAGATCACATGGTTATCAGATTTAAAGATGATTTGAAACTAGATAGAGTCTACATTCACAGAGATTCAATAACCAAAATGATGGACTAAATCTAATAAAATAGAATTTTGTAAGAATAAATATAGATCTTGGGTCCAAAAAGTCAACTATATTAATATAGTATGAGAGACATGGCTTGACAGCAATTCCTGTGAAAGAGCCAATTAAGTCAACTGAGAGCCAGAAAGCTCTACTGAGATAAGTTCTGGGAGAGTGCTGCATTTTTCAGGGTAAGATGAAAGAATAAGAGACTGTGCTGGGTGTTTAACCTAGAAAAGAGAAGACAGTGGGGAAAGAGGGGGAAATTGTAATGGCTACATTCAGTTGTTTGTGGAATTGACTTGTGAAAGAAGGACCAGATTCCATTCTGCTTGGCTCCAGATGGTAGATGTAGGAGCAATGGGTAGATGTCACTGAGGAGTCATAAGGGAAAACCTCCTAAAAATAAGAACTACCCATAAGTTGCTTCAGGAGTTAGTGGGCTCTCTAATATAGGAAGCCTTCAAGAGGGTTATAGAGAATAGCTCGTTGGCTAGGTTGTAGGAGGGAATCACAAATCAGGTACAGGTTGGACTCCATGGCCTTTGAGGTGCTTTTCAGCTCTGAGATTCTTATTCTGTAAGTGTGAGAGAGGGCATACTTTTAAATGCTGAATTTTCAAAAGAAAGGAAGGCATTCGGAACAATAAAAAGGAGTCACTACCATTGGCATTTCCTGATGTGACTCTTATCATTATGGCCCTAATGCTGTGAGTCCCCTAATGGCTGGGAAAATAGCTGCTCCTTATGCTTTTATATCCCTGATGCCATAATAATGAAACATGAGCTTTTATGGACCCTAGAGATCACTTAATGTCCAACTTCCTTATTTTAAAGAAGAAGACAGACTCGGAGAGGGGACAAGATAAATGAAAGGCTACATAATTCATGAATGGCAGAGCCTAGGTCAAAAAGCCTGGATTAAAATTCAGGCTTCTACTCCAAGGACAGGGCTCTTTCCACACTATACCACGCTGCTCTGGATTGGGGGAAATGATCATAATAATGATAATAATAAAAAACAAAACCCAAGGTAACCCTAGAAGGGATGACAATCACATACTTTATTCTGAAGAGAAAAGCTGATTTTAAAATGATCCGTAGTGTTGTGATACTTTAAGCCCTTAACTCATGGGGCCAAATTCTCTCGTGCCAACAATTCTTGCACATCCTTTCTGGTAGTTGTCTAACAGGTCTGTGAAAATCCAGCTTAAGAGGATCATGCTTACGAAGCCACTCCTGAAATCTGGCCCTGGATGTGAACAGCAGTGATGTAAAACACACTACTTGAGCTTTGCCAGTTGATACTTGGCCAGAACTTGGGTTACTTTTACAAGCTGATGAACTTTATAAGACCACCTTCCTTTGGCAGTCAGAACGTATCTCTGAACACATCTTGTTCAAATCAGCTCCGAAATCCTTTGCATAGCACTATCATAGGTGCAACAGGGTAGCTAGGTGGCACAGTGGACCTGCAGTTAGGAAGATCACTCTTCCTGAATTCAAATCCGACCTCTGACACTAGCTGTGTGACCTTGGGCAGGTCATTTAACCCTGCTTGCCTCAGTATCCTTATCTGTACAGTGAACTGGAGGAGGAGATGGCAAAGCACTCCAGTATCTTTGGCAAGAAAACCCCCAAAGTGGGGTCACAGAGAGTCAGTTTCAACTGAGAAATTGAGCCACAATCATAGGTGCAGCACCTCCAGAGTCAGAGGCCAACCTTATCTAAATGGAGAGAGACTCATTACTGGAGTTAGCTGAACCTGGCTTGCAGAAACCAGTTGTTAAATGTTCCTTAAAACTGTTAAAGTTTCAATATTGAACCAGGGTTTGATTTATTGTTTTGTTGATTGTCTGGATTTAAGAAACTGATGGAGAAAATGCAGATTAAATTTAAAAGTGCATTAAGTGTATTTTTTTTTGTGGGGGAGAGGGTGGGGAGAGCCAGTTGTTAAACATTTTACCAGCATACCACTGCTTCTTGATCTCTTTGGAGAAATATGTAGTGAAAACAAGGGCATGCGCATTTATTAAGTGCCAATTTTGTACTAAGTGCTTTATAAATATTATCTCATTTGATCATCACAGTAACTTTGTGAAGTAGTATTATTGTCCACATTTCATAGTTGAGAAAACTGAGGCAGACAGAGTTAAGGGACTTGCCCAGGGTCACATAGCTAGTAGATGCCTGAGACCAAATTTGAACTCAGGTTCTCCTTAATTGTGTCCAGGGGTTTACGCACTGCACTCTGTAGAGGAAGCTTAGTTTGCACAGTGGTTAGAAGGTTGGACTTCGAGTCAGGAAGATGAGTTAAAATCAAGCGCCAGACACTTTGTGACTTAGCCGTGTGGCTGACTGTAGTGCTAGGTCTTAGAAAAGGACAAACGCCTTAGCAGGTCATACCTGAGGGCCAATAAGGTCATTCTTTGGGAATTGGTAACTGGAGTAGCAAGAGTTGTGCCATGTACCAGGCATTGTGGTAAGTGCTGGGGTTACAGATACAAATAAGTAGAAAGATAGTTTGTGCCCTTAAGGAGCTTAAATTCTGGTGGGAGAAGATAACAGAAAAAATGGAAAAGTGGAGCAGTGATCTGGAGAGTCATGGACTGAGCCTGCCTGGCATGGCTGTGTGACCCTGGGCAAGTCATTTAACCCTGTTTGCCTCAGTATCCTTATCTGTAAAGTGACTGGAGGAGGAAATGGCAAACCACTCCAGTACCTAGCAATTCCTCAAGGGGAATTTCAAAGAGGAACATACCCATTGGAGGAGAGTCATGGGCTGAACGATGTTTGAAGAGTACCTGCCTAGGGCATGGGTACTTTTCTTCAAACAGAGAGAGGAACAAACTGGTCTTTGAGGATGAGATCACAGGGTCTGCCTTACACATAGGTGAAGTAGAAAGGTATGATATCAGGGATGGGAAGGTTCCTCTGCCCCTAAACTCCTCCATTGCCTGCTTCATGTTACCTGAAGGAGATTGTTGTCATTGACTTGTTTCGGTTGTGTGTGACTCTTCATGACCCCGTTGGGGTTTTCTTGGCAAAGATACAGGAGTGGTTTTCCTTCTCCAGCTTATTTCGCAGATGAGGAAACTGAGGCAAACAGGGTGAAGTGACTATCCAGGGTCACACAGTTAGTAAGTGTTCGAGGCCAGATTTGAACTCAAGAAGATGAGTTGTCCTGATTCCAAGCCCAGTGCTCTATCCACTGGGCCACCTAGATGTTATCTTGTAATTGGAGATAAGGATTAAAATGACATATCCTTGGGAGAGGTAATACATTGATTGGAATTCATACCATACTGTAATGGCATGGCCATCTTTTCCTGAAAGTCGGGTGATTTAAAAACTTAAAATAGGAAGGAGAAAGGAAAAGGTCACTGGGCACATCAGTGAGGCATCATGGGCAAGGGGAAAAATAAATAAAGGAGGGTAAGAGCCCTGAAAAACAAATATCTCAACAAATTGCCAGATGGCTGCGTGGGCTTTGCACTAAGCCCAGATGTGGAAGATGTAGTTTTTCCTCTCCTCTCCTCTCCTCTCCTCTCCTCTCCTCTCCTCTCCTCTCCTCTCCTCTCCTCTCCTCTCCTCTCCTCTCCTCTCCTCTCCTCTCCTCTCCTCTCCTCTCCTCTTCTTTCCACACTTTTTCTTTAAAATCTTAGAGTTTTTTTTAGATAGTGACCCCCCCAAGCCTTCTGTTTTTTACATTATAGTCATTTAAAAATGTCATTCAGGATTCAGGCCTGGCTCATCTGAGGAATTTAAGCACAATTTCTGGTAGGTTCTACTGGAAATTTTTACCTTGAGCATAAATTCTGTAGGTTTTTAGAAAATATCTGAGTAATAATGATGGCAGAAAACTGTATGTTTCCTGAAGACTAACTGAGCCTGGTACAGAGGGGTTTGTCTCCAGTCTTCTGGCTACTTTATAACAAATTATTTGGCCATGGCAAGGTGGGCAACAAAGGAAAATACAAAATGGCACTCAATCCTGTGGGCCCCTTTTCTACTTCTGCAGTGACAATGGTAGAATGTTAAAAATAGGGAGTAGGAGTGGGGAGGGGTAGTAAGAACCAATCACAGTTTATAGACTGGTTATAAACATTAGCTTACCTTTTGATATCTTAATTTAACACCCCTCTCCATTGGCCATCAGTGGTTAAACTCCTAGAGAAACTTCATTTTATCAGTCCCTACGTGCTTATTATAGATTGAACAGAATTCACTTGAATTTCGGTTCTGTTAAACAAACACTTATGAAGAGCCTACCCTGTACTCTGTGAGGCTCTTGGGATACAGGGACCAAAAACTGATATCAATAGAAAGCCCACCTGTTCTTCTCAGAGAGGCAAAGAACTTGACAGAGTTGAATGTATTGTTTGTCTAAAGACATCAAGAAAGACTATGTCATGGGACATTTGGTCATATCATATTTCAATAATAGAGATAAATATTTGCAAAAAGTCTGCCACAAAAACAATTGCTGCTTCTATACCAATGTCTGCTATAGAGGACGAGAAAGGCTGTTGTTTGTCCTTTGTTCTTGAAGAGGACCAAGACATCAGTAAGGTGATGCCATGACTTGCAAGTGAATTAAATTTAAGTCAGGGAGTGCTGTGCAAAGTCACTAGCCTCACTCTCTCCTCTGGAGCCATCTGGGTCCAGTGGCCAGATATAAATCATAATGACTGAAGATGGCCCTGGATGCGGTGGGATGCCTTGGCCTTTTTAAGTTAAGGTCTTTCCCAGGTTGCACTTTGACTGAGGTAATGACCATTCAGTCACTAAGCCTAGGCAAGAAATGAGGCAAAGAATGGCCTCTTTTACCTAGTTAAAAAAAATCAATCTGGGACAGGAAAATCCTCGGGGTTTCTGGCCAGAATAGAAACAATTACTATTTACACTCCATCTGAGCCATCAGGGCCCAAGAAAAGGAGAGGAATCTGCAAAAGAACTTGATGAGATTCTGAATTATATCAATATATATACCATGATATTTGATAGCTTCAGTGAAAAAGCGAGTGAGCATGGGGAAGAATGATGGAAAATATAGAAAATATGGTGCAGTGCACTCAATCATTAAGAAACATTTAATAAGCATCTACTGTGTGCCAGGTGCTGTACTAGGTATTGGTAAGGCTGATGCAAAGAATGAAACAATGCCCACTTACGAGTGACATGCCAACTGGGGGAAAACAGGACCATATGTAAGTATGTACAGAAGAAATAGAAATAGTATATACAGAAGATATGTAAGTATGTACAGAAGAATGATAGATAGCGTTGTAAGGTTTGCAAATTGCTTTACAAATATTTTCTCTTTGTTCTCACAACAACTTGGGTGGGGAGAGGGATAAGCACTATTATTATCCCCTCTTTACAGATAAAGAAACTGAGGCAGACAGAGGTTAAGCGACCAGCCCAGGGTCACACAGCTAGTACGTGTTGAGGCTCAATTTGAACTTTCTTTCTGACTCAAAGTCCAATCTTCTATCCATGGTGTCACCTAACTTCCTCTGTGTAAAGAGAATAAATTCACGGCGTTAAATACAAGGCGATTTGAGAGGTGTGGCGGGTGAAATCTGAAACAAATGAGGAAATAAAGGCCTGTGCTTCTGAGCACATATTGATTTATTAAGCAATGCATGCCAGTTGCATTACAAATTGGGACTTGGCCTACTCTGCCTGGCCCGAGGCCTTGAATATAGGGCAAGATAGATTTTTATTCATTAAAAGAAAACAATTAACACAAAATAAACCAGGATACAAGATGAGGTAATCTGATTTCTAATTAGAGGAAAGATGATGGATGTTCCAAGTTGGGATGCGGAAAGAGTGAGTTTTAGTCAAGTTGGGAGGGAGCAAGTGGGTTTTGAGGTTATTCCTTTCCCAGATTTGGGAGATTCTGATTAATTGCATCCACCTGCATTGTATGAAACAATAGATGGCTGATGCCATCTCCTTATGCCATCTATTTGCCCATGATTGATTTGCAGAAAAACAAGATGGAGGATAGGACATATGGCAGAGCAAGATGGAGTCAGGGTTCATGAGATGGCGTCCAGTCGGTTCTCTCAATTCCCACACGAAACCGACTCGATTTTGTAACTGTCCTTCCCTCTATTTCTTCAGAGGGAGGGCACTAGCTGTTGAGAAAAGCAGGAAAGGCTTCGTGTGGAAGTTGGCGCTCGAGCTGAGCCTGGATAAAGGGAAGGATTCTGAGGCAGAGACGAGAAGGGAATATATCGTAGGCATGGAGGACATCCAGGGCAAGGGCAGGGAGGTGGGAAATGGAGTGTTACGTGTGAGGAACAGAGAAGAAGCTAGTTTGGCTGGATCTGAGGGTAGGAGGTGGAGAAATGTTTAAAGAGACTTAAAAGATAGAGCGGGACCGGGTTGGGAAGGGCTTTAAACCCTAAACAAATGAATCTGTGGTGGATTCTGGGGGCAAAAGACAACCATTGAGTGAGGAAGTGACATGGTCAGATCTGTGCTGAAGGAGAATGCACTGAAGTGGGGAGAGACTTGAGGCAGCAAGGCCAATAACCTGGCGAAACGAGCGCTGGATCTGGATTTAGAGGACCTCGTTTTCTATTAGCAATCCTCATCTGTGTAATAAGGAGACTGGCTAGATGATGGGGGCTCCTTCTAGCGACGATCTACTGAGAAGCGATAGAAAGAAAAAATTTGAAGACATCTCTTGGTAGCAGTATCTTTTTTTTCAAGCATACAGTTCTCTGACAACATTTTTTTTTTGAGGCAATCAGAGTTAAGTGACATGCCCAGGGTCACACAGCTAGTAAATATCTGAGTCTGAATTTGAACTCAAGTCTTCCTAACTACAGGATTGTTGCTCTATCTGCCGCACCACCTAGCTGCCCCTGATGACATTCTTCATGCCACTTCTCCCACATAACATCTCATTTGTAATGTGTTATATTCTGCTTATACTTATCATGTGCGCCTCCACTGCTCTTTGGAGGTGTTCGGTCTTTCAGTCACATCTGACTCTTTGTGACCCCATAGGGTTTTTCTTGGCAAAGATACTGTAGTGGTTTGCCATTTCCTTCTCCTATCAATTAAGGCAAACAGAGGTTAAGTGACTCGCCCAGGTCACACAGCCACTAAGTGTCTGAGGCTGGATTTGAACTCTAGGCCCAGAGCTTTATCCACTGAACCACTTAGCTGCCTTGCTCTTTGGAGTAGATAGTGCTAATAGATACTACTTATGAGATATCTAACTAAGCAAAGCCATCCAAAGAGCTCTCCTGAAATAAGGCATCTCCCATCTATATGCCAAGGTCATACAACATTCCTTGAAAGATATAACAGTAGAGATAACCATTCAATGAGCCTTCGATTATGACTATCAGGTGAAGAATGAAACAGAGAAATATGTTTACTAAAGGTATTTGCCACTTTCATGGAGTATGTTCTATATGATCTGAATAAAAGAGAGATTCCCTATGGATGATGAAGTTCTCTAGATGCTACTTTTTATGCTTGACATTGGGTTGACCAAGCCTTGGAATGTTTTCAGAATCTCCTAAAAGTGGCCCATAATTGTTCAAAAGAGTTTGTCTTCTATCCACATGGGAAAACCAAATAGATAAAGAAATGCCTTTCCCATCTTGATTATGCTATGCAGACAGACCACTCAGTGCCTCAGTAAGCATTTAAGTGCCTACTATGTGCCAGGCAAAATAGATTAAATATATTTATCTTGAATAGATACTGCTAATGGATGATGAATAGTCTCGGCTCAGAGTTGGACAGGAGGAAGAGAACAGCCTGAATCATCCTGGGCAATTGCACAGTTCATTTAATGATGCTTGACTTTTTACGGAAACAAAGGTCCATTTTTTTTGACACCAACATTCTCCTGGCTGGAAGTCTGAGAATACTAACAAAACCCTAAATACTAACATTTCCAAATTGACAATTACCCAGAGAAAAATTACATTAACCCTGAGCCTTAGTTTGAGCACTGTGCTGGTAAATGTTTTTGTTGTTGTTGTTGTTTGTTTTTAATTTTAATAATATTTTTCCCATTTTAAAAAAAAATTTTGAGTTCAAAATTCTCTCCCTCTGTCTTCTCCTCCATCCCTGAGATAGTAAGCAATTTACTTGTATATTAAATAGTGTGTCACATATACATGTGCAATCATGTAAAACATATTTCCATATTAGTCATGTTGTGAAAGAAAATAAACCCCCCAAAAACCCCACCAAACCCGCAAAAAAAATAAAGTGAAAACTAGTATACTTCAATCTGCATTCAGATTCCATCAGTTCTTTCTCTAGAGGTGGATAGCATTTTTGGTCATGAGTCCTTTGGGATTACCTTAGATCATTGTATTGCTAAGAAGAGCTAAGTCATTCACAGTTGATCATTCACATATTGCTGTTGCTGTGTACAATGTTCTCTTGGTTCTGCTCGCTTCACTTTGCATCAGTTCATGTAAGTCTTTCCAGGTTTTTCTGAAGTCTATCTATTCATCATTTCTTATAGCACAATAGTATTCCATTACATTTATACATCACAACTTGTTTAGCCATTCCCCAATTGAGGGACATCCCTCAATTTCCAATTTTTGGCCACCAGAGAAAGAGCTATGATAAACATTTTTGCACAAATAGGTCCTTTTCCTTTTTCTTTGGTCTCTTTGGGATACAGACCTAGTAGTGGTGTTGCTGGATCAAAGGATATGTGCAGTTTTATGGCCCTTTAGGAATAGTCTCAGCTGGTAAATTTTAAGAACTGTCTCTCTGGGAAAAAATATGACACATTTTTAAGTTTAATCTGTATTATTAACAGCTTTCCCCTCACCTTCTTAAATCTGGAAATCGATAAAACAATAAATTAAACCCTGATTTATAGCCTCTGCCCACTTCCCAGGTGTAAGTGCACACACTGAAAAATTGAACAATTGCCTCTCATTAGCCTGTCAAGCTGGCTTTGGCACACCCCTGCATAATTTCATATCTTGAAATTGGGATTATAATAGTTATACTATTTACTTCACTAGGTTGTTGTGAAGAACGAACTTGGACCCTTCCCCACACACAAACCCATCTCCTGTTTTTGCCCTTTTATGGTATGTCCCCCATTCCTGGAATGCTGTCCCTCCTAACCTTTGACTCTTGGAATGTCCAGCTTCATTTAATACTCAGCTCAGGTACCATTTAGGCGGTGCAGTGGACAAGAGTGAGGGCTTGGAGTCAGAAAGATCCGAATTCAAATGTGGCCTCAGATGCTTAGTGACTGTGTGTCCCTGGGCAAGTCATATAACACCCCTTGCCTCAGTTTCCTCATCTGTAAAATAAGCTGGAGAAGGAAAAGGCAAACCACTCCAATATCTTTGCCAAAAAAAACCCAAGCCTAAATGAGATCACTAAGTCAGACACAACTGAAATAACTGAACAATAATGACAGTAATAACAGCCAGTACTTTCTGGTTCTTCTAGGTGTTAGTGCCTTTCCCTCTCAGGTTCCCTGCCATCCACTCAGCATTTATTTCATATATTCTGATTAACATGTGTTGTTTCTCCCAGTAGAATGAAAGATCTGTGAAGGCAGGAACTGTTTTTGTTTTTTGCCTTTCTTTGTATCTCCAGCTATTAGCATCGTTACTGGTATGCAATAATTGCCTAATAAATGCTTGTTGATTGATTAAAATATAAAGTGCTATGGGAATGTTATTATTTTTGAAGGATAAGCTTTCTCAGATTGCATATTCCTATATTTTAAATCTCACAGATAGCTACTGAGACGATTTATACACAAACATATGGACATGGGCAACACCACATGCAAACGCATACATGGTGACATACATTCTCAATGCATACACATACATATGTGTGCACCTGTATGTGCATATTGAATTCTTTCATTGCTCTCTCATAGTTCCATGTTGAGTTAGGGGTAGAAATTATGGTCCTTTTATGGAAAAGAATGGGAAGGGAATCAGAAAATAACTGAATAGCTCAACAACGTAGAGTGGTAGGAATAGACTCAGGTGGCCCTTCTTGAGACCAAGGTTTGGTCCCCTGGATGCCACTGATGAGTCTTAAGAGTTATAAGACATTTCATGCAGGTGACCACTCATCTTCCCATTTAAAAGGGAAGTTCTTAGGGGAGTCATTCCTTTGAGTGGAAATTTTCCATGTCTGGTCCACTCTCAGAGGGAATACCTTCTGGGAGAATGAACTCCAAGGAAATCTGTTCCATTGCTTTTGAGTGAGAAGTATGAAGGGTTGGTTTCATTTTTTTTAAATGCAAAAATTAGAACTTCTCTTGTTCACAGACAACCAAAGAACATCTGGAATTTACAAGCGGAAACTTTCCAGATGTTGAATTCTCCATGAAGAAGAATCTGCCTGCTTAAAAAAAAAGAACAAAATTGACATTGCCCAAACTTCCTAGGCTACCTGCCCAATCCCATTATGCCTGTCATTTTAATAACGTGATATGTTCTTTATTTTGTAATGTATTTAGATGCTATGGTGATAAGTACTGCATAAATGGAAACCAGGATGGAAAATTTTACACAATGGAGAACTCATTTTATATCTGTTTGTAGTTGGTTAGGTGGTACTAGGCCTAACTCCCCTGCATATCCAGAGAGAATTCCTACTGATCCGAGAGACATGGATGATGTTTTCCAGGTAACACCAGTCCCTAGCCCAGTCTCCTTCTAATAATGAAATGGTTTTATGCTGAAAAGGCTGCATAATTAGATGCTCTATTTCAGAGGAGGAATGGTTTTTTGGGTCTTGCAACTTCATCATGAGAAGGTAGCTTGCAGTAAATACTTGACACTTCAAATGGGGGTAAGGAGGTTGTTTGAATAACCAAGGTCATAGAATGAACTGGTTAACTGACAAAAATTGACCTGTTATGGGTGTCTTCATGTTTAACTAACTACAACTTACAGTTGTGGTGAAGGGCATCCTCCATTCACACCAACACCAACACCAACTGCTCCCATTGCAGCAAGTAAGCCAGAGAGTCATGGGAACAGCACAGCTCCTCATTCACTCCAGATGACCAGGCCTACTTCTAGTTTTAATAAAGCCATTGTCCAGAGGAATAGATATATAGAGAGTAGACTTGCCATTCCTACCACCACCAAAACCACCTGCTGACCAACTGCTACTAATGATTAAGAAGCCCAGGATCCTTGGGAATGGCAGCCCTTTCCAAACCATCAGTCCTGGTTCTAGTCCAGCCCTTACAAAGAAACCGACCAGGGGAGCACCCCTTGTGAATATTTGACCCAACTCTGCAGGTTCTGTAGCCCCTATCTCCTAAGCAACCACAGCTACCAGAAGACCCAGAAAACCAAGTTCTTAACCTTGGCATCATCAAATTTCTCAGCATCAGAAATGTATATGATTTTATCTTTGGAAATGACCCTAAAGAAGATGCATTGTTTTCTGTTTTTGCCACTGCAGTGTAAGAACCGTGGATGGAGCTTTTCCATTAAGCTTGAAGCTCAGCCTTTCTATAAGTGTTCTCTCTCCCTATTAGAGTGTGAGCTCCCTGAGAACAAGAATTTGTCTTTCCAGCATTTAAAATAGTGCTTTGCACAAAGAGAACACTTTACAAATGCTTTCTCATTCATTCATTGATTTACATTCAAATCTGAGTCCAAATCATTTGTCCACTCAAAGTTACATTCAGAGAGGACTCTTACTCAGAGCATGTGAGGAATTCTGTAAAAGATGTCAGTAATCGCCTTCCTTTCTCTCCTTCCTTCTCCATTCACATAGTTTGCAAGAGGGACAGAGGATACATGTACTATACATATACACATATACACACACATTCACATATACAATACACACACATATATATGTGTACGTATATGTGGGCATGTGCGTACATGTATATACATGTGTGTATATATGTAAAGTACTACCAGGGACAGAAGCAAGAGTGAGCTGAGAGAAATGGGGAGCAGCCTAAAGTGTGCGGAGAGACAGACATTGAGACTCCACAGGGAGACAGGCAGGCAGAGATGATGATGACCCATCTCCTAAGCAAGGTCCTCCAATCTACTCACACTGCTAGGGGTTTTCCTATTGCTGCTTGTGAGCTTGTTTGCAGGGGGCCGTGCTATTTGGAAAATTATGGATAACAGAGTGGGAGAAGGGAAGATGTCGCAGTTTTCAAAAGAGAATACATTTTGAAAACTAGAGGCCAATGAGTTTGACTTTAATTCCTAGGGAAATTATCAAATTGATCATTTAAAGAATTTAAATGATTTATTTTTACGATTCTAAAGATTTCTCCCTATTTTTCAATTTTTTCAATATTTATATTATAGGAACCTTGACATTCCTGGTGGAAAATGAATTGGATTGTTGCTCAGCCAGTTTTCGTCTTATTCTGTTCCTTGCTGTCTCTCCTAACTGTAATGATATTCATAATTTAAATGGTTTTAATGGAGATTTTATTTTATTTTTTCAATTAATGATTATTTATTCTCTCTCTCTTTCACCTCCCCTTCAATTAAAAAGAATAAATTCCTAATAGCAAAGAAGCATTCAAGAAAAAAGAAATTCCTGTGTTAGCCATGTACAAAAATATATATCTCATAGAATGAAACACCAAAAAGAGGGAACTAACTGGTATCTCAAAGAAAAACCTCAATATCAAAAAGATAGGATAGCTTTATCAGAAATATATTGTACCAGACTAAACTTATTTCCTTTTCTGAAAGGGTTACCAAACTGATTCAGTCAGTGAAAAGCCATAGATACAGCTTGCCTAGATTATAACAAAACTCTAACTTCTCTGAGCATTTCCTGCTACTCCCTTTCCTGTTCCACTTGTTCAGTTAAGGCCTGAGGTCAAGTATAACCTGGTCTCCTCTGGGCATGTCTAGTTCTCCTAACGTGGAGACACCATTGAGGGGCCCTTTGAACATGCCCAGTTTGCTTAACATGGAGTGCCCTCTACCATGTGGATTAAGTAGCATCCTTCAATTGGCTGCTCATTTTTAAAAATTCTTTCTCTTGTAGAAAAGATAGAGAGATGTGAACCATACAATAATAGAGTTTGATGATTCAAACCATTTGAATGGAGAGACTCAAAGATTAGCATTTAAGGATTCAATGTCAACTTTGTAGGTCTTCAGTGGAATTCTTTGTAGCATGATGTTCTTATCAGTGACTTGGGTAAAGGTATAACATGTGTGATAGACATAATAACCACTAGGTATCCCTGCCAGGTATGCTGGATTCCTTCCTCCCCTCACAAAAGGCAGGGAAGCTTTCCCTAAGTCTTGATTAGTCTGGTTCACTACAGCTTTAGCTGTTGACATGGCTTCCCAGTAGTCTAGGGCATGAAAAGGCCAGCCCTGTAAGGAACTAATGCTCTTCAGACTTGATAGCTATCCCACTGCCATAGAAGTCAATATATCCTTTTGGCCAGATGTGTTTCTGTATGGAGATGAGGGAGGCTGCATTGACCTGAACCTGTACCACATCCTTGCTGAGTATACTTCCCTGTGTTACATCCTCACTAATTATACTTTCTTGTACTGTATCCTTGCTGATTGTACTTCCCTGTGCTGCATCCTTGCTGATTATATTTCCCTGTGCTGCATCTTTGCTGATTATACATCCCTGTGCTGCATCCTTGCTGATTATACTTCTCTGTGCTGCATCCTTGCTGAATATACTTCCTGTGTGCTGATTAAATAAACTTTTTTATTCAAGGTTAGATGGCTTCAATTGTCTCATTTCTTTCTAATTGTGAGCCTGAGCTGCTGGCCTAGTGAGGCACACTTATCAAATTTGCAGTTTGCACAAAGCAGTTTGGTGTCATTGAAAGCATGGTGTAATTTCCAAAATGGGATCTGGCCTGATTTCTTGCTGCTCACTTCTGGGTCCAGCTTATTTGTCCCCCTGTATGTATCTTGTCAAGAGAAGATGAGAAATTTGGATGGGTGGATGGATGAAGGCTAGACACTGATTGCAGTTGTAACTTTTTCACAACAGGACGCAAGAAATCTGAAAGAAAAGGAATGTAAAGGTTAAGAAGCTGAAGGGGCAAAGGTAGTGATTTTCAGAGAAAATTCCCAAATGGCACAGATAGTTTAATTGCATAATATATTTAATTAAGGACCCTACACAAGGAAATGAGAGGCATCCGTAAAAGTTATGGAGTAAAATGGGGGACAAGACTTAATATGGGCTTAAAACAGGGGTTCTTATCCTGTTTTGTGTCATGGACCCTTTTGGCAGAGTCTGGTGAAGCTTTTGGAGCCCTTCTCAAAATAACATTTTTAAATGAATACAATAAAATACATAGAATTGTAAAGGAATCCAATTATATTAAAACAATCACTAAAATATATTTTTTCTAAAGTTCTCAGGTGTAAGGCAGATAACACTAGCACACAGGATGGCTGCTAACACAGATTCACTCTTGATCTGGTCAGACAGGAAGAGAGCTTGAAAGGGGTTAATAATCTTACTTTATTCTAGTCTAGTCTTCTCACAAGGATTGCAGCTAATGGAAGGACAACTCCTACAGCATTCTCTAATCACCTTTCTCACAGGGACCAGCAGGAAGCGGGGGCAACTACCCCTATGTCACCATGGGGTCAATCTAGACAGGCACAACTTGTGCATTCCCCTAAATCCCCTTAAGCTTCAATGGAGGCTGTATGGCCAAGGCAATGTTCACAATGGCTGCGGCTGCTATTGTTATGAGTATGCTGGCATGGTTCTGAATCGCAAAATATAACAGGGTCTCCATATAGAAGACAGAAGCAAAATGTTTATTCAGACACCAGAAAGCCAAATACCAACGCCAGTGAGCCTAATCCATCATAGCAAAAAAGAAGTTAAAACACATTATCACTACAGAGAGCAGCTCCATTCCAAAACCATCCCCCCACCCCCTTCCCCACCCCCAACCGGGGGCTTTCCCACAAACAAACACTCACAGCTAGCACACTGGCATCTGCTCTCTCCCTCAGCTCTAACTGCTCTGAGCATTTCCCGTTCCCCCCTTTCCTGTTCCACTTGTTCAGCAAGCTCCTCCCACCACATGTGACTTAGGCTTCCTATGATGTAAGCAGGTCACATGGACCTATTAATGGATGGAAAGATCTTCAAATTTATATTACCATTACAGAGTCCAGTTGAGGCAAACAGATTCCCCACAAGCCTTGATAGGGGCCTATCAAGGCACATACAACTTTCCAGCTTATGCATTCAATCCTAAGGGTTCCCCATTCACTGACCAATGCCCACCTGCTTTATAGAGCATCAGAAAAAGAAGGCATATTGCCAGCAATAGTCCCACAAGTTTACATCACCTTGTCCCTATATCTCACTGCACGGTTGCAGTGGATGTTTATAATTTAAGCAAAAATATTTATATTATTTATCATTACATAATGCTGTGCAAGCGTGGTGGAGATGTTTTAAACCATGATTGTGAGAACTCATATCTAATACCTGGGAATAGGAGATTGCTGTGGCTATGGTTCCTGGGAAACCCGAGCTCTAAGAAAGAATAACAAAAATCCACTTTACACACCCTAAAATGCACCTTACACTAAAATTCACCTTCCTTACACCAAGTTAAGCACTGTTGGCTTAAAAGCAATTACACATCATTAACGTATACAAAAGCATAAGTTACTATTAACTCATAACCTCTGTTGTCAGTCTATAGTCATCGCTAGCAAGAGTGTGCTGGAGCCAGCTTGAACCTGGCCACCAAGACCTGATGATTAAATTTTCAGCATGAGCCTTCATGCTCATGAAATTGACACCTCAGAAATTGACAAATGCTACAAATTAGGGCTTGGTTTATTGCTTTGTTGGTTTCCTAGGTTTAAGAAGGTGATGGAGAGAATGCTACTAATTTAGGTTAAACTTAAAAAGTCTATACATAATAGGCTTGATGGACACCATAGACTACATTTTTTTTCTTCCTGATAGCTGGCTGTTAAATATTTACTAGCACACCCCTGCATAAAAGTATTCTGCAATTATGGTTAAGTTCATGTTTTGCTTACACAAATGAACCAAAAAAATCGAGTAAGCTAAGAGTGGTGTGAGATCAGGTTCTGGACTGGAGCTCTTCTCGGTTCTACTTGGTAACTTACCTAAAGACCCCCTATTGAAATGATTTTTCTTTGAGCCTCAGCTTAAGGGTGGAGAACCTGCAGCCTTAAGGCCACATGTGGCCCTCTAGGTCCTCAAGTGTGGCCCTTTGACTGACTCCAAACTTCATAGAACAAATCCCCTTAATAAAAGGATTTGTTCTGTAAAACATGGGACTTGGTCAAAAGGCCAAGCCTAAGGACCTAGAAGGCCACATGTGGCCTTGAGGCCTCAGGTTCCCCACCCCGATAGGTCATAGCGATGGATTCTTATTTCAGGGAATGAGTTCTTGACAACTGTAGGATCACAGATTTAGACCTGGGTAGGCCTCAGAGACCATCTAGTCCCACTCCATCTTTTTACAGATGAAGAACTTACTGGGGCCTAGATAGGTTTAGTGGTTAGCCCAATGTCACATAAGCGTTATGTGTCAGGGTTGAGATTTGAAGTCAGGTCTTTGAACTGCAAATACTAACTTGGTTAAGTAAGTCCCGGCATTCTGGGATAACTTGATTAAGTCAAGAAATTATAGATCTAAGCTTCACCCTTTGAACTGGACCTATGAAAGGAAGCAGAATTGAGACCAGAGGAGAGATCCAGGGACCACTAATGAGAAGAATCAAATCAGAAAAAAATGGAGTAAATTTGGCTCCCTTAATTAGGGGTGTGGGAGGTGAAGTATAACACCCCCAAGTATTATGGGTACTCCCCCACCCCTACCTCTTATCACCTTGGCAGCAGAGATTTGGGCTGCGGAAAGGGAACAGGGAGGAAACTGAACACTAAATGAGGCTAAAGGATGGTGGCTTTGTTAAGATGCACAGGCTTACTTCCAGTCCATCATCTGCATCTGGGAAAAGAGAGAAAAGACTATGAGAAAGATGAGAAAGGATGACAAGTAAAATAGAAGTAGAAGTTAAAGAGCGAATGGGGAAAAAGAGAGTCACAGAAACAGAGAAAGAGAAAGAGAGAGAGGTAAGGAGGTGTGGGGAAGGGAGAAAGGAGGGAGACCACTGAGATAGAGAGAAAGAAAGAAACAGAGGGAGATGGGAAAGGAGAGGAATTACCAATCCCTGGCTTTGGGTCAATTACACTGCCAACTTCTTTCTTTGCTACCACTCTGATAAAGCTGACATTCTCATTAGAGACAGTCAAGTATAACCTGGTCTCCTCTGGGCATGTCCAGTTCTCCTAGCTTGGAGACACCATTGAGGGGCCTTTTGAACATGCCCAGTTTGCTTAACATGGAGCTCTCTGTGCCCTCTACCATGTGGATTAAGTAGCCTCCTTTGATTGGCTGCTTGAATTTTTAAAACTGGCAAGACTGAGCTGTTCATTCTTTTGGGCCACTCTTATCTGCTTCATCCAGAAGGTGAAGATTCTAGTTCATCCACATCATGGATACTATGAATTAAACTGGTCAGAGGGGAAAGACTTTCCTCCCTGTGCTTCCTCTCTTTTACCTTGACTGAGAAAAGGGCACGGGAGTGGTTGTTTCCATTCCGTGTTGTTTGTCCTCCATTGCAGGTGCTGGAGGTGCTCCTCATAGATCCGGGGGTTCAACCTTGGAGCCTGGGATTTCAGGTGGGATGGTATAACCAGCCAACCTGACATGGAAGTCCTTAAAAGCCAGATAGCCTAGGATTTGAGCCTTTAGACTCCAAGTTTTGGACCTGGAAATGGGACTATGTGCTATGGGAACAGAACTATGCTATGAACCAAATTCTTCTCCCCTCCTCAGGGACTGAGATAGTGCATGGAGAGATTGATTATGCCTCCCATATGCTGGAGGAGTAAGTTTGCATATATATGAGTATACCTTTAGAAGTGTGTAAAAGCTAATCTGACTGTTAGTGGCTCAATGAAACTAGGGTACAGGGGATCACCTCCCATAATTGAGGCAACAACATTGGTTGGGACTGGAACCATTGACAGAAAACCTAGCTAGACACGCTTAACTCCCTCAAGGGTGTCAGAGAACCCTGAGTGAAGTGGTGAAATCCAATGCCTGGCCTTTGGTGGTAGGGGCCAGGATGACCTGTGTTATTCCTGAAATTAGGTGAGTTGGTTGGCTTCAACACAAATTCATGGGCAGCATAGCACAACAGAAGGAGGCAGCTTTTAATCAGAGGACTTAAGTGTTTAGCATTATGCCTGGCATATACCTTTATCCCATCTACATCATGACTTTCCCCATCATGGTTTCCATATATCATGGGTCAGTAGAAAAAGTTAAATGAGAATTTGGGGGGAGTTTTGTGGAAGCAGCAGATGACATGTGAAGGCCAGCAGATGACATAGTAAAAGTTTAGAAACTAAGAAATGCATAGAGTGTATGTATGGTATTGTGTAATATCGACCCAAATTTTACAATAAGGTACTGTAAATACCCCATAAAAGAAAAAGAAAAAATTCAGACTTCTTTTCTGATAGGAAGGGGGGGCCAAAAAATTTTACACAGATTTTCTATATTGTGGGGCACTGTGCCCTTAACCCTGCAATGTGGAAGGGATAACTGCTTAATAAGGTGCTTAATAAGTGTTTCTTGACTTGACCCAAGTTCAAATCCTAGCTTTGTCATTTGCTCCCTATATGACCTTGGGAAATCATTTCCCTTCCTGGAACCTCAGTTTCTTCATCTATAAGATGAGGGGGCTGAACTAGATGGCCTCTGAGGTCACTTCCAGCCTGAAGTCTAATCCTGTGAATTTCAGCTTAGCCCTCGCTGCTATCCATTGATTAATTTCTAATTGACTTCCTGTTGCGTTCCCACAGTGGCTCCTCCAAACTTTTTCCACTGTCCTCAGAATTCTAATTTTATTATTGATATCATGCTTAGCTCACAATACTTTTTCCATAGAATCCCAGGGCACATGTCTAGGTTTCTCTTGTTCAGGCAGTGAGTACAAAGGACATCTATCTATGGAATGAAATTAGTCACTCCAGTCACTCCAGGGTGACTCCTTAATGGAGATGAGCCAAGACTGAGAAAGATCTACATAGATTAGACTCTTGCAGGCTCAGTTATACCTAACCTCTCAAAACTTCAATGTCTTTAGCTCCAAAATGTGAAGGTTTGGCTCAATTGGTTCTAGGATCCTGTCTAGCTTTGTATTTATGAACCTGTGATTCTATATTATGTTACTTGACTCTGAGGCTAAAATATTGAGAGATGCATAGAATTTGCAAAGAGGGAAATTTAGGCTTGATATAAAAAAAAATGTCCTAATGATTACAGCTATCCAATGATAGAATGGACTTCCCTGGGAGTCAGTTAGGTTCCCCCTCACTCAAGGTCTTCAAGCAAAGACTGAATGACTTAGTTGTTGGTCAGGTTGTAGAGGGTCCTCCTTCACCTATGGGTTGAATGAGGTGGCCTCTGGGGTGCCTTCCATCTCTGACATTCTGTGACCCTGTGATTCTCAATGGGACTAACCATTTTTCATAACCAAAGAGCTGGGTAAATGTCAATATAATAAAGATCAACGAAGATATTGAAGACTCAAAGTTAAAGATGGGGAGAAAGAGCGGCTTAGTGGAAAGAATGCTGGACAGGGAGGCAGAGACCTTGTTTTTGAATTCTAGCTCTGCCCTCTGTGACTTTGGGTGAGTCATTTAACCTCTCTGGGCCTCATTTGTAAAATAAAGTCTCTAAGTTTCCATATAGCTCTGAGGCTGTAATTAGCAAATAGAGTACTTGTGATGCATCAAGTTGGGTTAAAACAAACAAATAAACAAACAATTCCTTCATCTTCCAATTTGGAACATGTAATATGTATGTATGTGTGTATGTATGCATATAAAATATAGCAATGTGACATATGATATCGCAATATCATATATTTAATGTGTGTGTGCATGTGTGAATAATACCTTTATTACTTTATTATTTATATTACTCTTTGGAATCTTTCTTGTGGTCTCCAAATTACTCATCACTGGATGTGAGGTGTATATAATTAGCCATACTTAGTGTCTGAGATACAAAGAATAACAAAGACCCATTATGATGACAAAGAAACCACTTGTATTATAGGATTTCCTTGGAATTCATGGATATAATCATTCATTGGTATGACCTTTAACACATCACTATGTATGCAGGAGACATGGTTTACAAGCACTTCGCAATAGTGAAATAGTGTGGTGTTTATTATGGATATGATTGTATGTAAGTCACAACTCCTCCCTTAAAAAAAAAAATCACCACCAAACAAGCATGACTATATATGGGTGATGATTCTTCCCTCCCTGCCGAGAACCCAGGTTGAGGCTGAAGTAATTTTAACACAATTAAGTTATAGAGGCTAATGTCGATGCCAACATTTCTACTTAGGAGAGACAACAGACCAGATGTGTGCCAGGCAGAAGAGTTGCCTTTGGGAGTAGTGGGAAGCCTAATAACTTGGTATGGAAAGCAGAAATGAGGCAATGCTAAATGGTGGATAAGACAGCCAGCCACAGAGTTAGAGACACCTGTGTTAAAGAACCACCTCTGACTCTTGCTGGCTGCATGTTTCAGATAACTCTCGAAGATTTCAAATAGAAGTGCAGTTGTTAATATGCATGGGAAGAAGGAATTTCCTCATCAGGAGATTTCTATTCCAATAGTTCTTTCCAGCACAAAAAGGGTTAGAAGGTGGCTTTTGCAAGAGATTCATCTAATTATCCTTCAAGCTTAAAGAATGTGTTTTTATTTATATATGTATATGTATACACACATATATGCATGTATATATGTATATATACACATACACACATATTTACAATGCACATATATACGTGTATTTACACAACATGCATATATACACAAATATATTGTATCACACATGTATAATGTACATATATAGGCACATATACACATGTTCATATACATATATCTGATATATCTACATCAAAAGTTAAAACACTATACATTTATGTAGTGCTTTAATTTTTACAAAGTGCTTATTTCATAATAACCTTATAGAGAAAAGAACACTGGGTTTGTATTATGGGCCTGATTATTATTGTGTGGGTAGGGCCCCAGGCATCTCCCATTACAAAATTATCTAGGCTGGAAAGAAGTCAGACCAAAAAAAAAAAAACCAACCCAAGTCACTTTCTTTTACAGTCTCAATTTTTTTCATCCATGGGAACAGAACAGGAGTTCTCAAAGTATAGCCCAAGGATGTCAGTGGTCTCCAAGGCTCTCAGGGAGATCAAAATTATTTTTGCAATAATACTAAACTGTTATTTGCTTATTAAAACACTCCTCCCCTTTTCAACTATGTATCTGTATGAGCCTGGATTTTTTACACGTACTTTGACCAAAACAATATCGCAACAGATTGAATACAGAAGCAGATATGAAAATCCAGCTGTCTGCTATTAAACCAGTCATTAAAAAATTTGTAAAATATGTAAAACAGTGATACTTTTCTCACTACATTTCTTTGTGAAACACAGTTATTTTGCTTAAAATAAATTATTTATATTAATATGTAATAGGTTCACTATTATTCTTTTTAAATGAATTAATAAATATTTCAAAAATTACTCATTTTAACATCTAGTACAGTAAATATTGATACCTATAGCCTACATTAAACAAAAGCTCTTGGGAATGGGGTGTCATCTTCAATATTTTTCAAGAGTTCAAAAGGATCCTGAGACCAAAAAATTTAAAAACTGCTGAACTGCCTGATCTCTGAGACCTCCTCCAGCTTTAACATTCTATGGTTCTCTTTTTCCCTTTCCAGGACAGGATGGGTTCCCACAGTCTGTTACATAATGAGTTTTATATGATGCAGGATCCAGTGACTCACACAACAATCCTCTTAACACATCCCTTGGGACAAGGAAGTTTCTGACATTCTGAAGAATAAACAATGTTGAAAAATAAAAGTCCCAGCATCAGATGTGTCTGATATGGGATATGTGGTGCTATATCACTCTCTCGTCTACAGATAAAGACTTTGCTTGAAAATAGGAAAACAGTCCTTTGTGTCTCCACAAATAATGTGGTACCCCCCAATCATGTTCTAAGAAGTTCATGTGTATTATTACATTTATCCTTATAACCCTCTGTTAAAATCATCCTCTAATACCTCATCATGGTCTCAAGTGATCCCAGGTTCTCAAAAGCTATGCCCAAGAATGCAAGCTCTGACAGTGTCTAACACACCTAAAGAGACTGAATATAGGCAACAACAGATGGTGTCTGTCATTTAAAGACTAGCTTAGATACTAACTTAGTCTCATCTGGACAAACTGCTCACCAATGAGATGGCTGTCTTTTTAATACTAGTTCAAGAACTGAAGATGATAAACTTTGGATGAAAAATGTTGGTGTTCAGAATAGTGGAGAAACCTGAAAAACACAGAGTAAAGCTTCAGTGAATGTTTCAGCTGAAGAGGAGATTGGAAAGCGAGATGGAGCTAAGGCCTGTATTTACAAATGAATCATCTTGATATAAAAGAATTATTTTTTAAAAAGTGCTCAAAAGGAGAGTCCTGAACCAAAAAACGTGTTACATTTTTGGTCACAATGATACATGAATGACCATCTACCCAGGCAAAGAGCAGTAGTATGACTTAACAGAGGGAGTACTTACACTAAAGAAATGAGAGATTGTAGCAACAATGTGGCTAGCAGCTACTGTGGCTGTGTAAGACCAATAGCACTGGCACACAGAAGGGCTGCTAACACAGATTCTTTGATCGGCTTTTCTAAGAGGGGCTAACAATCTCAGTTTGATTAAACATACATATATCAATCACTTAGTTCGGAGGGAAAGATCAGCCCCCCCGAACTTCAAGGCAAGCACAAACAGAAATTACAAACATCAACAGACAGACCTTGTCTGATCAAATCACGATTCATAGTTACCAGAGAATCACCAACATCTATCTGGGTTACAAAGCTGGGGGTGTGGGGGCTAGGGTGATGTTTAACAAAATGTAATGGGAAATGTTCAGCAAAATAAATAAAAAATACAAAATAAGTGATGTTAATTTGTAGTTTTCTAAGTCAATATATGGCCTACAGGGATCCATTTCTATTTGAGTTTGATACACTGGTGTAGTGGATAGAGAACTGGACTTGAATTTAGGGTTGTAGTCCTACCCTTGACACCTAGTGACTATGGCACCCTTAGCACCCTTAGATCTTTTAGTCTAGGCAACTCTCTAAGATTACAAGTCACAAAAAACAACCTGCATTGACAGAGAGTTTTCTCACTTGGGAATTCCTTATACCAATGAAATCATAAGTCTGGTCCCTATTACCTATATTCACACATCACACTTTCTTTACCTGCTACATTTTTTGGTCACAATAACTCATGATGACCATCCCCAATCAACATGTAACAATTTTGTTTCTGATTTTTGGTATCGTAAAAGTGCTACTACTAACTGATTTTTATGTGACTGGTGTGTGTGTGTGTGTGTGTGTGTGGTATATACCAGTAGCGGGATCACTGAGTTAGAGAATATTAACACTTTAGTGGCTTTTTAGATATAAAGCTTCAGATTATTTCCCAAAATTTAATCAGACAAATTCACAGCTCCCACTAACAGTATATTAATATGCTTGTCTTCCCAAAGCCCCTCCAATATTGATGGTTTCTGATTTTTTCTTATCCTGGACAACTTGCTGGGTGAGGTGAAATCTTAGTTTTTTTTGTTTGCTTTTTCTTTGCATTTCTCTTATTGTTAGCAATTTGGAGCATTTCAAATGGTTGTTGGTAAATTGCATTTTTCCTTCTAAAAACTATGTGCTCATAACCTTTGGCCTTTGACTACTTATCTATTAGGGAATGGTTCTAAGAGGCCATTAATTGTCCAGTCCTGGCTCCAAGACACTTTTATAGGAGCAGAGATTCCCTAGCCTTCATTGGCAGCTATTCTTAATGCTTAGTCATCTAAACAGTTTTAAAAAACCTTTATATTTTTAATTATGTTTAATTAAATTCCATTATACTATCATTTAAGCTTAATTCCACTAAAAATGGAGAATAGTGACTCAGCATCCTTTCTGTAATGGTCATTGGATATTTGAAGGTGGTCAAGTTGTGCCCCTACCTTCTATTTTCTAGGCTAAATTACCTAGAACCCTTCAAATTTTCTTAGTGTTTCTGCTGCTTGGTACTGTATGGTGAAGCTCTATTCCTCATTTGAAAGAATCTGACTGACAACTATATCTATTAATAGCTTCTTAGACTCTTCCTGGCTCCCAGTCCCACACTTTATAAACCCAGATGTGAAACTGTGAGGTACTAGCTGACTTTGGGATGTTCCCTTCATTTTCATTTGAATGGACCTTGGTTTCTTTTTTTTTCTTAAACAATTTCTTTAGGAATGTTAGAAAAGACTGATGGCAAGAAAAAGGATTTGCTAAAGATGAATCCTTTAATCCATCTAGAGATTATAGGTTTTAGAAAGTAATCCAGAGAAACGGGATATAAAGCTGCTTAAGTATCGTAAGGGGATTGTACCCTTAAACATAGCCAAATTATAGACTTGCTGGTTCAAGTTACTACACCTATGCCATATAGACAAGAGAAAAGAAGGAGGAAAGCATTAGACCTGGAAACTGTGAAATGTATATATATTTTTTCTGAAGATTTGTGAGAGCCAATCCCTAGGAACAATTAGGGTTAAAAATGAGACAGTAGGCGGTGGAGGTGGGGTAGTATATGAAGTTGGGACAATGGGCAAGGCTTCCTTTTTATTAAAGTCTTTTAACTTGAGCTGGGGCTCTGAGCAGCTGTCACTAAAGAAAATCTCAACTCTGAAAAGAAAAGATGGAACAAAGACACACCTTTGTTATACCTGCCATATGGATGGCAGATTGAGGTTAATTCTTTTTAAATGCACTACTGAATGGGAGCAGTTTGTACTAGATATTTTAAGGATGCTCAAATGTCATTAGATTTTTGGAAGTTTTGGTTTATATCACAGTGATATCGACTTACAGGTCAAGATCATTCATTCCACATTCATTTATTAATGGCCTACTGTGTGCAGTGGGTAGAGCACTGGGCCTAGAGTCAGGAAGACCTGAGTTCAAATCTTACTAGCTGTGTGTGGCCCTGGTCAAGTCACTTAATCCCATTTGCCTCACTTTCTTCATCTGTAAAATGAGCTGGAGAAAGAAATGGCAAATTGTTTCAGTATCTTTGCCAAGAAAATCCCAAATGAGGTCAAGAAGAGTCAGACATGACAAAAATGACTAAACAAACAATACTGTGTGCAAAGAGGCAACATGGTCGAGTGCATGGAGAGCTGACATGGGAATCAGGAGGAACCAATGTCAAGTGTTGCTTTTATCTGTGTGTCCCTGAATAATTCATCTTACCTCTCAATAACTCCAGGCAAAACTTTATAAACAGCAAAAGAGTTGAAGATCTGCATTGGAAACGGAAGTTTCCTTACTGGAAGTTCCTTACACTGGTGAAATCACAATTCTGAATTAAAAAGAAAAGATGCAAAGCCTGGTGATAAATGCTTAGGGATATACAGACATAAGGCCTGATTGGTCCTTAACTGATTCCTTCCTTCCTTCCTTCCTTCTTTCCTTCCTTCCTTCCTTTCTTGCTTCTTTCCTTCCTTCTTTCCTTCTGTAGGCTTTGGTCTCTGGTATTCTGGTCCTTTTCCCAGTTTCTGGATCACATCAACCATTAGAACATTTAGATGAGAACTGCCCCATTCCTGGACTGGCTATCGTAGCTGCTGGACTTTAATCCCTTAGCTCTTTCAACCTAACAAAGTCCTCCACTAAGGAGAGTCTAGGGGCCAGGGAATTAAAGATAGGGAGATGAAGATGAGATTCAAGGTGAAGTGAAACCAGGTGCATGGATATCAGATAATTGGATTTCTTCTTATTCCTTTTGGTCTTCTGTGTATGTTTCTTTCTGTTAAATATATTCACCCATCCCAAGAAACAGAGAACCTAGCAGTGAGAGAACAATAGAAAAGGTCTTTGTAGATTAGCAGCAAGGTGAAAAAGGGTGAGTAGTTCTACTTAGATTATGTTTGCTTTTGTGTGCTTATGTCTTATATAACTTGTCAGTTTAATAAATCAAGCTTCATCCCTTACCCCCCTCCACTCCCAGCCCCATTCCACTGTTGGGTGGGACAGAGATTCAGGTAGTCTGGGAAATCCAGAAAGGTATCTGAAAGCTAGTGGCAAGGAGAATTATACGAGTAGATTTAATTAGATTACTGAATTTCTGCTTGGGAATTATCTTCTGTTCACTCCTTTCTGCATTCGCTCATAATTGATGCTGAGTTGTTCATTTGTGTCCAATTCACCATGACCCCATGGACCATAGCATTGCAGGCCCTTCTGTTCTCTACTATCTCCTGAAGTTTGTCCTAATACTCTTCATAGGGTTTTCTTGGTAAAGATATTGGAGTGGATTGCCATTTCCTTCCCCAGTGGATCACCTTTAGTCAGAACCTTCAATTACAACCTGTCCATCTCGGGTAACCCTGCACGGCATAACTCATAGTTTCATTGAAGTACACAAACCCCTCTGATACAACAAGGTAGTGATTGATCCAGGAGGGGGTCATTCATAATAGGAATATGTCGATTATGTGTTTAAAACAATTGAATGTATTGTGTTGTTCTCTAAAATGTAGGTGGTAGGAATTCCCCAGTGGCTAAATCCTAAATGTAAGAAGCAGGTATGGCAAATGATGGTAGGGGAGATGAAGAAACTCCAAAATAAGACAAAGTTCTGTGGATCTTACTTCAAGAAAGGATGGAGGAAAATAAGTTTGTAGCAAGCCTACGGAGGATATGCTATGTTTGTCTTCCTACCAATACCCAGTAAGACCTGTGACTGCCACAAGTCCAAGTTGGTCTCTGTCGGAGAAGAGAAAGTGTTTTCCAGGTTATCAGGGAAAATGAAGAGTTCTTTGGAAGAAGGGAAGAAGGGCTTTAAGGGGGAAAATAAAAGAAAAGAATGTGAAGAGATCATAAGGGCTTCTAACTTGTGCCGAGAGGTTAGTGTTGGAGAACGTGACACAAACAAGAAAGGGAAGGACCACTGCATATGTGGAGCTAAGTAATTAGGGATGAGGCTCTCCCTGTAGAGGAGGGATAGGGACCATTTTAGAAAGAAACACTGTGTTCCAATAAATGTCGCTGTGGATCTACAATTGTTTTCAGGTACAAGATCATCCACAATGGACAGAGGAAGTGCTGAGGTTCAAGGGTGCTAGGGACCACAAAAATGCCTACATGCTGAGCCCTGCTTGAATGTATTGGACCCAAGCCTTCTTACAACCAAAGGAAAACAAAGTTTATTAAAGATTCACCATATTGGGTAGACTCCTAAGGAGCCTGAGCATTTGTGACACTTGTATTGACTAGAGGGCCAGAACAATCTGAAGTAGATGGAATCTGAGCACCTTCATGGAGGCAAGATGAGACTTATATACAGAAAGGCTGTGGGAGGGATCTAGGCGTGGTTCTGGGGTGATGGGAGGAGGGGTTTGGGGAAGATCTTGAGGAAGGGTCTAAGGGGGATCTTGACGGGACTGGGGTGGCTAGAGGTCAGACTCCAGGAACCAAGAGAATGGGGTTAAAGGTGGGAAATAGCTGAAGGCTACAATGGAAGGCTAGGCTAGGTCAAGGGTGGTAAGTGACCAGAGGCAGTGAAGTAACAGACAATGGAAGGCTAGGCTAGGTAACAGAGATTTGGGTTTAGAATTAATGGAAGGTTTATGGCTCCAGGCAAGTGGAAAGATTCCAGGAGAGTTCAAGGGGGTTCCCAGAGCCTATACCCCATCAGAAGTAGAGAAAAATGGTAGTAGTTGGTGACTCCATCTTGAACGGTACCAAAAGAGCTACTTGTTATTGTCCAGAAAGACAGTAGACTTTTTGTCATTGTGTTTCTGGGACACACACACACACATCTATATGTATATATGTATGTATACACACAAATACACATATAGTCACGTAAAACCCTCCAAAACTTGCCAGGTACGAAAATGACTATATATTCCTTGTGATTCATGTGGGGATAAATGATACCACCAGAAGGAACACAGAGGTAAGTAAATAAACATTTCTAAGAATTATGAAGCTTTGGTATTTGGGGGCATAAGGGATATTGTCATTACTCTTAATTGAAAGTGCCAATTTAGAAGTGAAGGACTGGAAAGTTAAAAGCTGGGTATGGAAATGGTGTTTGGGAAAGTGGATTAAGTTTCTAGACCACAATTTAAAACAGAGAAATGGTAGACTAGAGATGGAGTGTATCTCATAAGGGCCAGTAAAAAAAAAAAAATCCTGGAGTCTTGAAATCTCATCAAGAGAGTTTTAAAGTGGGAAGATGATGGTAAAAATTGTTCATGTAGATCTGTCAAGCCTAGTATCACAGTAAGAGAGAGGCAAAGCATAGGAAAGAAAACAATACAAAAGAGGGCTGGTCATTCATAGGAGAAACTATCCAGAAATAGAACCAGTAATAAAACCTATGATTTCAGATGTCTGTATATAAATGTGCAAGAGTGACAACAATGCTGCTTGCTGCTACTGTGGCTGTGTAAGACCAATAAAATTTGCACACAGGAGGGCTGCCAACACAGGTTCTTTGGTCTGCTTTTCTAAGGAAAGCAACTTTAAAGGGTTTACAATCTCACTTTAATTAAATGTACATATGTATCATTCACTTAGTTCAGTGGGAAAGGTCAGCACCCTGAACTTCAGAGCAAATACAAACAGAAATTACAAACAGAGAAAATATAAACAGATCAACAGACAGGTTTCTGTCTGACCACAGCATATGTAGTTACCAGAGAGAGAGAAACAAACAACTGGCTACCCAGAGTCTCCCTTCTTAGGGCCCTGGGGCATAGCACCTACTTAGCAAAAGGGTATGGGACCTGGGGCCTGGGGCTTCCATGTTTCTTTAGCAGGTCATCAAAGACTCTTGATTCAATCAAAGACTCCATTGAAACAAAAGCAAGACTCCTCAAAGGCACTTGATTACCTCAGTGCTGAGAAGCATTCAAACAAAAAAGGGCAAAAAGTCCCACTTTGCTTGCCATTGCATTTGAAAGGCAAGACTCATCAAAGGTACTTGATTACCTCTGTGCTGAGAAACACTCCAAAACAAAAAACAAAAGGTCCCACTTTACCTGCCCAATTCAAACAAGGGCAAGACTCATTAAAGGCATTTGATTGCCTTAGCATTCCAAAAGAGAAAATAGTAAAAAAAAAAAAGTCCCACCCTGATTACCATTACAGCAAAGCATACGTAATAAACAGGGTGTACTAGAGATTCTAATTCAAGGCAGAAAATTCGATCACTTGGTGAGATAAGACTCAAGACCAGGAAAGTTTTTCTGGGGGCCCAAGTATTAGGGGGGCATCAAGAGCTACATAAATATTGCACTTGACATCAGGATATCTGTTTTCTTATCCTGACTTTATCATGGTATGTATCATCTTGGACAAGTCATCAATAAAAGCATATCTAGTAAGGTGTCATGTGCTCATAGATCTGCTGACCAAACGTATGTAATTTTCTAGTTTTTAACCTATAGATTTTCAGTTTTTAAACTGTAGATTAGAGAAGAGGGCTGTTTAGATGAGAGAAATCAGGATGGTTGAAGACTTTGAGATCATGCCATATAAAGACCATTTAAAGGAATTGGAGATGTGGATCCTGGAAAAGAAAGCACTTAGGGCATACATAACAGTATTTAAATATTTTTCTTGCTTGGCCCTCATGGATGGAACTGGGAGCATTGTGTGAAAATGAAAAAGAAGCAGATACAAACTTAATGTAACAATAAATCTTGTAACAGTTACAGCTGTCCCAAACTTAAATGGACAGTCTAGAGAAGTAAGGGGTTCCCCTTCATCAGAGGTCTTCATGCAAAAGCCAGACGGCCACATGCTGGGAATGCTTAGAAGGAATTCTCGGGACAGGTAGGGATTGGACTAGCTGGCCTCTGGAATCCCTTCCAACTCTGAGATTTTGTGATTCTGTGGTGTTTCCAATTTTTAAAAATAGTTCTATGATTTTAGCAGCAAAGATTTGCCCCTCCTCCATAAAACAACACAGTGAAATTGAAGACGATTCTTAAATTTATAACAAAAAGATGAACTGAAATAGTCTTCCAAATATTGTTTTTATAACAAAAATTAAATGAAGTTTGTAGGCTGAAGGTTGGGAAAATCTCACAAGATGAGCTCTGGAATTCAATGTTTTTCACAATTATTATGAGCTTATTGATAGCAACATTGCAAATCAAACACAAAACCCTGTCTTTGGCATTCAAAACCCTTTATAACCTAAATCCCATCTACCTTTCCAGTCTTCTTATGCCTTACACAGCTATTCTCCCTCCACATACTTTACTATCCAGTGATACTGGCCTCCTTACTGTTCCATGAACAAGATACTCCATCACTTGGCTCTAGGCATTTCTGACGGTTTTCCCCCATGTCTGAAATACTCTCTCCTTATTTCTGCCTTCCCTGACTTCTTTGAAGTCCCCACTAAAATCCCAATCCGGGGGCAGTTAGGTAGTACAGCGGATAGAGTGCTGGGCCTAAAGTCAGGAAGACTGATCTTGAACAGTTCAAATCCAGTGTCAGACACTTACTAGCTGTGTGACCCTGGGCAAGTCACTTATCCCTGTTGGCCTCAGTTTCTTCATCTATAAAATGAGCTAGAGAAGGAAATAACAAATCTCCAGTTATCTTGGGGTCGCAAAGAATTGAACACATCTAAAACAACAGAATAATTCAAAATCCTATCTTCTATGGGAAGCTTTTCCTAGCTCTTCTTAATTCTAATGCCTTCTCTCTTTTAATTCTTATTTATCCTGTATGTAGCTTGTTTGTATGTATTTGTTTGCTTTTGTCTCCCCCATTAGGCTGTGTCCTACTTGAGGGGAGGAAATGTCTTTTGTCTCTTTTTATAGAGCAGGGCCTGGCACACAGTAGGCACAATATTTATTGACTGACTGGCTGATGTTAGTCATACCAAACAAATTGTTTATAATGGTATTAGATAGTGAATAAAAGTGATAAAAAAAAGTCTAAGATTTTTTTTTTAGTCAGCCTTATGTTATTCAGTACCAATCATTAGTTGTAGGCATTGAACAATCATTGTGAAAGACTTCACTTAAAGGGTTATAGCAATTTAAAAATGAATGGTCCTGGCAACTGCAAAAAGTTGGAGAACAATCGAGCTAAGGAATACAGAGAACATTCTATGTCACTGCTTCCTCTTCAAAGCAGGGAGTATAATTGAATCTTCCATCCCAAAATGGAACTAACCACCGGGGCTGGAATGAAACCTTTGTGTCCCCTTGGGCAAGGTAGAAAATGGTTTCCCATGGTATTTGAAAATCGCACCATCTCTGTGTTGTTTTTCATTTGGAGGTCTTATTGTCCTCAATGACAAGGAGGTTATTTGGATTATTGACGTAATAATAGGACTTTACAGCTAGAACCATTTATGAGATGAGTCAACAGGTTCCAAGTAAGAGCTGCAGAGACCCTGCTGAGAGTAAAGGGTATAGGTCATTAGAGCACAGACTTTACGACGGTGACTTCAGGGACTCCCAGACCATTTATGCTTACCTTTGGGTTCTCTGCTTATTCTGGATGACGGCTGGAAGTCTGACCTCTGGATAAATAAGGTGGTAATTATATACATATATATATATATGTATGTATATATATATATATATATATATATATACACACACATACACACACATATATATACATACACACATAATATATGTACATAAATACACATATACATATATATGTATACAAATATTTTTATTGGGCTGTGAATCAAACAAAAGTATTCTGATTTTAAAAAAAAATTCAAACATCCTCAGGAAGTGAATTTGAAGGAGAATCATTTATCTTCTTAACCTGCTGAACAAACAACAATGATGCAGCATAAATTCTCCAATCAAATATGAGCCAAACTTATATTTTCTGTGCTTTGAATTCCTGCTTCTAAGAGGGCACTTATTTTGTGAATCTCATGTACCTCTGCTTGGGGCACAGAAACCAATCTGAGGCCTCCCTGGAAGATGCTAGCTGGATGAGACAAACCCCACTAGGCATAGTAGGTACTTCCACAATACCTTAACCTAGAAGAGAATCCATCCAAGTTCTTCTAATCCTGCTTAATAGGGAAAGGGAGCTAAAGGATCTGGGGCTGCTGAGATCACTTTTTTTTAATGTTATGAACAGCCCGAAGGCAGAAATGCTAAGATTTATGGAGAGCACTGATTTCTAAAGTTTTTTTTTTGGTAGTTAGAAAGCCCTGTTTTTGGTGGATTTTTACATTGTGTCATTTTTAAAGTGCTGCTTTGCATTTAATATACAAGTCTGATCTATAAGATAGGGTTAATAGCACCTATGGTATCTACTTCACAGAATTGTAGAGTTTCTAGAACACTTTTAAGATTTTTAAGTTCCATGCAAATTTCAATGATTATAATTAGTCTTATTTTGAATTAGTTATAATTAATTAACTATAAAATAATATATAAATAGAAAAATAAATATAATTAATTATAATTATTCTTATTTGAAATAGGAAAAATTACCATGCCTCAAATTTGGTTTTGTTTTGAGAAGTTTTTTATATCCTTTAAGATAACTGGAGTTATAATAGGAATGAGGATCACTGGTGTGTTAGGAGAGGGTCATTCCATTACAGGATTGTACTCTAGCATCTCCATTCACCACTTATGTGCCAACTTGTGCAGGGCACATTGGTAAATGCTATAGATACAAAGGTAGGAAAACACTCAGTCTCTGCCTTCATGGAGCTTAAGGACACACTCAAATTACCTATGTATGTTTTTGAGCGTTCTATTTTTAAAAATTCATTAATGCACCGTGTAGGTTCTTAGTGTTTAGAGGGATAAAATGGGACCAATGTAAGAGATAATGAGGAGGAAGTATGCCGTAGTGGAAACCAGTCAAATAATGTGTTTTTTAAGCACTTACTCTCTGTCAAGCATGGTATTAAATACTGGAAATACAAAAATAAAAATGAAATACTTCTTGCCTTCAATGAGCTTATATTCCATTGGTGGAGGGAAAGTTATAACTTATACACATATATTACATATATATTACACATATATATATATGTATGTATATACATTATATATACATATATATACACACACATATACAAAGTAAATACAAGAAGATTTTGACCAATTCATAGGAATCACAAGGCTTGTGTTCTAATTCTGGCATTTCCAGTAATTAGCAATGTGATCGTGGGTTAGTTATTTTAATTCCAAGGGCTTCAATTTATTCCTCTGTAAGATGAAGGTGTAAACTAGATGATTTCTAAGGTTCCTTCTAGCTAGGTTGTTGTTATTCAGTCAGTCACATCCAACTCTTCATGACACCATTTGGGGTTTTCTTGGCAAAGATGCTGGAGTGGTTTGCCAATCCCTTCTCCAGCTTATTTTAGAGGTGAGAAATTGAGGCAAACATAGTTAAGTGACTTGCCCAAGGTCACGCAGCTAATAAGTGTCTGAGGCTAGATTTGAACTCACAAAGGTGAATCTTCCTGACTCTAGGTTCAGCACTCTATCTACTGTGCCACCTAGCTGCCCACCCTTCTAGCTATCATGTTCTATAAATTCTTGAATGCTATGTGATCCTTACACAGAGGAAAGTCATTGATATTTCTAATAATGGGAGGACACCTATGCTAGGGGTGATGTGTTTTCAGTAATAGCTGTAAAACTGGACTTAATCATGAATATGTTATGTTGCTGAATTGACGTATTTAATAATTTTTTTAGCATTTTCAAGAAATGTTAAAGATAAATGACAGGGGGTGAGGTTATAAGGGTACAGATGAAAGTGAGGAGTAATTTCAAAATAATCCTGGATATTCTGATCTCAAGTAGTTATTTTAATACAGTTTATCACAACTGGAAAGACAGAGCTAAGTTTTCCTGTCCAGGGGCATAATTTTATCGTCATCAACAATTCATGAGACATGGCTTTCTTGATGACTGGGAACAAAAAGTGGTCTGGCAATCCATTATATTTCCACCTGGGATTTTGTTCTTTAGTCCTGAGAGATACATATACCTAGGCAGTATAGCAAGAGACAGACTTTTTGAGAAATGTTGCTATTTCTAGTCCAGGCATTTAATCTTTGTTGTTGTAGTTCAGTTGTTTTCAGTTATATTGGACCCTTTGTGACCCCATTTGAGGTTTTCTTGGCAAAGATACTGGAGTGGTTTGCCAGTTCCTTCTCCAGCTCATTTTACAAATGAGGAAATTTAGGCAAACAGGATTATGTGACTTGCCTCGGGTAGCACAGCTAGGAAGTGTTTGAAGACAGATTTGAATTCAGATCTTCTTGACTTCAAGCCCAACACCATATCTACTGTTGCAGCCTGCCAGAGTAAGTACTCTATATTTTATCCTATAGGTAATGGGGTGTATTGTTAATGTATTTTTTGCTTGATGGGAAGATCTTCCCCATCTATTAATAGGTCCATGTGACCTTGCTTAAGTCACATGGAAGCCTAAGTCACATAAGCTTGGATCATGAGGGTTGTGATGTCCTCTGACCCTGAAGAAGTGTATATATACTCTGAGGTTAGCATTTTTCTCTGGGGCTCACTCATGGGAAGAGTGTTCGTGTAATGTAGCCAGATAAGACTCTGGGTAGCCATTAAGGAGACTCCTGGCTTTGAAAACCCAGATGTTGGTACTTCTCTCTCTGGTAACTATGTATGTATGTAATGGTCAGACAGCTAAAAGCCCTGTCTGTTGATTTGCCTCATTTGCTTTGTTTATATAATTTCTGCTTGTAACTTCTGTTTTATTTGCTCTGAAGTTCAGGGTGCTGACTCTTCCCTTGAACTAAATGAATGATATGTATATAATATATATTATTTATATTATATATATGTGTATATATATATATATAGTTTGATTAAAGTAAGATTGTTGACCTCTTTAAAGCTGGCTTTCCTTTAAAAAAGCAGATAAAAGAACCTGTGCTAGCAGCCCTCCTGTGTGCTGGTGTTATTGGTCTTACACCTCCACAGCAGCTGCAAGCAACACTGTTGTTACATGGGGAGCCACTTAAGTTTTTAATCAGGGAAGTGATATGATCAGACCTGGAAAGATTGTTTTGACGACTGTGTGAAGGATGATTTTAGAGAAAGGAGAGATCAGTTAAAGACTGTATATAGTAAGCTATCACAACAGTCTAGGAGAAGGATGACGGCTACCTGAACTGGCTCTTGTTTGTACAAATAGAAATGAGAGAGTGGATGTGAGAGATAGTTTGGAAGCAGAATCTTGAAGACTTGGTCACTGATTAGGTGTCATAGAGACAAAAGTAAAAAATAGCTCTGATGTTAGATACCTGGAAATTTCAAAATACCCCAAGGCACAAGCAAGGTGAAAAGAAGGGTATTTTTGGGTGGGGGCAGGGATGAATGAGTTCAATTTTGAACATGTAGAGGTTACACACATTTAATTAGAACATCCAAGTGGAGATATGCACTAATCAGTTGGAGAGATCTGACATCGAAATAAATATGAGGCATTCATCTTCATAGAGGTAGTAATTGAAACAGGGGCAGTTAGGGGGCAGAGTAGATAGGGTGCTGGGCCTCAAGTCAGGAAGACCTGAGTGCAAATTCTCCCTCAGACACTTATTAGCTGTGTGATCTTAGACAAGTCACATAACTCTGTTGGCCTCAGTTTCCTCATCTATAAAATGAGTTGGAAAAGGAAATGGCAAATCACTCCAGTATCTTTACCAAGAAAACCTCAAATGGGGTGATGAGGAGTCAGGCATGACTGAAATGATTAAACAGTAACAGCAATTGAAACTTTGATAGTAGATGAGTTCATCAAGGTACAAAGGATAGAGAAAGAGAACTGAGAACAAAGTCTTTGGGGACGACTTGTTGTTGCTGTTTGTCCTTCATCCTCAAAGAGGACCGTGACATCAGGGAGGTGATGCTATGACATGCAAGTGAACTGCATTTAAGTGAGGGAGGGCGTGCAGTCACCAGCCTCGCTTTCTCCTCCAGAGCCTCTGGGTCCAGTGGCAAGATATAGATCAACAGAACTGGAGATGACCCTGGATGCAGTGGGAGACCTTGGCCTTTTTCAGCTAAGGTCTTTATCAGGTCTCAGTTTGACTGAGGCAATGCCCAATGAGGTATGAGGAAGACGATGAATCTGCAAAGGAAAATTCTAGAATCTTCCCATTCTAGAAAAGAGGGTCAAGAAAGAGGGAATTGTCAGTAGCAAACCTTTCAGAATAGTATAAAAGGATGATCAAGAGAAGTCTTTCAGTGACTGGTGAAAATTGTTTTAGAAGAGAAGGACATATGGAAGCCAGATTGCCAAGGGAATAGGAGTAGCTGGTGGGTGAAAAGCGAAGGTATAGATGACCTTTTCCATAAATTTGACTGTGAAAGGAAAGAGAGAGCAAAGACAATTTTTTTGAGCAGATTAGTGTGAGCGGGGTTGGTATCAGATGCTGGCACAGGGAAGGCTCAAATGAAATGATGGATGTAAAGTATTTTGTAAACCTTAAAGTGCTACGTAAAAGCCAGTTATTAACTTTGTTGCCATTGTTGTTAGCCTATAGTCACCAGACCTTCAATCTGGTGATGACTTCATCCCTGTGCCTTCTACTATGATATTCCTAAGCTTAAACAGTGTTTGTAGAGAAATTCGAGGGAATGCTGACAAATGTGTAACAACTGGGCTCTTTGGGAAAAATATGTGCAAACACACTTTTTAGTATAATCTGAATTGTTAACACTACTAAATCTGGACAATCAGCACAATGATAAATCAAGCCTGATTTCTGTGTTGTAAATGCTCATGATGAAAATTTAACTGTTAGAGTTGTCTCTATCCTCCCCAAGTCATCCAATTCATGCTGGTCTAAAATTTTATTTTCTACCTAACTTCAATTGGGAGAGTGTTTTTTTAAGGAGAGGGATTAGGATAGGAGAAAACTGCATGTTTTTTAGGTTGAAGAGAAGGACTCAGTAGAGTGAGAAGAATTGAAAATGAGAGAGAGAGAGACAGACAGAGACACAGAGACAGAGACAGAGAGAGACAGAGAGAAACAAAGAGACAGAGAGAGACACACACCCAGAGAATACAAATCATGGAATAAATAGGAGGGAGTGATATCTAGGGTATAAGTGGACAAGGTTAAACATGAGGAGGATCACCTCATCCTCCTTGAATGGATGGAATCAGGAGAGAATGGGGAAAGCCCTAGAGAGCTTTTGAAATAGTCATGAGGCAAAGAGGGCTGTCTTTTTTAGTAAAGATGATTTTTATTTTCTCAATGTAAAAGATGACTTCATCCAACGAGGAGTCAAAATTCCTAAAATTTTGCGGAGAGAATAAAAAGTATGGAACAATCACTCTGGATAACGTGTTGGGAAGTTTGTTAGGGTTAAATAAAAAGAATGTTAGGTAGGTCTTATTGAGTTTAGATAACATGAATTTGTAGTGGTCCTAGTCAGCCTGGTTTCAAGACTTCCTTCAGTAATGCTCAGTGAGTTCAGAATAGGAACAATAGATATCAATTGTGGAGGTAACATAGGGTTATCAAGGAGAAACCAATGGATGGCAACAAAATAGTCAGTGTTTGAGAGGAAAGTGCATCATTGATATGGGTGAATATGGCATTGGGACTATGAAAAGAAAGATGTAAAACTAGAACGGAAATAGCAAACTAGGAAAATAGGGAGGAACCAAGGGACCAGAAATTCTATTGGGTGCAAAGGGCCATTTTAGGGGTGGTGGGTTAGTTGGGGACATTGTTGTTGTGTTTGTCCTTCATTCTTGAAGTGTACCATGACATCAGGGAGGTGATGCCGTGACTTGCAGGTGAAATGGATTTAAGTGAGGAGGGCTGTTCAAAGTCACCAGCCTCACTTTCTCCTCTGGAGCCATCTAGGTCTAGTGGCAAGATATAGATCAGAACGACCTGAAAGGGTCTCTGGTTGGAGAGGTGGAAGGATAGCAGACCATTATCAGAGAGAAAAAATATATTGTTTAGGATTTGGGTAAAAATACAGAACTAGAACTCTTGGGAGTTGAGAAGGTTGAAGAATTGTGTGCAAGAATATTAGAACTGGAAGGGATATTGGAAGCCATCTAATCCATCCTCTTCAAACTAAGGCCCAGAGAGTGAGTTGCCCAAAATCATAAAGACAGTAAAAGTCAGAGGTGGGATTTCAACCTAGGTGTTCTGACTCTGAGCCCATCACTCTATTACGCTAAGCTACTTCTCTTCAGTGATAACACTGAATTCCCTGAGATTAATGGCAGTGATTGGGACGGAGTGAGAAGGTAAACTAGGTCATTGAGAAAAGATTGCAATAGCAGATGAGGACAAGGATAAGAAAAGGACAATTTGGAGAATTGCTCATATTCATATTGTGATTTTAGGTTTACTATTTGCTTCCCTTGTAAGAGCCCTGTGAGGTGGATAGGGCAAAGGAGCATCCCCTGGCATACCTACGCATAGGGTAAGGTGGTCATTCACAGCTACAAGCATTTCTTCTTCAGTTTAGGAACACAGCTGCTATTTCTTCAAAATCATTCTTGATGTATGTGACAGTACTGGGTCAACTTTAAGCACTGTATAAGTTGGAATATTAACTTTGTGGGCATATGAAAAACATGTAACAAACAATACATGGAAGAGTCATGAAGCTTCTGTCCATCGGTAGCTTAAAATCTAATTAGGATAAGGCACTAGCCCTGTGACACTGCATAAGTCACTGAACTCTGTTTGACTCAGTTTCCTTACCTGTAAAATGAGCCAGAGAATGAAATGGTAAAACACTCCAATATCTTTGCCCAAAAAACTCCCAAATGTGGTCACAAAGATTCAAACACAACGGAAATGACTGAACTATACTAACATGAATGTATAATTGGAAGATAATATTGTAGGATCTAATAGTTGGAAGGGACCTCAGAGGTCATCTCTTAGGCTAATATGTATCTGAACAAGAGTTTTCTCTGTAATATGCCTGAAGAAGTTACATGGCCTTTTCTTGAAGACCTCCAGGGAAAGGAACCCACCACTTCTCCAAGCAGCCTGTTCCACTTTTGTAGAATTCTAATATTTAAGAGGTTAAGGCAAGCTTAAGCATACTTCTAGAAATGGTTATAAATTCTTCCCTTTGGGCCTCAAGTCTAAGATCTCTCCCATGTGACAGTCCTTCCAATACATGGACATACCTGTCATGTTCTTCACCCCATGTTGCAAGTCTTGTCTCCTCTAGTTTGGGAAACTAGAATGGTGGTACCATTAACAGAAATGGGCAGTTGAGTAGGGTGGTAGACTTTTTAGGAAAATCATGAGTTTAGTTTTTTTTAAATTTTTTTTATTATTTAACATATTTAGTTTTCAGCGTTGATTTTCACAGGAGTTTGAATTACAAATTTTCTCCCCATTTCTACCCTCCCCCCTACTCTAAGATGGCCTACATTCTGGTTGTCCTGTTCCCCAGTCAGCCCTCCCTTCTGTCACCCCACTCCCCTCCCATCCTCTTTTCCCTTTTTTTCTTGTAGGGCAGGATAAATTTCTATGCCTCATTGCCTGTGTATCTTATTTTCTAGTTGCATGCAAAAACTTTTTTGTTTTTGAACATCTATTTTTTAAAACTTTGAGTTCCAAATTCTCTCCCCTCTTCCCTTCCCACCCACCCTCCCTAAGAAGTCAAGCAATTCAACATGGGCCACATGTGTATCATTATGTAT